>CM039678.1:395396798-395996798 GCA_022496015.1 Hordeum marinum | reverse complement strand
TGCACTGCCCCTACCACCGCGTCGTCACGCCCCTTCCTATGCCGCCCTGCTCCCATCGGCGGCTCCCCCGCGTCGCCCTTCTCCTCGAGCCACCCGCTCCACTCGTCGGCTCCCGGCGCCGCTCCCTCCCCGCACCTCCCCCATCTCCGTGGCTCCGCTCCCCCTACCGCCCCGGCCGTCCCCACCCAACTCCGGTGAATGCCCGACCACCACCCCCTCACTTTTTTGTTTTTTCCTGATTTTAGTTAGTTAGTTAGTTAGTTTACTAGGTTATAAAAATCTTAGAATAAATTAGATAGTTAATTTATTTTCTGTTTTTCTGTTAAATTAGATAGTTAGTTCATTTATTTATTTACTTAGTTTACTAGGTTAATTAGAAAAAACTTACATAGAAAAGTAAAAACTTAGAAGAAAAGAAGAAGAGAAAAAAAACTAGGAGAACAGAAGAAGAAGAAGAAGAAGAGGGTGAAGAAGAAGAAGAAGAAGAAGAAAAAGAGAAGAAGAAGAAAGAAGATGAAAAAAAGTAGAAGTAGAATATGAAAAAAAGAAGTAGGAAAACTAGAAAAAGACACTACGACCCCCGACCCGAGACCCCGACACGGCACCCCCGACCCCGACACAGCACCCCTACCCCGACACGACACCCCCGACACCCCGACCCCGACACAACACGCCTGACACCCCCGATCCCAAAAAAGGTGCTCTTCGGCCTTCCAGAGGCCGACGGGGTCATATATTTGTGAATTATGAGTTAGTATCGGGACTCCGATCCTAAGTCATATGAATCTAGACTGTAACATATCACATCACTTTGCGTCTGCAGCCTTACCTTAGCCGGGACCATTTGCGTCTTTTGGCTCACGTATGTGAACATGTCGCTGGCAATCAAATGACAGAGAACTCGGGCCAACATGACTAGTCATAGAACCCAAGTGGCACATCCATACGGAAACAGGCATACGTAACCCAGCAATGCAGGTGTCGGCCTCAAGCATGTGTAGACGGGTCATAGGAAGGTACAAGGACTCCATTACACCATGGGACATAAATGTCATCACTGCACGTAGACGAGTCGTAGCAGGCTACAGGGACTCCATTACACTACGAGACATTTCCCCAAAGGGACAGACACAGCAGCAAAGAAGGATACATGTCGGTCAATCAATGTGTCCGGAGCAGTAGCAAGCTACCAGGGCTCGATGGAAGCACAAAGAGGCAGTTTCCCGTAAAGAGTACTACTAAAGGCACACGACTAGGTGTCGGATCCCATACATACCGTTGCACATCACACATACGCATGACATGCCGGATATGCATAGATACAACTATGGCATCACAACATAACCATACATCAACACAACTTTTATTTAAGAGGCTCAGAAGAGCCTTGCATAATATGTTCTTACAGGTAGGGGTCACATGACCCGACACTCAAGTCATACAAGCAAGTTCATACAAACCAAGCGGAAGCATAAAGCTATCTGAGTACAGACAGATGAAAGGGTAAAAAGGTACATGGCCTGACTATCTATAGCCCGCCATAGGGCATAAGGTCATAGCTGGGACACCAGCTATTCGGCATCGTCGACATCTAGAGAGAACCCACCTGATGGGTCCTGAGTCTCATCTGCAACATTTATTAAGCTAACATGAGTACAAACGTACTCAACATGTCTTTAAAACAGACCTAGACTATTCATGCTCATGTATCAACAAGGGGAGTGGTGGAGTTTATGCAGCAATGCCAGCTTTGACTCATGCCTAAACTACACTACACCATTTTAACTCTTTGTTTAAATTTTAGATATCGCACACGAGTCCACTAACTCCATAACAATACACCACCATGGATTCACTTCCGTCCTCTACGAGAGTTCCATCCACGGTACTCACACTTGTCTTGATATTTATATGAGTATCCATTTAATTATCTATGAACAACATAAGTTTTCCAAGTAGTCCATATCCGAGGACACGGCTATTCGAATAGTGTCATACCCTGCAGGGGTATACTTCTTCACACACGCTCTCGCCACTTATCGCTATGTGCTCATAAAACCATGCACCTCAGCAATCTTCAAGCGGAAGCCCAGCGAGGGAGTCGGCCAAGACCATCAATCGCACAAGACCTCTAGTCCAGGCTATCGCCTATTTGAGACTGAACCTGCACGGAAGTGTGGCTGAAGTTTCCGCTACGACCCCAAACGATGTGCGTAGGGTTCCCAAGCCCACCATTTGGGTGACCCTTGGTACACCGTGCCACTGCCCACCGCGTCGTAACCCACCCCTAGGGTCAGCGCTACGGATGGCCTCTAGCATGCTATAAACACCAGAAACTACTTGCAACTCCTGGACCAAGGACTAAGCGATTGATAAGTCAAGCGGGGTCATATTTGAGAGCCCAGCATGTGGTAGTAACTAGTCTTGGATCACAAACACGGAACTCAGTTCCTAAGAACGGTCCCAATGAGATAACCCGCTATGTACTCCTACATAGCCTCTCATCGCTACCTTTACCAACTCGGGTTCATCATAAGCTTATCACATCGGAACAACATTGTTTCACTCCAGTTCATCACCCAGATGAATCAGACCTGACACAACTCTAAGCATAGAAAGCATAGCAGGAAAAGTAAGCAAAGCACATCATGCCCCAAGCATCTACCAGGTATGCTAGGTTGCAAGGTTTAGCTATTTACTGTGACAATGATAGGTCATGCAAAGGAATGGGTTCATCTACCGTGTATGACAGACAGGTGAACGTTTGTCCTAATGCAATAAACAAGAGCAGGAGCGAGAGAGTGGGATGTTAGCGAAATGATCAAAAGGGTTGCTTGCCTTGCTGGGTAGCCGGAAGGTTTTCTCCTTCGTTGGAATACTCGGAGGTATCCTGAGAAACAAGGCCTACCGCAATGCAGATAAATAGCAATCAATACACGCAAGTGCAACAATATGATGCATGATCACGACATGGCAGCATGTATGTATTAGCTAATGCAACTATTGTCCATGTTAAATGAAGGGAGTTTGAATATAGGTTCAAAGTCGTTCTCCATTTCATATTTCATATATTAACCTATTAGTAAATGTCAATGTTCATCTACATAGGTTGCTCTAGCATGCATGATAACAACACCATTGGATTCATTGGATTTTTCTGATAAATTTTCATATATAAATTATTTTCATCTGATTTACAGATTAATTTAGATGAATTTTTGAAGTTTTAAACATTTTCTGGAATTTCCTGATTTGTTTTAATACTAAGAATTCAATTAATACGTCACCCTAACGTCACTGTGACGTCAGCAGGTCAACAGACCCGGCGAAGTCAAACCTAACAGTGTGGGGCCCTCATGTCAGCGTCAGGGGCTAATTCCCCGCGCTGACCAGGGGTTTGGCCCACTTTAGGGCCCATTGGTCAGTAGCTAACGGTTTAATTAGCCGGGCTGATTAGCACTAATCAGCCGGCCACTTCGGCGCCCACCGGAGCGGGGCCGACGGCAACCAAACCCACGGCGAAGGACCGTCGGAGTTTGCCGGAAACGTGCCATAGGGCACGGTTTCACGCGCCAGAACCGGCTATGAGACGCCCACGCTCGTTCGCGTCGAGTGGGGCTGGTCTAGGGGCTCGGGGTCGCCGGAGACGACGGCCATGACGAGTCCGGCGGCAACGGCGGCTCGGGAAAGATTGTCTACGGTGCTAGAGTGCATGGGAAGACCGGGGAGGAGAAGGGGGAGCATCGGGGGCTCACCGAGAGCTGCAGGGGAGGCTCAGCAGGCTCGGGGGCGCTCCGGCTGCGGCGAATCGACGACGATGCTCGGCGGCCGGCGGGGAAGAATGGCGGTGGGATGGCTTCGAGGAACTCCCGGAGGCTTCTAGCTCCACTTGGAGGTCGAGGGGGTTGCAGCGGAGCTCGGAGGCTACCCAACGAGGCGAGGGAGCGGCTAGAGCGACGATGCTACGACGGTGGTGGCTTCGGCCATGGCGAGCAGAGGGGCAGAAAGCGAGAGAGAGCGCGGCAGGGGAGAGAGGGAGAGGAGAAGAGAGCCACATCAAGGGGGCCTCGCGCTGGCGCATCCGGAGGCCTCCAGGCAGCAGCCAGGCAAGGAGGAGGTGGCCGGGCGTGTGCCCACGCGCGTCGAGCGCGTGCCCTTGTCCTCCTGGCAAGAGGACACGGATGACTAGCATGGGCCAATTGGGTTGGCTCCTCCTGGGCCTCTTTCCCTTTTTTTATTTCTGTTTTGTTTTCCATTTCTTTTGTTCTGAAATTTGTTTATTTTTGTTTGGGCCAAATGCTATTATAAAATATCCTCAAATATTTTATAGAATTAAGTTTGAATATTTCAAACTCCTATAAAAAGTTTGAGAATAGTTTTGAAATCTGAAATATTGATATTGCTTTATTTGGCATTTTCAGCAGCTTTGTTATTTTTTTTAAATTGCTATAAATGTTCAAATATTTAAGGTGGCCCCTGATATATTCATGTCCATATTTATCAGACATAGGGGACATTTTAGATGGGCATTTTGAATTTGTTGGTTTTTTTACAAACTTTGAATTAGTTTGATTCAAATGAGGATTTGGGGTTTCTTTTAATCCCCATTTGAAGTTGATGCAAAAATGAAATATGATGCACACACATGTTGTCCTAAGAAAACTAGCTAGGGATGTGACAACTCACCCCCACTCAAAAGAATCTCGTCCCGAGATTTTGAAGTCGTCGGGAAGAGCACGGGGTACTCTAGTCGAAGACGATCTTCTCTTTCCCATATGGCCTCCTTTTCAGAATGGTGTGACCACTGAACCTTGAGGAACTTGATGTTTCGACGCCGAGTGGTATGCTCAGCTTGATCAAGAATACGAACAAGGTATTCTCGATATGTAAGGTTATCTTGGAGATCAAGCGCTTAGTGGTCTACTTCATGGACAGGGTCCGAGAAGCAACGCCTAAGTTGCGAGACGTGGAAAACATCATGAACCTTGGAAAGATGCGGCAGAAGTTCCAATTGGTAGGCAACCTCTCCTCATTTAGCAAGAATGCGAAAAGTTCCAATGTAACGAGGAGCCAACTTGCCCTTGATACCAAATCGGTAGGTACCCTTCAGAGGTGTAACCCGAAGATAAGCCTTCTCGTCAACTTCATAGGTCATAGCTTATGATGGCGATCAGATTGGCTCTTTTGACGAGATTGGGTTGTTCTCAGCTTTTCACGAATAATGCAAACTTGCTCCTCTGCGTCCTGGATCATATACGGTCCAAAGATTTGCCTCTCTATGGTTTCTGACCAGTTAAGAGGTGTTTGACACCTTGATTCATAGAGAACTTCAAAAGGGGCTTTGCCCAAGCTTGATCGATAACTATTGTTATAAGCAAATTCGGCAAATGGAAGACATTTCTCCCAATTCATACCGAAGGATATAACACAAGCTCAGAGCATGTCTTCTAGGATTGGATTGACTCGCTCAACTTGACCACTTGATTGTGGGGGGAAAGCAGTGCTAAAGGATAGATGAGTCCCCATAGCGGTTTGGAAACTTTCCCAAAATCGGGAAGTAAAGATATTTCCGCGGTCTGAGTTAATCTTCAATGGAACACCATGAAGAGAAACTATTCGAGAAACATATAACTCCGCTAGCTGGCTAGCAGTTATACTCTCCCAAACAGGAAGAAAATGAGCCACTTTGGAAACGTGGTCGATGACTACGAAGATAGCATTATTCCCTCTCTTAGTCCTGGGAAATCCGGTAATGAAATCCATACCGACCTTATCCCATTTCCATTCGAATAGCTAAAGGTTGAAGGGTGCTAGCAGGCCTTTGATGTTCTGCCTTCACGCGACGACAAACGTCGTAGTTAGCAACGAGCTGAGCAATTTCTCTCTTCATCCTACTCCACCAGAACCTCTGGCGTAGGTCCTGATACATCTTGGTACTACCAGGATGAATTGTGAGAGGAGAATCATGATCCTCCTTAAGAATCAGCTGCCGAAGATGTTGGCTCTTGGGAACCACCAAACGGTTCTAGAAGAACACCACACCTTGATCATCAATAGAGAAATCCTTAGCGATACCACTAACAAGGTTCTCTTTGATCCGGGAAATACCCTCATCACGCTTTTGGCCAGCTATAATTTGATACTTAAGAGTAGGTTTCGCCACCAGGTTGGATAGGAATCCTTGAGGAACAATGTGGAGGTTTAACTTCCGAAATTCCTCATAGAAAAGTGGTTGACCTTGTTGCAACATCAGTTTGTTACAATAAGACTTACGACTTAGTGCATCAGCCATGACATTGGCTTTCCCCAGGGTGTAAGTTATCCCTAAGTCGTAATCTGTAATCAACTCAACCCATCGTCTTTGCCTGAGTTTCAAATCCAGCTAGGTGAAAATATATTTCAGACTTGGGTGATCAGTGTAAATTTCGCAACGATTACCCAGAAGGTAATGTCGCCAAGTTTTTAGTGCATGGACCATAGCTGCAAGCTCAAGATCATGTGTTGGATAATTATCCTCACGTGGACACAACTGTCGAGATGCGTATGCAATCACATGACGATCTTGCATGAGGATGCAACCTAATCCATGTCACGACGCGTCGCAATAGATAACAAAGTCCTTAGAGAAATCTGGTGGCACCAGAACGGGAGCAGAGGTCAGTCGTCTTTTCAACTCCTGAAAACTGTTCTCGCATTGTGGAGTCACTCAAACTTTTTATCTTTCTTGAGGATTTTAGTCAGAGGTTTCGCAACCTTGGAGAAGTTCTCGACAAAGTGGCGACAATAACTCGCTAAGCCAAGGAAACGCCAAACTTGCTTATCCAATTCAGGTTGAGTCCAATCAAGGACAACCTAAACTCTCTTGAGATTGACAGCAATACCTTTACCAGAGATTACATGGACTACATAGGTCACTTCTGGCAACCAAAATTCACACTTGGAGAATTTGGCATCCACGCGATGCTCTAGAAGTTTCATCAACACCAGCCTTAGATGCTCGGCATGTTCTTGTTCGTTCTTCAAGTAAATGAGTATATCTTCGAGGTAAACCACGACGAATTTATCCAAATACTCCATGAAGATCGAATTCATCAAGCGAGAGAAGGTGGCTGGGGCATTGGTTAAACCAAAGGACATGACGGTGTACTCGTATTGGCCATAATGAGTAACAAAAGCCGTTTTTGGAATGTCCCCATTTCTAATTCTGATTTGATGGTATCCCAACCTCAAATCTATTTTGGAAAAGACAGAGGATCCAGCGAATTGATCATACAAATCGTTGATCCTCAGAAGGGGATACTTGTTCTTTATGGTGACCAGATTCACTGGCCGATAATCCACAACCATCCGATCCGACCCATCCTTCTTCTTAACGAAGAGGACGGGGCAAGCCCAAGGAGAAGAACTAGGACGGATGAAACCTTTCTTCAAATCCTCATCGAGTTGAATCTTAAGTTCGGCTAGTTCTAAGGGTGTCATCTTATAGGGTCTTCTGGCTAATGGGACAGTCCCTGGAATGAGCTCTATCACAAACTCAACATCTATGACAGGTGGAATTCCTGACAGTTCTTTTGGAAAGACATCCAGAAAGTCACGGACTATCGGAATATCTTGTAATTCTGGAAGAGGGCTAGCATTGAGGGAATAGAGTTAGCGCTTGGCAGCTCGAGTGGAGACATTGACTATCTCACCCGAGGGATGTGTAAGTTGAACATTCCTAGTATGAGTATCAATCTTAGCATAGTGGGCTTTCATCTAATCCATGCCTAAGATGATATTGATGTCTGAAGACTTGAGGGCTATCAAGGATGCTAGGAAGACTAGCCTATCCACAAGAATCTCATTGTCATAGCTCACTCTAGAAGTTCGCCATTTGGAACCAGGAGTCTGAACTACTAAAGGAGTAGGCATATCACAAAAAGACATGTTATGCAACAGTGCATAACTTTCTGAGATGAAAGAATGAGATGCCCCAGTATCAAATAGAATAGATGCTGGATGGCTATTGACAAGGAGCGTACCTAGGATAACACCAGGATCCTCAAGGGCTTCCTCAGCAAAAACATAGTTCACTGGCCCACGAGTAGGAACTGGCTTCACATAGAAGGCTTTTCCCGGCTTCCCACGTCTAGCCGACTTAGCATTGTTCCGAGGACACTCACGGGAGTAGTGTCCTGGTTCCCCACATTTGTAGCAGACCCAGTGGCACTGGGAGCAACATTTGTAGGAGGACCTCCAAATGGCCTCGCTGGAGGGTTGGGCTGAGCTAGGCGAGGCGCCTGGAAGGATGGCCTTGTGGTGTCAGGGGCTAATTCCCCGCGCTGACCAGGGGTTTGACCCACTTCAGGGCCCACTGGTCAGTGGCTAATGGCTTAATTAGCCGGGCTGATTAGCACTAATCAGTTGGCCACGTCGGCGCCCACCGGAGCGGGGCCGGCGGCGACCAAACCCGCGGTGGAGGACCGCCAGAGTTGGCCGGAAACGTGCCACATGGCACAGTTTCGCGCGCCGAAAGCGGCTACAGGACGCCCACGCTCGTCCGTGCCGAGTGGAGCTGGTCGGGGGGCTCGGGGTCGCCGAAGATGACGGCCACGACGAGCCTGGCGGCGACGCGGCTCGGGAAAGATTGGCTACGGCGCTAGAGTGCACGGGAAGTCCGGGGAGGAGAAGGGGAGCATCAGGGGCTCACAGGGAGCTGTAGGGGAGGCTTAGCGGGCTTAGGGGCGCTCCGGCTACGCCAAATCGACGATGACGCTCGGCGGCCGGCTGGGAAGAATGGCGGCGGGATGGCTTCCAGGAACTCCTAGAGGCTTCTGGATCCACTGGGAGGTCGAGGGGGTCGCGGCGGAGCTCGGAGGCTACTCAGCGAGGCGAGGGAGTGGCTAGAGCGACGGCGCTACGGCGGCGATGGCTTCGGCCATGGCAAGCAGAGGGGGAGAAAGCGAGAGAGAGCGCGGCCAGGGAGAGAGGGAGAGGAGAAGAGAGCCACGGCGAGGGGGCCTCGCGCTGCCGCATCCGGAGGCCTCCAGGCAACAGCCAGGCAGGGAGGAGGTGCCCGGGCGCATGCGCGCACGACGAGCGCGTGCCCCCATCCTCGTGGCGAGAGGATAGGATGACTCGCATGGGCCAGTTTGGCCGGCTCCTCCTAGGCCTCTTTCCCTTTTTTTATTTCTTTTTTGTTTTTCATTTCTTTTGTTCTGACATTTGTTTATTTTTGTTCGGGCCAAATGCTATTATAAAATATCCCAAAAAAATTTATAGAATTAAGTTTGAATATTTCAAACTCCTATAAAAAGTTTCAGGATATTTTTGAAATCTTAAATATTCATATTGCTTTATTTAGCATTTTCAACAGCTTTGTTATTTATTTTTAAATTTTTATAAATGTTCAAATATTTAGGATGGCCCCTGATATATTCATGTCCATATTTATCAGACATAGGGGACATTTTAGATGGGCATTTTGAATTTGTTGGTTTTTTTACAAACTTTGAATTAGTTTGATTCAAATGAGGGTTTGGGGTTTCTTTTAATCCCCATTTCAAGTTGATGCAAAAATGAAATATAATGCACACACATACTATCCTAAGACAACTAGCTAAGTATGTGACAGTTAGGTCATATATTTTTCGATTTTGCTATGAAAATATCATATTTATGTTGATCGAGTTTCATTTCAATGTGCAGTTGTTTCATCGCTGCGAGGGTCTATTGTATGACGACCTCCCCATGCATTTGACAAACTCCCTTGCTACGTTCATTGGTGAGTACAAATGAAATCTCCTCCCCCAGCCCCCTTAAAAAATTGCTCTATTCCGATCTTCGTGCCGATGAAACTTGCGAGCTATAGGTGTATTCAATCATCAGTATGCATGGAGTGTGCTTCTCCCATTCGAAAGGGTTACATCTATAAATATGCATGCATTTGCATATGTATAACCATGGTTCTTTTGAATTGTCCAACGTTATCCATGGACAGCCCGAGTATGTGTAGATTGGGTTCGCTTTCCCATATGCTCTGCTCCGGATCCGATGCAGAATTTCGTCAGTGCCTCCCTGTTGTTCTCCGGGTACACATCCTCTCTGCTTATTGCCGAGACGTGTATCAGGAGAACAATGGGGAGGTGTTGCCAAAATTCTGCGTCAGATCCGGAGCAGAGCATGGCAAAACGAACCCACTCTACACATACTCAGGTGGGATTAGGACCTATCTCTACCTATTAGCATGTAGGTTGCATGGACATAATAAAACTGACAAACTTCATTACCAGATGAATATACATGATGAATTATATATATATTTGTTGTGTGTTTAGTAGGTAGGCAAGATGGGTGATTGTGCTTGGATGTACACTGGTCACCCTAGTCAGAAAGACATGACCAATGAATGGTTAACAAAAACCAGGGGTATGTTTAGAGCCGCATTTGCAAATGGCCAGGAAAAAACATGGTGCCCCTTTCCCAAATGCGACAACATTAAAAGGCGGACATAGTTTGAAATGGGTAAGCACCTACGGAAGTGGTGTTTTACACCTAATTATATGGTGTGGACTTTTCATGGTGAGTCTGACCAACGAGCCAGAGCTAAGGTGGTTCATCGTCACACCGACGAGCATGGTATCGGGATCGAAGACATGGTGCAAGACTTTGATGATGCTTGGGATTCGGACGATGAGATGGAGGAATCTGCAAAGGCCTTCTATGAAATGTTGGTGTCTTCAAAACGTCCTTTCCACGCGCACACTGAGCTTTGTCAGCTAGATGCCATCGCGCAAGTAATGGCTCTGAAGGCTCAATCCAACCTAGGAAGAGGATGCTACGACGCGATGATGACGATATTTGGACACTTTCTACCCAAAGGCCATGTAGTGCCTGCAAACCTGTACCAGTCAGACAAAATCCTTCATGTACTTAAGATGCCCTATGAGAAGATACATGCCTGTGAGAATGGATGTGCCTTATTTAGGCTTGAGTATGCGGCCTTGAACTATTGCCCCATTTGCAATTCTTCCAGGTATATTGTGGTAGCCAACAGTATGGGTGAGAAGATTCAGACCAAAATCCCCATTAATGTTCTTCGATATCTGCCAATCGTACCAAGACTTCAATGTCTTTTCATGGTCGAAGAGACGGCCAGACAAATGACATGGCACAAATTGGGCAAAAGAACCGAACTAGATGCGGATGGGAACAAGATGTTGGTACACACTTCAGATGCTTTTGCGTGGTAGCACTTCGATGCATTACATATGGATAAATCGGCAGATCCAAGGCATCCTCGAGTTGCCATTAGCACGGATGGGTTCAATGTTTATGGTATGATGGCAGCATAGTACAGTTGTTGGCCTGTATTTGTCATTCCACTCAATCTCCCCCCGAACAGATTATGAAAAGAAAGAACATTTTCCTGACGTTGATAATTCTAGGGCCCAAATATCCGGGGAAGAATATTAATGTGTACATGTAGCCGCTTAAGGGTGAATTGCAAGAAGCCTGGGATAATGAGATCAATAAATACGACGCCGCTACCAAAAAGAACTTCAAAATGCATGTGTGGTACATCTACTCGACGCATGAATATCCGGTGTATGCGCTATTCGTTGGCTGTTGTGTGCATGGAAGGTTCCCGTGCCCCACATGCAAGGCAGCTCTTCAGTTCCATTAGCTACAAGCGGGTTGCAAGTTTTCTTGCTTCGACATGCATAGACAGTTCCTGGATCCTAACCATAAGTTCAGAAAAGACAAGAAGAATTTCATCAAAGGTAGAGTTACCAAAAACACCGCACCACCTGCGTTGACAGGCCAACAGACCCTTGACCAGTTAAACGCTCTCGAGCCTGATCCTTTGCGTCCAAGGTATTTCAAAGGGTATAATACGGAACATGCCTGGACTCACAAGTCATGCTTATGGGATCTGCCTTACTTCAAAGACTTCATTTTCCCACACAATATCGACATGATGCACACAGAAAATAATATGGCGGAGGCCATTTTTGGTACATTGTTCGGCATAGATGGCAGGTCAAAGGATAATCCTAAGGCTAGAATCGACCAGGAGGCTCTATGTGATAGACCGTTACAAAACTTACGACAATGACAAGGAAAGCAAAGCGTAGCGAAGCCAAAGGCATGGTTCTATCTTGGAAGGCTAGCTATGAGGGAAATGCTATTGTGGGTGAAAATGTGGTTGATGTTCCCCGATGGGTATGCTGCGAATCTAAAGAGGGGAGAGAGTCTTGAAAAATTGAAAATATTTGGTCTCAAGAGTCATGATTGGCACATATGGCTTGAGCGGGTAAGCCGGTGAGGTTGTGTGGCTTTATCCCTGAGGATGAATGGCTAGTACTGGAAGATGTGAGCTATTTCTTCCGTTCTCTTTGTGCGAAAGAACTATCGCCTATCGTGCTAGATGAAATGGAAGAGTTCGCGTCGGAGTTGATGTGCAAATTAGAAAGGATCTTTCCACCGGGCTTCTTTAATCCAATGCAGCATTTGATTTTGCATCTCCCGACCGAGGCAAGATTGGGGGGGGGGGCAGTTCAAAACTGATGGTGCTTCTCAACTGAGAGGATGTAGAAGACGCTTCGAGATAAATGTAAAAATAAATGTAGAGTTGAAGCATCGATGGCCAGGGCATTCATTACTAAGCAGGCGACAAACTTCATTACAGCACACTATAAAGCCAAAAATCATCATTTGCATAACCCGAAGCCTCGGTAGAATGATGGCGAGCCTAAAAAAGATCGATCCAACCTCAGCCTATTCAAAGGGAAGCTCGCACCAGCCGGTGCTTCGAAACAGAAATCGTTGGATGTCGAAGAATGGCGGCCCATTTCATTGTATATCTTCAACAACCTAATAGAAGTGCGGTCATACATCGAGTAAGTTCTCGGTAAATTATTGTTCCGCAACTTCTAATTCCTTTGAACTGCTCTTATTCCTGGATATAGTCGATACGTCGCCGAATTCTCGGATGGAGTGGTCATCGAAAAGGATTCCATCGAAGAGTATGACCTTCTAGCAAAGCATCGAGGCGACTATCCCAGTTTGATCTCTTTGTTAAAACAACGGGTTATTAATTACCATTACTGGACCATTTGATTTCTTGGTCTAATTTAAGGCTAATGCATCCATTCTTCCGTATTAAACTTGTAGGCTGATGCAGAGTCTATGGACGCCGAGTTGAGACAAGTCGCTAATGGTTTTGACTATAAGATCTTGTTCATTTGACAAATACGAAATCAACGGGTATTGCTTTCGTACCTTTGGCAAAGAGCTATCTATGCCCGACGTAAAGACTACAAATTGTTGTGTCTCTACTGTCGGCGAAGGAGGTACTGAGTATTATGGAAGAGTTACAACAATTTATTAACTTCTATTCTATGGTGAAAACCCACCGACCGTCGTAGTCTTGAAATGTTATCGGTTTCAGCCGAAGGAGACTAGAAGGACTTATGAACATATAGGGCTAGTCGAAATCAACCAAAGCACCCATTTAGATGTTCCCGATGTCTATATAATGGCTCAACAGGCGACACAAGTTTTCTATCTTCTGTGGTCCTGCAAAACTGATACAAATCTAAAAGGTTGGGATGTCGTTTATGAAGTGCCGCCAAGTTTTAGACAACCTACCCTCAATGAAGAGGATTACGAACCTCACATTAACCCAGACTCATATGAAGGAGAATTCTTCCAAGAAACACGTATGTCCAAAAAATGTTTCAAGAACCGCTCTACTTCACCCCAGAACATTGAAGTAGACAGTGACAGTGAATCCGTCTTAACCCCTAAGACGAAACAGGAAGAGCTGGAAGAAGAAGAGGTTACTGCTGCGGATGACCTGTCACTTCTTGACCGATTACATAATGTAGGCCTTCCACATGTTCTTCCTGATACTGATGATGATGTTGCATTTATTGATGATAGTGATGATCATGATGCATTTATTGACCCCGAAGCACATATAGACGATCAAGATTATTATTAGTTCATGTCAGGTATTCAACTATTATTATATACATATATAAAAAAATATTACTCATGTTGGTATTTATGATGATGATACACTTTAATTATATACATTTTATTACTCATGTTGGTATTTATGTAGTACTAATTTCATTTACTCTTTGTCATGGCAGGTGTTGAAATATGGTGGGAAAGGGTCGAGAGCACTTCGAGGCTCCTTCTTCATCGGCGGGTGGTGGGGTGGTTACTCCCATTCTTGCCCCATCTCTCTAGAGAGCCTTGCTCTCTACTCTGCATGGAGTGGCCGCTTCTTCGACGACCGCGGACCCCGTGAGAGGAGGTAGACCCCCCACGAAGAAGAGAGCTACTAAAGGTACACGTGGTGCCCGAGGGAGAGGTAGGGTGGCTGCCACGCCTTCCTCGTCGCCACCCCCAGCTGATTCACATGAGCACAGGACTGCTAGGGTGGACCCGTCTAAGGTGGAGGCTACACGGACTCCGGTTCACGAGCCTCCGGTCGACGACACTCGTGTCCCAGAGGCTTTGTTCCATGAGACTCCGAAGCAAAGCAGGGATGAGGGTACATTCCAAGAGACCTAGTGGGATACCTGGCCTGATCTGGGTCAGTCGGAGCCAAGTGGCCATGCTGATAGCGACGAGGAGCTGGGTGAGGGGGCCACCATCTACCAGCATGGTAGTACGGGGCTCCCTCTCGTGCCGGCGACCCACGAGCAGAGGTGGTCGATTCAGCCAAGTGGGGACAAGTAAGTTCATTTACTCTTATTTAACCTTTTGCCTTCACATTTTCTCAAATATCTAATGTGTTGGCTTTAATTTGTCATACTCCTGGGGTTGGATTGTTGCCAAGGGTTTCCGCAAGCCCAACAGCGTCCTTGGTGTGCTTTGCCCGCAAAACTTCGCGGGTTTGTTACGTTGCCCGGTCGGGTTCGAGAGGTAGGAATGAACTGGGAGCACTACTTGGGAACCCCAACACCGCCAGAGGTGGAGATCAACGGTGTTTTGTGCCACATGAGGGCCGACATGGTGATTAGACAGTTCTGGGTAATTTCTCCATTACACAATTAAAAATCAGCAATAGCTAGTTGTTGTAATAATTAGTGTTGTCTCATCTGTAAACCTTCTACAGGTGTGAGGAGGGATACGAGGAAGCCACAGTAAAGGTCATCGAAACCGAATGTCGCTGCCTACTTCAAAACTGGCGACACGAGGCTCGGGTGCAGGCCGTTCGAGACTACTACGCCTCGTAGCGTATTAGGAAGGGAAAGGGGAAGTGCCGTGTATTAGGAATGGAGATGGAGCATTACATGAAGGTAATTACATATTATTAAGGCCTTGTAGTTAGTTCCCTTGATTTGATTCTTACGTGTAGCGCTCAAATTTCTCTTTATTAACTTAGGTGCCGCCGAGATGGTGTGTGGATAAGATGGATTGTTGGGAGGCCTTGGTGGATCAGTGGTGCTCCGAAAAGTGGGAGGCTAGCCACAACACTGCCAAGGATAGGCATGGCAAAAGGGTTGGTGTGCCACACCATCAAGGGAGCGTCAACTTAAATGAGTTTGGTGAGAACTCGTTATGTGGTTTGCTTCATGACTCATGCAATTCATTCTTGATGCTAGCTTTAGGCCTTCACTAATACTTTTTTCCTCTCTCTCTCTCTCTTTTAGGCGCGTCACAATAAGACGGAGGTGCCAGAGATGTACGACCTCTATGCGATGGTCCATAGTGCCTTGTACAATAAGGTCAAGGCATTCTCTGAGTCTGACCTGATCATCCCAAAAACTTCACCAACATATCCTCCCACCACAAGCTCGTGAAGTACAGAGATCACGGGAAGGTGAGGAAAGGGGAGGACTTTAACCCGAGCCAGGGGTCTATTGATACAGAGCTGGTGATGATAGCTGGCAACAGGAGGCCCCATGGCTCGATCGCCATTGGAGACGGCCTTATACGTTGTCCTAGCACTCTCCGGCAAATAAAGGCACGCCAAACGAGCTCCTCTCCTAAGATAACACCTCGTCAACGGCCAGTCAAGCTCGCCATCGATGTGAGTTTAATGGACTCAACTAACTTTCCGCATTACGTAGTGTGTGAGAACCAATATGATTACAATGCTAAGAATGAGTTGTCTTGCAGGCTGCTATTCTAAAAGAGAGAGAGGCAACACAAACGCTTTTGGAGGCGAAGGATAAGGAGATGAAAGATTTGGAGGAGAGGACGGCTGCGTTGATGTAGGCGGAGAGGACACAAAACGATGCCTCTAACAGGACCATGTACGAGCTCTTCGTGGTAAGTTTCTTCTTCATATTTGTCAAATCTTGGATTTTAATTTTCGTTTCATTAATAAATAAAATGTTTGACTTGTCAAAACCAAATGTACAGTCTATGTGCGAGAAGACTGGCCACGTCCCTTCGACAATGCTACTCATTAACATGGCGGGGATGGTGAGTTTCATTTCAATGCAGTGATCTTTTGAGTGTCATCATGCTAACGACACATTACAAATGATGTTTGGTGTAGAATATCTCCCGAAATGCATCACACGACCCTTCTACAGGGGAGCCTTATCCAAGTGAAACAAGCCAAAACCACCGTGCTTCACCTCCGTGCTGACGAGAATGGTATGTTTTTCTAGTGTTTTTCTTAACAACCGCATAATGATAGTTACTTACCTCACCTTAGCTCCAAAATGACATATTTTACCCAATTTAGCTCTAGAATGACCTACACTTAGCTTAGTTTCCTCCTACATGACATAATAAGCTTAGGTAGCTTCCAACTTGCATAATAAGCTTAGTTAGCTCCAAAATGACCTATGTTAACCAAGTTAGCTATAAAATGATATATAATTAGATTCAAAATGGCATAATAAGCATAGATAGCTCCTACATGACCTATTTTCACCTAAGTTAGCTCTAAAATGACATATATTCAGCCTAGTTTCCTACTAAATGGCATAGTAAGCTAAATTAGCTCCTAAATGGCATATTTTTTCAAATATGTCCTATACTTAGCATAGTTCTCTCCTAAATAAAATAATAAGCTTACCTAGCTCCAAAATGACCTATTTTACCTAGCTTGGCTATTAAATGACCTATACTTAGCTTACTTATCTCCAAAATGGCATAATAAGCATAGTTAGCTCCTAAGTGACCTATTTTTACATAAGTTAGCTCTAAAATGACATATAGTTAGCTTACTTTCCTCCTAAATGACGCAGTAAGCTAAATTAGCTGCAAAATGGCCTAGTTTATAAAAACTGACCTATACTTCGCTTATTTAGCTCCAAAATGACATAATAAGCTTACCTAGCTCCAAAATGACCTATTTTACCAAAGTTAGCTATTAAATGACCTATACTTAGCTTACTTAGCTCCAAAATGGCATAATAAGCATAGTTAGCTCCTAAGTGACCTATTTTTATTACCTAAGTTAGCTCTAAAATGACATATATTTAGCTTAGTTTCCTCCTAAATGACATAGTAAGCTGAATTAGCTCCTAAACGGCCTATTTTATCAAAAATGTCCTATATTTAGCTTAGTTCTCTCCTAAATGACATAATAAGCTTACCTACCTCCAAAATGGCCTATTTTAGCTAGCTTAGCTATTGAATGACCTATACTTAGCTTACTTAGCTCCAAAATGGCATAATAAGCATAGTTAGCTCCTAGGTGACCTATTTTTACCTAAATTAACTCTAAAATGATATATATTTAGATTAGTTTCCTCCTAAATGACATAGTAAGTTGAATTAGCTCCTAAATGGCCTATTTTATCAAAAATGTCCTATATTTAGCTTAGTTCTCTCCTAAATGACATAATAAGCTTACCTAGCTCCAAAATGGCCTATTTTACCTAGCTTAGATATTGAATGACCTATACTTAGCTTACGTAGCTTTGAAATGGCATAATAAGCATATTTTGCTCCTAACTGACCTATTTTTACCTTTTCTTCTTCATGTAGTCTTCTTCTAATTCTGGAGCTTCCCATTTTGCACATTACATTCACTTCACGCAAGTTTGCATTGATGGAATGCTTGGGTTACTTGTATTTATTATTTTGTATCGATGAACAATGTTACACTTGCCACATATGTATATGAAACTATGTATGTATGGATGAAACTATTGTAATATGGTTGGGTACGGATGAAACTTTCATAATATGTATGGATGAAACTTATTTGAATATGGTTATCAGTATGACAATATCTTTATTCCTGTGAAATATATATATATATATATATGTCATATTGCTGTGAAAATTTCTGTGAAAATGGATTTAATAAAAATTAAAAAATGGAAAATGGCTTACTCTTTGCCGTCAGTGGGCTGACGGCAAAGGGGGGGCCTTGGGTAGACGGCGAAGGGGGGCCCTAGGGGCAAATGGGCTCACTCTTTGCCGTCGGCCCACCGACGGCAAAGGGGGCGCAAGGCAGACGACAAAGGGGTGGGCAAGGCCGACGACAAAGGTAGGTGGCCAAGGCCCATGGCAGAGGGGGACCCCAAGGGCAAAGGGCTTTACTCTTTGCCATCCGCCCACCGATGGCAAAGGGGGGCGGAAGGCCGACGGCAAAGGGAGCGGACGACAAAGAACTATCTTTAACACTTGATGACCATAGCCCCTGGGTCTGCTATCCAAACTCTTTACCGTTTGCTCCCCCACGGCAAAGATTCTTTTCCGTCCATGGTCGTGAGGCGGACGGCAAAGGACCGCTTTACCGGTTTTTTCTTTTTTGGAATTTTTGTCGCCTTCTGACGGATGGCGAAGGCCTTTGCTGTCCGGTTTCCTGCCCTTTGCCGTCAACCAAGGCCGGTGGCAAAGGGGTGGGCAAGGCCAATGACAAAGGTAGGGGCCCAAGGCTCACGACAAAGGGGGGCCCCAGGAGCAAAGGGCTTTACCCTTTGCCATCCGCCCACCGATGGCAAAGGGGGGCAGAAGGCCGACGGCAAAGGGTGCGGACGACAAAGAACTGTCGTTAAGACTTGATGGTCGCAGCCCCTGGGTCTGCCGTCCAAACACTTTGTCGTCCGCTCCCCCAGGGCAAAGATTCTTTGTAGTCCATGATCCTGAGGCGGACGACAAAGGACTACTTTACTGGGGTTTTCTTTGCCAGAATTTTTGCCGTCTGCTGACGGACGGCAAAGGCCTTTGCCGTTCGGTTTCTTGCCCTTTGCCGTCAGCCATGGCAGACGGCAAATTACCTGATTCCTGTAGTGTCTTCCACCTCAGGATCCCCATCGATCCAGTCCCTAGTATCCTCTAAATCAGCACCTAACCAACCAACACACGGACACGTCCAACCACACCCGAAACCCATAGGACAACTAGCGCCATGCTCGTCGCAAGCCTCTTCGTGCCTGCAGCTTCCTGCTTTCTTTGGCCTCGCAGTGTGCCACATCCCGTGCCCGAGGCCAGGCTCGAGCAGCACCTGACATCAGTGCTCCCTTCATCCTGCTACTCCCACCAAGCGCGAGCATCTCTGCAGGACCAGGTCATCGTACCCGCCGCTCTCTCCCCCGTCCCCTCCTTCCTCTCGATCCCTCTCATGTCTCTCATATGATCTCCCACCTATAACTTTTTCTCACAGTGTCAGGGACCTTCCCAGCCCATACATGTATTTGGGCTGGCCCTTGGATACCATATGGGTTTGGCATGGCTGTGCACCGCTTGATTGCTTCAAGCTACAAATACCTAGAGATAAAGCAACCACAGACTCATCCAGTGGATCACGAACCCGGCGGCGGTGGATATCACTTTCCCCTTCCTCCTCCTTCCCCAATTCTTGTATCCAGTGATTTTAATTCCTAAATTTCTACTCGAAGTCGCGTGAGAGTAATAGATCGAGAGGAGATATTGTTAGCCAGGCACCACCCTTCCCTCCTCAAATGTCCCCCAAATTTCTCCCAATTCCACCGACCCTGATGCCATGTCCGTCGTCAAAATACCAGAGTGGGATGCCATGTCTGCCAATGAGCAGTTGTTGTGGTATCTCAAGAGACTACGTGCCAAGGTGGAGGAGATGGGCTCACTGTTGGTTGTTACAAACGCGGGTGGCCTTCCCGTGGTTACACCGCTTGTCAATCTGGCGGCCTCAATGACGACGCACGCCTCGTCCACGCCTGTCCTAACGTCTCTTGCTACACCACTGTGGTCCAGAAGATCCCCATGGTCACCCATGATGTAGCCCCGGTATGCATCGGGATGGTGCCCATCACCTGTTCGATGGAGTGCTCGACCCAAGTCGACACCATCGACAGCGTCGACGAGGTCGCTTCTACCATCATGACCACCACCGACATCGACCCCAAGGCCGACGTGCAGGAGCTCAAGGCCCTCTGTGTCAACACCTCCACTCCAGCGATGAGCAAGGCTGATCACAATGCCAACAGCCGTCATGCCGCTGTTGTAGGGATAGACGAGTACACACTCGTGGCGACCACTTCAGACGTCATCATCGAGCTTGCCATCCTCACAGGCATATCCTTCTCCACCAACAATGTTTAGTAGGTCCTTGATGTTCCCCGGAGCGAGTTACTCATCTACATCGGCATGGAGCCTTCAACCTGTTCGATGAAATGCTCCAACCAACCCTTCCAAAATCATGACTTGGACGTCTCCCCACCCACAAGGCACGGAGGGCTTCTGCTACGGGTGACAACATGGCCGTCGTTTTGGATGCATCTCACTCACGAAGATGAGGTATGACCCATGCCGTGTCCATCGTTTTCCTACTCTCGTGAAGGCATGTTTGTGAATCATGGAGTGCTACTATTGCCACAAGTTGCTTGTATGATGAAGAAATTACTTGATAGAGGATGCATTGATATCACACTCAGAAAGGCTGCTTCACCCAGATTTCACATGGATAATTCCACATACAGTTCTAAACAAGTTGGTGGTCTTTTGGTTCGTCGACTTCATGTGATGGTCAAGCATTGCGGCAACCTCCAATCATTGAGAAACAACATTGGAGTGCCCAATTGGTTTGTTTAGTTTATGAACATAAGTCCACACGAACCCTATGTCGTGTGTTGCCAATTGGAAATTGAGCTGAAACCTACTAGGCTGCAGAAGATTTTTTCTGGTGATCGTTCTCCAAGAGAACCCTAGAGGTATCTACTAAGGGTGTGTTACACACTAGGTTCCGCCGAGAAGATTGTGTACTGAATCCATATGGTGGCAATAAATATTCTTGTGATGATGCGATTGATGGATGTCCAACTGCAATTGTGTCTAGAACTACCTAATGTTGTTCCTGAGCAAGGCAGGGAGTTAGCTAGTTGTTTTTGCCTTGAGCAATTGTAGGGAAATATTGACCATGTTTACAAAAGTCAGGAGATGTGGGACTTGTGTGAGCACCACATGATAAAGTATGACACGGCTGATTGTAAATTACCTATGCCTAACAAATTCATGGGCACAATGCTAATCATGAACATGACAGTGAAGTGGCACTTTTTGAGTCAAGAGAAATTCCAGAGAAGTGATTGTTTAGAGAAAGGATGTAGTTTCAAACAATATGGTACACATTGGCAGGCTTGGCACCTACTTGAACATGCAACATTTGATGTTAAACATTTAAGTCAAGAATGGTGTAGCCACATAGTGGTACAGGAAACATTGAGCCTTGGAACATTTCCTACATAGGCAGATTGTCTGATATATCAAGATTTTATCAATATTGCAATGTTGGGTTTGGAAGCGATACAGGGGAAGAAATTTAACTACGCAGACTTGCTGTCATATTCAAGTTCTGTCCTATAGTGACAGGGTTCTATAAGCCAAGTCCTATGAATGTTTCCCCTGGGAACAAGTGCAAAACAGTTGTTGAACTAGTGTTGCGACCTGTGGGGAAATTGTTGGAAATATGCCCTATAGGCAATAATAAATTAGTTATTATCATATTTCCTTGTTCAAGATAATCGTTTATATCCATGCTATAATTGTATTGATCGGAGACTTAGATGCATGTGTGGATACATAGACAAAACCATGTCCCTAGTATGCCTCTAATAGACTAGCTTGTTGATCAAAGATGGTTAAGGTTTCCTAGCGATGGACATGAGATGTCATTTGATAATGGGATCACATCATTAAAAGAATGGTGTGATGGACAAGACCCAAACTACAAGCGTAGCATATGATCGTGTCAGGTTATTGCTACTGTTTTCGGCATGTCAAGTATCTGTTCCTATGACCATGAGATCATGCAACTCACTGATACCGGAGGAGTGCCTTGTGTGTATCAAACGTCGCAACGTAACTAGGTGACTATAAAGGTACTCTACAGGTATCTCCGAGGGTGTCAGTTGGGTTGGCATGGATCAAGATTGCGATTTGTTACTCCGTGTGACGGAGAGGTATCTCAGGGCCCACTTGGCAATACAACATCACAACAAGCCTTGCAAGCAATGTGACTAAGTGCTAGTCACGGGATGTTGTATTACGGAACGAGTAAAGAGACTTGCCGGTAACGAGATTGAACTAGGTATGGAGATACGGACGATCGAATCTCGGGCAAGTAACATACGGAAGAACAAAGGGAACATCATACGTGATTAACTGAATCCTTGACATAGAGGTTCGACCGATAAAGATCTTCATACAATATTTAGGAACCAATATGGGCATCCAGGTCCCGCTATTGGTTATTGAGAGTAGAGGTGTCTCAGTCATGTCTACATAGTTCTCGAGCCCACAGGGTCTGCACACTTAAGGTTCGATGACGTTTCGGTAGTATAGATTTCTGTATGGTGGTGACCGAAGGTTGTTCAGAGTCCTAGATGAGATCCCAGAGGTCACGGGGAGCTCCGGAATGGTCCGGAGGTAAAGATTGATATATAGGAAGTCCTGTTTTGGTCACCGGAAATGTTTCGGGCTCATCGGTAGTGTACCGGGAGTGCCGTTAGTGTACCGGGGGACCATCGGGAGGGGTATTTCGACCCAAGAGGCTACATGGGCTTTGGGAGGATGAATACCAGCCCTTAGTGGGATGGTGGATGTCCCACAAAGGGCCCATGCGGCTGGGAAGAAAAGCCCAAAGAGAAAAAGGTGGAAAAAGGCAAAAAGGCTAAATAAGGAAGGAGTCCTAGTCTTACTAGGACTGGAGGAGGATTCCTCCTCTCCTCCTTGTGCAAGAGGCCAAAGGGCTGGCCCTTGTGAGACAACCTCCTACCTCTCTCCTCCTATAAATAGTAGAGGTTTTGAGGGTTTTCAGACATAGAAAAACAGCCACGTGCTGCCTCTCCTCTAGATTGTAGTTTCTCCTCTAGATCGGTTTTCAGCGGTGCTTGGGCGAAGCCCTGCTGGAATAGCTCCACCACCATCGCCACAACTCCGTCATGCTACCGGAGAACTCATCTACCTCTCCACTCCCTCTTGCTGGATCAAGAAGGCGGAGATCGTCATGGAACTGTACATGTGATAAACGCGGAGGTGTCGTCTGTTCGGTGCTAGATCGGAAGGACCGTGATCAAGATTGCGATACAGACCGTTATGAGATCGCGGGACAGATTGTGATGAGTTCACGGGACGGATCGTGATTGGATCACGGGACGGGTCGTGATGAGATCGCGGGACGCTCGACGATTTGGATCACGAATATGTTCGACTACACCAACCGTGTTTCTTAACGCTTCCCGCTTAGCGATCTACAAGGGTACGTAGATCCACTCTCCCTCTCGTAGATGCTCATCACCATGGATAGATCTTGCATGTGCTTAGGAATTTTTTTCCCCATGCAACGTGCACCAACAGTGGCATCATGAGCTAGGTCTATGTGCAGATGAGATCTCGAGTAGAACACAAAGAGTTTATGGGCGTTGATGCTTAGATTGCTTCGTTCCTGGTTCGTGTTTTGGTTCAGCGGTATTGTAGGATGAAGCGGACCGGACCAACCTTACTCGTATGCTTACGAGAGACCGGTTCCATCGACTGACGTGTAACTTCGTTGCACAAATATGGCTGGCGGGTGTCTGTTTCTCCTACTTTAGTTGGATCGGATTCGACTAAGGCGGTCCTTGAGAAGGTTGAAAAGCAACTTATGTATCACTGTTGTGGTTTATGTGTAGGTGAGAATTGTTCTTGCTAGATACCCGTAGCAGCCACGTAAAACATATAACAACAATTAGAGGATGTCTAACTTGTTTTTGCAGGGTATGTTGTGATGTGATATGGCCAATTACATGATGAGATATATGTGATGTATGAGATGATCATGTGTTGTATAGAATATCATGACTTGCATGTCGATGAGTACGGCAACTGGCAGGACCATAGGGTTGTCTTTAAGTATTGTATGACCTGCGTGTCAATCATTAAGCGCTTTGTAATGCTTTACTTTATCGCTGAATGGTAGCAATAGTAGAAGCATGGTGGGTGTGACAACCATGATGGCGACACATTGATTGAGATCAAGATTATGGAGATCATGGTGTCATGCCAGTGACGATGGAGATCATGCCGGTGCTTTCAAGATGGAGATCAAAAGCACAAGTTCATGGCCATATCATGTCACTTATGATTTGCATGTGATGTTAATCCTTTTATGCACCTTGTTTTGCTTAGGACGACGATAGCATTATAAGGTGATCCCTCACTTAATTTCACGATAAATTGTGTTCTCCCCAAGTGTGCACTGTTGTGAAAGTTCGTCGTGTCGAGACACCACGTGATGATCGGGTGTGATAGACTCTACGTTCACATACAACGGGTGCAAGCCATTGTTGCACATGCAGAACACTCGGGTTAAACTTGACGATACTAGCATGTATAGACATGGCCTCAGAACACAAGAGACCGAAAGGTCGAACATGAGTCATATAGTAGAATGATCAACATGATGATGTTCACCATTGAAACCACCTGAACTCACATGATGATCGGACTTGAGTTGGTAAATTTGGATCATGTATCACTCGGATGACCAGAGGAATGTCAATTTGAGTGGGAGTTCTTCAGTAATATGATTAATTGAACTAATTATCATGAACATAGTCAATAGTGTCTTTGCAAATTATGTTGTAGATTACTTGCTCGCGTTGTAGCTCCCTTGAATTTTTATATGTTCCTAGAGAAATAGAGTTCAAAGATGATGGTAGCAATATTGTGGACTGGGTCTGTGATCAGAGGATTGTCTTCATTGCTGCACAGAAGGCTTATGTCCTTAATGCACCACTCGGTGCGCTAACCCCTCGATCATCGTCTGTAGATGTTGTGAACATCTGACAGGCACGTTCTGATGACTACTTGGTAGTTTAGTGCATCATGCATTACGGCTTAGAATTGAGGCTCCGAAAAGTTTTGAGCGTCACGGAACATATGATATGTTCTAAGAGCTGAAATTAGGATCTCAGGCTCGTGCCCGTGTTGCGAGATATGAGATCTCCAACAAGATTATTTGCCTGCAAGATGAAAGAGAATAGCTCAATCGTTGATCATGTGCTCACATTGTCTGGGTTCTACAATCGCTTGAATCGAGTGGGGTTGATCTTCCAGATAAGATAGTGATTGATATAGTTCTCCAAGTCACTGTCACTAAGCTACTAGAACTTGGTGATGAACTATAAAATGCCAGGGATAGAAATAATGATCCCCGAGCTATTCGCGATGTTTCACACTGCGAAGGTAGAAATCAAGAAGCAGTGTCAAATGTTGATGGTTAGTAAAACCACTAGTTTCGAGAAGGGCAAGGGCAAGGAGGGAAACTTCATGGATGGCAAGTCAGTTGCTGCTCCAGTGAAGCAACCCAAAAATGAAACCAAACCCGAGACTAAGTTCTTCGATTATGAGGAGAGGGGCCGCGGAAGCGGAACAACCCTAGATACTTGGTAGATAAGAAGGCTGGCAATGTCAACAGAAGTATATTTGATATACGTATTAATGATGTGTACCTTGCGAGTACTCCTAGTAGCACCTGGGTATTGGATCCAGTTCGGTTGCTAAATGTTAGTAACTCGAAATAAAACCTACGGAATAAACGGAGAACTTGCTAGGGGTGAGGTGACAATGTGTGTTGGAAATGTTTCCAAGGTTGATGTGATCAACATCGCACGCTCTCTCTACCTTCGGGATTAGTGACGAACCTAAATAAATGTTATTTGGTGTTTTGTGTTGAGCATGAATGTGATTAGATCATGTTTATTGCAACACGGTTATTCATTTAAGTTATAGAATAATGGTTATTCTGTTTACATGAATGATACCTTCAATGGTCATGCACCCAGTGAGAATGGTTTGTTGAATCTTGATCATAGTAATACACATGTTCATAACATTGATGCCAAAAGATAGAAAGTTAATAACGATAGTACCACATACTTGTGGCACTGCTGCTAAATGTCATATTGGTATAAAGCGCATGAAGAAACTCCATGCTGATGGATCTTTGGACTCATTCGATTTCGAATCGGTTGAGACATGCGAACCATGCCTCTTGGGCAAGACGACTAAGGACCCCGTTTTTCCAGATTGATGGAGCGGGCAAGTGATTTATTGGAAATGATACATGTTGATGTATGCAATCCAATGAGTCTTGTAGCGTGCGGTGGATATCATTATTTTCTTACCTTCACTGATGATTTGAGTAGATATAGTGTATATTTACTTAATGAAACACAAGTCTGAATCGTTTGAAAGGTTCAAGCAAATTCAGAGTGATGTTTAAGATCATCATGACAAGAAGATAAAAATGTCTGCAATATGATGTGGAGGTGAATATCTGAGTTACGAGTTTGGCATACGACTTTAGTGTTGGAAATATGCCCTAGAGGCAATAATAAAATGGTTATTATTGTATTTCCTAGTTCATGATAATTGTCTGTTATTCATGCTATGATTGTGTTAACCGGAAACCGTAATACATGTGTGAATACATAGACCACAACGTGTCCCTAGTGAGACTCTAGTTGGCTAGCTCGTTGAACGATAGATGGTCACGGTTTCATCACCATGGACATTGGATGTCATTGATAACGGGATCACATCATTAGGAGAATGATGTGGACAAGACCCAATCCTAAGCATAGCACAAGATCGTGTAGTTCGTTTGCTAAAGCTTTTCAATGTCAAGTGTCGTTTCCTTAGACCATGAGATTGTGTAACTCCCTGATACCGTAGGAATGCTTTGGGTGTGCCAAACGTCACAACGTAACTGGGTGGCTATAAAGGTATGCTACGGGTATCTCCGGAAGTGTCTGTTGGGTTGACACAAATCGAGACTGGGATTTGTCACTCCGTGTGACGGAGAGGTATCTCTGGGCCCACTCGATAAGACATCATCATTATGAGCTCAATGTGACTAAGGAGTTAGTCACGGGATGATGTATTACGGAACGAGTAAAGAGACTTGCCGGTAACGAGATTGAACAAGGTATGGGGATACTGACGATCGAATCTCGGGCAAGTACCATACCAATAGACAAAGGGAATTGTATACGGGATTGATTGAATCCTTGACATCGTGGTTCATCCGATGAGATCATCGTGGAGTACGTGGGAGCCAACATGGGTATCCAGATCCCTCTGTTGGTTATTGACCAGAGAGATGTCTCGGTCATGTCTACGTGTCTCCCGAACCCATAGGGTCTACACACTTAAGGTTCGATGACGCTAGGGTTATAGGGAAATAGTGTATGTGGTTACCGAAGGTTGTTCGGAGTCCCGGATGACATCCCGGACGTCACGAGGAGTCCCGGAATGGTCCGGAGACGAAGATTGATATATAGGAAGTGAGGTTTTGGTTACCGGAAGTGTTCCGGGTGTCTCCGGTAGTGTACCGGGACCACCGGAAGGGTTCTGGGGGTCCACCAAGTGGGCCCACCTGCCCTGGAAGGTTCCATGGGCCAAGAGTGGGAGGGAGCCAGCCCCTAGGAGGGCTGGTGCACCTCCCACCCCAGTCCAAGGCGCAGAAAGGGTGGAGGGGGCAAACCCTAGGCTTAGATGGGCCTTAAGGCCCACCCTAGGGCGCCTCCACCTCTCCTTGCCCTGGCCGCCGGCCAGATGGCCTTCTGGAGGCTTCCGCCACCCCTAGGGTGGAACCCTAGGGCGCAGAACCTCTCCTAACCTCCTCCTATATATAGTGGAGGTATTTGGGGATGCACAACACACGAGTTCATCTCCTCCCTAGTGCAGCCCTACTCCTCCCTCTCCTCGTTCTCCGTAGTGCTTAGCGAAGCTCTGCTGGAGTACCACGCAGCTCCACCGCCACCACGCCATCGTGTTGCCGGAGATCTCCCTCAACCTCTCCTCCCTCCTTGCTGGATCAAGGCGTAGGAGACGTCACCGGGCTGCACGTGTGTTGAACGCGGAGGTGCCATCCGTTCGGCACTTGATCAGATCTACCGCGATCTGAATCGCTTCGAGTACGACTCCATCAACCGCGTTCTAGCAACGCTTCCGCTTAGCGATCTTCAAAGGTATGAAGATCCAATCTCTCCCCGCTCGTTTGCTGGTTTCTCCATAGATAGATCTTGGTGACACGTAGGAAAATTTTGATTTACTACTACGTCTCCCAACAGTGGCATCATGAGCTAGGTCTATGCGTAGAATCTATGCACGAGTAGAACACAAAGCAGTTGTGGGCGTCGATTTTGTTAATATTCTTGCCATTACTAGTCTTATCTTGATTCGACGGTATTGTGGGATGAAGCGGCCCGGACCAACCTTACACGTACGCTTACGTGAGACCGGTTCCACCGCCTGACATGCACTAGTTGCATAAGGTGGCTAGCGGGTGTCTGTCTCTCCCACCTTAGTCGTATTGGATTCGATGAAAAGGGTCCTTATGAAGGGTAAATAGAAATTGGCATATCACGTTGTGGTTTTGGCGTAGGTAAGAAACGTTCTTGCTAGAATCCTATAGCAACCACGTAAAAACTTGCAACTACAAATTAGAGGACGTCTAACTTGTTTTTGCAGCATATGCCTTGTGATGTGATATGGCCAGAAGGATGTGATGTGATGCATTGTGATGTATGAGATTGATCATGTTCTTGTAATAGGGTTCACGACTTGCATGTCGATGACTATGACAACCGGCAGGAGCCATAGGAGTTGTCTTATATTATAGTATGACCTGCGTGTCAATCATAAACGTCATGTAATTACTTTACTTTATTGCTAAGCGTTAGCCATAGTAGTATAAGTAATAGTTGGCGAGACAACTTCATGAAGACACAATGATGGAGATCATGATGATGGAGATCATGGTGTCGTGCCGGTGACAATGATGATCATCGTGCCCCGAAGATGGAGATCATAGGAGCAAGATGATATTGGCCATATCATGTCACTATATTGATTGCATGTGATGTTTATCATGCTTACATCTTATTTGCTTAGAACGACGGTAGTAAATAAGATGATCTCTCAATAAAATTTCAAGAGAAGTGTTCACCCTAACTGTGCACCGTTGCTAAGGATCGTTGTTCCGAAGCACCACGTGATGATAGGGTGTGATAGGTTCTAATGTTCGCATACAACAGGTGTAAGCCAGATTTACACACGCGAAACACTTAGGTTGACTTGACGAGCCTAGCATGTACAGACATGGCCTCGGAACACGGAAGACCGAAAGGTCGAACATGAGTCGTATAGAAGATACGATCAACATGAAGATGTTCACCATGGATGACTAGTCCGTCTCACGTGATGATCGGACACGGGCTAGTTTACATGGATCATGTATCACTTGGATGACTAGAGATATGTCTATCTAAGTGGGAGTTCATTGAATAATATGATTATGTGAACTTAATTATCATGAACTTAGTCTAAAATTGCCTTTAATATCTATATTGTAGATCCAATGGCCAACGCAAATGTCAACCTCAATTTCAACGCGTTCCTAGAGAAAACCAAGCTGAAAGATGATGGAAGCAACTATGCGGACTGGGTCCGTGGCTTGAGGATCATCCTCATAGCTTCCAAGAAACTGTATGTCCTTGATGCACCGCTAGGTGACCCACCCCTTCTCCCAGCAGAACAAGACGTTGCGAATGCTTGGCATTCTCGCTGCGATGATTACTCCCTTGTTCAGTGCGGCATGCTTTATAGTTTAGAACCGGGGCTCCAAAAGCGTTTTGAGCAACACAGAGCATATGAGATGTTCCAAGAGCTGAAATTGGTCTTTCAAGCTCATGCCCGGGTCGAGAGATATGAAGTCTCCGACAAGTTCTTTAGTTGTAAGATGGAGGAGAACAGTTCTGTCAGTGAGCACATCCTCAAGATGTCTGGGCTTCACAACCGCTTGACTCAGTTGGGAGTTAACATCCCGGATGACTCGGTCATTGATAGAATCCTCCAGTCGCTTCCACCTAGCTACAAGAGCTTTGTGATGAACTACAACATGCAGGGGATGGAGAAGTCGATTCCTGAGTTGTACTCGATGCTGAAATCAGCAGAGGTCGAGATCAGAAAGGAGCATCAAGTGTTGATGGTAAACAAGACCACTAGTTTCAAGAAAGGCAAGGGTAAGAAGAACTTCAAGAAGGATGGCAAAGCTGTTGCCACGCCCGGTAAGCAAGTTGCCGGGAAGAAGAAGAACAAGAATGGACCCAAGCCTGAGACTGAGTGTTTCTATTGTAAGGGTACCGGTCACTGGAAGCGGAACTGCCCCAAGTACTTAGCGGATAAGAAGGACGGCAACATTAAAGGTATATGTGATATACTTGTTATTGATGTGTACTTGACCAGCGCTCGTAGTAGCTCCTGGGTATTTGATACCGGTGCAGTTGCTCACATTTGTAACTCCAAGCAGGAGCTGCGGAATAAGCGGAGGCTGGCCAAGGACGAGGTGACGATGCGTGTCGGGAATGGTTCCAAGGTCGATGTGATCGCCGTCGGCACGCTACCTCTACATCTACCTTCGGGATTAGTTTTAAACCATAATAATTGTTATTTAGTACTAGCTTTGAGCATGAACATTGTATCCGGATCTCGCTTGATGCGAGATGGCTACTAATTTAAATCCGAGAATAATGGTTGTTCTATTTATATGAGAGAAATGTTTTATGCTCATGCCCCGCTGGTCAATGGTTTATTTTTGACGAATCTCGAACGTGATGCTACACATGTCCATAGTGTGAGTACCAAAAAGTGTAAAGTTGATAACGATAGTCCCACTTACATGTGGCACTGCCGTCTTGGCCATATTGGTGTCAAACGCATGAAGAAGCTCCATGCTAATGCACTTTTGGAGTCACTTGATTTTGAATCATTTGACACATGCGAACCATGCCTCATGGGCAAGATGACCAAGACTCCGTTCTCCGGAACAATGGAGCGAGCAACTGACTTGTTGGAGATAATACATACCGATGTATGCGGTCCAATGAGTGTCGAGGCTCGCGGTGGCTACCGTTATGTTCTCACCCTCACTGATGACTTGAGGAGATATGGGTATGTCTACTTAATGAAACACAAGTCTGAAACCTTTGAAAGGTTCAAGGAATTTCAGAGTGAGGTCGAGAATCAACGTGACAGGAAAATAAAATGCCTACGATCTGATCGTGGCGGAGAATATTTAAGTCACGAGTTTGGCACGCACCTTAGGAAATGTGGAATTGTTTCACAGCTCATGCCGCCCGGCACACCTCAGCGAAATGGTGTGTCTGAACGTCGTAATCACACTCTATTAGATATGGTGCGATCTATGATGTCTCTTACCGACTTACCGCTATCATTTTGGGGATATGCATTAGAGACTGCCTTATTCGCTTTAAATAGGGCACCGTCTAAATCCGTTGAGACGACACCGTATGAATTATGGTTTGGAAAGAAACCTAAGCTGTCGTTTCTAAAAGTTTGGGGATGCGATGCTTATGTGAAGAAACTTCAACCTGAGAAGCTCGAACCCAAAGCGGAAAAGTGCGTCTTCATATGATATCCCAAAGAGATTATTGGGTATACCTTCTACCTACGATCCGAGGGCAAAGTCTTTGTTGCCAAGAATGGATCCTTTCTCGAGAAAGAGTTTCTCTCGAAAGAAGTAAGTGGGAGGAAAATAGAACTTGATGAGGTAATTGTACCTCCACTCGAACCGGAAAGTAGCGCACCACAGGAAGTTGTTTCTGTGGAGCTTACACCGGCTAGAGAGGAAGTTAATGATGATGATCATGAAGCTTCAGATCAAGTTGCTATTCGAAGGTCCACTAGGACACGTTCCGCACAAGAGTGGTACGACAATCCTGTGCTAGAGATCATGTTGTTGGACAACGGTGAACCTTCGAACTATGAAGAAGCGATGGCGGGCCCGGATTCCGACAAATGGCTTGAGGCCATGAAATCCGAGATAGGATCCATGTATGAGAACAAAGTATGGACTTTGGTGGACTTGCCTGATGATAAGCAAGCCATTGAAAACAAATGGATCTTTAAGAAGAAGACTGGCGCGGACGGAAATGTGACCGCCTATAAGGCTCGGCTTGTCGCTAAGGGTTATCGACAAGTTCAAGGAGTTGACTACGATGAGACTTTCTCACCCGTAGCGATGCTAAAGTCAGTCCGAATCATGTTAGTAGTTGCCGCATTTTATGATTATGAGATCTGGCAAATGGACGTCAAAACGGCATTCCTTAATGGCTTCCTCAAGGAAGAACTGTATATGATGCAGCCGGAAGGTTTTGTCGATCCTAAAGATGCTAACAAGGTATGCAAGCTCCAGCGCTCCATCTATGGGCTGGTGCAAGCATCTCGGAGTTGGAACATTCGCTTTAATGAGGTGATTAAAGCGTTTGGGTTTGTACAGGTTTATGGAGAACCCTGTATTTACAAGAAAGTGAGTGGGAGCTCTATAGCATTTCTTATACTGTATGTGGATGACATGCTGATAATGGGAAATAATATAGAACTCTTGGAAAGTATAAAGGCCTACTTGAATAAGTGTTTTTCAATGAAGGACCTTGGAGAAGCTGCTTACATATTAGGTATTAAGAACTATAGAGATAGATCGAAACGCCTCATTGGTCTTTCACAAAGCACATACCTTGAAAAGATATTGAAGAAGTTCAATATGGATCAGTCCAAGAAGGGGTTCTTGCCTGTGTTGCAAGGTGTGAGATTGAGTACGACTCAATGCCCGACCACGGCAAAGGATAGAGAAGAGATGAGTGTCATCCCCTATGCTTCAGCCATAGGCTCTATCATGTATGCCATGCTGTGTACCAGGCCTGATGTGGACCTTGCCATAAGTTTGGTAGGGAGGTACCAAAGTGATCCCGGAGCGGAACACTGGACAGCGGTCAAGAATATCCTGAAATACCTGAAAAGGACAAAGGACATGTTTCTCGTTTATGGAGGTGCCGAAGAGCTCATCGTAAAGGGTTACGTCGATGCTAGCTTCGACACAGATCCGGATGACTCCAAGTCGCAAACCGGATACGTGTATATTTTGAATGGAGGGGCAGTGAGCTGGAGCAGCAGCAAGCAAAGCATCGTGGCAGCATCTACATGTGAAGCGGAGTACATAGCTGCTTCGGAAGCAGCAAAGGAGGGAGTCTGGATGAAGGAGTTCATCACCGACCTAGGAGTGATTCCGAATGCGTCGGGCCCGATGACTCTACTCTGTGACAACACTGGAGCTATTGCCCTTGCGAAGGAGCCCAGGTTTCACAAGAAGACAAGACACATCAAGCGCCGCTTCAACTCCATCCGTGATTACATTCAGGAGGGAGACATAGATGTTTGTAAAGTGCATACGGATCTGAATGTCGCAGATCCGTTGACTAAACCTCTATCACGAGCAAAACATGATCAACACCAGAATGCTATGGGTGTTCGATTCATCACAATGTAACTAGATTATTGACTCTAGTGCAAGTGGGCGACTGTTGGAAATATGCCCTACAGGCAATAATAAAATGGTTATTATTGTATTTCCTAGTTCATGATAATTGTCTGTTATTCATGCTATAATTGTGTTAACCGAAAACCGTAATACATGTGTGAATACATAGACCACAACGTGTCCCTAGTGAGCCTCTAGTTGGATAGCTTGTTGATCGATAGATGGTCACGGTTTCATGACCATGGACATTGGATATCGTTGATAACGGGATCACATCATTAGGAGAATGATGTGATGGACAAGACCCAATCATAAGCATAGCACAAGATCGTGTAGTTCGTTTGCTAATGCTTTTCAATGTCAAGTGTTGTTTCCTTAGACCATGAGATTGTATAACTCCCGGATACCGTAGGAATGCTTTGGGTGTGCCAAACGTCACAACGTAACTGGGTGGCTATAAAGGTATGCTACGGGTATCTCCGAAAGTGTCTGTTGGGTTGACACGAATCGAGACTGGGATTTGTCACTCCGTGTGACGGAGAGGTATCTCTGGGCCCACTCGGTAAGACATCATCATTATGAGCTCAATGTGACTAAGGAGTTAGTCACGGGATGATGTATTACAGAACGAGTAAAGAGACTTGCCAGTAACGAGATTGAACAAGGTATGGGGATACCGACGATCGAATCTCGGGCAAGTACCATACCAATAGACAAAGGGAATTGTATACGGGATTGATTGAATCCTTGACATCGTGGTTCATCCGATGAGATCATCGTGGAGTACGTGGGAGCCAACATGGGTATCCAGATCCCGCTGTTGGTTATTGACCAGAGAGATGTCTCGGTCATGTCTACGTGTCTCCCGAACCCGTAGGGTCTACACACTTAAGGTTCGATGACGCTAGGGTTATAGGGAAATAGTGTATGTGGTTACCGAAGGTTGTTCGGAGTCCCGGATGAGATCCCGGACGTCACGAGGAGTCCCGGAATGGTCCGGAGACGAAGATTGATATATAGGAAGTGAGGTTTTGGTTACCGGAAGTGTTCCGGGTGTCTCCGATAGTGTACCGGGACCACCGGAAGGGTTCCGGGGGTCCACCAAGTGCGCCCACCTGCCCTGGAAGGTTCCATGGGCCAAGAGTGGGAGGGAGCCAGCCACTAGGAGGTCTGGTGCACCTCGCACCCTAGTCCAAGGCGTAGCAAGGGTGGAGGGGGCAAACCCTAGGCTTAGATGGGCCTTAAGGCCCACCCTAGGGCGCCTCCACCTGTCCTTGCCCTGGCCGCCAGCCAGATGGCCTTCTGGAGGCTGCCGCCACCCCTAGGGTGGAACCCTAGGGCGCAGCACCTCTCCTCCCCTCCTCCTATATATAGTGGAGGTATTTGGGGCTGCACAACACACGAGTTCATCTCCTCCCTGGTGCAGCCCTACTCCTCCCTCTCCTCGTTCTCCGTAGTGCTTAGCGAAGCTCTGCCGGAGTACCACGCAGCTCCACCGCCACCACGCCGTCGTGTTGCCGGAGCTCTCCCTCAACCTCTCCTCCCTCCTTGCTGGATCCAGGCGTAGGAGATGTCACCGGGCTGCACGTGTGTTGAACGCGGAGGTGCCGTCCGTTCGGCACTTGATCGGATCTACCGCGATCTGAATCGCTTCGAGTACGACTCCATCAACCGCGTTCTAGCAACGCTTCCGCTTACCGATCTTCAAAGGTATGAAGATCCAATCTCTCCCCGCTCGTTTGCTGGTTTCTCCATAGATAGACCTTGGTGACACGTAGGAAAATTTTGATTTACTACTACGTCTCCCAACATTTAGACAGTGTTAAAGTTGTTTCACAACTCACGCCACGTGGAACACCATAGTGTGATGGTGTGTCCGAGCGTCATAGTCATGCTCTATTGGATATGGTGCGTGCTATGATGTCTCTTATCATTTTGCTACTATAATTTTGGGTTATGCATTAGAGACAACTACATTCACTTTAAAAGGGGCACCATCTAAATCCGTTGAGATGACACCATATGGGTTGGCCGAAACCTAAAGTTGTCATTTCTTAGAGTTTGGGAATGTGACACTTATGTGTGATAAGATCGAACCCAAAGTGGACAAATGCATCTTCATAGAATACCCTAAGAACAGTATGGTGAACCTTCTATCTCAGATCCAAGCATAAAGTGTTTGTTGCTAAAACTGGGTCCTTTCTCGAGGAAAAATTTCTCTCGAAAGAACTAGGTGGGAGGAAGATAGAACTTGATGAGGTTGTTAAACCTTTGTTTCAACCAGAGAGTAGCGCAGCGCAGAAAGATGTTTTTGTGGAACCTACATCAGTTGAAGAGGAAGTAAATAATGATGATCATGAATCAAGTTACTATCAAACCTTGTAGGTCGACAAGGATGTGTACTGCTCCTGAGTGGTACGACAACCCTGTCTTGGAGGTCATGTTGTTGGACAACGATGAACCTACGAGATATGGACAAGCGATGATGGGCCCGAATTCTGACAAATGGTTAGAGGCCATGAAATCCGAGAAAGGATCCATGTATGAAAACCAACTATAGACTTTGGTAGAATTGCTTGTTGGACGACAGGTCATCGAGTACAAATGGACCTTTGAGATGAATACAGACGCTAATGGTAAATGTCACCATTTATAAAAGCTCGTCTTGTCACAAAGAAGTTTCCGACAAGTTCAAAGAGTTGACTGCGATGAGACTTTCTCACTCATAGCGATGCTAAAGTCTGTTGGAATTATGTTAGCAGTTGCTGCATTTTTTAATTATGAAATCTGGCAGATGGATGACAAAACATCATTTCCTTAACAGTTTACTTGAGGAAAGGTTGTATGTGATACAACCAGAAGTGTTTGTCAGTCCTAAGGATGCTAAAGGGTGTGCGAGCTCCAGCAATCCATCTAAGGGATGGAGAAAGCATCTCGGAGTTGGAATATACACTTTGATGAGGTGATCAAAGTTTTGTAGTTTATACAAAGTTGACGAGAAACTTGTATTTACAATAAAGTGAGTGGAGGACTATAGAATTTCTGATAAGTATATGTGGATGACATATCGTTGATCGGAAATAATGTAGAATTTCTGGAAAGCATAAATGGTTGTTTAAAAAGTGATTTTCAAAGGAAGACCTGGATAAAGCTACCTAATTGTTGAGCATCAAGATCTATAGAGATACATCAAGATGCTTGATGAGACTTTCAATGAGTACATACCTTGACAAGATTTTGAAAGAGCTCAAAATGGATCAGTTGGAGAAAGAGTTCTCGCCTGATTTGTAAGGTGTGAAGTTGAGTGACACTCAAAGCACGACAACGGCAGAAGATTGAGAAAGGACAAACGTCGTCCCCTATTCCTTGGCCATAGGCTCTGTATAGTATGCCATGTTGTGTACCGCACCTGTGTGTGCCTTGCCATGAGTCCGTCAAGGGGTACAAGAGTTATCTAGGAGTGGATCACCGGGCAGCGGTCAAGATTATCCTTAATAACTAAGAGACTGAGGAGATGTTTCTCGATTATGGAGGTGATAAAGAGTTCATCGTAAAGAGTTACGTCCAAGCTTTAACACCAATCCAGATGACTCGTAGTAGCAATCTGGATACGTATAGTGGAGCAGCCATTTGGAATAGTACCATGTGGAGTGTGGTAGTAGTGTTTACAGTTTGACATAGAGATTTGCAAAGTACAGACGGATTTGAATGTCGCAGACCCGTTGACTATAAGACCTTTCTCACATGCAAAGCATGATCGAGCCCCAGAACACATTGGGTGTTAGATTCATAACAATGCGAATCACATGGTGATGTGAACTAGATTATTGAATCTAGTGCAAGTGGGGGACTGATGGAAATATGCCCTAGAGGCAATAATAAATTAGTTATTATCATATTTCCTTGTTCATGATAATCGTTATTATCCATGTATAATTGTATTGATCGGAGACTTAGATGCATGTGTGGATACATAGACAAAACCATTCCCTAGTATGCCTCTAATAGACTAGCTCGTTGAACAAAGATGGTTAAGGTTTCCTAGCCATGGACATGAGATGTCATTTGATAATGGGATCACATCATTAGGAGAATGGTGTGATGGACAAGACCCGAACTGGAAATGTAGCATATGATCGTGTTAGTTTATTGCTACTGTTTTCTGCATGTCAAGTATCTGTTCCTATGACCATGAGATCATGCAACTCACTAACACCGGAGTAGTGCCTAGTATTTATCAAACGTCACAACGTAACTGGGTGACTATAAAGGTACTCTATAGGTATCTCCGAGGGTGTCTGTTGGATTGGCATGGATCAAGACTGGGATTTGTTACTCCATGTGATGGAGAGGTATCTTAGGGCCCACTCGCTAATACAACATCACAACAAGCCTTGCAAGCAATGTGACTAAGTGCTAGTCACGGGATCTTGTATTACGGAACGAGTAAAGAGACTTGCCGGTAATGAGATTGAACTAGGTATGGAGATACCGACGATCGAATCTCGGGCAAGTAACATACTGAAGAACAAAGGGAACATCATACGGGATTAACTGAATCCTGGACATAGAGGTTCTACCGATAAATTTCTTCATAGAATATGTAGGAACTAATATCGGCATCCAGGTCCCGCTATTGGTTATTGACCGTAGAGGTGTCTCGGTCATGTCTACATAGTTCTCGAACCCATAGTGTCTGCACACTTAAGGTTCGGTGACGTTTCAGTAGTATAGAGTTATGTATGGTGGTGACCAAAGGTTTTTCGGAGTCCCGGATGAGATCCCGGACGTCACGGGGAGCTCCGGAATGGTCCAGAGGTAAAGATTGATATATAGGATGTCCTGTTTTGGTCACCGGAAAAGTTTCAGGCTCATCGGTAGTGTACTAGGAGTGCTGGTAGTGTACCGGGGGACCATCGGGAGGGGTATTTCGACCCAAGAGGCTAAATGGGCTGTGGGAGGATGAATACCAGCCCTTAATGGACTGGTGGAAGTCCCACAAAGGGCCCATACGGCTGGGAAGAAAAGCCCAAAGACAAAAAGGTGGAAAAAGTCAAAAAGGCCAAATAAGGAAGGAGTCCTAGTGCTACTAGGATTGGAGGAGGATTCCTCCTATCCTCCTTGCACAAGAGGCGAAAGGGCTAGCCCTTGTGCGCCAGAATACTCTCTCTCCTCCTATATATAGTAGAGGTTTTTAGGGTTTTCAGACGCAGAAAAACAGCCATGTGCTGCCTCTCCTCTAGATCATAGTTTCTCCTCTAGATCGGTTTTCAACGGTGCTTAGGCGAAGCCCTGCTGGAATAGCTCCACCACCATCTACGCAACGCCATCGCGCTGTCGGAGAACTCATCTACCTCTCCAGTCCCTCTTGCTAGATCTAGAAGGCGGAGATCATCATCGAGCTGTACGTGTGCTGAACACGGAGGTGCCGTCCGTTCGGCGCTAGATCGGAAGGACCGTGATCAAGATTGCGAGACGGATCGTGATGAGATCATGGGACAGATCATGTTGAGTTTGCGGGATGGGTCGTGGTTGGATCGCGGGAGGGATCGTGATGAGATCACGGGACGCTCGGCGATTTGTATCGCGAAGACGTTCGACTACACTAACCGCGTTTCTTAACGCTTCCCGCTTAGCGATCTACAAGGGTATGTAGATCCACTCTCCCTCTCATAGATTCTCATCACTATGGATAGATCTTGCATGTGCGTAGGAATTTTTTTGTTTCCCATGCAACGTTCCCCAACAAAAACCAATTGACAGAATTCACAAGTGCAGAATTCAATATCAGTGTATGGAGCATGACACTGATCTAAGTTCTTGTGGGATAAAACCTGGGTTGTATCTCTTCTTTGAAAACACTAATCGCAGGAAATTAATGGTGTTTCTTTTGGAGTGACCATTATCCTCCTATTGGGAGTTTCTTGTTGGGGCAATAGTTATAAGTATATCTATTCCTTGCACAACAAAAATGTGCTCGATAGGAACTATCATATTCAGATTTCCTTGGCGGTTGGAAATGTGGTTCCATCTGGTTATGACAGTCCCGAGGGATGAAAATCTCCAGTAATCGCTATTGTGTTTACCTCTATGAGTGAGAATGCAGAAATGCATAACATTATGGTGCATCTAAGAACTTCAGTGCACTTGCAACTTCCGAGAAAAGAAGAGCAAGATGGCAGTGCAACTTGTACAGGCGACAACATGATAAGTTTGTGTCAGGAAGTGATCATCGCAATGCTATCCGACAGTATAAGCTGCTACTGCATGTTACAACATTTAGCCATGGGAGTTGTGAAAAATGAGTTGTGGTTCCTCTATCACCAACATCACAACTTTCCAATGGCGCCACTTGGACTACATAAGTTGAGAAATCAACCATTGAGGATGGAGAAGGCAAGGGCCAATGGTGGACTAAATCAATGGATGGGTATCTTTTTCTTGTCTGGAGCATTTGAGCGTGATCACATACATGACAAGCTAGTGGAGCTACTTGGTTTCCTATCGACATTCTCTTGTCAAGTATTTAAGTTTGCAGGGAGCTTCATGGCTGTCTAGGGTAGCTATTCGATTTCAGTTTCCAATCACAGATATTTTCAAGGAGGGAGGGGAGACATCATTGTCGTTGCGGCCTTCGTGCAAGGCCATGCTGATCACAAGCACTACCTCAGTTTCGACTGCAATGGTACCGGCAATGGCTACGTTCTCGACACCTTTGTTGGGTTCCCCTCGGACACAACTATTACTTCTCCCTGATTGATTTCTACCTCGACTCCAACCAAGGCCAGGAACAACGAGTGCAATGGGATTCGGGTGGTTTTTTGTGGCGTCAGCTTGGGGTCAAGACAAATGTCAAGGAGGGAGGGATATCAGGGACCTTCCCAGCCCATACATGTATTTGGGCTGGCCCTTAGATATCATATGGGCCTGGCCTGGCTATGCACCACTTGATTGCTTCAAGCTACAAATACCTTGAGACAAAGCAACCACAGACTCATCCGTTGGATCACGAACCCGGTGGCGGCGACTATCTCTTTCCCCTTCCTCCTCCTTCCCAAATTCTTGTATCCAGTGATTGTAATTTCTAAATTGCTACTCAAATTCGTGTCAGAGTAATATATCGAGAGGACATATGGTTATGTTGCTAACACACAGGAGATCGCCATGGACACCCGGAGATCCCTTGCCGGCCAATGCGTCGGCCCAACCCGTGCCTTGCCGGATCCGATTCCTGCAACCCTGACCCATCCATTCCCTATTGTTCACCAGCCTTCCCTGCCCGCTAGCATCGTTGCCATCGCCATGGACCATCGCTTGAAGCTCCGCTCGCTTCGCTATGGACTGCCGCGCCAGCCCAACTAGGTTAGGAGGGTCCCCTGCCAATCCCGTACCCCTGCCAGTACCCTGTTGCCGCAATCGTTGCTGTCTTTGTGCGCCATCCTTGCCGGCAAGCTTCACCGGTCTTCCATGGACAAAAGCTTGACCTTCCAGTCAGGGCTCAAGTAGAAGCATACGCGCTTTTGTAACACAAAGACACATCTAGGACAGATGGCTAGTGCCCTTCTTCTTCGACCAAGTGGTCATGTGATCGAATCCTAGGGGAGCCCAATTGTGTTTTCTTTTTATCTCTATTTTTCATTAATTTTCCCAAACATCTACACATTTAGTAGAACTCTGAGTGAGGGATCACTAGAAGAGTGTCTAGAGGGGGGGTGAATAGACTACTAGCAGGAAATTAAAACCTAACCTTTACCCAACTTAATTGGTTGGCAGATTTTAACAGTTTTAGCAAGACTAGCAAGTCTATATACCCAACACATGCATGTCAACAAATATGGCAGGGGAAAGTAAATACATTGCACAAGAAGTAAAGAGTTGAGATTGTGAGATCAAACGCAATTGGAGACGCAATGATTTTTCCCGTGGTTCTGCTAGGTGGTGCTATCGTACGTCCATGTTTATGGAGTCTTCAACCCATAGAGGTTAACGGTCGCGAGAGTCCATGGAGGGCTCCAGCCATAAGGGTCCATGAAGTAGCAACCTTGACTATTCCATAACGGCTTCCGTCCATGAAGGACTAGCCTCACTATGGGTAGATCTTCACGAAGTAGGCGATCTCCTTTCCCGTACAAACTTCTTGGTTAAACTCCACAACACAAAGTAGGAGGCTCCCAAGCGACACCTAACCAATCTAAGAGGCACCACCCTCCAAAAGGTAATAGGTTCGGTAATGATGATGAACTCCTTGCTCTTGTGCTTCAAGATGATAGACTCCTCAACACACAATCACTCTCTCAAAGATTTGGCTTGGTGGAAGAGATGGGATTGGTGGAAAGCAAATTGGGGAGGCTAGAAATCAAGATCAATATGGTTGGAGTGGAACATCTTGACCTCAACACAAGGGTAGGTTGTTCTCTCTCAGAAAATTGGATGGGTCAAGTATGGAATAGTTCTGAGTGCTTCTCTTTAGAGTAGGTTTTGGTGAAGGGGTATATATAGGCATCTCCAAAAATCCGACCATTACACACAATACGTCAGCCTCGGTGGAACCGATGTGTGAATCTCCATTGTACCAAAGTGACTTAAACTTACCAACTTTTGAATCTCGGTGAGACCGATATAGGAATCTCGGTTGCACTGAGAAGGTGACCAACGGTCAGAATGCCCAATCTTGGTGACGCCAATTCGATAATCCCGCAGGGACCAAAACTGCGAACTTGCGTAACAAAAAGTTGGCAGCCCAACTCGGTGGCACTGAATGCCGTATCGGTTGCACCAAAAAGCTAGGGATTGGCTAAGTCTGTCTAGGATTTGGAATCGGTGGCACCGAGTGTAGAATGTTGATTGCACCAATTTTGAATATTTGGATTTGGACACACTTTGGTGGGAGAGTTTGTGGGTGTTTTTGGTGACTATCACTTGTGCATGTATGAGCATTTTGTTCACCAACAAAACCTTACCCCCTTTTACTAGTATTGGCTTTCCTATGGACTCAAAGTGATTTCTCACAAATATAAAATGTAGAGTCCTCTTGCTTGAAGCTTGGCCAACCTATTTCCTTGCAACTCGGAGTATCTCCACAATCCTTTTGCCAACCCAACTCTCCATGGACTATTATCTGAAATACACTAGATAAAAGTATTAGTCCAAGAGACAATGTATGTTGTCATGAATTATCAAAACCACCAAGGGAGCATGTTGTGCTTTCAATCTCCCCCTTTTTGGTAATTGATGACAACATACAATCAAAGCTTCAAATAATGAAATGCGTGGATATAATGAAGACTTTGAGAGATACATGACTTAGATTTGCTCCCCCTTAATGTGTGTAGTCCTTTAAAGAATAGTTGCTTTGGAATGAATGGACACAGATATGGATGAAGGGATATACGGAGTCATGTGTATCTTGGCTATATGTAGCAAAGTATATATGAACGAGACATGTCCTTGTTCAAGACTTCACTCTTGCAAACAATATGTGCAAGAAGAAAGAGACCATCTTGACCAAGAGTATGATGCAAATACTTACCTTGAGTTCTTGATCATTCTAGTAGTAGAAACACACTTGAGAAAACAATGTTAGGAAACACAAGAGTATTCTACTAATAGAAAGATAATAGAACTCAAAAGTACCAAGATATGGAGAACATATAAAAGATGATAATACTTAAGATTAATATGTCTCCAAGATCATTTAGAACTTTCTCCCCTTAGATATGAAAGTACTAGTTCATCCTCTCCCCCTGAATTTCAGTATGTAGATATTGGGATTGGATAGGGTCAGAAGAGTTCTAAAGTGAACAGTCAAATAAAATAAGCTCAATAATATTCTCCAAACATGTTTTTCTCCCCCGCTTTCGTATTTTCACCTTGTTTATATAAGTAAAAGCTTGATATCTGCTCTACCCCTTAATCATATCTTCCCCATTGCATAAGCATGTAACTCTCCCTTTAACACGAAGCTTTGTTATTCTCCCCCTTTGGCATTAATTTCCAAAAAGTTCAAATTTAGGAGTAGGTACAGGGATCATTGACAAGGAAGGGATCCTCGAGAACAATCGTCATTGAAGTAGGGTTCATACAAAAGAATTGAGGGAATCATTTAAGGTAACTTATCTCCCTGTGGCAAATAGTAGTGAGGTCTTGTTAAATCTTCTCCTCCTTTGAGCTAGGGATCCTTGAATAAAGAATTTCTCCCCCTAAGTTTTGCTTGTTATTCTCCCCCTATGTTTTTTTTGTTTTTTAGAAGGGATCATCGAAGTACAAAAGAAGAACAGATAAGAGAAAAACAAATCGTTGACTCCGAGACAGATAGATCGATGGTACCGAGATTTTGTAGTGCAGCTTGTGTGCAATTTTGGTAGAACCGAGATGTCTGAGTTGGAGGCTCCGAGGCTAAAACAGAAAGAAAGGAATAAGGGACCAAGTTTCTGTTTTCAAAGAGTCAAAAGAAAATATTTTCAAAGGGAAAGTGAAGGACATCATCTAGAGAAGATCTGAGTGGTTACAACAGATCATGCAAATAGAGAACAAACCACACAAGATTCTTAACTAGATGATGGGCGGTGACTAGGTCACCTATAGTAGAGTATATTGAATTAGGAGCCAAGCAAGAATACTTGATCATAGGTCATACTCTACATTAAGCTCAAAATGGGGTTACCATTTTTAGACTAAGCATTTAAATGTCTTCATATCACTTGAGTTGCTTTAGCTCATGACTTGGAGTAAACACTTTTCAAGGATATGAGTGCATACCTTTGAGTGATGTTGATGACGTTGCTCGTAGGTGAACTTGTTGAGGATGCTCGAGGTTGATGACGAACATCTTGAGTTGGGAGCAATCCTTCTCGTTCTAGTACACTTGTTACCTACAAAGGTTAGTCATGCAAGGAAGAACAATAGGTATATCCATTTGACATGATACCAATTGAGATTTTGCAATAACGATCAAGTATATGTCAAGGATATGTTTTTCTTATCTTCTTCCTTCCATCATCAAGATGGGTTGTGGATACTTGGTCAAGACAAGATTGCTTATGATTGGAGTTGGTTGCAATCCCGTGGAATGAAGTTCTTCCAAGTACCTACAAACGATTAGATGCAACACAAGGGAGCATAGAATTCCATGGCATAAGATAACATGTTAGGAATATAATGGAAGTATCAAGAACACTCATGCCCTTGCAAGCATCCGAGTGAGTCTAGCTCAAGTTTGAAGCATCAATGACGTTCAACTCACTCATCAAATGACAAAAAGTTTTCTCATCAAGTGGCTTAGTAAAGATATCGGTCAATTGCTTGGTAGTGCGAACATGATTAAGATTAATATTTCCTTTAGCAACATGATCACGAATGAAAATATGTCGAACCTGAATATGCTTAGTTCAAGAATGTTGCACAGGATTATGAGCACTCTTAATAGGACTTTCATTGTCACAAAGTAATGGAACATTTTTAACATGGATTCCATAATCCTTAAGCGTTTGTGACATCCATAGTAATTGTGCACAACAAGATCAAATAGCAATATACTCAGCTTCGGTAGTATATAGAGATACCGAGTTTTGTTTCTTGGAGGACCAAGACACAATAGATCTACCCAAAAATTGACAAGTCCCGAGGTGGTTTTTCTATCAACCATGTCACCGGCATAGTCCAAATCGGAATAGCCAACAAGGTTAAAAGAAGATCCCTTGGGATACCAAATGCCAAAGTTTGGTGTTTGTATCAAGTATCTCACGATGCGTTTCACGGCCAAAAGATGACACTACTTAGGTGCAGCTTGATATCTAGCACACATACAAACACTAAGCATAATATCGGGACGAGATACACATAGATATAGTAACGAACCAATCATAGATCGATAAACCTTTTGATCAGCCGGTTCATCCTCCTTGGTAAGATCAACATGTCCACTAGTTGGCATGGAAGTTTTCATACCTTTGCACTCCTGCATGTTGAACTTCTTGATCAAGTCCTTGGTATACTTAGTTTTAGAGATGAAAGTTCCTTCTTTTGATTGCTTGATTTGCAATCCAAGAAAGAATTTCAGCTCACACATCATGGACATCTCATACTTCTCGGACATCAACCTTCCAAATCTTTCACTAAATTGAGGGTTAGTGGAACCAAAGATAATATAATCCACATAGATTTGGCGCACAATTAATTCATCATTAACTCTCATAGTGAACAAGGTTGCATCAATTTTACCAATTTCAAAACATTTTTCAATGAGAAACTTAGTTAAGCATTTGTACCAAGCACGAGGGGCTTGCTTAAGACCATAAAGGGCTTTACGAAGCTTGTAAACATGATTAGGTTTCTCAGAATTCACAAAACCAGGTGGTTGCTTAACATAAACCTCTTCTTCAATTTCACCATTTAAAAAGGCAGTTTAATGTCCATTTGATAAAGCGTGATATCATGGTGATTAGCATAGGCAAGAAGAATGCGAATAGCTTCAAGTCTAGCGATGGGGGCATAAGTCTCACCATAGTCCATACCATCGACTTGAATATATCCTTGGGCCACGAGACGTGCCTTGTTGAGTACGACTTGACCGTCTTCGTCTTGCTTGTTCCGAAACACCCATTTGGTTCTGATGATGTTGTGTTCTTCCTCAAGCTTCTCCACGAATGTCCACTCTTTGTTCCTTTCGAAGTTGTGAAGCTCTTCATGCATGGCGTTCACCCAATCCACGTCTTCAAGAGCTTGTTCTGCCTTCAAGGGCTCAATGCTAGCGATGAAACAATAATGCTCACAATTAGCTAGGCATGTTTTAGAGCGAGTGATTCTCCCGGTTTGGATGTCACCAAAGATTTGGTTTAGGGGATGGTTCTTGGTCACTTGTGCTCGAACTCGGGGTAGCTTGGGCTTGTTAGGTGATGGAGCTTCTTCTTATTCATCATCATCTCCTTCATCTTCATTGTTCTTGACGGTGTCATTCCCTTGAGGTGGCAGTGAAGGAGGTTGTGGTGGATCTTCGGGATGTACTTCCTCCTCTTCATCATCTTGTCGTGTACCGCTTGTGGAAGCCTCCATGTCATGTTGTGGTTCACCTTGTCATGAAGTAGGGGCTTCCACTTGAGTTGATGAAGTACTTTCCTTCACCTCCATGGGACAAATCTTGCCGACAGGTAAATCTAGTATAGTTTCTGAAGGGTCCTTATCACCTACATCATTTGGCAATTGTTCGACTTGCGAACCATTCGATACATAAAACTTCATATCTACCGTCTCTTCAACTTTTTGAGTGAAGTTTTTGTAGACACGGTAAGTGTCATAATTCGATCCGTAACCAAGTAGGAATCCTTCATGAGATTTAGGAGCAAATTTAGTATGATGATGCTTGTCAAGAATGTACCACTTGGATCCGAATACCTGAAAGTATCCAACTTGGGGTTTGTTACTAGTGAGTAGCTCGTATGCCGTTTTACTGAGAAGCTTGTGCAAGTAAAGTCCGTTTGTGGCATGACATGTTGTTTCCACGGCTTCTGCCTAAAATTGTCTTGGTGTCTTATATCCGTCAAGCATCATTCTATCCATCTCAATAAGTGCCCAGTTCATAGGAATTTCCATCGAGACTCTTGTAAGCATTGGGACCGAAAACATCCATGTAAAGTAACTCGAGTGGTGTCCTAGTAGTCATGATATTCTTAACAGGATGACTTCCACGTACTTGCTTTCCAGCTTGGCAAGCACTACAAAGTCTATCTTTGTAAAAGATAACATCTTTAACACCAAGTATATGATCACCTTTGATAAGCTTGTCTAAATTACGCATGCGAACACGTCCTAATCTTCTATGCCAAAGCCAAACTTTAGAAGATTTAGCAATTGAACAAGTGCGAGGCTTGGATCTCTTAGTGAAATCAACAATGTATAGATCACCTCTACGGATACCGGTAAATACCAATTTATGATTATCTTGACGAAACACTTGGCAATCTACTTTCGTGAATAACACATTGAAAACGAAGTTGGCAAATCTAGATACGGAAAGAAGATTGCAGCCAAGAGATTCAACGAGCATAACATTTTGAATAGAGATATCATGGGATATGGCACCCTTACCAAGACTGTAACATCCCAATTTTATTAAATTAGGATGTTAATAAAATCATATTGCATATCATATCTTTATTGCATTTGGAGTTTATGATGTTCACGTTTTCCACTCACATAAAATAATAGAGAGGGGATAATATGACTTCCTCAAAATATAAATGAGTGCAAATGTATTTAAAGTATATTTGGTGTTTTCAAGGTTGCATGAAAATTATTTTTGTTAGCCACAAGTTAATTTATTTCATTAGAGAAATATATATATATATAATTTTCTAAATTATATGAGCAGGAATAAATGTTACTTGTGATCTATTTTACCAATAAGGATTTTAGGAATTTTCTGATATATATATTTCTTTTTGTGATTCTGATTTGAAAAAAAAAGAGGTTTTCAAAAAAAATACACAACACACCCACGCACACTGGCCAGGCCGGCCCAGCCCAAGCCAGCGGCTGGTTAGCGCACTAGCCAGGAGGGAGCGTCCATCGCTCGCTCGTGAGGCCGTACTAGGCCGACCCACCTCTCGCTCGCCAGCCCCTCCCCACGATCTCTCCCTCTCTCACACGCCTGTCAGGTGGGGCCCGACCCTATTGTCCCCAACCTCCCGCAGCACCCGCTCGATAATCCAGCGCTCGCGGCTCCCGCATTAGCCGCGCAAGGCTCTCGGGATAGAGCCTATCCGCAGCTCCACAGCACCTCTAGCTGCGCCTATAAAAGGCCCTCGATCCCCTCGTTCGATTCAACCAATCTGTTCCACCTCTCGCTGCTCGTAGCCGTCGCCTCGTCCATTCGCATCTCGCTGCCCGGAGTCCGTTCACCGGAGGAATACAACGCCGGTGAACCCCCATGGCCCCTTTTTCTTCATGAAATCGGACCCCCTCGTCCGTGTCCACCTCCCTGACATCTTAGTTTTCTCCTAGCTTCGCCGGAGCCGCCGCCCCGACGACCCGCGTCGCCGGAGTTCACCGGACCTTTGCCACTCCCTCCGCTCCACCCGGACACCGCTGCCACCCCGTGTCACCACCGACCAGAGGCCCTCGCCGTGCCACATCTTCCCCGCCTCTCCACTGACGCCGGCGATCGCCGGAGCCACCACCACGTCCTCGCCCAGTTCTTGCCCGACCCCGTCCTCCTCTCTATAAGCCTCGCCCGCTCCTCTGTTCGTACGTAGCGTAAATTAGGATAGTTTTTTAGATCAAACCGATAGGTTTAGATGTAGATTTGTTTTTTACGCGGTTAACCGCAGTCTGTTTTAAAATAACCTTTCTTTCGGGGATATACCCCGCGGTATGACCCGGCCTGGCGACTCACAGGAGACCCGGTAAAGGCATGATATTTTATTGGTGAACCGGCAGGCGGGTCGCAGGACGACCAAACCCAAGACCCAGTGTGTGAGCCGGCGCAAGGCGGCTCACAAGAGAAGGCCTAAAGGAGAAAGGATTTCCTTACAAGAGAAACAAGACTCGGAATAGGATTCAAGAGAGACTAGTCCTAATCCTACAGCTAGTAGGACTCTATTTGTAAACCTACCCTCTTCACTTATATAAGGAGGGGTAGAGCACCCCTAGAGAGACAAGTTCACAAGTCCACAAGTATAGACAGATTAGAGGCTCTCGTGATTAGAGGTAGCAAAACAACACCCTTGTAACCGAGAGATCTCCTTCATCATCAATACTAGACAAGCAGGACGTAGGCTTTTACCTCCATCGGAGGGGCCGAACCTGGGTAAACTCCATGTCTCTCGATTCTGACTAACCCCTTCAAGCCGCCACGTAGTTGCGCTCCGCCTCGAACCTAAAGTCCGTTCACCCGAACATCTGCCGTGACAAATCCACGACTGTTGGCGCCCACCGTGGGGCGAGCGCACAGTGGTGTTGTGTTCATGGAGGGAGCTCTGTAGGGATCGAGAAACTCGCGATTGGTACAAAGAAGAGCCGACATGGAATAACGTCGCAGGATAAGCAGACACGGGACATCCTTGAGATTCCAGTTCAAGAGGAATTAATGTTACATCTATGCACCGCCACACGCGACCTGCACGTACAAATCGCCAATCGCCAAAAGCAGCAGATGTATGTTCGCCGAGTTTCCACTGTCAACTCACGAGCCACTGTCATCAAATTGCAATCGGAGGAAACAGAGCCCGATGCTAGCAACTGTCGAAAGGATAACAGGAACAAGACACCAGGAATTGAATGCAGCCAGAGGAAGAACGTACTGAATTTTTTGGTGGACTGCTTCTAACAAGCACAAATCGGATGTAGTACGTATTACTATTGAAAAAAGTGATAGTTGTTTTCATATCATGGTGGATTCGGACATGGTGTAGGAATATGAGAAGGAATATTACTTTGACTCGGGTACAGGTCCAGCCCAAGGGAAAAACGCAAGGACAACTAAAGTTGCTAGCTGGCTATTGTGTTGGATGGTTCTCACGTAAAATAAGGAAGAAAATTGTCTGAAGGACGCTGACCAACACGGATAAATCACAGACTTGGCCGGCTGCTGCCGCATCGCGCCACCGCTATGAGTCACCTGTGAGCAACTGTGGCACCTCCGCCTCGCTAGAGAGCCACTGTCGCCTTCGCCGGACTCGATCGAGACGCCGCTTCATGCCAGTCTGAGCCGCCGTCTCCGAGACTTCTCCGTGCCCCGAGCCAACATGCTTTGAGTCGTCGGCCAGCTCTGCCTACTGCTGCGCCCGTGTGCCTGGCCGCATCGCTGCGGAACGCTCAAGCCGCCATGGTGCCGTGGTGCATGCTTACAACATCGTGGCCATCTCTCGCCACCCGCGCCGGCTACAACGCCATGGCCGTCTCTCGCCACCCGTGCCGGCTTACAAACGCCATGGTCGTCTTTCGCCATCCGCGTCGTCTTACAACACCGTGGCCGTCTCTTGCGACCGCGTGGGCTTACAACGTCGTGGCCGTCTCTCGCCACCCGCACCGGCTACAACGCCGTGGCTGTCTTTCGCCATCCGCGCCGGCTTACAATGCCGTGGCCGTCTCTTGCGACCGCGCGGGCTTACAACACTGTGGCCGTCTCTTGCAACTGCACGAGCTTACAAAGTCGTGGCCATCTCTCGCCACCCGTGCCGGCTTACAAACGTTGTGGCCACCTGTCGCCACCCGCACCGGCTTGCAACGTCGTGGCCGTCTCTCGCCACCCATGCTGGCATACAAATGTCGTGGCCGTCTCTCATGACCGCGCGGGCTTTCCATGCCATGGCCATTTCTCATCATCCGCGTCGGCTTACAACGCCATGGCGTGTTTCACAACAATACCGGTTGACAATACCGCGACTATTTTCAACGACTACATCAACACGCTAATGGCTACATACGCCAGTGCAAGCCGCCCAGCTGACGCGCGCAAGCCATCGTCCGCAGTCCAATCTACATTGACATGACAGTGCGGTGCTCGCCTATATGAGCCGCCCAAACAAACGCGCGCAAGACGCCGCCCGCGGTCTGATCTACATTGACATATCAGTGCGGTGCTCGCCTATATGAGCCACCCAACGGACGCGCGCGAGACGCAGCCCACAATTTGATTTACATCAACATATTAGTGTGGTGCTCGTCGATACGAGCCGCCCAACGGACAGGCGCACAAGTCATAACCATTACAGTTTGGTTCACTACAACAACCAGTCGGGACGAACCATCGACCGGATTATTGAAACAAATCATACGGGATCATCTATAACCCGCCACGGTCAACCTCAACCTTCAGTGGAGATTCCCAAGCCGCTTCTTCGAGTCAACTTAAGACTCGGGGGCTACAGGCATAGCTCGACGCATTTGATCACTTTCTCCACAAGAACCCCGGGTCATTGCAAGAAAAGTTAAACCTGATCCTTGGGGATACTACAAGATGGCGGCTTACAAGGCGGCTACTTACAAGATAGTGCACAAAACATTGGATATCGAAGGGGGCTTCTTACCTTCGAGTATCGCTTATCTCACCCTAACAGCCGGCTTTATGCCATTTCCGGTTAACATGATTAACCGCGGTTGTTGAAGGGGGCTTCTTACCTTCGGGTATCGCTAATCCCACCCTAACAGCCGGCTTTATGCCATTTCCGGTTAACATGATTAACAGCGGTTGTCGAAAGGGGCTTCTTACCTTCGGGTATCACTTATCTCACCCTAACAGCCAGCTTTATGCCATTTCCGGTTAACATGATTAACGGCGGTTGTCGAAGGGGGCTTCTTACCTTCGGGAATCGCTTATCTCACCCTAATAGTCGGCTTTATGCCATTTCCGGTTAACATGATTAACCGCGGTTGTCGAAGGGGGCTTCTTACCTTCGGGTATCTCTTATCTCACCCTAACAGCCGGCTTTATGCCATTTCCGGTTAACATGATTAACCATGGTTGTCGAAGGGGGCTTCTTACCTTCGGGTATCGCTTATGTCACCCTAACAGTCGGCTTTATGCCATTTCTGGTTAACATGATTAACCGCGGTTGTCGAAGGGGGCTTCTTTCCTTCGGGTATCGCTTATCTCACCCTAACAGCTGGCTTTATGCCATTTCCGGTTAACATGACTAACCGCGGTTGTTGAAGGGGGCTTCTTAGCTTCGGGTATCGCTTATCTCACCCTAACAACCGGCTTTATGCCATTTCCGATTAACATGATTAACCGTGGTTGTCGAAGGGGGCTTCTTACCAACGGGTTCGCTTATCTCACCCTAACAACCGGCTTTATGCCATTTCCGGTTAACATGTTAACTACGGTTGTCGAAGGGGGCTTCCCACCTCCGGGTGTAGCTTATCTATCCCTAACAACCGGCGTTCACGCCAAAAATGTGGACAAGTCCACATCGCATTATACATCGCGTCAAACATCGCATCATATTCACATGACATGCCGGCTTATCAAGCCGGGTCAGATCAAGATTATGAAAGAAGGAGCAATGTTAGAACATCTCTGGGCTGTGCTTTTTCAAGCCACCCTTACAACAACACAGAATATATGTTGTCTTGTTTATTTTTGCAGGTCTTGTCTCTTAAGATGAGTCGCCGTTAAGTATGATGAAAAACTTTGGCAAGAGCAAATGGATCTTTAATAGCCAACATGGTTGGATCTTCATGGCTTATCATAACCAGTACTAAATGATTGGGGTTTTCAAGCCAGCTCGGAGAATTTATTATTTTTCAAGAGTCGCCCTGTCAGATGTAATGCCGTGTCATCTAATTGACCGGTTCTCGGATTTCTTCAAATGTGCTCTCTAGTAATATACAACACTCATGGATTTCTCCAACATATATTTGCTGGGTAGCATCACAACCACGAGCAGGGATTTCATGTCAAAGACGAAGGAATTATTCCAGGATATTCATTCCGGGTTATATTACAACCATGGTATAGGATTCATTCAACAAGTTGTGGTGAGTCATATTATTCTCATATAGTCCTGAGTTGCCGCAGGCAGACAACACGGCACTTGGGGGCTACATTATTCAAATCCAAGTTTATATCAATTATGCAAGTCCCATGTCGCTGCAAGCACGCACCACAGCACTTGGGGGCTAATGCAAGCCGGTTTTCAAATCATTACATTGTCAGCAAGACCATATTATCTCAAGGAGATGAGCTGGCCTTTCTATATTTTTCTAAGTCCTAGCCCAGTAATTCTTACTGACTCGGCACTTGGGGGCTACACTACTCAGATCAAAATTTTCTAAAAAGTCCTAAGTCGCCGCAGGCATGCGACCCAGCACTTGGGGGCTACAATATTCAGCTATTGAAACTGAAGACCCGACGCATCACATTCTGATGAGCCGGCCTTTGGGGGCTACACCCGCCGAAGCTTTATAAGGTATAAGACAGTTATAAGTCCCATGTTGCTGCAGGCGGGACAACCCGGCACTTGGGGGCTACACAGTCCAAAATGTTATTGCAAAGCACCAAGTTATCATGGATAATCTCGGAGCTTGGGGGCTACAGGTAATATGGACATATCAAAAACTTTGAGGAGAATTTCCAAAGATGTTAATTATGGAGTTCAGTTATTAGACCCGACGTCACCAACACTTATTACCCGGCGTTATCAAAAGTGCGTAACCCGCCAGATTTTATATAAGCCGCACTACTTCACAATAATGGAAGTATGGCTTTACATCAGATGGATTTTCATCCCAATATTTTTATCAAGTCAGTTGGATTCTAGTTATTTGTCCCGGCGTCACTAACCATAATGACCTTGCATCATCAATGATTATGACCCGACGGAGATGACCCGCCAAGAGTATTGGAAGCCGACTCAATGGCATATGGGTATTCTATTCCCAATATTTTTTCAAAGGACATTGACAAGCAAGACGCTTTTCAAGACGGCTCATTCATATGCAGAAAGACCCGGATTTCTGAAAAGCCACTTCGTAAGCCGGCCAAAGGAGCAAGCCGGCCACTGAACATATTTGTTACTCTTATTTCAGGAGCATACCATGAATAAATTCAAGCTAACCTGTGGGCTAATGTCGGGGATATACCCCACGGTATGACCCGACCTGGCGACTCAGAGGAGACCCGGTAAAGGCATGATATTTTATTGGTGAACCAGCAGGCGGGTCGCAGGACGACCAAACCCAAGACCCGGCGTGTGAGCCGGCGCAAGGGGGCTCACAAGAGAAGGCCTAAAGGAGAAAGGATTTCCTTACAAGAGAAACAAGACCCGGAATAGGAGACTAGTCCTAATCCTACTCCTAATAGGACTCTATTTGTAAACCTACCCTCTTCACTTATATAAGGAGGGGTAGAGCACCCCTAGAGAGACAAGTTCACAAGTCCACAAGTATAGACAGATTAGAGGCTCTCGTGATTAGAGGTAGCAAAAGAGCACCCTTGTAACCGAGAGATCTCCTTCATCATCAATACCAGACAAGCAGGACGTAGGCTTTTACCTCCATCGGAGGGGCCAAACCTGGGTAAACTCCATGTCTCTCGATTCTGACTAACCCCTTCAAGCCACCACGTAGTTGCGCTCCGCCTCGAACCTGAAGTCTGTTCACCCGGACATCTGCCATGACAAATCCACGACAGTTGGCGCCCACCATGGGGCGAGCGCACGGTGGTGTTGTGTTCATGGAGGGAGCTCTGTAGGGATCGGGAAACTCGCGATTGGTACAAAGAAGAGCCGGCATGGAATAAAGTCGCAGGATAACCAGACACGGGACATCCTTGAGATTCCAGTTCGAGAGGAATTAATGTTACATCTATGCACCGCCACACGCGACCTGCGCGTGCAAATCGCCAATCGCGAAAAGCAGTAGACGTACGTTCGCCGAGTTTCCACTGTCAACTCACGAGCCACTGTCATCAAATTGCAATCGGAGGAAACAAAGCGCGATGCTAGCAACTGTCGAAAGGATAACAGGAATAAGACACCAGGAATTGAGTGCAGCCAGAGGAAGAACATACTGAATTTTTTGGTGTACTGCTTCTGACAAGCACAAATCGGATGCACCCCTAGGGAGACAAGTTCACAAGTCCACAAATTTAGACAGATTAGCGGCTCTCGTGATTAGAGGTAGCAAAACATCACCCTTGTAACCGAGAGATCTCCTTCATCATCAATACCAGACAAGCTGGACGTAGGCTTTTACCTCCATCGTAGGGGCCGAACCTGGGTAAACTCTGTGTCTCTCGATTTCGACTAATCCCTTAAAGCCGCCACGTAGTTGCGCTCCGCCTCGAACCTAATGTCCGTTCACCTGGACATCTGCCGTGACAAATCCATGACACTTTCGGTTTTCTTTAGTTTGGTAGTTTGTGAATGTTCATCACATAGCTTTGGCAAAGAACGTAGTCGACCAACCAGGGCTGGCCGCATCGCGCTCTAGCCGCTAACGTTCACACTTTAATGTTTTCAGAAACGTTCCTATAGCAGTTCTTTTTTCCAGATTTAATTCAAAATTTTAAACGACCTTAACTTTTTAACCGCAGATCGAAACGAGATTAAAGCAGCGGCTAAATTTTCGTCTCGAATAGCCCTAACTAGAGAAATCATTGATGCAAATTTTTGCAAGTTCAAATTTGAAATTATTTCAGATTTGAATTTAAATTTCATTATGCCATATCTTCCAAATGGTACACCCGTTCGAAGTGATTCTTTTTGCACCACGTCACACGAATTAAATCCTTTTCCATGAACTTTTGCCACAATATATTCTACACAATTATTTTCTATTCACCATAATTTTACTAGGATGCCTTGTAGGGACACTAGTGCACGTCATGAATTTTGAACACTATTTATACTTTGAAAATTTTCATGCTAATGACTTGTGTTGGATTTTATTTGGCTTTTGCAAATATTTTGTTGCATGTTTTATTTGAATTTTGTGAATGCTTTTTTATGTGTGTTTATTTACTTTGCGATAGATTGTCCGGAGTGCAAAGCAGAGTACTACCATTCCCTAGAACTTCACTCCCAGCACGAAGGCAAGTTGCATTTTGATCATATCAGTTTTTACCTATGTTTTATTTTTGCACATGGTCCTTTGATGTAGGAGTGCATGGTAGGAGTTTATACTTGTTGGTTTTACTATCACCCAGTAGTACATTTGAGGTAGGTCTGAACCGTACCAACTTTGTCGCCACCATGTTATGTTACAATGCCTCGCCAAAGTAGATGTGGATTGGGGAGTGTTATCACCTTGAGATGTGAGTGACAAAGTAGTAATTAGGACCAACTCTAATGAACTACCTCGGTGGAAATTGGTTGGTATGGGGGAGAAGTAGAGTGGGAGCATTCATGGGAATCCATGGGAGTGCGCACTAGTGGTCCGTCCACCCAGGCTTAAAGGGATCAATCCTAATTTCATGTCTACAAGCTTCTGTGTGCAGCCGCAAGCCAATATGGGCTCTGGCTTAGTTGAGTAGATGGTGTGACCTCTTCCGGGATAGGCTAGCAGATGTAGATGATGTAGGTGTACCGGCCTATCCGTGGGTTAGGGGAAATGCTTTCGAAAGACTATGTCTCGATCTTCCGATCAAGGATGTGGTCGAGTCTTGTGGGAAAAGTGCACAATCTCTGCAGAGTTAAAATCTAATCGATTAGCCGTGTCCCCGGTCATGGACAACTTGAGCTTTTAGTAGTGGAAATATAGGGAGATCTCATCACTCTTAACTAATCAACTGGGTACAAAATTTTGGAATGACTGAGATGGGCATCATCTCAGAATTATGACATTTGTAGAAGTAGAACAATTATTTTTGATAGGGAGAAACTAGCTTTATGCAAAACTAAACTTAGAGCTTTCCACCAGCCAAATTGCATGTACTATGTAGGCTCATTACACTTTATGATGTGACTTGCCAGTACATTCCATGTACTGACCTACACGGCTACAACTTATCATGTTGCAGATTTATCCGACGACGAATAAGGTGTGATAGGTCGTTGTTCTGCACTCAGCTTGCTCGTGGAGTAGATGGACTCGTTACACTTATTGCTTCCGCATGACTTTGCTTTATTTGGCCTTAGGCCACATTAATGTAATAAATACTCTTTGAGGATTCTCGATGTAATAAATGTGTGATTGAACTCTGTTGTAAATCCTCAATTAGTGTGTGTGTTAGCATACCGATCCAGGGATGACACTTAAGCACGGAGACTCCGATCCCTTGAGATTGGGTCGCTACAAAGACCAAGTGCCTTACCCTTGGAGTTGTCTCCAAACTCTATGTACCTTCGCGGTCCATGGTTTGGTGTGATCTCTTCAAACATTTCTCTATCTCCGGTCATATCATCGGTACATCCACTATCGAGAATCCACTCTTTTCCTCCGGACATGTAATCCTTGAAGTTTGCCATGAGACTTAGATTCTTCATGATCTTCTTATACTTGATGTCGAACAACTCATCTTAGTCATAGTAGCCATGTTCCACATTGTCATCATCAAGTGGGAAATTCTCGTCATAAAGAACAAGAGATTCGTTAGGATGGTGATCATGACAATGTTCAAGTTTATGAATGCGAAGGGCCTCTGTAATGATACTATTGATAGTTGTGACATCTCCTTTAGCACGCATGAGGTCTAAGCTCAAATAGACAATCATCAAACTTAGGATCACTAGGCATCAATTTTCGGAAGGCAATAGTTTTATGAAGAATTCATCAAGATTATTCAATGAATAGTTTGGATATCGTTTGTCCAAATCATACCACAAAGTATAAGCACACGCAAAATTCTTTATTTGGTTGAGCACATTTCTAGGCAAAGCTCTTACAATAAGATTAACAGTTCTAAGATTGCATAGCATATCAATTTCCTCTTCATGTGTGGGATGCAAGGGATCAATAGGAGGCTCATAGGGGCACATAACAGATTTGCTCAATTGAAATTCATTAAACATCTCAAGCATCAAAGTTTTCCATTGACTATAGTACTCTCCATCAAGAATAGGCACTCTACAACTCAAACTCCCTATACTAGACACATCCATCTTCCTCCTCGGTGATTAAACCGAAGCAATGGAGACCAATGCTCTGATACCAATTGAGGGATCACTGGAAGAGTGTCTAGAGGGGGAAGTGAATAGACTACCAGCAGGAAATTAAAACCTAACATTTTTCCATGTTAATTGGTTGGCAGATTTTAATAGTTTTAGCAAGACTATAAAGTCTATATACCCAACACATGCATGTTAACAAATATGGCAGTGGAAAGTAAAGACATTGCACAAGAAGTAAAGAGTTCAGATATGGAGATCAAACGCAATTGGAGATGCAAATATTTTTCCCGTGGTTCCTATAGGTGGTGCTATCGTACGTCCATGTTTATGGAGTCTTCAACCCACGGAGGGTAATGGTCGCGAGAGTCCACGGAGGGCTCCTCCCATAAGGGTCCACAAAGTAGCAACCTTGACTATTCCATAATGGCTTCCATCCATGAAGGACTAGCCTCACTATGGGTAGATCTTCACGAAGTAGGTGATCTCCTTGCCCGTACAAACTTCTTGGTTCAACTCCACAACACGAAGTAGGAGGCCCCCAAGTGACACCTAACCAATCTAGGAGGAACCACCCTTCAAAAGGTAAAAGGCTCGATAATGACGATGAACTCCTTGCTCTTGTGCTTCAAGATGATAGACTCCTCAACACACAATCACTCTCTCATAGATCTGGCTTGGTAGAAGAGATGGGATTGGTGGAAAGCAACTTGGGGAGGCTAGAAATCAAGATCCATATGGTTGGAGTGGAAGATCTTGACCTCAACACAAGGGTAGGTGGTTCTCTCTTAGAAAATTGGATGGGCAAGTATGGAATAGTTCTGAGTGCTTCTCGTTCGAGTAGGTGGTGGTGAAGGGGTATATATAGGCATCTCCAAAAATCCAACCATTACACACAATAAGTCAGACTCGGAGGAACCAATGTATGAATCTCGATTGTACCGAAGTGAATTAAAGTTAGCAAGTTTTGAATCTCAGTGAGACCGATATAGGAATCTCGGTTGCACCGAGAAGGTGACCAACGGTCAGAATGCCCAATCGCGATGACACCTATTCAACAATCTCGGAGGGACCGAAACTGTGAACTTGTGTAACAAAAAGTTGGCAGCCCAACTCGGTGGCACCAAATGCAGTATCAGTTGCACCGACAAGCTAGGGATTGGTTGAGTCTGTCTAGTGTTTTGAATCGGTGGCACCGAGTGTAGAATGTTGGTTGCACCAATTTTGAATATTTGGGTTTGGACAGACTTTGGTGGGAGAGTTTGTGGGTGTTTTTGGTGACTATTACTTGTGCACATATGAACATTTTGTTCACCAACAAAATCTTAACCCCTTTTAATAGTATTGGCTTTCCTATGGACTCAAAGTGATTTCTCACAAATATAAAATGTAGAGTCCTCTTGCTTGAAGCTTGGCCAACCTATTTCCTTGCATCTTGGTGTATCTCCACAATCCTTTTGCCAACCCAACTCTCCAGGGACTATTATCTAAATACACTAGATAAAAGTATTAGTCCAAGAGACAATGTATGTTGTCATGAATTATCAAAACCACCAAGGGGGCATGTTGTGCTTTCAATCTCCCCCTTTTAGGTAATTGATGACAACATACAATCAAAGCTTTAGATAATGATATGTGTGGATATAATGAAGACTTTGAGAGACACATGACTTAGATTTTCTCCCCCTTAATGTGTGCTGTCTTTTAAAGAGTAATTGCTTTGGAATACATGGACACACATATGGATGAAGGGATATAAGAGTCATGTGTATCTTGGCTATATGCAGCAAAATATATATGAATGAGATGTGTCCTTGTTGAAGACTTCACTCTTGCAAACAATATGTGCAAGAAGCAAGACACAATCTTGACCACCAAGGGAGCATGTTGTGCTTTCACTGAGCCCAATCCTGACCATAAGAGTTCCTAGTCTAGCTGGTTAACTGCCCATGCACACATCAAGGGATCTAGGGTTCAAATCCAAGGGTCATCCATTTTTAGTTTTTTCTGCACTAATTATGTGGCGCTCATGTCTGATTGGGCCAGTAGCAGCAGGTTTCACCTATTTAGAATAATTTTTTGTCTAGTGATATTCCTATTAAATTGAACATGCATATTATAGAAAATGCTCGTATTTTGCATTTCTCATAATTAAATAACCATGCATCATATGTTATAAGTTTAAACATGTAAAATGTGTAGAATTTTGCGTAGATTCATAGTATCCAACTCTCACGTGTGTTTAAAATGTTTAAATTCTTTGTTTGTTTAAAATTGCGTAAATGCCATGTTAAATGATTTATTTCATAACTAAATAATCGTAGCTCCAAATTAATTATTCCACATATGTAGATTGACTAGAAAAAATGTGTAGGATCACATAGTGGCATTATTTTTGCTATTTAACGAACATAAACTACATTTAGGACAAATCTAGACCAAAATCATAACTTGCATATGGGGTCATTTTGGAAATGCTATATGTTGTTTCTGACCTCATTTAAGATGCCTAGATATGTGGTTTATTTATGATTCACCTCTTGCCATATGTAACAACATTTAATATTGTTGTGCATCTAAACGGGAATGAACTAAGTAATGAAAATGTGGAGTCTCATCAATATACAACTCATTGCATATTGAGCTTCACTTAAAGTGTAGTATTTGATTGTTGTGATTGTCGTGCCCTCCATATTTAAATCGGACATGCATCATATTTGTTTGAGCATCATGGCATGCATATGTTGTGGTGTTTATCATGTGTTGATTGTTGTTTACGGATTGCTTCTTCTCGATAGAGTTTCGGAAGTGTTCGGAGTGTGAGGATTCTTTCGCCAACGCCCCGTTCGTCTACTTCACGGATTCGTTCTTCTTCCAAGCATGATCTCAGGCAAGATGAACATTTCCCTATATACCACTACTATCATTGCCATGCTAGTTTTCTCGCTTCTACCGTTATGTATCATTACCTACCACATGTATGTCAAGCCTCCCAACATTGGCATGAAAAGCTTCTAACCCCTCCACCTTCCCAGCAAACCATTGTTTGCTATGTTACCGCTTTCTCAGCCCTTCTTGTAGCATTGTTAGTTGAAAGTGTGGTTTCTTCCCTATGACAACATGGATATTTTTGTTATATCACAATACTATTGCTATTTAATATGATGCACATATATACTTGGTAAAAGGTGGAAGTCATGGCCTCTTTATTAGTGTTTTGTTCCATCTTTGCCTCCCTAGTTACTTGTGTACATGTGTTATGTTCCATATTGAGAGCTCCTACTATTCTCGGGGTTGTTATGGGTACCCCCTTGATTTTAGTTTTGGGATAAAACTTATCTCCCAAGGCCCAGCGTTGGTACTACATTTGTGTAACAACAACTAAAATTGCATAGGGACCCGCTGGCACCCATGGATAATTAATTAACAACATGGGCCAGTGCTCCTCATGAGTGTTGGTCCAAACTAGAGACACTTGTGGGGCCACCTCTGGATAAATTAGGGGATTTCTATCAGGCCACCGTACGAATTTCTCATCTACTAGTGCCCTGAGAAAGAGATACGCGCGGATCCTATTGGGATCTGACCGGTTGGGCGGCCTTGCTGGATTTGTTGTAGCTTTCTCTAACGTCTTGTGCGCTGGATTCCAAGGATACTTTGGGATCTCTCGAGGTTAAGGTTTTCCATTGGAATTTCCAAGGAGACTATGGGTTTTTCTGTGGTTGAGGTTTTTCCATGCAGCTTATGGTAGTTTGTGATTTACTAGTCGGAGCTACCCTCCAGGGTTAAATCTTTCATGAGAGCCATGCCCCTGGTTATGTGGCAACTAAGTTTGGTTAACATCCGGTCATACCAAACTTGAAGTAAAATCAAATAAAATACACAAACCACGTGCATAACTTTGTCTGTCTCTTCTTGTGAGGTCTGCTCCAAAAGAGAACACAGTGGGGTTATGTTTGACTTGTAGGTAGGTGTTCAGGATCACTTAGTGATCATTTCTAGTTCACGTCCGTTTAAGCGTAGACCATCCTCCTTATTTTCTGTACTCGTAAGTTAGCCACTCAAATAAATGCTTAGTGCTTGCTGCAGCCAATCACTTAACCATATCTCACACATTAAGCTTTTCTAGTCTTGATACCCTTGGAAATGAGATTGCTAAGTCCCTGTGACTCACAGATTACCACAACAACAGTTGTAGGTACATGTAATGCGATTATTTGATGTGAGAGTGATGCTTGTTTGATTTGGAGTTCTTCTTGTTCGTCGTCTTCTTCATCGACCTAGGATGGGTTCCAGACCGGTAGCCTGGGATAGCAAGGATGGATGTCATTTTATCGTTCAGTTTTGTTCGTAGTTGGACCCTGCTCTTATGTATGATGTTTGAATATGTTGTTGTGTTGATGTGATCTTGAATTAGCTTGTGGCGAGTGTAAGCTAATTCCATATACTCATTTCTTCTTTCCATGTACTTGTAATGATATCCATTCTTGCAAAATGACGCGATGCACTTCAATCCCTCTCGACGCCCTCGAGCCAAAATAAGGATAGGATCACATCTTGGGCGTTACACAATATGCGCCCGTTGGCTCACTCGAGAGCGTCACGCGAGGATTAGGACACAAAAGTTTTGGGGAGGTGTGCACGTGTGCAGTCATGCGGCTGCTGTGACCTGGGCCCTCGGGGGGCACAAGCGTGCACACTGTGTGCTGCCCCCACTCGCGGGGAGCACACGAGAGAGAGAGCTGGCAAGTGCCAAACCTCTTAAAAACGAGACTCCAAACGGGAAATGTTGCAAGGATAAAAATTCCCACCCCTTTTTCGAATAAAGTTGTGAAAACTTCAAACATTATTCCAAAAAGTGGAAAATTTGGTTACAAAAGAGTGCAAAGAACAGCCACATCTGGCACCTAAGCTAGTCTTCCCAACAGCGCGGAGCAAGGAACCTCCACTATGCATGGGCATAGTCATTGGAAGACTATGTCGTCTGCCAACGCGGAGCATGGGGCTTCCACTTGGGCATGGGTGGGAGCCCCCGTGGGGCCAAGGAATGACGCACCGGGAGACTCCGGGGCATGTACAACCCCACTCATTATTACGTGAGAGTGTCACAGGTAGAACTTGTGGAGATGCTGGATGTTCCGGGCATTTTGGATGGGGACCCTCTCCCGCGTCTCTAGGCATACGACACTTGGCCTGGTGACGCGAGCAACCCTGAACGGGCCCTCCCACATGGGCGAGGGCTTGTGTAGGCCCTCCCTGAAGAGGACCCGCCTCAGGATGAGTTCTCCAACTACGGTGGTACTGGAGTGGATGATGCGGCAATGGTAGCGCCACAGCGCCTATGAAAGCACAATATGCTCCCTTGGCGGTTTTGATAATTCATGACAACGTACATTGTCTCTTCGACCAATACACTTATCTAGTGTGTTTTCGATAAAGTCCATAGATACTGCTAGCTAAGTATTGTGAGAAGCATCCCCAAGAACAAGAAGGAGAAGGAATAGGATTGGCAAAGCTTCAAGAAAGAAGACTCTACATTTTACTTTGTGATAAATCACTTTTAGTCTATAGGAAAGCCAGTATTATTAAAAGGGGGTGAGGTATTGTTGGTGAACAAAATGCTCCACGTGCACAAGTGATAGTCACCAAAATCACCCACAAGCTCTTCCACAAAAGTCTATCATAATCCTATCATGCAAAATCGGTGCCACCAAATTTTCCCACTCGGGCCTACCGATTTTCACCTTAGACAATCCCAGCCAAACCCTAAGTTTTCGGTACAACCGATTCTGCATCAGTGCCACCGACTTTCAGTTGCCACCTTTCTGTTGCCCAATTTCCTAAACTCATAATTTCTGAGTTTTTGGATCGGTGCCACAGAGTTTGCAATCTGACCGCTGGTTACCCTTTCAGTACTGCTGAGAACTATATATCGGTCTCACTGAGATTCAAAAGTTGCTACCTTTGAGCAACTCGGTACCACCGATTTTTACACTTCGGTGTCACCGAGTTGGTAAATAAAGGTGTAACAGTTGGATTATTGGAGATGCCTATATATACCCCACCACCACCACTCACTAGAAGAGAAGCACTCGGAACAGTTCCCCACTTACCCCATCTAATTTTCTGAGAGAGAGCCACCTATTCATGTGTTGAGATCAAGCCATTCCACTCCAACCATATGGATCCTGATTTATAGCCTCCCCAAGTTACTCTCCACCCAATCCATCTGTTCCACCAAAGCCAAATCTGTGAGAGAGTGATTGAGTTTTGAGGATTCTATCATCTTGAAGCACAAGAGCAAGGAGTTCATTACCATTATCAAGCCTAGTACCTTTTTGAGGGTGGGGTCATGGGAACGAGCCTAACAATAGAAGGTAGGGGTACGAAAGGAGAGGGCAGAGTCCTAGCTATGGCGAGGGTGGACACACAAATGTATGAGTTCAGGCCCTTCTCGTGGAGGTAACAGCCCTATGTCTTAGTGCTCGGAAGCTTATGTCGTGTGGAATGTTAAGGTAACAGTGGTTGAGAACCCTTGTGCCAGAGGGGAGGGGAGGCTTATATAGAGTTCGCTGCCCCTCATAAGTGTCCGGCATCTAAGGGTCCGATCATGGGTTTAAAGTCTTGCATTACTAGTAACGTATATAATAAATGCTACTAATGATCATGGACTAATGACTGCCCGTTGGCCTCCTGATGGTGTCTCCTGGTCTTCTGGTGTCGACTGAGAATGAGGTCTACCGAGTGACAGGCCGCTGTCGAGTGAAGGAAGAAGACTCTGAGTGGATTGAATGTCGAGTGACTTGAACATCACATGGAATCCAGTCGGAAGCTTATGCTTGATCTTCAAGTCCTCCAATGTAGTGTCCTTAGGTAGGGTATGTAGGTCTTGCCTAGGACCCTACCCTAGGTACATATCCTCATCATTAGCCCCCGAATCGATCGGGGTTCGAGTGGTGAAATGGGGGTATCAATGCCAATCCTGAATTAAGGCATCAAATCTTCCGAATGATATTCGGGGCTTCAATGAAACTTGGGTCAATTGAACTCTGGGCATTGATGTCAATTCAGAATCAACACGCTGAATCTTCCGAATGATATTCGGGGCTTCAACAAACTTGCATCGATTGAACTCTTTGCCATTTGCCCGGATCCATTTAGCCTTGAAAGTTCCCGAGTGAATGTTCAATGCATGTTTTGCTTCGACTCAACTGAAAGCATCTTGGGAGGTGACGGGTTGGTTTGTCAGACCTAGATTTCACGGGATACAAAAATTTGGGAAGCACGCACGTGCGATGATGACGCCATGATCAGGGCAAGTGGAGGCATGATGCCTCGATTCTCGTGCCGGTCATATCGCCACGTACATGGCACCATCAGCGGTTGGCGTGTGTGGTGATCTCGCGGGCCCACTAGTCAGTGAGTCACTCGGCGGAGTGTAAAACTCGACGCGCTGCGATTTGCACAATATCTCTGCCCAAACTTCCTCCCTTCCTCCACTTCTTCTGCCCCCAGTGCTCCACTCCGTTCCTCTCCGACGAGAGCTGCCGCGACGATGATGAAGAGCACCACGGAGAAGCTGGAGCGAGCTAAGAAGGGGGCAACGAAGGTCAAGGGCAAGAAGCCCTCGACCGATCATTCACCGTGCCGGTGGGATGGATGCGAGCGGACTTTCTCCCCTCTGTAGTCACTCGTGAGGACATGGAGGGCCTTGTCGCTGATGGTCTCGTGGCGGATGGCGCCTGGAGGCTGCCAGAGGGAGAGCGCGAGCCGGAGCCGTGTGACGGGGAGAGGGTCCTCCTTCTCTCCCACGTTGGAAGAGGTTTTGCTATGCCACCCCACCCATTCTTTAGAGGGTTGTTGAATTTCTTTGGCACTCAACTACACCATCTCCCACCGAATACTATTGCATACTTGTGTGCCTTCGTTACTTTGTGCGAGTGTTTTTTGTGCTGTTCTCCTCATTGGGGGCTGTTCAAGCACATCTTTACGATCAGAACCCAGACCATGAAGAAAGCCCTCCCTGCTGATGGGAAGACTCATGTGCTTTAGTTGTGTGGGGGTTTAGGACTTCAGAAAAGAGCCCGTAGTTCTTTCCCTGCCATGACATTTCCTGAGTTTGTTAGAGGCTGGCAGTCGACTTGGTTCTACTATAAAGACGTATCATCGCGCAACATGTCGACTGGCCTTCCCCCCTATACAACTGATCATTCAGCTGTCCCCAAGTCTCTGAGGGTGACCGAGGAGGAACATGTCCAAGTGGGAATCTTGGTTGAAGCTGTGGTGCAACTGATTCAGGCTGGAGTGACTGGCATGGATCTGTTGGAAACATTTCTCAGTCGACGTATTCAGCCGCTCCAAGCCAGGGATCACACCATGTCGCACTACGCAGGCCCAGAGGACTCAACCAGGGCGCTCCCAGAAGAGGTTCCCCAAAAAACTATCGAGCAGTGGCTTCGCAGCATCACTGGAGTATGCGACAACCCTTTGGGGGCCAAGAGGATCCGACCCTACTCGGTCGAAAACCCGCCAAAGAATTTGGTGAGTTGCACGGTGTCGACTGATGTACTTGTACTGTCAAGTGATATATTGACTTATGAACTGACTTCTTTACATGAATCATGTAGGAGTGAATGCACATGCACTCGCCCATTCCTAACAGTAACCACATTGACGATGGAGTTGTGAGTGAAGGCGGCAGCATGGATGGCGATAGTTCACAAGACTCCGAGGATGAGTACGAAAACTCGGATGAAAACGAGCCACCTCTTTGCACTGAACGCCGCACCAAGGCTCGCCAAGATCCTGCAGCCACTAAGGACAGGGCTCCCGGCCCAAGCAAGAAGAACCCGAAGCGGAGCCGCCCCTCGACTATCAAGTCGAGCAAACGATCGGCAAAGCAACCCAAAGTGACCGTGGCCAAACCTTGCAAAGCCTTGCCTCGCATGAAGATGGTTGTGCCTGTCGAATCCATGTGAGTGTTTACTTTCAAATTCTTTCTGTCGATTGTGACTTTGCATTGTTAATAACCGAGCATTGTTTGATCGATCAGAGCTACTACTTCTATAACATTCCCTCCTCAAGACGAAGGGGAAGCGATGGACATTGACACTGCTGGCGCTGCAACTTCTCACAAAGGTTAACAAGTCTTCAATTCGTTCGAATGAGACTCGTTACATGCAAAAGTTAACACTGTCAATTGACGTTGCAGAGGTCACCTAGCTAGAAGACGACGAGGAACACCCAGACGCCTCAGTGCAGACGCTTCAGCGGTCGACTGCAGAGTCCTCCCAGGGGATGGACGACTCGACATGAATCAGAGCTGATCCTGCAGTACCTCCGTCGAGTGCCCCCCTAGCTATCTCGACCATCACGATAGCAACTTCAACCAAACCTTCTCAAACTGCTTCAGCTGCCCCAGCTACTATGACGATCCCGCCCATGACGACTTTCCCTCTGCATCGCGTCTCGGAAGATCAGACCGGAGCTGCGAAGGAGGCTATGATTCAAGCAAAGTTGATGATGCTGCGAACCAAAGAGGCATACGAGGCCAGCAAGCTGGCTTACGATGCCAGCACGGCCCTCCGCACCAATGTCCGAGTAAGTTCGATTGTAAGTACATTTCCGATTGAATTCCTGTCTTTTCTTGACCGTACACCCACTGGGTGTTTACTTTCCACCTTGTAGAGTGTTTTGAAATCTCCCCACTCAAATAAATTGGGTCTTAATCGATTAGGTTTTGGATCAGTGGGGGCACCCTGAGTGCACCCACTGGGTCTAGTCCCTGAGACCGCTATCGAGTGCTTGCCTCGGCAGGGGTCTTAGAGTCTGTCATATACTTGATACGTTTTCTCTTGGTCGCACCACTCCGCATCTACGTTATAGGTTTCATGGATATCATTGATAAACCATGATATGATGCTACATAAGGATAGACTACACTTCACAGAGTGGGGAGGGGCGTGTCACTCGACGGATCGAGTGACAGATATTCCAATGATGGATATTTTGGGTGTAGTCCCCGAGACTACTGTCGAGTGCTTGCACCGGGAGGGGTCTTAGAGTTTGTTGTATGCGGGATAAATTTGCCTTTGATCACACTACTCCGAAGCTACCTTGTAGGTTTCATGGATATCATTGATAAACCATGATATGACGCTACATAAGGATAGATTGAACTTCACAGAGCAGGGAGACGCGTCACTCGACGGGTCGAGTGACGGATGAATGTTCTGATAGGGCTGACCTTGTCGAATGTTTTAGTAACCAGTGGGGGCACGCTAAGTGCACCCATTGAGTGTAGTCTTGAAAACTTGAAATCGGGATTTCCGTCGTACGCGTAGTACTGGAGGCACTCGACATGTTGAGTGCGTATTTTTTTTCATGAGTTACTCAACAGGTCGAGTGTTAACCGTCTCAGTGGGGGCACTCTGAGTGCACCCCTTGGGTGTAGTCCCCGAGACTACCGTCGAGTGCTTGCACCGGCGGGGGTCTTAATAGAGACTGCTTTGAATTTGTTTACGGCATGCGGAGCGCCAGAGCCACTCGACATGTCGAGTGGACTTTGTCTTGAATTCTTCTTCCCCTGGACACAGGCTTCATGGAAATCATAGGTCAACCCTTATATGACTCAGTCGACCGTCCTTGGTATTACTTGTCGATTGAATTTCTTTCTTTTGTTGGTTTCAGAGTGCTTGCGAACTTGGAACGCCGTATAAGGATCTTGAGGATAAAAGGAACCGACTACACGTGGATCTGGAAGCATCCAACAATGCTCTAGAGCGAGCGCGGCCTAAGCTGAAGTCTCTGGGAGGTAACTACCACTGACTCTCTACATTCAAATCTTCACTTTTCATTCTTTGAACCGAGTGCTCTCACTCGAACAGACATGCGCAATGAAAATCGTTGACTCCAAGTGCAACTCAACCATGTTGTTTCTTTAGATTCCATGAAGAAGGTGCTAGAGGACAAGACAAAGCACTCGACGACGCCCAACGAGTGGCCAAGGATAAAATTGAGACTGTAGATCAGAAGTTGTTGGCTACCAAGAAGCTGGAGGAGGAGAACGCAAAGCTGAAGCAAGAGCACGTGGACCTCGTCAAAAGGGATGAGCAGCTGAACAAAAGGAGCAATGGCCTGGAGAAGTATTTGGGCGAATTCTCAAGGAATATGTATATCATGCTCAATGGTGAGTGTCTCTTGTCGACTGAACTTTATAAAATCCACGAAGATCATACCTCACCGATTCTCCTCCCATTCCTTCTCTTCAACAGAATTCTGCCAAGACTTCGAAAAGTATACAGAGGAGATTGAGCCCAACCTAGATCCCACCAAGTCTCCTGTCGCAGACGCGGTGGCCATGAACATGCTCAGACTCAATTTCCGGCTCCAGGGCGTTTAGGCATATCCTGTCCGATTGAAATCTACGATGGAGAGGATTGATAAGGAGCTGTGGACCGAGGACACTCTTTATCTCGACCTCAACTCCATGATGGCCCGTCTGAACGACCTTCCAAGTCGAGTGCAGGCCTAGAAGAAGTCTGCTGCTTGTTGCGGGGCCAACGTGGCGCTATCACTCGTCAGGGTCCATTGTAGAGATGTGAGGGAGGAGAAGTCGAAGGAGCTCCCAGTGGCTAACACAAAGAAGCCTCAGTTCGAGGACTTCTTGGAGACCTTCATCGACGCAACTACCAGAATCGCAGATGGCATCGACTTGGACACTTTTGTCGAGCCAGTGAGCCCGTCGGATGATTAAAAAACTTGACCTTAGGAAGAAACACTTTTATTCGCCTCGGTATGACAAGTGAAACTGTATCCCTTAAAACTTCATTCAGGCCTTAAGCCCGAGCACTTTTACTTTCTTGCAAAACTTTTATCTGCAATAGACCCTTTGGATTTATCCGTATTCGGCTTTCAATCGTATGTTCGACTGAGTTTGTTTTTAGGCTTAGGCGAAAACATGTTTGCAACCAAGTCCCCGAGTGTGACGATTGCTCAACACTCGGAATATTTTTGACCCTAGGCAAAGATTTATTCACGGCTAGGGAGTCGAGTGGATGTATTACAATCCACTCGGCGGGGTATTTAACTTAGGCGAAAACATGTTCGCAGCCAAGCCACCGAGTGTGAGGATTGCTCAACACTCGGAATATTTTTGACTAGGCGAAGATTTATTCGTGGCTAGGGAGCTGAGTGGATGTATTACAATCCACTCGACAGGGTATTTAACTTACGCGAAAGCATGTTCGCAGCCAAGACACCGAGTGTGAGGATAGCTCAATACTCGGAATATTTTTGACCCTAGGCGAAGATTTATTCGCGGCTATAGAGTCGAGTGGATGTATTACAATCCACTCGGCGGGGTATTTAGCTTAGGCGAAAGCATGTTCGCAGATAAGCCCCCGAGTGTGAGGATTGCTCACCACTCGGAGTATGTTTGAACCGAAGCGAAGGCGGATTCGCATATAGGTCGTTGAGTGAATGGACTGCTATCCACCCGACAGGGTTTTTAACTTAGGCGACAGCATGTTCGTAGCTAAGCCCCCGAGTGTGAGGATTTGCACCACTCGGAGTATTTTTGAACCTAAGCGAAATCGGATTCGCAAATAGGTCGTCGAGTGAATGGACTGCTATCCACCCGATAGGGTTTTTAACTTAGGTGAAAGCATGTTCGCAGATAAGCCCCCGAGTGTGAGGATTGCTCACCACTCGGAGTATGTTTGAACCTAAGCAAAGGAGGATTCGCAAATAGGTCATCGAGTGAATGGACTGCTATCCACCCAAAAGGGTTTTTAACTTAGGCGAAAGCATGTTCGCAGCTAAGCCCCCGAGTGTGAGGATTTGCACCACTTGGAGTATTTTTGAACCTAGGCGAAGACGGATTCACAAATAGGTCGTTGAGTGAATGGACTGCTATCCACCCGATAGGGTTTTTAACTTAGGCGAAAGCATGTTCGCAGCTAATCCCCCGAGTGTGAGGATTGCTCACCACTCGGAGTATTTTTGAACCTAAGAAAAGACGGATTCGCAAATAGGTCGTCGAGTGAATGGACTACTATCCACCCGACAGGGTTTTTAACTTAGGCGAAAGCATGTTCAGAGCTAAACCCCTAATTGTGAGGATTGCTCATCACTTGGAGTTTTTTGAACTTCGGCAAATGTTGACTCAAAGCTAAGTCGTCGAGTGAATGGATAGCTATCCACCCGACAAGTTTTTTAACTTAGGCGAAAGCATGTTCGTAGCTAAGCCCCCGAGTGTGAGGATTGCTCAATACTCGGAGTATTCTTAGGAGTGAAACTGTATGATCGGAATTGGTAATATATACTGCAGAAATTTGAATTGCATAGATGAACAATTCCTATTACATTAAAAGATTCTTCTATCTCTTAAGTATAAAAATGCCGGAACAGATCTACATTCTAGGCTCGTGGCTCGTCTATCCGCTTCATGAGATTGTATAGATGATAACCTCTGTTGTTCAGCACTTTAGTGACGATGAAAGGACCTTCCCATGCAGGAGCAAGCTTGTGAGGTCGGTGTTGATTCACTTAGAGCACCAAGTCTCCCTCATGAAACGATCGACTCTTGACGTTCTTTGCATGGAAGCGCCGCAGATCCTGCTAATAGGCAGTAGTCTGGATCAAGCCATCTCTCGTTCTTCCTCCAGGAGATTAACACCATCCTGCCTAGCCTATTCGGCCTCAGCCTCAGAATAAAGTTCCACTCGAGGAGAATTATGAAACAAGTCACTCGGCAAGACAGCTTCAACACGATAGACTAGGAAAAAAGGAGTCCGTCCAGTCAACCAATTTGGTGTAGTTCTCAAGCCCCATAATACAGACGGCAACTCAGTTACCCAGGCTATAGCAGCGTGATCCAGGTCGCGCATGAGACGGGGCTTCAGACCTTGCAAGATGAGGCCATTGGCTCGCTCGACTTGCCCATTGGTTTGCGGGTGAGCGACAGATGCATAATCCACCCGAGTGCCCTGAGATGTGCAGAAGTTTCTGAACTCTTCCGAGTCAAAGTTGTTGCCGTTATCTATGATATCGTTGTGAGGAATGCCGTACCGGAAAATTATCTCTCTCATGAATGTAACCGTTATACGGGAGTTCAATTTCTTGATGGGCTTGGCTTCTATCCGCTTGGTGAACTTGTCGACTGCAACCAGCAAATGAGTGAAACCACCTTTTCCGGTCCACAAGGGACCAACCATGTCGAGTCCCCAAACAGCCAACGACCGGGCAAGGGGAATTGTCTTCAGAGCAAAGGCTGTCTTGTGCGACAAGTTTGCATAGAACTGGCATCCATCACAGTGATCGACGATGTCTATAGCCATCTCATTAGCCCGTGGCCAGAAGAAACCAGCTCTATACGCTTTGGCGACAATCATCCGTGAGGATGCATGATGGCCGCAAGTTCCTAAGTGGATTTCATCCAGAATCATTCGACCTTCCTCGGTGGAAATGCAATGCTATGTAATGCCAGTCACACTCTCTCTGAACAGCTGATCTCCCATCATAGTAAAAGCCTTGGACCTGCGCACAATCTGTCAAGCCTTTGTTTCATCTTTAGGGAGCTCTTGTCTGAGGATATAAGCAATGTAAGGCACAATCCAATCAGGAGTGACAACCAGAATCTCCTTGACAAGATCAATCACTGCAGGGACATTGACTTCTGTCGGGTCAGTGGAACTCAAAGCTTGTGGGGGATCTTCTGCGAAAGGATCTTCTTTTACCGAAGGAGTGTGCAAGTGCTCTAGGAATACATCACTGGGGACAGGCCGTCGAGTGGACCCAATCTTGGCTAGCTCGTCGGCCTTATTTTTCAGTCGGGGAACATGATGAAGTTGTAGGACTTCGAATTTCTTCTCCAAATTTCTGACTGCATTGCAGTACCTAGTCATAGAGGAGTTTCGAACACCCCACTCTTTCATCACTTGATTCACCACCAGATCTGAGTCGCCATAAATCATCAGGCGCTTGATGCCGAGTCAGATAGCCATGCGCAACCCATACAAAAGTGCTTCATATTCTGCCTCATTGTTGGAGGAATCGAAGTGAATTTGCAAGACATAGCTGAGTTTGTCGCCCTTGGGAGATATCAAGACAACACCAGCACCAGACCCATTCAACATTTAAGATTCGTCAAAGAACATAGTCCAATGTGTCGAGTGAATCTGGATTGGTTGTTGTTGTTCAATCCACTCGACCATAAAATCTGCCAATGCATGGGACTTGATTGCTTTCTTGTATTCGAATCTGATGTCAAAGTGTCCAAGCTCGATTTCCCATTTAGACACTCGACCTGATGCGTCTCAATTATTGAAAATCTCGGACAAAGGAGCATCACTAACGACTGAAATCGAGTGGTCTTGGAAATAATGCGCCACCTTCTTCGCTGATAGGTAAATACCATCAATCAGCTTCTGATAGTGTGGATATCTTTCCTTTGAGGGGGACAATACTTCCGAGACATAATAAACTGGCTGCTGGACTTTATAAGCTTTACCCTCCTCTTCCCACTCGACAGTTAGCACCGTACTGACGACCTGATTAGTGGCCGCGATGTATAGGAGCAATGGCTCTTTACTGCAAGGAGTGGCAAGCACCGGCTGGGTGGAGAGGAGGGCTTTGAGCTCAACAAATGCTTCTTCGCCTTCGAGAGTCCACTCGAACGTGTCGGACTTCTTCATCAATTGATGTAAAGGCAGAGCCTTCTCACCAAGTCGAGAAATGAATCGACTCAATGCTGACAAGCAACCTGTGAGCTTCTGAATGTCGTGCACTTGCACGGGAGTCTTCATTCCGGTAATGGCGCTGATTTTCTCGGGGTTGACGTCGATCCCCCGTTCGGAAACGAGAAAACCGAGTAATTTGCCACCAGGGACGCCGAAAGTACACTTGGCCGGATTCAGCTTTATGTCGAATCTCCTCATACTGGCGAATGTTTCGGCCAAGTCGGCCAGCATGTCGGAACCTTTGCGGGACTTGACCACTATATCATCCATGTATGCCTCGACATTCCGAGGGATCTGGTCGAGTAAACACTTCTGAATCATGCGCATAAAAGTAGTGCCGGCATTTTTGAGACCGAATGGCATAGTGATGTAGCAGAAACACCCAAATGAGGTGATGAAAGTTGTCTTTATTTCGTCCGGGCCATACAGACGGATCTGATGGTACCCAGAGTAAGCATCCAGAAACGATAAACGCTCGCACCCCGCAGTCGAGTCAACAATTTGATGTATGCAGGGGAGCGGAAAATGATCCTTCGGGCATACACGATTGAGATGTTTGAAGTCGATGCACATACGCAACGACTTATCTTTCTTTGGCACCATCACAACATTCGAGAGCCACTCGGAGTGGTAAACCTGCCGAATGAACTAGGCATGCAAGAGACAGGCCACTTCTTCACTGATTGCCTTGCGCTTGTCCATCGCTGAACGACGCAAATGCTCCCTGACGGTTTTGGCTTTCAGATCCACTCTCAGATGGTGCTCAGCAAGCTCCCTGGGAACCCCCGGCATGTCAGCAAGCTTCCATGTGAAGATATCCCAGATCTCACAGAGGAACTGGATGAGCTCGTCTTCCTATTTGCCATCGAGTGGTCATGGGATATTTGTCGGGGCAGCAGTAGGATCTGTTGGGAGGATGTGAACCTTCTTCACTTCCCCTGCCGACTGAAATGCTGACTCGGAAGCCGGCTTCGTTGCATGGAGCAAATCAGCAGGGTCAATGGTTTTCTTGTACTCTTCTAGCTCGACCATGGCCATCTGGTGATCGGCGAACTTGGAGCCTTGCTGGAGGCATTCTTGGTCTGCTGTCGATTGCTATTGACCGTGATCATGCCCTTAGGGCCTGGCATATTCAACTTGAGATACACATGACATGGTCGGGCCATGTAACATGCATACGCGGGTTGACCCAAAATGGCATGGTAGGCACTCTGGAAATCCATGACTTCAAACGTCAGCTTTTCTTTTTGGAAATTTTTGTCATTCCCAAATGTCACATCCAATGCTATCTGACCGAGTGACTTGGCCTTCTTCCCTGGGATGACCCCGTGAAATTGCATGTTGCTTTCACTCAGTCGGGACATCGGAATGCCCATCCCTTTCAGGGTATCTGCATAGAGAATGTTCAGACTGCTGCCACCGTCCATGAGGACCTTTCTGAGTCGAGTGCCCCCTACCACCGGATCAACTACCAGAGCCTGTCAACCAGGAGTGGCCACATGAGCAGGATGGTCTGTTTGGTCGAATGTGATGGCATACTGGGACAACCTGAGGTAGGTGGGAGTAGCAGGTACAACCATGTTGACTTCTCTGTTGATGACTTTCAGATGACTCTTGCTCTCGACATCAGCAAAAATCACAAGTGTAGCAGTGACATTTGGGAATGTTTCTTTATCTTCATCTTCATCACCCTTCTCAGGAGATTTATCATTTCGTGGGTCCCCTTCGAATTGCTGGATAACGGTCCGACACTGTCGAGTGGTGTGCTTGGGCAAAATCACATTGCCCTCCGCATCTTTCCTCGTGTGAATTACACACGGATGATCCATGATATCAGTTCATGACTGATATTTTCCTTTCTTGGGGGCATACTGGGCTTTAGCCTTGCCCTTGTTTTTTGATTTGGTCGCCAGTGTTGCTTCTTCTGCTTGAACTGGACCCTCAGCTTTTCGCTTCTGTTTCCGATTGTTATTACCACCAGCTTCATTGGCGACTGTCTTTCCTTTGCCGCTATGGAGGCAGTCTTCTTCCTCGCAATTGGCGTATCGAGTGGCGATTTCAATCATCTTGTTGAGTGAAATATCACCCGTGCGCCCGAACTTCAGGTACAGCTCCCCGTATCTCACACCGGCCTTGAAAGCACATACAGCCTGGTGTTCTGACACATTCTCCACTGTATGATGCAGAGTGGACCACCTCTGAATATAATCTCTCAAAGTTTCAGCAGGCTTCTGGACATAATGCTGTAAGTCGACCAGACCTGCAGGACGCTTGCAAGTAGCCTCAAAGGTTCGGATAAACACCCGGGCCAGATCCTCCTAGCAATATATACTAGAAGGAGCCAAGCGATTCAACCAAGCTCGAGCTGAACCATCTAGCATCAAGGACAAGTGTTTCATTGCGACATTGTCGTTGCCGCCACCAATCTGTACAGCCACTTGGTAATCATCTAACCAAGTCTCTAGCTTGGACTCGCCAGAAAATTTCCCGATCCCAGCCGCCAACCTTAATTTGGGGGGAATCTCCACAGAACGGATGGCTTTGCTGAAACACTCAGGACCAGAAATCACGGCTGAGCTACCACTCAGAAAGTATCTATCTTGCCCTTCTCTGTGGGCTCTGCCCCTGTCAATCCGTTTCTAGGTGAGGAGATCCCGAGCATCAAACTCCGCATTCCGTTCATCACCGAATGAGAGCCTCTCATCCGGGTGCTGGGGCACGCGCGGACCGCCCTGCGAAGGAGCGGGCACGCGACGGTGGTCTTCGCGTTGAAGCTGATCTCTGACCTGATCCTCACGAAAGCCCCCTCCCCTACAACGCAGGGGCGATCTAGGGTTTTGTGCTGACTGAACGGTTTTGGCCCTAGGTGAGTTGTTGTGTATCCTGTTGTGGGACTATGAAACTACAGAATTCTAATGCTGTGCTGCATCTAAAAGTGCTCTGATCTGCATCAACCCTCTTCCAGCTTCTGACCGTGACGGCTGAATGGAGTCTGCTATCCTAGCAGCTGCTGCTACATTTAACACATGAGTTCGATATACCTCAACATCGTTGCAGGAGCCAGTCGGGAACAGCTATCGCAGCCGTTGACCGGCAACAGGTGGACGCTGGCGAGCACACTCGTCAAGTTCTTGCTGGAGCTCTTCCAACCGAATGCACGTGGCCTCCAAGGCCTGGACCTCAGCGGTCGTACCAATGATGGAGGTATAAAGAACCTCCCCCTCGCGACGCGGCTATTCACTCGACGCACCACCAGCATCACGCTTGCCGTGGCCAAAGCCCAGCGGCGGGCTTTGATGAGAACCCGCCATAAGGACTTCTGTTGCTGGATCACAGCTCTTGCACTTGGAACGGATATCGGACGGATCGGAATCTGACTGGACTACGCCATGAAGAGACTCGGCAGGCTCGAGCGCTACGATCTGCGAAGAAGAAATTTGACGTGCCACTGCGTGCTTGAGCCAGCTCTGGAGTCGTGAGTGGCCAGACTGCTTGCGACTGCGGACAACGAGGGGAGCCGACGTATAGGGAGTCGACGGCTGACGCAGCAACACGCCACAAGAACTCACGCGGAAGTGCGTGGCCCCGCGGACTCAGAGCGCCTCGACATCGATAGGCGCTTCCTGAAGCCATACCGAATCTTCGGCGATCAAGGTGAGCGCACCAAAATGGATCTCGTGGACTAGAGCGAAAACACCGCCGGAAGACATGTCGAAGGATGGAAAATGCAACCTCGCCGGAAGTCGGTTAGACGCCTGCCCCATCGTGGGCGCCAACTGTCGTGGAAACAAGCCTGACAGTAGAAGGTAGGGGTAGGAAAGGAGAGGGCAGAGTCCTAGCTACGACAAGGGTGTACACACAGATGTACGAGTTCAGGCCCTCTCGTGAAGGTAACAGCCCTACGTCTCAGTGCTCAGGAGCTTATGCCATGTGGAATGTTTAGATTACAGTTGTTGCGAACCCTTGTGCCAAAGGGGAGGGGTGGCTTATATAGCGTTCGCTGCCCCTCATAAGTGTCTGGCATCTAAGGGTCTGATCGTGGGTTTAAAGTCTCGCGTTAATGGTAACATACATAATAAATGCTACTAATGACAATGGACTAACGACTGCTCGTTGGCCTCCTAATGGTGGCTCCTGGTCTTTTGGTGTCGACTGAGAATGAGGTCTACCAAGTTACAGACGACTGTCAAGTGAAGGAAGAAGACTCCGAGTGGATTGAATGTCGAGTGACTTGAACATCACATGGAAACCAGTCGAAAGCTTATGCTTGATCTTCAAGTTCTCCAATGTAGTGTCCTTAGGTAGGGTATGTAGGTCTTGCCTAGGACCCTACCCTAGGTACATATCCTCGTCAGGTGGTGCCTCCTAGATTTGTTAGGTGTTGCTCGGGAGCCTCCTACTTCGTGTTGTGAGTTGAACCAAGAAGTTTGCAAGGGAAAGGAGATCGCCTACTTCGTGAAGATCTACCCCGAGTTAGGTTAGTCCTTCATGGATGTAGGCCATCATGGAATAGACAAGGTTGCTTCTTCATGGAACCCTCTATGGGTAGATCCCTCCATGGACTCTCGCGACTGTTACCCTCCGTGGGTTGAAGTCTCCATAAACGTGGACGTACGATGGCACCACCTTTCGGAACCATGGGAAAATTCTTCGTGTCCCTCATGTGTTTGATCTTCCTATCTCAACTCCTTACTTACATGTGCAATGTATTTACTTTCCGTTACCATACTTGTTGACCTGCATGTGTAGAGTAGGCTAGACTTGCAATAATTGCTAACATCTACCAACCGTTAACTTTGGAAATAGGGTAGGTTTTAATTTGTGACAGTAGTATATTCACCCCCCTCTAGACACACACTTCTAGTGATTCCTGAATTGGTATCAGCGCAAGGTCTCTATAACCTTGGTTTAATCACCTTTGGAGGAAGATGGATGTCACTAGTTTGGATAGTTTGAGTTTTATAGTGCCTATTCTTGACGGGGAGTACTAGAGTAAATGTAAAGATGCTATGCTTGATCTATTTGATAAATTCTATTTGATCAAATATATTAAAAATACCTATGGGCCCCCCATTGATCCCTTACACCCCCCGCACAAAGAGGAAATTGACATGATTGGTAACCTTTGAACCGTTAATATTATCATTAGAGTTTTACAAAGATTTGTGCTTAATCAAATGAAGAATTTTGAATGCATTTATACTTTGTGCAATGATTTGGAGAAATGATATCAAAATTATTCATTAAGTAATCTTGATGAAATTCTTCATAAGACCATTGCTTTTCATGAGATGAAGCCTAGCGATCCAATCTTTGATAAATGTTTATTTGAGCTTCGTGATCTTATGCCTGCTAAATGAGATGTCACTACTATTTGCAACATTGTTGTAGAAGACATTCACATACATAAGTTTGAACATTGTCTTGGTCGAAATTCTAACGAATCTCTTGGTTTCTACGACAAGGAGATTCCACCTGATGATGACAATGAAGAACATGGCTACTATGATGAAGATGAGATTTTTGACATATAATGTGCCAAGACGATGAAGTGCCTGAGTCTCATGGCTAACTTCAAGGATTACATGTCCAGTAGATTCTCGACAGTGGATGCAACGGTCATATGACTGGAGATAAAGAGATGTTCCAAGAGATCACACAAAATCAAGGACCTGAGAGGTATGGGACCTTTGGAGACAACTCCAAGGGTAAGGTACTTTGTCGGGGGGCTAACCGCGGGGTAGCCTTAGCTGGGTCCTCACTCCATCTTTTTGAAAAATGACTACGAGGCGAGTCGCCGCCGCCTGTAGTCCGGCTCCGCAGGGCCGACTGCGACCAGCCGACCGGCTAGAGGCGGAGACGCCTGTCCTTCTGGCCGGCGGGTCAGCTCCCGTCCTGTCACCACGCCTCATAGGATGGCGACCTCACACACGACGTGTTAGCTGTGCCTCTAGTACCGCGGTCAGGGCACACATGGCTACAATAGCCCCCATCAAGGTGGCGGTCAGCACCCACTTGGCTATAGTGAAGGCAACAGTGCCTCTAACCCAGGCCTTCTACGACCGAGACGGCAGCAAAGTGCCTGCATGCCCTCAACCACTCCGATACCTGCCCCGGTGTGGCTACAGCGCTCAGCCATACCGCTGACCGCGGCCGGCTACCACAATACGACGCCCCACAAACGTCCCATGCTGCAGTGTGACAAGCACACGCCGATGGTGGGAACCTGACGGCGGCCCCCTCACGGGCTCCTGATGGGATCCTGCAGCTGGCGGGCCCAACCAACGACAAGACTCCTCAGTCGGGGGCCCTAGGGCCGGCTAGAGAGGGTGCCAGCTGGGACCCCTGTCATTTTCTATACATATTGTAATCGAGCGGGTTGGTCTATAAACTCCCTAGAGCCCCTGTCAGTGTCAAAACCGGCGGATCACAGGTAGGGGGCCCGAACAGTGAGACAAGGATCGACAGTAATAGGAGACGAAGGGGACACGAGTTTACCTAGGGCCATGCCCTCCAATGGAGGTAATACCATACGTCCTGCTTGATTGTATTGATGGTGTAAGGGGTTACAGACTTGACCTACCTCGAGATAGTATGTATAACCCTAGATGAGTTGTCTTCTCTATACCCCTAAACCCTCCGGCTTATATAGACGCCGAGGGTGTCCTAGGTTTACACATGGTCGGTTACATGCCGAAGAGATAAACAAGCCTAACTAAAGCTAATAACTTGGAGAATACGTCATGGCTCCTCGAGGCTTCCATCTGGCGTAGGTGGTCTTCGATCATCTGATGTCCACTTTGCAGCCCATACCATAAACAATAGGTCGGCTATCTGAGGACCCCCCTAATCTAGGACTCCCTTAGTAGCCCCTGGACGAGCCTTCAATGCCAATTTATATCCGTCAATTTCGCCGTCATCTTCGGCTTGCAATGTGAGTCCCTCATCCTTCTTCATTCAGGAAACGACCAGTCTTCAGTAAGATCCCAGGCGTCGCAGGCGCAAGGTTATTATAATAACTCTGCAAGTTCCTCGACTTTCGCGCGTCGTGTGGAGGCGAGCGGTCAGCGATTTTTACAATCTTGACCCTCCGCAATAGAGGCACCAACCCATTTAACCAAACAAAATCGTGGTTTAGACCACATCTTCTTATTCCCTCTCATTGCAAAATCCTAGCAGAAGGTCCACGGAAAACATGGCTATCGCTCCCAGCTCCTCAACACGCCCTTATGGCCTCCGCCCAGGGGATTGGACTAGCTGCTCCGTCACACTACGACGGCTCCGTAACCTGGATACCCAAGGATATCTCCCATCATCAGATCTGGTGGCAACCCACGCAGGTCTACTCTCTTATGGTGACGATGTCCTCGACGAGCGATTCCCTCATCCAAACAAGGGGGAGCGCGTCTGCTTCGTCCCCTTCCTCCACCAGGGCCTTGTGTCACACCCTGTGTTTTGCCTCATGTAAGTTATAATGACTCAAAAATTAGGGCCAATTAAAACTTTTTGTGTGCATTTGAATGCTTGACTTGTGTGTTATTTGCTTGCTTGTCTGATTGCTTGCTAGTGCTCTATAATTCATAAAACATCCTCCTACCCTCAAGAACTCTTTTCCTTGATCTCAACTCTTGTTCAATGATCATGCCATGTGAATAGGACTCAAAATTATATTTTTTACAAAATATTATTTTGTCCAAAAAGCATTTATTTAAATTAGGTTTTCAAAATCCCCTGATTGAGATTTGCACTGCAAGTCCCCAAAGTTGGGTGGATCCTTTCCTCCCAAATGATTTATTTGAAACCCACTATATATAAGACTTCCCAAAACCACCAAATATTTATTTTAAATATTATTTTCCTATTTTATTTAAATGCTTTTTCTTAAGGCCATAAATGGTCTTTTAGAGGGAAACATATATTTAAATGCTTTAAAAATATTTGAGAAAATTTAGGAAAACTCAGTGGACATATATTATCCATATATAAGAGTTTCAACACATGGTCATGTTCAAAATATTGGACAAAACCATCCAAAACCATTTCTGCCTGTTTCAAGGATTTGAAATATTTATATGAGAAATATTCTCACATAAATCCAAGAAAATTATTGTATGTCACATATGACATATGTAATCATCTTGACAAGTTTCATATCAATCCCAATTGTTTTGGTTCATCAAAATATTCAAAACCATTCCTGTCCAGCATCAAATTTGAGAGACTTTACATTGTGAAGTATCTCCTATTTATCCCAAACTTTGTGAGCATGTTCTATTACCCAAATTTTGATGCTACACTAAGTGGTGTATCAAGGAGAATAGTTTTGCAGACCTAGTTCTACAGAAACCTGATTCTGTTGATTACTACGGATTACAAAGTTTACACTATCAACTTTCGTCATTTGGGCTCAAAACATGTGATCACGACCAAATAGGCTTTTCATATGACCCTGGTAAATATGAGGGCCATTGGATACCCCTAGATGCCCTAGGAAAGCATTAAACACCTTCAGTCATGAGCTTGTGGACAAGCAAAGTGGGACCAAAAAGATTCCCCTTGCCCCCAACTTTCTACCACAACATATCATAACCCCCCTTTTACCTCCAGTAACTTTCCCATGCCTCTTCTCAATTATTTGGTGGTGATACCCCCATTTCACCCTCTTTTATCATGGCAGCCCCTCTCTCACCTCTCTCCCACAATTCTGTTCATGCTTATGAACCCAAACTTTTATATAACCTCACTTGCATACCTATGCATCAAAAATGCCCAAAGATGACATTCTCATGTGGAAAGTATGACCAAATCATCTGAAACCACATTATGGCAGTAAATGCAGCTTTGTACTACAAGTGCCCTATACATTTATCTCCATGATCTGGAAATTAGTGGTCACGTAGTCCTTCCATAAATAAGGGCCCTAGACAAGGTTTTACCCCCATTTCCCTCCAGTCAAACCCCTCAGATGAGCCTCCAGTCTGCTATTGCAGACTTAACCACAGTGATAACCTCCCACCCCCAGCTCACTTTTCCTTAACACATTGCCAAGTGTCCTCCTGCATGCGTACCCTGCATGCTCTGGACATCCCTTGGCATGGTGACCATGCCATTGGCCTGCTGGAATGGCACCCTACCGTCAACCATTGTCTTGTAGCTCGCGTTCATCCTCGAAAAGCATCCACACACACGCTGGGGAATCTCTCCCTGCCTCTCATGCCCTTCCATGACGCTATCAAGGCTCTAGGACAACTTTGGCATGCCTGCTCCCCCACGCCAGAGAGAATCTGAGGCATACCCGAGTCCCCCACTCGTCGCCCTTATCTAAAGACCTCTCCCCGAGTGCCCTGGTACCCCTAGTCCACCTCTACCCCCTCTTAACTACCTCCCATGCTTCCCTATTAGACCTACCGCCCCCTTCATCAATCCCCCATGGCCTAAGGCCCTCCGCCGGCCGCAGCACAAATATGGGCTCTCGGTCTCTCCCTTCCCCTATGAGCCCCAGTGGAGAACCCCTGCATCCCCATGGTCCTCTCCTGCTCTTCATGATCTCATCCCCATGGCCGAGACACCATGTCGATTGCCACCGTCGGCCCCCTCCGCTATGGCCAGCGTTGCGCCTGGCCTCGACCTCCCCCGGGATCAAGGGCCTCCCAAGCGGGTGTGTCAGGCCGACCTGAGGCCATCGATGGTCGAAACACCACCGAGGGTGGCCGGAGCCACCGGGATGAGCACCGGCTCTGCCCTGTCCCGCCTCCTCTACCTTTCCCCGATCGAGCGGAAGGTGGGGACGGACCCGACAGGTGAGGCTCGTGTGTCAGCGACCAGCCAGCCAGGCCCCCCAGTTCAAGTGGAAGCGCCCCCCGCTATTTCTCACATCCCCGCTGTGGAGACGTACTCCATGGAGTACGCTTCGGCGTGTCCTCGTGCGTGTGCAGCCATGAAGATGGGTTGGCCCAGTCCAGTCGTCCCTTTGCTTGGTTCAGTGCCTTAAGGCCCATTAGGTATCCATTTTCCTTTTCTTATTTCTTTGCGGACTAGAAAATCCATATTAATTTCATTTCAAGCTCAAATTTGGTGATTCAAATTTCTCGAGTTTCCTAAAATCATGATATATCCGGAAATGTGGCTTACACATTTTTCCTATGAACTTTTCTGTATTTAAATTTGAACTATGAAATACCCCCACTTGTAAAATCCCTAGAGCACTCATACGAACTCCAAATGGAGTGATTTAAGTTTCCAGATACTCCAAATATCATTCCTGGTTTATGTAGCCATGATGAACATTTTTACCATGCACCTAATTTATTGGATTTAATAAATGGCCCATTTCCCATTAGTTTCATCTTAGGAAAATCCTTGGGAATTCATCCAAACTCCAAATATAGTGAAACCACTTCCCACATGTTCCTGAAATCATGCCCTTTTTGTTGGGTCCATCCACTCATTTTTGCAAAAATATTTGATGTGGATATTTTATAGGATCAGCGTTTCCAGCATTCAAAACTTCCACTTGACCCACATCCACCAAAATCTCCTTGGTTATTTTTCACATGACCAGACGTGTCTAAGAAAAAAAATAAAACTCCTATTTATAGAGCACTTTTCTTTTCTTCTTGTTGTGTTGCTTATTGCGGTTGTTTTCGGCGATAGTTGACGAAGTACAGGAAGTGCTCGGGATGGCGGAGAAGCGTGTGAATATGGGCCATTTGACCATGTTAAGAAACAATTTTCATTCATGTCATATAGCACCTTATTCCTTGTTGTTGATCATGTGATATGGTGAACAATTTGGTGGGATGCCTCCATTACTTTGACTATTGACACTTGCATCGTGCATGACCCTACCATCCTTATGAGGGTTGTGCGGGTGGGAGTAGATAGGATGCTAATAGATGCTACACAAGTGGGATCGGGAATATGCATGGTGACGGAAACAAAAATGATTTCAAAGACTTTTCAAAAAACCCGTCGGGTGCCACTAATGCCTGCGGGAGATGATGATGAGCTAGGTAGCCACTTTATAATGAAGTGGTATACCGGAGCAAGTGAGTGTGTGTGATTTTTGAAAGTGGATTAGATTTAAGATTTGTCGACCGTCCCAACCTTACATGTACAACCACTCTACCCCTATATGGGAAGGGGCTTTGTTGATTACTTTAGTGGGTACTAGCAAGGAGCCCGCATTACTAGTGGCGGGAGTGGCGTGGTCCCTCTCGATACGGGGTCGTACCGGAATGGACGATCATGCACTATCTTCAGGGGCAACGGGCACACCATTGCGTGCCCTCATGGATGATACGTGTGATGTATATCATGAGCGATGGTAGCAACAAGTGGACTCTTTTTTTAGTATCCCTAGGGGGGAAGGCGATGTTCGGGTGCTTACCTTGGCTATGTTAAATACCGCGAGTCGTGGATGACACGGAAGTTCCCTGAGTCTTGTAGGTAAAGTGTGCAACCTCTGCAGAGTGTAAAACTATTAGAATATCCGTGTCAACGATCAAGGACAGTTGGTGGTGCTGCTTAGTCTATGTCCATGTGTTTTCACAAACTTTGTGTCTGTGTATGACACAAAGGTGTTACTTGAGATAAGTCTGATGACTTGGCCTGATGGTGAACATGAGATGTTCAACCCTTGCTTCTGATGATATATGTAAATTGTTCATATGGATATCTGCCAACTGTAGATGCATGCTTACACAATTTATTTGATCATGTCACTGCATTAAAAATTAGCTTTATGCAAAATTACCTATTAGTGCTATATCATGTATTGTTATTGCCTTGTTCCAAACATGGGTTGCTTGCGAGTACATTCAAAGTACTCATTGGCTTGCCACTAGTTATTTTGTTGGCCAGGCATGAAAGATCAGGTTATGATGAAGATTACCTTGGTGAAGGACATGCGAGCTAGGACGCTTCCTACTCAGAATGCCTATAGGGTTAAGGCAGATGGCTTGGGTTCACACTATTGTTGAACATTTCCGCTGTAATCATATGAAAAATTGGTCATAAAGGCCATAATTGAATAATCTGGTATGTAATGGATGTAATACTCTTGTTATTAAGTTTCTATGTGTTTAATGAGCATTGATCTCTCGGATCATTGTGCACATACATTCGGTGATCACGACTTATGAGTCGGGGTCCCCACACCTTGGGTTTCCAATCCACCCATTCCTGAGGGGGTTACTAGAGTTCTATGGGATGCAACTCCAAGACCTCACCCCAGGGTCAATTCTACACATCTCGGGCTTTGTCGCCCTCTGTGAGATGTTCTTAGGGTGCGAAGCTCATTTTGATCTATGGAGGAAATACTTCATCCTCGTCCCGTGAAGCAAGGACAAGACAATCTTAGAGGTCGGCAGGCCTGAAGTATGCCGGATAGGTGGAACGGGGTATCCGGCTGGCACACCGAGGAAATCCGAAGAATGGACCTTGGTCTGGTTCTATATTGAAGATTTCCCCCTATTCGAGCCAACTCGGATAGGTCTGTGTGAATACTCCAACCTCCTCCCAAAGAAGAGGTAAACCTGGCAACCCAAGAACTCATCTCAGGAGGAAAGCACCGAGGTGCAACGCCTGGCTGCACATGTGTGGATGCTTGCCCACCATCGATTGACCATGATCGATGTCATGGCCGCCACCATCTCCCGGTGTGTGCAGCCCCTCCAACAGAGGGTACACCCCTTATGGCGATACAATAGGACAAGTTACGCCACGTGCTCTCGAATACTAGGTTCCGCTAATCCAACAGCGCCGGCCGCTGCACTTGCCGACCTGTACAAAGGAGACCAAGAAGACTTCATTCGGCGGTCAACCAAGGAAGGTTATTCGTCCCATAATCCCATAGAATAGGTAAGCCTTTCTTTTTCAATCATGAAATAGTTCGGGGTTTCGTTCCGTACTCTATTTGAGTGAGGTTTTGGTGTGAACAGGAATGGAGGAGCTTCATCGAGACAGTCAACTTTCCAGCTCCTCAACCTGAGAACCATTCACATGATAACAATCCGGGCTTCAACGAGGACTCGGATCTTCTCCTTGACTTTGAAAATGGAGTCTATTTCTAGGACATCATCATCCACACCCTGATGGCTATCATAATCGATTACCCCGAGTCATTTTCCATCCATTCCGTGGGAAACAAGAAAAGTTCCTCCCGCAAGAGGTCTGCTACCAAGAGCGCCCCACATGTGCCAGTCCCGACTCCCAAGCACCGCTTTTCCGCATGCCATGCGCCAGCAACTGAAGCCGTGAGCGAATCAGAGGCCAACCAAGACCCTGCGAAGGAGCCGGACATGGGGACGAATCCACCCGTCCGCTCATCCCAAAGGTAAATTGTTTGGATATGTGTTTTATCATTGTAGTCAGCAAAATCTCATAGCCGCTCCTTTTATACCTAGGAGAAACACCCAATCCTCTCCTACCAAGGGGGCTTCCCGAGTGTCAGAAGACGCCAGAAGCTCCCGGGCCACGACCCATGCGACTTTCGCTACGGAAGCCCCCATGGCTAATCCGGCGCCCGCCGAATCTGGTGACGGAGTATCCTTCACCAAATCGGAGGTGGAGAGTGCCATGCATCATCAGCACCGATGGGAGGCATGCGACAACCAATTTTGTTCGACCTGGAGTTTGGCGCCATATGTTTGGCGGATGCACACCTCGGGGCCACCCGAGCTGGATTCGGTGAGGCTATGAAGCTGATAACAACCAACATCTAGGTAAGAGATCGGATTTTATAGAATCGGCATACTTGTGTAAGCCTAGTAACCCCCGAGCCTTAATTTTATAGAGTCCACACTGTTTGACTGCTGACGCAGGCCTCAAAGCAACGTCCAAGCAATTGGCCAAGGCCCTCGAGGAGAGCCGCACGGAAGTGCAATCCGTGAAGGCCGAACTAGCACAAGTGAAGAGCTTCACGCGAGAGGCCCATGGTAAGTATGCATTTACATTTAATCATTTTACATCATCGTGCCTGACATATGGATTTCGTGTAGCTGCCGAATCAGTAGGACATATGGAAAGACAGCTGGAAAAAGCCCGAGATTCTCAAAGGTACATGGAATCCCAGCAACAGGCTGGCTGCCTCGTCATACAAAAATAGGCTGAGGAAATAAAGGGTTTAAAGACACAATTGGCCCAAGCACAAGAAGAGAATTGAAAGCTTCAAAGGGGCGTATGTCGTAAGTACAATTCTGCTAGCAGTAAGTATTTCTGATGTAGGGAATGATAGTAATCACGCATGTTATCTTATGTGCAGGTCTCCTGTCCGGACATCCTAAAGAGGATATCGAATCGTACCAAGGGGACCTGTTGAAGGAGCTGACCACTCTCGGTAAGCGCGTGCAAAAAGCAATGAAAGGGATGGTGAAGGCCCTATGGCCCAACGAACAGGCACCTGAAGGGCTATCCTCACTTGTAGATCGATTTACGGGGGCTCAGGATAGGTTCCAGCCATGGAAGACTTCGGCCTGCCGCGAGGGAGCATGGGAGGCGTGGGCCATGGTCAAGACCAGTTTCACTGGACTTAACCCCGAGCATATGTCGCGGGTTGGTCCTGTGGGATTGGATGGGAAATAAGTGTCACTCCACTTGGGATATGACAAAGTGATGCCAGCCACCCGTCTTCCGCATGTAGACTGCCCCCTAAACACAATAATCAATGACCTCGATCAGCGGCCGCAAAGTTAATTTATATGTACATGTGTATAAACAATCCATATTGTCAACTTTGTCTTAACCGGCCATCGGCTTCTCCCTCCCTTGTGAAGAGCTCGGGATGTTCCCCCTTATTATTCTTTGGCAAAAAGGCGAACTGTATTTGGGGAACCAGGCAATCCGGCCATGTGGAGCGAACAGACAGAAAGCACACAGAAAGATATGTTATATGATGGAGTAGCATAAGAAACATCTTCTGATGAAAATAGTACCTCTATCGATACCTTTCGTCGGGGTTCTACGAAGAGCGTAGATAGAAATCCGTTCTTTTGGGAAGAAAAGTCCCAAACAATGGTAATAGCAGCCAAAGCCGTATAAGGTGTTTCCGTCATAGCTGACCAGTTGTCTACGTAAGATAGCTAGCTTTCGGCTTCACCCATCTGAGGTACGTGTCTGGATGACCCGGTCGTAACAATCGTAGAGGTGCTCCCTTTACTCTCTAGCCGAACAATCGGGAATGTAGAGAGTAACCATAGCTTGGCAAATTATTAATGCGAATTGATCCATACGATGGCTAAAACCTGACAAAAGAAACATGCGCGCTTGGTAAGTATGAGCAAATAAAAATTTGTCTACATGAAAGAAGCCCCCACATGTCATGTTTGGATTTCACACTTTATGGTGTATGCCAACTATCTGTGTTACAAGATTGGTTCAGCCGAACATAGGGCAAGAAAAGAAATTTCCCATATCGAACAACAAAGTGTGAAGGGAAAAAGCAAAAAAGGCAAAAAAGTAACGAAAAGGAAAAGATATAGGGGGTTTATAAAACATCGGTTTATCCGTAGAAGTGCCGAAGACGAGCTGCATTCCATGGGTTCGGGTCAAGGCGGTTATCGGATGGACTCCGCAAACGATAGGCCCCTCCTGCGAGCACTTCGTCGATGATGAAAGGACCCTCCCATTTGGGGTTGAGTTTGTGCTTCTGTTTTTCCGGGAGCCGTAGGATGAGTTCTCCTACGTTGTATCCCTTTTCCCTGACCTCCCTACTTTGGGACTACTGAGCTTGCTGTTGATAAAGAGCGGATCGACCCAGAGCTATGTCATGTTCCCAATCCAAGGCGTCTAAGTCATCCTGCCGATCCAACTCGGCCTCCTTTTCCTCGTACATTCGCACCCTTGGTGCGTCATGGATAATATCGCAGGGAAGAACTGCCTCTGCCCATAGACCATAAAAAACGGTGTGTAGCCCATTGATCTATTCGGAGTGGTACGTAGGCCCCATAGAACAAGGTCGAGTTGCTCCACCCAATGATAGTCGGACTCGTGAATAGATCGGAACAACCGTGGCTTGATGCCGCTCATAATGGGGCCGTTTGCTCGCTCGATCTCTCCATTGGTCTGCGGATGATAGACAAATGCGTAATCAAGCTTTATGCCCATTTTTGTGCACCAGTCCTTGACCTCTTGGGCCGTGAAGTTGGACCGATTATCCGTTATTATACTATGTGGGACACCGTAACGGCGTACTACGCTAGATAGAAAGTCGATCACTGGTCCGGATTTAGCCGATTTAACTGGCTTTGCCTCCATACCGCAAAAGGCCAAGTGATTGGAATAGTTAGAAGAGCTGTAGCGGGCTTGTGACTTTGATTCGCGAAGAGTTGACACCCAACGCAATGTTGAACAAGTGACCGGGCATCCGTCCGAGCTGTAGGACAAAAGAAACCAGCTCCGAAGGCCTTGCCGACAAGTGACCTTGCCACTGCGTGATGCCTGCCCATGCCTGCATGGATTTCAGTGAGGAGCTCCTGTCCTTCTCCTCGGATATGCACCTCTGTAATACTCCAGTGATGCTTTTCTTGTATAACTCACCCTCGTGTACTTTGTAGGCCTTGGATCGTCGAACTATGCCCCGTGCCTCCGTTTGATCGTCGGTGAGTTCCTTTTGAAGAAGGTAAGCAAGGAAGGGCTCTGTCCATGATGCAATTAGTGCCATTACTTCATGGTCCGAGGGCGTCTCATTCATCATTGATCCGCCGACAATGCCATTATCTTGATTGTTTATGGGGGTAACAACTTCGTCCGCCGTATTCGGACCGGCGCCCTTATCGTCGTCCTGCCACACTATGGAGGACTTGAAAAGTTGTTCCAAGAAGGTGTTTCTCGAGATGGGATCGCGCTTGGCTCCTATACAGGCCAGTACATCAGCAGCTTGGTTGTTGTCTCGAACAACATGGTGGAATTCCAACCCCACGAACTGAGCAGATACCTTGAGGACGGCGTTTCTCTATGCCGCCATCTTCAGATTTTTGGCGTCGAATGCACCGTTAATTTGGGATATTGCTAGATTTCAGTCTCCTCGTACCTCTAGCTGTCGTATGCCCATCGACACCACCATCTGAAGCCCATGAAGAAGAGCTTCGTATTCGGCAGCATTGTTGGAGTTGGCATACATGATTTGCAGCACATATCGTATGTTGTCGCCTGCGGGGGATGTGAGGATAAGTCCAACCCCCAGACCGACCAAGGTCTTGGATCCATCAAAGTACATCATCCAATGGGAGTATGCGTTATACTCCTTGGGGAGCTTGGCATCTGTCCATTTGGCCAAGAAGTCTGCCAGTACCTAAGATTTAATGGCGCGACGTGGCTTGTAGGTTATTTTGAAGGGAAGGAGCTCAATGGCCCATTTGGATATGCGACCAATGGCGTCCCTATTGTTGATTATATCATTCAGGGGGGCTTCTAATGCCACCGTTACTATGCACTCCTGGAAGTAGTGTCGGAGTTTCCTCGATGCCATGAATACTATATAGGCTATTTATGTCCCTCCTCGTCTCGTTCAACGATGAGCATGGCATTGACGACTTTGTTGGTGGCCGATATGTATAACAACATGGGCTCCCCGGCGCCTGGAGCCGTGAGTATGGTGTTGGTTGCCAGTATTGCTTTGATTTCTTCCAATGCAGCCGCTGCTTCATCGGTCCATTCAAAATTGTTGGTCCGTTTCAGCAGCTTATAGAGCGGCGAAGCTTTTTCCTCGAGGCGGGAGATAAAGCGGCTTAATGCCAGTATGCACCTGGCTAGCCTTTGGACATGATTCAACTCTGTGGGAATTGCATGTTTTTGTAGAGCACAGATTTTAGTTGGATTTGCCTCTATTCCTCAATGGGAGACGACGAATCCAAGCAGCTTATCGGAGGGAACTCTGAATACACATTTTCCGGATTGAGCTGTATAACATATTCACGTAAATTAGCAAAAGTTTGACATAATCGTCGATCAACTGGTCGACATGTTTGGTTTTGATTACCACATCATCCACGTATGCCTCGACAGTCTTTCTGACCTGTGTCGAGATGCAGGTTTGCATCATGCGCTGGTATGTGGCCCCAACGTTTTTTAGCCCAAAGGGCATCGTGTTGAAGCAAAATGGCCCATAGGGGGTGATGAATGCACTATTTGCTTGATCAGATTCCTACATTTTAATTTGAAGGTATCCGGAGTAAGCATCGAGGAAACATAAAAAATCATGTCCGGCTGTGGCAACAATGATGTGGTGTATGCGTGGTAAGGGGAAAGGGTCTTTGGGGCATGCTTTGTTGAGGTCTTTGAATTCGACACACAACCGCAAGAACTTGCCTTTCTTAGGTACCATTACCAGGTTTGCCAGCCACTCGGGGTGTTTAATATCCCGAAAAAACCCGGCCTCGAGCAATTTTGCTAATTCTTCACCCATGGCTTGCCGTTTAGTCTCGAAAAAGCGGCACAGGGTCTGTTTCACGGGCTTAAAACCCAGAATAACGTTTAAGCTATGTTCGACGAGCCGCTGTGGGATTCTAGGCATATCGGAAGGATGCCAAGCGAAAATGTCCAAATTGTCGTGGAGGAAATTGCGCAATGCTTCATGTGTAAGGGGATTGAGTTCAGCTCCGATGGACTCTATTTTATTGGGGTCCGTTGGATGCACCTGAAATTTGACGATTTCCTCCGCGGGTTTAAAGGACGTGGATTTTGGCCTCTTGCTAAGGATCACATCGTCCCTATTGACCATCGACCGTAAAGTGGTTAACTCTTCGGCGGCAAAAGTTTCCGCTAATGCCTCGAGGGCAAGTGCTTCCGTTTTGTTTTCGGCCCGAAGGGCTATATTCGGATCGCTGGCGATCGTGATCACTCCATTCAGTCCTGGCATTTTGAGATTCATTTACTCATAATGGGTTGTAGCCCGAACTTTGTAAAGGCGTCGCGGCCCAATAGGGAGTGATAGCCCACTTGGGAAGGGGACGATGTGGAAGAGAAGTTCTTCGAATCGGTAGTTTCCAGGCGTACCGAACACAACGTCTAGGATGATACATCCAGAACAAAGTGCCTCTTTCCCTGGGATAATTCCCTGGAAGGTTGTGTTGCTATGTTTGATGCGGGATCGGTCGAACTGCATTTTTTCGACAGTAGCCTCGTATATGAGGTTAAGACTACTACTGTCGTCCATTAACACCTTATGTAGCGTGTATCTATCAATGATGGGATTCAAGACTAGAGCAGTCGGTGAATGACCGAGAAGGATAGGCGGCTGGTCAGTGTCCCTGAAACTAATCGGTACGTCTGCCCATGGGCTACTATCTGTCACGTGGTAGACTTTCTCATCCTCTCTAAGAGCTCTTTTACGCCTGCTCCTTGAGGGGAAGATCTCATAGACTGTCAGGACTTCGTCATTAAATCCGGTTGGCGAAGGAGAGTGCCTTTTTGATGGACACTACTAGAAAATCGGCTATAGCTAATATGGACATTAATGGCGCACCATGTATGTGGTGCGCCACTACTATATAGTAGTGGCGCACCAGATATGCGTGCGCCATTAATAGCCATATTACTAATGGCGCACCTGGTGTGTGGTGCGCCATTACTAGTTTTGTCCTGGCCCCACACCCCTTCCCAAACTTAGAAGTGGCACACCAGGGGAAAGTGCGCCATTACTAGTTTGAACTAGTAATGGCACACCACACCAACAGTGCGCCACTACTAACAAATTTTTTTCAATTTTTTGTTCAAAACTAGTAATGGCGCACCACACACCAGGTGCGCCATTAGTAACCCTGGTTACCAATGGCGCATTCTTAGGAGGTGCGCCATTGGTAACCTGAGAGCAGCTAGATATTTTTGACAACCACCTACCACACTCACTTTCCCCACTTCATTCTCTCCACCTCTACCAAGCTTGGGGCACCATAGATTCACCCAAATTAAGCGGTTAAATTTCCTTTTTTTGATAGGTAAGTAAGGGGAAAGCTTTCTTTATGTTCTAGATCTACTTTTTTCTCCCTCCAACGTACACACTTTTTATGGCCTAGATCTACGTATATTTGTGGTGTTGCATATGTTTGTGTTTGCAGGTACCGGTATTTGAAATGCGATAGTTGCCAATATTTTCCCGGAATGTTGATTCATTTCCGTTTCGGCGAGAATTTGGCACTATGCATTCTTTTTGGTCCTATTTTTAGGAAAACTCATGCCAAATATTTTTTTTGGTTCTAAAATATCGTTTTGCTCTACCCCGCAGGCGACCATGGTCCCCATGATGACCGAAGGCATCGTGAATAGGTTTTTGAGCTCTGTGAAGGCCGAGATGCTTCAAAAGAACGAGACGGAGATAAGATGTCCGTGTCAAAGATGCAAGCTGAAGAGCCTTATGGACCCGGATTCCAGACAGGTGTGGGACCACCTGCTTGTGCGTGGTTTCATGGATGGCTATCGGTGGCAAGGTGATGAAGATGATTATGAAGTCGTCCATGGGGGCCGGGCAAGAAATAAGGAAGGGGAGCAAGACAATAGCGGTGAGGGCGGGCGAGAAGACGAAGAATCTCTAGGACATGATCATGAAGTAGATGCAGGACTTAGTCATCATGTAGAAGATGCCGGACATGATGATGAGGAAGATCAAGACGAAGGGCATGATCATGAAGATGAAGATGCCGGAGCAGACGACGATGGACCATCGATGGGCTGGGTGCAGGACCCTCATATTCAAGAGCTGCTTCTCAAGCAGACGGGTAACGCAAGAGCTGCCGCCCGAGAGAAAGCCAAGCTGGATCAACTGGAGATAGACGCGGTTAGTCCATTGTATGATGGAAGCAGGCCCGAGGATACCCGCGTGAAAGTAACGCTCATGGCTCTGGAGATGAAGGTAAAACACAAAATGACCGATGCATGCTTCGATGAGAACATGTCATTCTGGCATGAACGTCTTCCCAAGGGGAACAAGTGCCCGACCAGTTTCGAGGAGGCGAAAAAAATCGTGTGTCCTCTGGATTTACCGCACGTGAAATACCATGTGTGCATGAACGATTGCATCATTTATCGAGACGAGCACGCGGAGTCTACCATATGTCCGGTGTGCGGCGTCACTCGATACAAGAAGAGGAAGAAAGCTCCTCGAAAAGTGGTGTGGTACTTTCCGATCACTCCTCGTCTGCAGCGGTATTTCGCGGACCCTAAGCAAGCAGAGCTCCTGCGTTGGCACGTGGATAGGGAGGAGAAGAAGCGAGAAGATGACGGAAATGATCCGGAGATAAATAAAAAAGACAAGATGCTGAGTCAACCTAAGGATGCGAGCCAGTGGCAAGCGTTGAAGTTAGAACACCCAGAATTTGGGGACCATCCAAGGAACATCATGTTGGGCACGAGCACCGATGGAGTCAATCCATTTGGCAGCCAGAGAAGCACACATAGCACCTGGCCTATGTTTGTGTGGATGTACAACCTTCCCCCCTGGATGTGCATGAAGAGGAAGTACATTCACATGAGTATGCTAATTGAAGGGCCGAAACAACCAGGGAACGACATCAATCTGTATTTGGGGCTGTTGAAAGAGGAGCTAGACATGCTGTGGAAAATGCCAGCCAATACGTGGGACGCCGCAGCGAAACAATATTTCCCTATGAGAGTTGCACTGCTGACGATGGTGCACGACTATCTCGGTTATGGATATGTCGCGGGGCAGGTGGTCCATGGATTTTGTGCATGCGTCAGGTGCATGCATGACACAACGTATCGCCAGCTTAGAGATCCCGGGTCTTTGAAAACCGTGTTCATGGGACATCGAAGGTGGCTTCGCGACAATGACGCATGGAGAAAACGCAAGGATCTGTTTGATGGTGAAACCGAACCCCGAAGACCCCCACGTACGAGGAGCGGCGAGGAAATAGACGAGCTATTGAAAAATTGGAAAGAGTGCCCACCGCTGGGAAAGAAGCGAAAGGCGCCAGAGCCGCTGCTGAAGGTGTGGAAAACGAGGTCTGTTTTCTGGGACTTGCCATACTGGAAGATCCTCCGTGTGCCTCACAGCCTTGATGTCATGCATATCATGAAGAATGTGTGTGAGAGTCTGCTTGGTACCCTGCTCAACATGCCATAGAGGACCAAAGATGGGCCGAAAGCAAGGGTAGACATGCAATCAATGGGCATCAGGGAGGAGCTTCACGCAAAACGCCCTAATGATGATGATGATGATGATGAGGTGAAGGACACGGAAAGTCGTCGCAAAGGCAAAAAGGCCAAGAAGATCAAATATGACTGCCCTCCCACGTGCTTCACTCTAAGTCAGAAGCAAAGGCAAAAAGGCCAAGAAGATCAAATATGACTGCCCTCCCGCGTGCTTCACTCTAAGTCAGAAGGAGATCGAGCAGTTTTTCACCTGCGTCGTAGGAGTAAAACTTCCTTACAGTTACGCGGGGAAGATAAGCAGATACCTAGACTCAGCAAAGCAGAAGTTTAGCGGGATGAAGTCTCACGACTGTCACGTGTTGATGACGTAGATACTTCGAGTTGCAATCCGTGGGATCATGGACGCGCACGTCCTTGAAACGCTATTTCGCCTGTGCAACTTTTTCGACGTCATCTCTCGGAAGTGGTTGGCATGAGGCAACTCAGAAGGCTATAGGAAGAGATCGTGGTGATACTATGCGAGCTTGAGATGTAATTCCCGCCCGCATTCTTCGACGTTATGGTGCATCTGCTGGTCCATATCGTGGAGGATATCATCCAACCCAAGCCGACGTTCCTGCACAACATGATGCCGTTCGAAAGGATGAATGGTGTCATCAAAGGATACGTTTGCAACAAGGCACGTCTAGATGGAAGCATAGCCAAGGGCTTTCTAACCGAAGAGTGCATCTCCTTCTGCACAAATTATCTAGGCATCGAGAACCCCGTTGGTCTGCCCGTCAACAGGCACCTCGGCAGGCTCGCTGGATGGGGCCACCGCGAGGGTCATCATGAAATGCATGTCGACTTCAAGGGTCGACTCGCCGACTTTGAAAGAGCAAACCTAGTCCCGCTACAACACATAGACGTGTTCGATCCTTGGGTGGTAGAGCACAAAACCTTTATTGAGAAGACGTATAATGACCGAGGCCAACAGAGGATGGATGGAGATATAATCAAAGAGCACAACTCATGTTTCACGCGTAGGTTCAAGGACAAGCTTCTGTCGTACCCTTTACATGAGGATTCTTCCGCGGAAGAAAAACTCATATTCTGCCGAGCACAACCTGATGACCTATGAGGCGTACGATATCAACGGCTTCACATTCTACACCGAGGAAAAGGACATGAAGAGAGATTATCCGAACTCCGGGGTAACGATGGAATCCTACACCGGTAACGACAAGGACAGATACTATGGAAGGATCGAGGAGATCTGGGAGCTGAGCTATGCTGGAGAGAAGGTCCCGATGTTCCGTGTTAGATGGGCCAAGAGCATCCTAAAAGAAGACTGGTATTTCACCACCATGGTTATACTTGAAGCCAAATCCAAGACCGCAGGCGCAAACGTCACCGCGAAAAATGAGCCATGGTTATTGGCTTGCCAAGTGGATCAATGCTTCTTCATTACCGACCCGTCAAAGCCTAGTCGTGTTGTCGTGAGGACAGGCAAAAGGAACATCACCGGAATGGATGGAGTCGCCAATGAGCAAGACTTCGACAAGTACGACGACCCGAAGATGGAAGATGACGATGACGATGAAGTACCATACACCACAAGAAGAAGCAGGACCACCCTACCTAAAGGACGTCCGTTCAAGAGAAGAATTCAAGTGGTTTCGGGGCTAAATTATTCAACCACGAGAAAGAAGGGCAAGAATATTGTGAAAAGATAGCTAAGATCGAATCATGACGTGTCGGCCGCGTGTGTGTGTCAGTGGCAAGCTCAATCGTTGATGACTGTTATTTCATGTCACTTGATTTCAACCATGTCATGTAATTCTAAATCTTTGCACAATGGTTTTATCACTCCATTTGCATTTTCCTTTTCCTTTATCTCAAATCTTAAATTGTTACATGCAACTAAATATCCAAAAAAATAATAAAAAAGTTAGTAATGGTGCACCAGGAGAAGGTGCGCCATTGCTATCACGGTGTTTATGGCGCACCCCTAAAAGGTGCGCCATTGCTATCCTTGTTTATGGCACGCCCCTAAAAGGTGCGCCATTGCTATCCCTCCCCTCACTACAGCATTATCCACCCCGAGGTCCAGTGGAGCCAAGCACTGAGCCCGCCCGCCCGCCGCGAGCCCGACCCCCTTCCTTCTCCCCTCTCCTCCCGTCGCCGCCACCCCCTTCCCCCACCGGCCGCTCTCCCAGCTCTGCCGCCGCATCACGTCCCCCACCGCCGGTTCGACTCGATCCGGCCGGCCTGCCCCGTCAAGCCGCGCCGAAGATCGAGGAGGGCTCACCTCAGGCCCACCAGGCCCCACGGCGACCAGGGGCCCCGGCAATTCCGCCACCGAAAGGAGGCGTGGAGGAGCAGTCGTCCCCATGCCCGCTCGTGATCAACAAGTAGTAGAGAGTATTGTTTTTCTCTTCTCTCTGCTGCTACAATACAGTACAGACTACACACTACAGTATTGCTACAAGAAGAAGTAGCTACTAATTAATTCCTGTGTTTGCACTTCCAGATGGAGCTTCTGCATTGCATTCGTCTGGCTAATGGAGCTTTTGCCTTCCATTCTTGTTCTTGTCGGTGCTTCTCTTCCTAATCATATCCTTCGCCTCTTTACCTACTGCAGTGCTACAAGTAAGTAATACTGGTGTGTGAGGGGGAGGGCGAGGGCGGCGGCAACGAGATTTCCGGGAGCAGGCACACCCTCAAGGTAATTTCTCCTCTCTGTCTCTCTCCACTGTTCGGGCTTGCGATTTTACCTGGTGCATTCCGATGAACCTTGGCCAATGTTTCGATGAACCCTTGTTTTGTTCAGATTTCGATCTTTCCAAATGTAGGTAGCAGCAGCCTCTCGGAGGCAGATTTTAGCAACATATCAAGGTTGGATTCCGTGCATGCGCATGTTGTTGCAGGAACTGGTGCGTGCACGTGTGGTTTGCTCTCGGTTGTGCGTCATTAGCTCCAATGCGATGGATGTCCTGTCTGTGCGAGCTGATGAGTTTTTACCACTACTAGTAGTCTAGTAGCATATATCGCAAGATGAAAATCCGTCTTGCTTGCTTGCACCTTCTGAGCATGACATGGGAGGAGCTTTTCCTCTTTGTGGCGTCCTTTTCGTAGATTCTACAATTTGTAATTATCTCTAGTGGTCTGGGCAGTGGAGGAGAGAGTCCTCTTTGCCCTCTCACAGGATCTCCTCAGCTTCCAAAGAGCTCTTGAATCACCACTGATGTCCTTCTTGTTCTTCCTCTTAAACTCCTGAACAAAGTGGTCGGTCATCCTCTTGTCAAAGTTCTCACCACCAATCTGACTCTGACCAGATGTTGCCTTAAACTGAATGATTCCATCATTAATGGTGAGAAGAGAGACATCACAGCTATGACCTCCAAGGTTAAAGATGAGAATATTCTTCTTGCTAGAAGCCTCCTTGTGAAGACTGTAAGCAATTACGGCAGCTGTTGGCTCATTGATGATATGCAGGACACTAGTGCCAGCAATCACACCAACATCCTTGGTAGCCTGCCACTGACATTCAGTGAAGTACGCAGGGACAGTAACAATGACGCTCTTATCTTTGGCGATCGCACACAACTTGGTGAGTATCATGGAAGATACATCTTGAGCTGCATATTGCTTCTCCTCACCCTTGTAATGGATATTAATCATGAGTTGGAGACCAGGTTCAGTAACAAACTCCAGTGGCCACAGCTTAACATCGCTTTGGATAGTAGAAACAATCCTGGGGCCATCAATAGAACACCTGACATCTGCATAATACAATTCATGTTAGAAAGTGCATATACACCAAACTTAAAAATGAAAGCTACTCATTTTATGAAAAGTTTAATTGTGCTACCTGAAATCAACCGATGACCTCTAGGCACCCATGCAAAAGCGATAGTTTTTTCATCACATACCATATCTTCAATGTTTATTACCTTGATTTTGGAAAGTACAAAAATAGAAGGTTAGTTCACTTAACCCAAAACAGAAGTTCAGAGACTCTCATTCTAGAAGGCATATCTTGGAGCAACCTCCCACCTTTTGGGAAGCTACCAAACCTCAAGGGCCTCTATTTGAAGAAAATTTCTGGAATGCTCTAGTTTGGGACTTTTTTGTGGAGGGACAAATAGTTACCCCTTTCTCCTGAAATGTTGATTAATTTCCATTTCGGTTGAGAATGGGGCACTCCTAGGTCAAGAAAATTAGCAAAGGTCATGCCCAATTTTCTTGACCTAGAAGGTGCCCGATTCTCAACCGAAACAAAAATTAATCAACATTTAGAGAAAATGTTATTTCTACAAAGCAAATATTTCTAAGTGTCTTTTATAGTTTTCCCTTAAGTTGAAATGCAAACTATTTTTTCCTCTAAATCTGAGAAGAATAGATACTACCTTGATCTCATCCAATAACTCTAGTAGCCTTTTTTCCTATTTAGAGCGAACAAGGCCGACAAGGATGAGGCCGGCGGTTCGGGCAAGCCATTCTGGGAGCTGTCCCAGGAGATGGAGGAAGAACCTCACCGCTATGAGGACGCCGCGGAAGACACCGATCCCGACTACACAACCCCTAGTGGCGTCGGGAATGACACCACTGATGGTGCCGCCGGGGATGCCACCACTGATGATGGCAGCGAACGCACAGATGGCAGCCAACCGAAGAGGCAAAGGAAGGACCGGCGCCCAAACGTGCTCAGCACCGCCAAGGAGGAATTTACCGAAGTGTCCTCTAGTGGGAATCCAATGACGCCCAAAGAATTAGTCGGTGGGTACGTGGGACAACTCGGGTGCATTCTCCGGAGCACCGTCTCGATCAACACCAAGAACCTAAGGCATCGTGACCGAGGGAATTTGCGCAATGTCCTCTTCACGAAGCTGCACGAACGATACAAGTTCCCCGGTGACTTCGCAAACACACGCCTCTCCGGGAATAAAGTGAACAGTGCCGCCCTCACGAAGATGAGCACGACCCTGGCTACTTGGAGAGCTGCGGTGAAGAGAAGGATTCTAAGAGGTGATAGTTATGAGAAGATCAAGGAGACAAATCCTTCGATCAGCAAAGCTGACTACCAGGAGTTTGAGATCAAGTGCGAGAGCAACGCATCCGCGGAATCAAGTCTATGGGGGAAAGATATGCGGGACTTGAACTTAGGGGTCCACAAACTCGGTCCCGGCGGTTACAGAGTGGCGGAACCTAAATGGGACAAGGAGGATGCGGAGCGTGCCGAGCAAGGCCTACCGCCCCTCTTCGATAAATACCATAAAAAGCAGACCAGGAACTATGTCAGGGCCCGGTACAAGGTGGAACCGGTAACAAAGGAGCTTACCACGGATCTGAAGGTGAAGGAGCTTGAGCGTGTTCTGGTAAGGAATACACCCCCGCATAATTAGCTCCATATGGTTGCATTCTAATTAATGAAGCCATATTTCTAAATAGTTCACGTTCCTTCCGCCGGAAACTGAAAGCAGTAGCGCGAGGTCTCAGAGCTTCCCGTCTGCCCCTTGGGACACCACTTTAAATAGGGCGTTGAACATAATGAAACACAAGGATAAGTTCAGTAATCCGTCGCCAGCTGGTCGCGTGGCCGGCGAAGGCTTGTTTATGAAATGGTCGGAATACTAAGGCTAGGCGAAAGGAGAGAAAGACCAGCTCGGAAAGCTAGGACCACGAGGTTAAAGAACTCAAGGCACAAGTGGCGCGAATTCCGGAGATAGTCCAAGAGCAAGTGCGAGACCAACTGGGAGCGACGATCACTGCCATTATGCCTTCCTTGCTTGAGGGGCTGCGGGGGTGGATTGCAGGCGGCCAACAGGGGCCGCCCCCAATTCCCAGCTTCACGGACAGCAACTCGCACAACGCACCAGCATTGGTGTCTCCGGCGTCGGCATCGGTATTGGAGCTTAATGCACCCGGGTGTGGGAAGAATATGCTGGCCGGCACCTCGGCAGCAAGCGACCCCTCCGTCACTTGCACGCCCGCTGTTGGCAGTGCCTCGACATTAGCCGAGCTCGACGCCATCACGATAACTAAGCCTCGACCGATGACTTCATCTGCTTGCCTTTGACTGGGCATCCCTGACACCCTACACGTTTTCGCAGGGCGCCGCCAACGTTCCATGCACTCTCCTGCACTTCGTGGATGGCGAGTCGATCGATGCCACCAAGTCCAAAATCGTTGAACCGAGCAACCGCATGTTCCATGGTAATCCGATACCACCCACCGTGTATAGGGTTCAACTGGTTCGGGTGCTGCGGGGCTGCGACGACTTGTTACCTCCGTATCGACCCCCTGGGGCCGACAAAGATGATGTGATGACCCTCAGTGCCCGCTTAAACTGGTCCATGCTTTGGCCAAAGATCCAAATTCATTTGGGGGCAGGGGACACCACCCCACAAACAACACCGCCAGTCGTGCCGGCGCCAAGCCATGGCAAGACCGCCGCAACGCTATCGCCGTCAGCTGATCCGGACATGCATATGGCACAGGATCCGGACGACGATGATGGTACATTTTCCAACGTCGATAAGTACATCAACAAACATGGGTACGGTGACGAATTCTTGGGGCCTCCTTCTCAAGAAGCCAACCCTGCAAAAGATGATCGCGATCTAGCTAGTACCACGGAGAAACCCAATTGCAACAGGCGTCGTCTGTTCAGTTCTCAGGAGACGCCTTCAGCTGCCGCCTTCACCGAGACTCAAATAGCCGAGGTACGAAATATTATCAGCCCCAACACACTCAAGAAGGTGGTCTCTGAGCAGAACTCAATCCCATTAAAGTAGAAGAAGCAGAAGGGGCGGAAAAGAAAACATAACAAGGGTGCGAGCCAGCCGGCACCGAGTACGATCCGTGCTCAGGATGGGCCACCAATACCTAAGGATATCTCGAGGAGGGTGCATGTGGCGGGTAGGCCAATGCTATCGACTAATCTGCTCAATGCTGCAACCGGTGCTATGCGGAGTCTGCATGACGGTGTTCTTTCTATGGAGAAGCAGCGTCTCTTCGAGAATGATGTGGCATACCCAGTTTTCGTGGCCAAGGTGCCAGAGGGCAAGGGCTTTGTCGATAGCACCATCGGGCGTATGATCGTCCTGCGGTTTGATGACATCTTTGCTATGTTTAACCTTTATCCGCTGCACTACACCTTCATTCCGCTATTTTCGCTCAGTATGGAGATGCGGATCATTAGAGACAAGACCCCGGACATCGTGATAGTCGACCCCTTCTACATGCGTGCCAAGATCTTCGGTAGCGCTGGGGACCGGCAAGTCGCGAGTTCATACCTCGAGGGCGTCATTCTGGCGAACCCAGATAAGGATAACTTTCTCGTGCCTTACTTTTCCGAGTAAGTCATCCCCTCACCGCCCCGTAACATATGATTTCTTAGATTTCGATTGTTCTTTTTTTCTAACATTTCGTGTTTTGTGCAGTGACACACATTGCACACTCATCCTCTTCAGCCCGAAATATTCCATGGCCATGTATTTTGACTTGGACCGTCAGTCGAAGAAAGACTACACAACTATCAAGAAAGTTCTTGATGATGCTCTCCCCGGCGACGGAAAATCTGGAGGCACCTTCAGGAGGGCAATTTGTAGGTCTGGCAAGCACATGTTCACCCACGTAACGACGTTCCCCTGCGTCAAGCAGCCGCCTGGCAGTCAGAAGGATGTCTACTATGCCCTCCATCACATGCGGCCGATCGTACGGAACCAACATCACCTTATGCTATCAAATAATCTCAAAGAATGAGCCGCACGCTTGTCGGCAATCCAGGACGAGGACATCAGACAAGAATTCTTTCGCATCCAGTCGGAGTTTGCGGAAATCATCTATCAAGATGTCCTTCGTACCTCGAGGCAGTTCAACCTCAACTATGAACCGTCCAACAGTGAAATAGAAACAACGCTACAAATGTAGGCTGACAACGACCGCACATTCATGACCATCACGAAAGAGGGCGGCTTCATCCACGCTCCGGTCCCTGAGTTGAGTCGAAAGTATTGATGCTATGTAGTTCTGAAATATCGATTAGCTCATGTTGTAACTAAACTTTAATGAACTTGTATGTCTCTTTAGTTTGGACAGTCGTTCAACTGATATGTAATCAATGCTATTTATTAGTAGGACCATGAATCGTGCTATTAATGTGTTGCTTTTCTCTTCTGACCCTTTTGTTGCATACTTATATATGCTTATATATTATCTGTGAATTGCTACTAACGTTTTGTTTGTCTAGTGCATAGAGATGCCGTCGTATGTCGTGTACAAGGGTGAGGTTCCCGGAGTCTACGACAACTGGGAGGAGTGTCGGAGACAGGTTCACCGTTTCAGTGGTAACAGTTACAAAGGGTACACCACTAGGGAGGAGGCGGAAGCTAGATATGCGCACTATCTAGCGGGAGAGAGAGGAGGGAGTGGAGGACGAACCGGATGAAGATCAGTTTCATTGTGATGATGCTCATCATGACCACAACCCTCTTCTATGTGATGGTAGTTTAGATATCGACTTGTAATGTGAAGACAAACTCGCTACTCGCGGTCTCGAGACTTGTAATGTTCTAACTTTGTTCGGTATTTTGAATTTGGAGACTAATATGATGAATTGTATTCGGAGACTAATATTCTATTGTATTCGATAAATCTGCTATTTATATGTTGTGCTGTTTATATTCTGTGTTCTAATTTATTTTGTAACCTGTGCAAATATCAGAAAAGCAAAAAAAATTCCGCATATTCATAGTAGTGGCGCACCATATTGCACTTTAGTGGCGCACATAGATAAACACCCCAGTGGTGCATTATCTAAAAGTGCGCCATTAGTAACCCAGAGCACAAGGTACACATGGCCCCTTGGAGTAACAACAGTGGTGCACTTCTGGGCCTAGTAATGGCGCACTTTAGGTGCGCCATTAGTGTCTGGGATAGTAATGGCGCACCAGGTGGTGCCCCACTATTATGTAGATTAACAGTGGCGCACCAGGCATGCGCCATTACTATTTATTAGTAGTGGCGTGATAATAGTGGTGCACCTATGGTGCGCCATTAATAGCCAAAATAGATGCACCACTAACAGCCTTTTTTCTAGTAGTACGGATTGCCACACACTCTCCATTGCACAGTATTTTCTGTACCAATTTGGATAACTCCAAAAAGTCGCTTATGCGTCAGCGGGCCAGGGCATTGAGAATCCCTTCGTCATGACAATTGCGAATGAAGATTGCCATTACATCGTGGTCGCTAAGACCTTTTACTCTGATCCTAGTGAGGAGGAGTCTTGCCAAGAAGTGGTGGACTGATTCTCCTTGTATTTCCTTGATATCCCTAAAGTCCGAAGACATGCGCTTTGGCACGATACTTGGAAGATCATCTTGGGCGGTTGGTGGGAAATTTTTTGGTTCCCTGTCGCCACGACTGTTTGGAATTGCCATTACCAAATTGCACGATGGGTCCTGGACCGGTGACGGTCTAGTTTTAGAGCGATTCCCCGCCTTTGATTCACCGACGGGGTCTTGGAGATCAAGGACCGAGGTATAGACGGTTTTCAATTCCGGCTGTCGGGCAGAATCCGCAGCCGAACACTTGACGGTAGCGACAAGGTGGGTGACCGGAGGGACATGAATATCCCTGTCATCGGGTCTGATACCGAGCCGATCATAGATCGGAATCTGGTCATCTGATATACGCATAGCTTCGATCCGATCGAACAACTCATTAAGAACGAGGCGATGGCAGGATGCATGTCGCTGATACGAGTGGATTCGTCAAGCGGTGCGACAGTTCTAGAGTTACGCAGAGGCGGATCCGTGTTCCGCACTGTGGGGGCTGATGTCCTGGACATCAAAGCATCCAGACTTATAGGTTCTTCTTTGAAGGTTGAAGGTTCCACTCGAACGAGTGTTCCCTGTGAATGAGCCACGAACTCTAGGGTTCTGAACTTGATACTCTGATTGGAGGGAAACCTCCCGATCTGGTCTTGACGGCGGACCGGGCCGGCGTGCGACAAGATGTCGTTGCCGATGAAACTCTGATCGGGGGCGAGAATTCCCTCCATACAGACCTTGCTACCTGCGACAAGTAGAGCCAGTGATTCCTTCGGCACTCACAGAGGAACTCTCAATGAAAGCACCAACGTCGGTGTCAAAACCAGTGGATCTCGGGTAGGGGGTCCCGAACTGTGAGACTAGGATCGACGGTAATACGAGATGAAGGGGACACGAGTTTACCCTGATTCTGGCCCTCCAATGGAGGTAATACCCTATGTCCTACTTGATTGTATTGATGGTGTAAGGGGTTACAGAGTTGACCTACCTCGAGATCGTATGTCTAACCCTAGATGAGTTGTCTTCTCTATACCCCTAAACCCTTCCGATTATATAGACGCCGAGGGTGTCCTAGGTTTACACATGGTCGGTTACATGCCGAAGATATAAACATGCCTAACTACAGCTAATAACTTGGAGAATACGCCATGGCTCCTAGTGGCTTCCATCTGGCATAGGTGGTCTTCGGTCATCCGATGTCCACTTTCTAGCCTATATAGTCTCGCCCATAAACAATAGGTCGGCTATCCGAGGACCCCCTAATCCAGGACTCCCTCAGCCCCCCACCCCTCCATGGAGGAAATCAGCCATTCTTACTCTCACTCACCCGCTGACGTAGAGAGGCAAGAAGAGCTAGCCAGCTCCTTCTTCTCCTCTACTAGCCAGCAGTTCCAGGAGCATCATTCTAGCCCTCTTGTTCCCTAACCAGACGAGCAGATCTAGGGGTATTACCTCCCACGGAGGGCCCTGAACCTGGGTACATCGTGTGTTGCGCACTGCTTGTCCCCAATCCCGTAACTGAAGTCCACCATCGTCCCTCGGCCCCAACCACTCTCGATAAGCAATCCCATGGCATCTATCGTGAGAAAACGATGATAGTTGGTGCCCACCATGGGGCCATCCACGGCGCCAGCCCGAGACATACTCCGGGCGGGACCCCTCGCCAACTCCGCCGGGCGTCTCACGTCCGAGATAATCAACATGCCCATGGAGCCCGCTCTCGCGGAAGCTTTCGCAGCACCTGGCCGTTGTTCTGCCTGCCTCGCGGGTAGAACCGTCGTCTCCGCCCCCGAGCAGAGATGCGCTGATGCCCCGCTTGATGTCAACGACCTCTACACGCCCTTCAGTGAGGTGCGTCTTGACAACGCCAGCAGCCTTTGCGGGCCTTCCACCAAGCTGCATCTTGACAATGCACCGGCACCAGACAAGTACCCTAGCGTGGTGCTCGACTACTGTGACACGCCCCCGTGCACGGGCAGAACCGCTGGGGGAGATGCATGTGTCTTCTGCGTCATCACGGAGGTACTGGCCACCGGCTCCTCCAGCCGTGTCAGGGCGAATGCGTTGGCGGCTATCGTCGTCGCTGGTGCTGGCGTTTTCGACCAATCAAGTCCACCCTTCGGGGCATGAGAACCCTCAACGCACTGAAAACCAACCCAGATATGGCTACGGCCGAGCTGGAAGCGCCACTCCAACTGCTATTCGAGGAGGCGACATCCCTCGCTACTGCCAAGCACCTTATGGAATCCGCACAACACGAGTACAACTCCGCCTACAGTCTCACCCCGGCCAGCTACGAGCCCAGCCGGCGGAACGACGTCCCTGGCCGCATTCACGTGGTCACGGAAATCCTTGGTGGCCGTCTGCCCACCTACGACACGTCGACGGCGAATATGACAGCCGCTCAGGTGGCCTATGCTAACCTTGCCGTCCTGGAAGGCAAAGAGCATGCACAACAGAACCGACATATCTAGTATCTCATCAACTCCGTGAACGCGCAACAGGCCTGGCTCGACCACATAAACCTCGGCTCCGAGATCCCGCCTCCTGAGGGAGACGGCACGCCGACAGCCGACCAGTGCCCGCCAGCCCAACAGGCCTTGTCCCCCCTGCTGCTTCGCCTGGTGCGGCGAAGGCTTCGTAGCGTGTGTTCATAGCACGAGAACGAGTTGCCGGACGTTACCAGCCGGTGCACCGACCAGCTGGAGGGCGACGACCTGTGCCAGCACACCCACACCCTGCCTCTGTAGCGGGAGAGCGCGCGCTCTCCCGCCCGTCGGTTCGCCCTGAGCTCGAGACTCGCTTTTTCCCGCGCATCCCTTAGAGCGAGAACGATGCTGGAACCCGCATCGACCAGCTAGCGCGGTCGGCCCTCGTGGAGCAGGAGGGCTCGCTCGGTCCGACATGGTTTGTCCCCCAGATCCATAATTGTCGGCCTTCTAGGAATAGGGGTACTGAGACCTGCCTGCCTGTGGACCAGGGCACAGTTCACTTCATCAACCATGTGGGACCAGGCGCGGCCACACTCAAGACAAGGCCCTTGCGAGGGCTCTAGCCTCGTGAGGAAGAACAACGAAAAGACCCGCGAAGGATGGGCCTCCTCAAGACCCCTCCGGAGTGGCGGAGATCTCTATTCAAGGCCCGGCCTCAGGAGTCAAGGATGACGCCAATAAGAACAGGTGGGCATCAGTGAGCCAGGCGGCGCAGTTTCCTCTTTGGTGCAAAGGGAGCAAGGACATACGCATGTTCCCAAAGCACCCCCAAAGGTTTCCATTCCAGTGCAAGAAGACCCCAACCACTCGCCCCGCAAGGCAAATGTCATCGCTGAGCACATCCATGCACCGTCGACTGCTACTTTGCAGGCAAAGACCGCCTTTGGGCAGGGCGAGCATGTACTGCTGTCCCCCTTCAAAATTGGCAGTTCTGGGATCCCTTCCCACCATGGTGATAAGGGAAGAGGACCCGACCCGGGCCACCGCTATATAGAGAGGATAGGTTGCACCATAGAGAGGGATCCCGATCCACCGAGAATCCATTCCACCACTCATCCACCACCAAGCCACAAAGGCCTCGAACACCTCAAGAGATCCCTCAGGAGGCCCAAGAACACTGTACTATTTCACCCACATAACCTCCTCGATAGGGAATGCACAAAAGCAGGAGTAGGGTATTATGCTTCGCAGTGACCCGAACCTGGGTAAATTGTCGTGTTCATCTTCTCCCTCGTCTTCGTGCGAGTTTGTCGTTGTGTTCATCGAGTAGCGATCTAGGGTGATGAGGATACAAGGATCTTCGCACACGCCCCTGTGTTTGAATCTTAAGGGTTTTGCGGAAGCCGAAATCTAACATTTGGCGCGCCAGGTAGGGGGCGTGTCAGAGTCTTGCCCAAGCTTTGCCCCTCCCAAGCTTCGCTACTCCGACGGCCAGCACTCAGCAAGCTTCTCCGGGCAGCAGCATGTCAGTTTCCTTGAACCTCGCCGCGACAGTCGAAGGCGAACCAAGTAGTTAGTACCAGGTCACCAGCGTTGCCTCTACCGTCAGCATCTGTAGCACTGCTTAGGTGCACGGCGGGCAACGAGCGCCCCTAGCCCCGGCAGCACGCCGCACCAACGTGGGAGACCTCAACGCCCACAAAGCGCTACTACTGGCAAGCGAGATGCTTCATCACAGAGGTGGTCACCGTCGCACAATGGGTCATCTCCCTTCACTCCTCTCCAAGGCCACAAATGCCAGGCGCTGGAGGCTCGCGCGCCATGACCGCTCCCCAGACCGTCGGCGTAGGGACCCCCCAGCGCCAGACGGACCCGAGCGAGGGGCGCCACACGCTGTGCTGCTCATCCTATGAATACCGGTGACCGAATTTGGGGTGCATCGCAGCCTTACCCACCTAGCACAAGAAGGGAACGACGAGGCGCCACGCGCACACGCCGACGCGCATTGCAGCAACCCGGCTGGCCCTAAGCTGTGCGCCATCCGACGCAGTCAGTGGGAAGTGCAAGCGTCCGAACAAACATGCAACGGCGGTGGAGGCGCACCGGGTCACCAAGGGAACAATCCACTCCAGGAGACGCGTGGCCCACCAGGCGGCGGAGGCAGAGGTACGCAACTTAGTACCGTGGCCTTATGCAGGGGGGTTTGCGAGAAACGCATGCGTGGCATATTCCCGCCACCGCCAGGAGGGAGCGCCCTCGGTGCACCTATGAGCGGTTCAGGAGGAGGACCGAGCACCTACGTGGAACCCTATGTACCCTGTTATGTCCTTCCGACAGGTGGAGGGATGGATCAGGCGCCTACCATGGAATAGACGATCGGCGCGGATCAGGCACCCGCCGCGGGCACCAGCACTTCTCAAGAGTAAGGGACACCCTGGGTGTCCTCCCCAAGACGAGCCCGGGGCTCCGATCGGCAGGGCACCCGGCCTGCGCGAAGCGAGCTGGAGGGCGCATTTGGGCCGCACCGTGCCCCCCGCGGGCAAGTAACGCTGGGCTGAACCCCCAAGCCTCAAGAGAAATGGCCTGGGGGAGCGGCAAGTCAAATGCAATGCGGGCCACCCATGGCAACTATGATGCCTACATTGCCTCAGGAGGATGAGCCTCCCGAGGCCTTCGGGACCCTGTCCGGACAATGCTTGGGCGCCTCACGAGGCTTACTTCACTGACAAAACACCCTTATGGACGCGTCGATGCATCGTGCTCATGTTGGGGCCTCGGGAGCACAATCCCGAGGTCATGCGGGGAGCGATGCACTTGGGTTAGGGTCATGAGGGTGCGCAACCGGGCAGAAATGCACGGGATGGTCTTCGACGGGGCTATGAGCCACAAAGCCAGGCGCCTGGGTGCTTGCCTAGGGCCGTGACACTCTCATGTAACAATGAGCAGGCTGTATACGCCAGGAGCCCCCCGAGGACGCGAAGGGGTTCCTCCCATGCAATGTGGCAGCCACAGCTTGGAGCTGGCGGAGAAGACATCACTGCCCATCAATGACTATGCCCATGCAACGTGGATGCCCTACGCTCAGCGCTGGGGGAAGACGAAGGGCAGCCTAGGGGCCGGACGCAGCATTTGCTTGCTTCTTTTTGATGTTCAAGTTGCCATTTTTTGGAATGAAGCCTGACAATTTTGAAACTTTATATTTAAAAAGGGTGGGGGAATTTTTATCTCTGAGTTTCCTCGTTTGAAGTCTCTCTTTTTGAATGATGTTTCGCAAGGAGCCAAACGCTCTGCACTGCCCCGAGGCATAACAAAGCTAGATGGCGAGGACCTACCGCCTCAGGGGCACTCGATTTTTAGCTGTCGGCCCCGCACGGGGGCTCCGACCGCGGCATGATATCACAGCATGGGGTCTCGGGAGGCCCAAGGGCCTCCTGAGGCGGCACATGGAGGGACAGAATGGGGGATCGCTCGAGTGTCAAACGGGGCTCCTGAGCAACACGCCTTAGGAGCCTTACCATTCATAAGGACACTCGCCCCCCTGATGTCGTCCTTGGTTTCCGGTCGGCATTAGGAGTTTCGGGGCCTTGCCCCATGAAGTGCGTCCTTGGTTTCTGGTCATACCTAACGGTCGTGGGGAAATGCGTGGGACTGGGACCTGTCGACGTAGGGCAGTTTGAGCGCCAAAAAAGGGGACTCCTGGGAAACATGCCTCAGGAGCCTTACTGGTCATAATGCCACTCGACTTCCTAGTGCCATCCTTGGTTTCCGATCGGCATCGGGAGTACCGAGGCCTCGCCTCATCAAGTACGTCCCCTTTCCGGTCGTACCTAATAGTGGTGGCGAAATGTGTGGGACTGGGACCTACAGATGCAGAGTTCCAAAAGGGCCCCCGGACCGTTCAGCAGGCAAGAAGAAAATATCCCGGACGGAGTCATAGCTTGATGGAATAGACTGTCTCACCTCGCATTGTGTAGGATTGCTAGCGTCAAAGAAAGCTAAGTACACTATCAAACCCATCAGGAGCCTCCTGGCCTAATAATGACCCAAAGTATGAAACAAGGACTGCTCATGCTAACCTAAGAATGCAGGAACTATGACTACTACGTGCGGCTGCCGAGGCCCCCGAGGGACGAAGCAACAATGGAGGCGACACGCGAGGAGGGGCAGAGCCTTGCGGGTGCCATATCGGGGGTTGATGCAGGGCAACAACCATGGCGGCACCAACCAACACCACAACCAGCAAATCGAGGAAGAAAGGACAGATAGCAAATGTAACATGCAAAAGATTAACGCCCCATGGGGGTTCTTGTTCGAGCATTACAGGTACCGGTAAAGGGGAGCAAAGTGTGCTTAAGGGGAGGAGTCGCCATTGTCGCCCGCGCTGCCAGCCGGCTCGGTGTTAGAGCCATCCTCCTCACTTGAGGAAGGCACCTGGATGAAACGGTCCGCTATGGCCTCCACGACCAGGCGCGTCTAATCCCGGAGGAGGTGCTGGAGCTCATTAGGCACCTGCTCTCCAAGGTGGCGGAGGTCGAGCTGCAGGGCGAGGTGGCGCAGGTTAGAGTAGATGAGCGTCAAGGCAAGGTCCAGAAGGTCGTGCGCGTGAGATGCGCTATCCGCGTCACCGCGAGAAACACCAGTCTCCAGCGCCTCCACCACCTTTCGGAAAAACTCAAGGTAGCCCCCGTCGCCGCGCACATGAGGCAACGCGGGGGCGTCCCCGACGATCCGAATCACCGCGTCGGCCGCGCGGCAAGCGATGCCCTAGAACTGCTTGGCACGGAGGTACTCCAGTAGCCTAGCATGCGCCGCCTCGTCCTTGGCGGCCTGCACAGCGTCGGCCACCTCCAGTTCCTCTCGGGCCTCGGCCTCGCCATAGAGGGCGGCGTCAAAGGAAGCATCGGCGGTGGTCAGCTAGGCCTGCAACATCTCTACCTCCTCCTAAAGCTCGCCAAGTTTGCGTTTCTTGGCCACAAATATCCTGGAATGAGGGGAAGGAAATCAAGCTCCAAACGGTGGATAGGAGAACGAGAGAAGAGGGAGGCGGCGGAATACTTATTCGTCGACCAGGGCCCACCGCTGTCGAACTCGCGTCGAACCCGAGGGCTCCCCGCCGCCGCCTCGAGAGCAAGACGAAGGATCTGGAGGAGCCGACCGCTTCCCTCCGGATGCCATGAAGGCCAAGGGATGAGAAGGAAAGAGGGTTTTTTGCTGGCAGAACGAAGGAAACAAAGGGAAGCCTCAAGACTGCAATACCTTTCCCTCGCCAGGGACGGGGCGGTTTTATAGGCATGACCGCAGCCATGAGGCGTCATGGGAGAGCAGGCGTGGCGCGCCCCTCGGGTAGCGAGAGGCGGTTCGGTTAATGCAGTTCCATCCATGTCGCCTCCCCTGCCCTGTGAAGAGTCGCATCCACGCGACCCAAAGCAGCAGCAACACTCGATGCGAAACAATGATGGCCTATGCTGCGTCGAGGCATCGCATCAGTCCAACTGGGTGCGGTTCCAGACGTCCTCGAGGAGCGGAGGCGCCGCCGCCGAGGTGCTTGACGCGTGCCAAGCCTGGCCCGCAGGCATTTGGGGCCTGTGGCACTTTGGGCCGTCCTCTAGGCTTCGCCGGTAAGCCAGCTCAAGCATGCCTTGGGCCTGGGGGCTATTGTCGGCATTCTGGGAACGGGGGTACCCAGACCTCCCTGCCTAGGGCCCAAGGCAAAGCCCACTTCATCAACCAAATGGGACCAGGCACGGTCCCACTCAAGACAAGGTTGTCGCTATTGGAAATATGCCCTAGAGGCAATAAATAAAGTGTTTATTATCATATTTCCTTGTTCATGATAATCGTTGATTATCAATGCTATAATTGTATTGATTGGAAACACATTACATGTGTGGGTAAATAGACAACACTTTGTCCCTAATATGCCTCTAGTGAACTAGCTCGTTAATCAAAGATGGTCAAGGTTTCCTAACCATTGACATGTGATGCCATTTGATAATGGGATCACATCATTAGAAGAATGATGTGATGCATAAGACCCAAACTACAAACATAGCATATGATCGTGTCAGTTTATTGCTACTGTTTTCTTCATGTCAAGTATATGTTCCTATGACCATGAGATCATGCAACTCACGGACACCGGAGTGCTGCCTTGTGTGTATCAAACATCGCAACGTAACTGGGTGACTATAAAGGTGCTCTACAGGTATCTCCAAGAGTGTCTGTTGAGTTGGCATGGATCAAGACTGGGATTTGTTACTCCGTGTGACGGAGAGGTATCTCAGGGCCCACTCAGTAATACAACATCACAATACGCCCTGCAAGCAATGTGACTAAGTGTTAGTCATGGGATCTTGTATTATGGAAAGAGTAAAGAGACTTGCCGGTAACGAGGTTGAACTAGGTATGGAGATACGGACGATCGAATCTCTGGCAAGTAACATACCGAAGAACAAAGGGGACATCATACGGGATTAACTGAATCCTTGACATAGAGGTTCGACCGATAAAGATCTTCGTAGAATATGTAGGAACCAATATGGGCATCCAGGTCCCGCTATTTGTTATTGATCGTAGGGGTGTCTCGGTCATGTCTACATAGTTCTCGAACCCGCAGGGTCTGCACATTTCAGGTTTGGTGACGTTTCGGGAGTATAGAGTTATGTATGGTGGTGACCGAAGGTTGTTTGGAGTCCTAGATGAGATCCCGGAAGTCACGAGGAGCTCCGGAATGGTCCGGAGGTAAAGATTCATATATAGGAAGTCATGTTTTGGTCGCCGGAAAAGTTTCGGGCTAATCGGTAGGGCACCGGGAGCGCCGGTAGTGTACCGATAGACCATCGGGAGGGGTATTTCGACCCAAAAGGCTACATGGGTTGTGGGAGAGTAAATACCAGCCCTTTGTGGGCTGGTGGAAGTCCCACACAAGGACCATGCGGCTTGGGAAGAAAATCCCAAAGGGAAAAAGGTGGAAAAAGGCCAAAAAAGGAGGAATCCTAGTCCTACTAGGATTGGAGGAGGAATCCTCCAATCCTCCCACTTCAGACGATACAAGGAGGTCTTGGCCCTTGCGCCAAGGCCTCTCCTCCCACCTCTTATATATAATGGAGGTTTTAGGGCTTTTACACAGAATTTGCAGCCACGTGCTATCCCTTCCTCCAGTGCATAGTTTCTCCTCTAGATCGGATTTCTGCAGTGCTTAGGCGAAGCCCTGCCGGAATAGCTCCACCACCATCGCTGGAGCGCGGTCACTCTGCCGGAGAACTCTTCTTCCTCTCTGCTCCCTCTTGCTGGATCAAGACGGTGGAGATCGTCATCAAGTTGTACGTGTGCTGAATGCGGAGGTGTCGTTCGTTCGGTGCTAGATCGGAAGGACCGTGATCGAGTTCGCGGGATGGATCGTGATCAAGTTCGCGGGACAGATAGTGATTGGCTCGCGAGATGGATCATGATTAGATCGTGGGATGCTCGGCGATTTGGATCGCGAAGACGTTCGACTACACCAACCGCGTTTCTTAACGCTTCCCGCTTAGCGATCTACAATGGTATATAAATCCACTCTCCGTCTCGTAGATGCTCATCACCATGGATAGGTCTTGCGTGAACGTAGGAAACTTTTTGTTTCCCATGCAACATTCCCCAACAGTGGTATCAGAGCTAGGTCTCTGTGTAGATGAGATCTCGAGTAGAACACAAAGAGTTTGTGGGCGTTGATGCTTAGATTGCTTCCTCCCTTGGTCGTGTTTTGGTTCAGCGGTATTGTGAGATGAAGCGGCCTAGACCAACATTACTCGTACGCTTACGAGAGATCGGTTACCTCAAAAGCAACTTGTTGCATAGATGGCTTGCGTGTGCCAGTTTCTCTCACTTTATTTGGATCAGATTCGACAAAGGCGGTCCCTGAGAAGGTTGAAAAGCAACTAGTGTATCACTGTTGTGGTTTTTGCGTAGATGAGAATGTTCTTGCTAGATACCCGTAGCAGCCACGTAAAACATGCAACAACAATTAGAGGACGTCTAACTTCTTTTTACAGGGTATGTTATGATGTGATATGGCCAATTACATGATGTGATATATGTGATGTATGAGATGATCATTTGTTGTATAGAATATCACGACTTGCATGTCGATGAGTATGGCAACCGGCAGGAGCCATAGGGTTGTCTTTAATTATTGTATGACCTGCGTGTCAATCATTAAGCGCTATGTAATGCTTTACTTTATTGCTAAACGGTAGCAATAGTAGTAGAAACATGTTGGGCGCGACAACCCATATGGCAACACGTTGATGGAGATCAAGATAATGGAGATCATGGTTTCGTGCCGATGACGATGGAGATCATGCCGGTGCTTTCAAGATGGAGATCAAAAGCACAAGTTCATGGCCATATCATGTCACTTATGATTTGCATGTGATGTTAATCCTTTTATGCACCTTGTTTTGCTTAGGACGGCGGTAGCATTATAAGGTGATCCCTCACTTAAATTTCAAGATGAATTGTGTTCTCCCCGAGTGTGCACCATTGCGAAAGTTCGTCGTGTTGAGACATCACGTGATGATCGGGTGTGATACACTCTACGATCACGTACAACAGGTGCAAGCCAGTGTTGCACGTGCAGAACACTCAGGTTAAACTTGATGAGCCTAGCATGTATAGACATGGCCTCGGAACAGAAGAGACCGAAAGGTTGAACATGAGTCATATAGTAGATATGATCAACATGATGATGTTCACCATTGAAGCCACCTCAACTCACGTGATGATCGGACTTGAGTTGGTGAATTTGGATCATGTGACACTCAGATGACCTGAGGGATGTCAATTTGAGTGGGAGCTTTAGTAATTTAATTAACTAAACTCATTATCTTGAACAATAGTCTAAGCAACCTTTGCATATTTATGTTGTAGATCAATGGCTCGAGCAGTAGCACCCCTGAATTTTAATGCGTTCCTAGAGAAAGCTAAGTTGAAAGATGATGGAAGTAACTTTATTGACTAGGCCCGTAATCTGAGGATTATCCTCACGTCTTCCCAGAAATCATATGTCCTTGATGCACCGCTTGGTGACCAACCAGAAGACATGTCTTCCGAAGATGTTAAGAACGCTTGGGAGGCACATACTGGAGATTACTCAATAGTTCAGTGTGCAATATTGTATGGCTTAGAACCGGAACTTCAAAGACGTCTTGAACATCATGGAGCATATGAGATGTTCCAGGAGTTGAATTTTATCTTTCAGAAGAATGCCCGGATCGAGAGGTATGAGACCTCCGATAAGTTCTATGCTTGCAAGATGGAGGAGAACGGGTCTATCAGTGAACATATACTCAGAATGTTTGGGTATTCGACTCATCTAGCGGAGTTGGGAATTGCCCTTCCGCCAGAGGCGATCACTGACAGAGTTCTTCAATCACTGCCACCTAGTTACAAGAGCTTCGTGATGAACTATAACATGCACGGGATGAACAAGTCAGTCGCCGAGCTGTTTGCGATGCTAAAAGTCGCTGAGTCTGAAATCTAGAAAGAACATCAAATGTTGATGGTCAATAAAACCTCTAGTTTCAAGAAGAATGGCAAGGGCAAGGGCAAGAAGGGTAAAACCAAGAAGGATGGCAAAGCAGTTGCTACTCCTGTAAAGAAGCCCAAGCATGGACCCAAGCCAGAAACTGAGTTCTTTCATTGCAAGGGAACTGGTTACTGGAAGCGGAACTACCCCAAGTACCTGGCTGACAAGAAGGCGGCCAACGACAAACTAGGTATATATGATATACATGTTATTGATGTGTACCTTACTATCTCTTGTTGTAGTGCCTAGGTATTTGATACCGGTTCGGTTGCTCACATTTACCACTCAAAACAGGAACTATGGAATAGACGAAGGCTGGCAAAGAATGAAGTGAAGATGCACATGGGAAATGGTTCCAAGGTTGATGTGATCGTCGTCGGCACGCTCTCTCTTCGATTACCATCGGGATTAGTGATGAACCTGAATAATTATTATTTAGTGCCTGTGTTAAGCATGAACATTATATCTGGATCTTGTTTATTGCGAGATGGTTACTCATTTAAATAATAGAATAAAGGTTGTTCTATTTATATGAATAATATCTTTTATGGTCATGCACCCAATGTGAGGGGTTTATTCATATTGAATCTTGATAGTGATGACACACATGTTCATAACATTGACGCTAAAAGATGTAGAGTTGATAATGATAGTACCACTTTCTTGTGGCACTACCTTTTAGGTCATATTGGTGTAAAACACATGAGAAAGCTCCATGCTGATGGACTTTTGGAGTCACTTGATTTTGAATCACTTGACACATGTGAACCATGCCTCATGGGCAAGATGACTAAAATGCCGTTCTCTAGAACAATGGAACGGGCGAGTGACTTATTGGAAATCATACATACTGATGTGTGCGGTCCAATGAATGTTACAGCGCGTGGTGGATATTGTTACTTTCTCACCTTCACTGATGACTTAAGTAGATATGGGTATATTTACTTAATGAAACACAAGTCTGAAACGTTTGAAAAGTTCAAGTAATTTCAGAGTGATGTTGAGAATCATCGTAACAACAAGATTAAATTCCTGCGATCTGATCGAGGAGGTGAATATCTCAGTTATGAGTTTGGCAGTCACTTAAGACAGTGTGGAATTGTTTCACATTTGACACCGCCCGGAACACCACAGCGTAATGGTGTGTCCAAACATCGTAATCGAACCTTATTAGATATGGTGCGATCTATGATGTCTCTTGCTGATTTGCCACTATCGTTTTGGGGTTATGCATTAGAGACAGCTGCATTCACTTTAAATAGGGCACCATCAAAATCTGTTGAGACGATGCCATATGAACTATGGTTTGGAAATAGGCCAAAGTTGTCGTTTCTTAAAGTTTGGGGATGTGATGCTTATGTCAAAAAGCTTCAGCCTGAAAAGCTAGAACCCAAAGCGGAGAAATGCGTCTTCATAGGATACCCGAAAGAGACAGTCGGGTATACCTTCTATCTCAAATCTGAAGGCAAAGTGTTTGTTACTAAAAATTGAACATTTCTTGGGAAAGAGTTTCTCTCGAAAGAATTGAGTGGGAGGAAAATAGAGCTTGATGAGGTTATTGAACCTTTACTTCAACCATAAAGTAGCACAAGCAGAAAGATGTTTCTGTGGAACCTACGACGATAGAAGAGGAAGTTAATGATGATGATCATGAAGCTTCAGATCAAGCTACTTTCGAACCTCGTAGGTCGACAAGGGCGTGTTCTACTCCTGAGTGGTATGACAACCCTGTCTTAGAGGTCATGTTGTTGGACAACAATGAACCAACGAGCTATGGAGGAGAAGTGATGGTCCCGGATTTCGAGAAATGGTTAGAGGCCATGAAATCCGAGATGGGATCCATGTATGAAAACAAAGTATGTACTTTAGAAGTATTACCTGAAGGGCGAAAGGCCATTCAGAGCAAATGGATCTTTAAGAAGAAGACAGATGCATACGGTAATGTCACCGTCTATAACGCTCGAGTTGTGGAAAAGGGTTTTTCACAAGTTCAAGGAGTTGACTACGATGAGACCTTCTCACCTGTAGCGATGCTTAAGTCTGTCAGAATCATGTTGGCAATAGCTACTTATTTCGATTATGAAATTTGGTAGATGGATGTCAAAACAACGTTCCTCAACGGTTTCCTTGAGGAAGAGTTTTATATGATGGAACCAGAAGGTTTTGTCGATCCAGAGAATGCTGACAAAGTTTGCAAACTTCAGCGCTCCATTTATGGGCTGGTGCAAGCATCTCGGTGTTGGAACAAGCGCTTTGATGAGGTGATCAAAGCGTTTGAGTTTATACAAGTTTATGGAGAAGCTTATAGTTACAAGAAAGTGAGTGGGAGCTCTATAGCATTTCTAGTATTATATGTGGATGACATATTGCTAATTGGAAACAACATAGAAATGCTGGAAAGTGTGAAGGAATATTTGAACAAGAGTTTTTCAATGAAGGACCTAGGAGAAGCTGCTTTCATATTAGGCATTAAGATCTATAGAGATAGATCAAGACGCTTAATAGCACTTTCACAAAGCACATACCTTGATAATGTTTTGAAGAAGTTCAAAATGGATCAGTCCAAGAAGGGGTTCTTGCCTGTGTTACAAGGTGTGAAGTTGAGTAAGACTCAATGCCCAGTAACTCCAGAAGATAGAGAAAAGATGAGGGTCATCCCCTATGCTTTAGCCATAGGCTCTATCGTGTATGCAATGCTATGCACAAGACCCGATGTCAGCCTTGCCATAAGTATGGCCGGAAGGTTTCAAAGTGATCCTGGAATGGAGCACTGGGCAGCGGCCAAGAATATCCTTAAGTACCTGAACAGGACTAAGGAAATGTTTCTCGTTTATGGAGGTGATGAAGAGCTCGTCGTAAAGGGTTATGTCGATGCAAGCTTTGACACTGATCTGGATGACTCTAAGTCACAAACCGGATGCGTATTTATTCTCAACGGGGGAGTGGTAAGCTGGTGCAGTTCCAAGCAGAGCGTGGTAGCCAATTCTACATGCGAAGCGGAGTACATCGCAGCCTCGGAGGCAGTGAAGGAAGTTGTCTGGATGAAGCAGTTCATGACAGATCTTGGAGTAGTGCCTAGTGCAGTGAATCCAATGAACCTTTTCTGTGACAACACTGGTGCCATTGCTCTGGCCAAGGAACCAAGGTTTCACAAGAGGACCGGACACATATAGCGACGCTTCAACTCCATCCACAATTACATCAAGGAGAAGGACATAAATATTTGCAAAGTGCACACGGATCTGAATGTTGCAGACCCGTTGACTAAACCTCTTCCAAGGGCTAAACATGATCAACACCAGAACTGCATGGGTGTTCGATTCATTACAATGTAAATCACATAGTGATGTGAACTAGATTATTGACTCTAGTGCAAGTGGGAGACTGTTGGTAATATGCCCTAGAGACAATAAATAAAGTGTGTATTATTATATTTCCTTGTTCATGATAACCGTTTATTATCCATGCTATAATTGTATTGATTGGAAACACATTACATGTGTGGGTAAATAGACAACACTTTGTCCCTAGTATGCTTCTAATGAACTAGCTCATTAATAAAAGATGGTCAAGGTTTCCTAGCCATTGACATGTGATGTCATTTGATAACGGGATCACATCATTAGAAGAATGATGTGATGGACAAGACCCAAACTACAAACATAGCATATGATCGTGTCAGTTTATTGCTACTGTTTTCTACATGTCAAGTATATGGTCCTATGACCATGAGATCATGCAACTCACGGACACCGGAGGAGTGCCTTGTGTGTATCAAACGTTGCAACGTAACTGGGTGACTATAAAGGTGCTCTACAGGTATCTCCAAGGGTGTCTGTTGAGTTGGCATGGATCAAGACTGGGATTTGTTACTCCGTGGGACGGAGAGGTATCTCAGGACCCACTCGGTAATAAAACATCACAATAAGCCTTCCAAGCAATGTGACTAATTGTTAGTCACGGGATCTTGTATTACGGAATGAGTAAAGATACTTGCCGGTAATGAGGTTGAACTAGGTATGGAGATACCGACGATCGAATATCGGGCAAGTAACATACCGAAGAACAAAGGGAACATCATACGAGATTAATTGAATCCTTGACATAGAGGTTCGACCGATAAAGATCTTCATGTAATATGTAGGAACCAATATGGCCATCCAGGTCCCGCTATTGGTTATTGACCATAGAGGTTTCTCGATCATGTCTACATAGTTCTCGAACCCGCAGGGTCTGCACACTTATGGTTTGGTGATGTTTCGGTAGTATAGAGTTATGTGTGGTGGTGACCGAAGGTTGTTTGGAGTCCCGTATGAGATCCCGGATGCCACGAAGAGCTCTGGAATGGTCCGAAGGTAAAGATTCATATATAGGAAGTCCTGTTTTGGTCGCCGGAAAAGTTTCGGGCTAATCGGTAGTGTACAGGGATTGTTGGTAGTGTACCGGAAGACCATCGGGAGGGGTATTTCGACCCATGAGGCAACATGGGCTACATGACCTGTTGTGGGATGGTGGAAGTCCCACACAAGGCCCATGCGGCTAGGGAAGAAAAGCCCAAAGGGGAAAAGGTGGAAAAAGGACAAAAAGGGAGGAATCCTAGTCCTACTAGGATTGGAGTAGGAATCCTCCAATCCTCCCACTTCGGCCGAACCAAGGAGGTCTTGGCCCTTGCGCCAAGGCCTCTCCTCCCTCCCTCTTATATATACTGGAGGTTTTAGGGTTTTTACATAGAATTTTCAGCCACATGCTACCCATTCCTCTAGTGCATAGTTTCTCCTCTAGATCGGATTTCTCCAGTGTTTAGGCGAAGCCCTGCCAGAATAGCTCCACCACCATCGCCGGAGCGCCGTCATGCTGCCAGAGAACTCTTCTTCCTCTCCGCTCCCTCTTGCTAGATCAAGACGGAAGAGATTGTCATCAAGCTGTATGTGTGCTGAATGCGGAGGTGCCGTCCATTCGGCGCTAGATTGGAAGGACCGTGATTGAGTTCGCGGGACGGATCGTGATCAAGTTCGCGGGACGGATCATGATTTAATCGCAGGACGCTCGGCGATTTGGATCGCGAAGACATTCGATGACACCAACCGCGTTTCTTAGTGCTTCCTGCTTAGCGATCTACAAGGGTATGTAGATCCACTCTCCCTCTCGTAGATGCTCATCACCATGGATAGGTCTTGCGTGAACGTAGGAATTTTTTTGTTTCCCATTGAACGTTCCCCAACACTCGCAAGGGCCCTAGCCTTGTGAGCAAGAACATCGAAAAGACCCATGAAGGATGGGCTCCTCAGGACCCCTCCATGGCGGCGGAGATCTCTATGCAAGGCCCGACCTCGGGAGTCAAGGTTGACTCAAGGAAGGACAGGCGGGCGTCAGTGAGCGAGGCGGCACAGTTTCCTCTTTGGTCCAAAGGGAGCAAGTACAATCGCGGGTTCCCAAACCAACCCCCCAAAGGTTTCCATTCCAGTGCAAGAATACCACAACCACTCACCCCGCAGGGCAGATGTCATCATTGAGCCCATCCCTGTGCCATCGAGAGCTACTTTGCAGGCAAAGACCGCCTTTGGCCGTCGTGGGATCCCTTCCCGCTATCAGGTATTGTTGTCCCCTTCAAAATTGGCCATTGTGGGATCCTTTCCCGCCATTGTGATAAGGGAAGAGGACTCGGGCCACCGCTATATATAGAGGATAGGTTGCACCGTAGAGAGGGATCCCGATCCACCGAGAATCCATTCCACCACTCATCCACCACCAAGCCACAGAGGGCCTCAAACACCTCAAGAGAGCCCTCGGGAGGACCAAGAACACTGTACTATTTCACCCACATCACCTCCTCAAGAGGCAATCCACCAACACAGGAGTAGATTATTACTCTTCGCAGAGGCCCTAACCTCGGTAAACTGCCGTGTTCATCTTCTCCCTCGTCTTCATGCAAGTTCGTCGTTGCATCTGTCGAGTAGCGAGCTAGGGTGAAGAGGCTACAGGGATCTTCACACATCCCCCTGTGTTCGAATCTTAAGGGTTTTGCGGAACCCCAAATCCAACAGTAACGAGTCGTTCCCATCCAGCTCCACACTTCCTTGTGACACCACGAAGTACAACTGCGCCGCCAAGTCGGAATACTGGCTGGTCGACTACACCACTCCAGTCGGTATAGCCCGGGGAAACAAGCGTGTAGCCATGCACTACGCCCCCCTAATGTTGGCCGGCTTAGCTCGGACATAGCTTAACAGCCTATCAGCTGGCAGCATCAACACCTGGACAGACATTGAAGAGGCTTTCGTCTGACACTTCACCGGCACCTACAAGCGGCCCGGCCGCCCCCGCGAGCGGGCCATGTGCGTTCAGGGCCTAGATGAGGCCTTCCGCAACTACCTCACCCAGTAGACCGACATCCGCAGGTCCTGCGAGGGGGTGCACGAGGTGCAGGCCATCGAGTACTTCATCGAGGGCTGCCGCGATGGCACCCACCTCAAGCACAAGCTCCTGTGCTCTGAGCCGGCGACCCTGGTAGACCTCATGGCCAAGGCAAACAAGTATGCCATGACTGACTCTGCAATGCGGATCAAGGTCAGCGCATCCGGCAAGGCGATCCCGTCGCCGTCTGCGCCACTGTCAACAACCGACAACAACAGAACAACAAGAGCAAAACTGACCAGACGGATCCCCGCTATGGGAGCCGACAGGTCGCCACCGTCAAAGAGGAGCAACTAGCTGCCTGGGCCTCCAGCCAGTGTTAGCGGGCCGGCAAGGAAACTTGGCCGCCCAAGCTCACCTTCGAGCAGATGCTCAACGCACCCTGCAAAATGCACTACGGGGCCAAGCCGTCCACACACACCCTCCGACAATGCAGCTTCTCACAACGGTTGGCCCGGGACGAGGCCTGCCGGTCCCCCCGCCTCGGCCTCTCCGACCTCCGTCTCTAAGTCAGGCACCGGCGCCGACACCGGCTCCGACCCCACAATATAGTCGTCTGCACAACCAGTTCCCTGACCAAGACAGGGCCTATGTCGTCTTCACTAACAAGGAGACGGCCAAGCACGCGCAACGCTGGCTCCGGCGCAAGGTGAATGGCACCGTACCTTCAACTCCCCAGTTCATGCACTGGTCCGAGAAGCCAGTCACCTGGAGCTGGGCAGACCATCCGACGGTGATACCGAACCCAGGCAGCTACGCCCTCATCCTCATTCCCACCATCGCCTCCAAGAGGCTTAGCTGGCGATTCTCATGGGTGCGGATCAACGGGGGCAGCAGCATCAACATCCTCTATCGTGACACCCTACTCAAGATAGGGCTCAAGGAGAAGGACCTGCAGCTAAGTTGGCAGTTTTCAATGGCATCGTGCCTGGGCAGTCTTGCTCCCGCGTCGGCAAGATCCGTCTTGATTTCCTCTTCGCCGGCAAAAGCTACTTCCACCGTGAGCCGGTTTGGTTCGAGGTGGTGGACCTTGATATCCCCTACCACCCGCTGTTGGGTCAGGCAGCTCTCGCCAAATTCATGGCAGTGCCCCATTACGTCTACCTCAAGCTCAAGATGCCGGGCCTGAAGGGCATCATCACCATCAACGGCGACTATAAGATTTCTATAGAGTGCACGCGCGACGGCAGCCGGCTGGCCGAGGCTCTGGTGACCGATGAGAGAAATGACAGCTTGATCGTCTCATGGCTCTTGCCGCCGAGCACCGGCCCATGCCTGCTCCCCATCCTAGCCGGCCAATGAGGAGACGTTCCACCGTCCAAACATACTAAGAAGGTGCCGCTCGACCCGGCCAACCCCAAGCAACGCGTCACCATTGGTGACAACCTCGCGCCAAATAGGAATGCGATCTCGTCGACTTCATCCGTGACAACCGGGACATCTTTGCATGGTCTCGCAAAGACATGTCGGATGTTCCGAGGAAGTACGCCGAGCACAAACTTCATGTGCTGCCGGATGCGAAGCCAGTCAAGCAACTCCTGCGTTGTTTCTCTGAGGAGAAGCGGTGCACTATAGGAGAAGAGATCGTCCGACTACTCTCAGCTGACTTTATCATGGAAGTGTTCCACCCGGATTGGCTGGCCAACCCAGTACTGGTACTGAAGAAAAACAAGAATTGGCACATGTGTATTGACCACACCAGCCTGAATCAGGTGATCGAATCCACGGCCGGTTGTGACCTATTTTACTTTCTGGATGCCTACTCCGGCTACCACCAAATCAAGTTGGACCTGGCTAAACGGCTGAAGACCTCGTTCATCACCCCTTTTTGGGGCCTACTGCTACATTACTATGTCGTTCGGCTTGAAGAATGCAGGCGCTACCATCCAATGTTGCACGCAGATGTGCCTCTTGCCCCCGATCGTCAGGAACGTCCACGTCTATGTGGATGACATCGTCGTCAAAACCAAGAAGCATTTCAGCCTCCTTGATGACCTTCGGGAAACCTTCACCAACCTGCACGAGTACAAGCTCCGGCTCAACACAGAGAAGTGCGTCTTCGGCGTGCCAACTGCCAGTTCCTGGGTTTTTCATGTCCGCTCGCGGCATCGAGGCCAACCCGAAGAGGATCAAAGCAATCGAGTGCATGCCCAATCCGACCCGACTCAGCGATGTTCAGAAATTCACCGTCTGCCTTGCCTCACTCAGGCGATTCGTCAGCCGGCTGGGCGAGAAGGTATTGCCCCTCTACCAGCTCATGAAGAAGACCACCAAGTTTGAGTGGACTGACCAGGCGGATGAGGCGTTCCGCGAACTCCAACGCACCCTCTCTAGTGCGCCTGTCTTAGTCGTGCCGGCTGAGAAGGAGACCTTGCTCGCATACATCGCGGCAACCACATGCCTCGTCAGCATCGTCCTCGTGGTGGAGCGGCTGGAGGAAGGTAGGGCGCTCCTACTCCAACTCCCTGTGTACTACCTCAGCGAGGTCCTCTTCGCCTCCAAGCAAAACTACCCCCACTACCAGAATATGTGCGACGACGTATACTTCGTTGCCAAGAAGGTCAAGAAGTACTTCCAGGAGCACACCATCACCATGGTGAGCATGATGCCGCTCGGCGAGATCATGAGCGGCCGGGATGCCACTGGTCAGATAGCCAAATGGTCCATCACCATGGCCAAACACGAGATCCGATACGAGCCGCGCAGGACCATCAAGTCGCCGGTGATGGCCGACTTCCTCGTTGACTTGGCCAAGACCCAGTTCATGCCGCCATCTCCAGACTCCACGCATTGGTGCATGCATTTCTACGGCTCGAAGATGCGGACCACCTTGGGAGGCGGGATCATCTTGTCGTCCCCGATAGGTGACCAACTCAAGTACGCACTCCAGATCCACTTCGCCGCCTCCAAGAACGTGGCCGAGTACGAGGCGCTCGTCCATGGATTCCGGCTCGCCAAAGAAATCAGCATTCGACGCATCCTATGCTTTGGTGACTTTGACCTCGTGGTGCAGCAGGTCTTTGCCGAATGGGACACCAGGGACGCCAACATGGCCAGGTACCGTTGCTCGTCCAGCAGCTCACCGTCTCCTTCGAGGGCTATGAATTCCATCATGTCCCCCGAGCGGACAACGAGGCGGCGAAAATCAGCTCCACCCGCCAGGCCATCCCAGCCGGCGTCTCCCTAGAGCAGCTGCACAAACCTTCCATCAAGCCTTCTGCCGAGTCAGAATCCATATTCGTTCCGCAGATCCCACCAGCTCATCCGCCAACGCAGGGACTCTTCTGGATCCTCCCGCGGTGCCACCTCTGGCAAGTCCCGCCCCCGTTGCAGCCGTTTCCGTCCTCATTTGCACTCCTCTCCAAGCAAGAAATCTGGCCAAGACAATAGCCAGGGACAGGCCAGTGAGTACTTTGAATGTACTCACAAACATCATGAAAACAGATATAATAGAGCATGTGATAATCAAACACTGAAATAATTCACGATTATCCAGTCGGTCACAAAATAAATTTCATGATGGAAGCAAGTATGTCATTAATATTAAATGTAAATAAGCATTCAGGGAATAAAAATAAATTATACCAATTGAGTGTCTGAAGAGACGTCTCGAAAGGTTAGGAATATGAAACATGCATGCCTTGGTCGGGTGTGTGAGCAATGCCACAGAAAGGGCTTATGAAGAAAATAAATAACAGGCATGCCGCAGTCAGCCGTTTGTGCGACGCCACGTAAAGGGCTTATATATATAGTAAACAACATGCATGCCACAGCCGGTCATCTGAGCAACGCCACATAAAGGGCTTATAAAGAAAATAAATAACGTTTCCACAGTCGGGCGTCTGAGCGACGCCATAGAAAGGGTTTATATGGAAAAGTAATAACATGAGTATCCAGGAGGTAGAACTATCCCAGGGATAGTCAAAAATTGACATAATAGAAATGGTTAGTCCATAGCAATAATAATCAACAATATCAGTCCTCACACTTTATGATCAATATTCAGGTTTAGAAGACTTCCTCCAAAGACCGACACAAAGACCAACACTTGACCCATCCCAGACTGTAGTCCTTAACCGCGGACACGGCTATTCGAATAGATGTATTTCTTTAGTCAAGCCGACACTTATTCCGCTTACAGTCTTTGAGTTGAGAACACACCTAAGCCGCACACACCAACTTAAATTCCCGATGCATGGAATCAGCCCCGACCCTCGTTAAGTTAAACACTGAGTGGGGAGACCACAAACTCGATTGCCATGGGATCAAAAAAATTATACTTCGTGCAAATAGGGAAGCCAACCCCTCGGTCCAACCGGAACACCCATGCCCCCAAAACAAGTGTCTTGCCTACCAGATGCCTCCGGTATCTTCCACTGTGGCCTCTATGTATGGTGTGTGCCAAGAAAGGGGTTGACGACTTATTGAACAGTACCCTACCTATAGTAGGGACATGTGGTAGTACAAAACAAGTATGGGCGTTACTGGAACAAGACTCGATCTATGGTCGACTCAGGAGGTTTATGTTTTCCCTGCAAGGTTAGATCATAAATTATACTTCACAAATTTTTTGATAGAGTGTCACGCCCAAGATGCGATCCTATCCTTATTAGGCACGAGGGCCTCGATAGGAATAGAAGCGCATCTCGTCGTGTTGCAAGAATGGATATCATTACAAGTACATATACAGAAGATATGAGAATATGGAATTGGCTTACACTCGCCACAAGCTACATCAATATCACATCAACACATAAACATATTCAAGCATCATACATAACAGCAGGGTTCGACTACAGACGAAAACAAACGACAAAAATAATATCCATCCTTGCTATCCCAGGTTGCCGCCTAGAACCCACCCTCGATTGATGATGATGAAGAAGAAGAACCCCAAATAAAATCAAGAATCGCTCTCATGTCAAAGCATCACATTACCTGTACCTACAACTGTTGTTGTAGTAATCTGTGAGCCATAGGGACTCAGCAATCTAGTTTCCAAGGGTATCAAGACGATTAAAGCTTCATGGGTGAGGTTTGGTTAAGTGGTGAGGCTGCAGCAAGCGACTAAGCATTTATTTGAGTGGCTAACTTATGAATAAAGTAAAGTAAAGTATGGTGGTCTACGAATAACGGACGTGAACAAGTAATGATCACTAACTAATCCTGAACACCTACTTACGTCAAACATAACCCCACTGTGTTCTCTCCCGGATAAGGACTCACAAGAAGAGATAGTCACGGTTACGCACATAGTTGTTGTATTTTATTTGAGTTTACTTCAAGTTTACTATGACCGGGTGTTAAACAAAGTTTCCAAGTTTGCCACATAACTGCGGGCATGACTTTTCGAAAGATTTAACCCTACAGGGGTGCTCCACCTCATCCATCACAAATTAAACACATGCAAAAGGAATAACCTCGACCACGGATCTCGTGATCTTCCTAGGCAATTCCACGGGAAATCCACAACCTCGAGATAGCCGGAAGTATTTTCGGAATTACTCACTCAAGATGTTCAAGAAAGGTAAAACAAATCCAGCAAGGCCGCCTGACATGTCGACGAACCCGATAGGAGCCGTGTATCTCGTTCTCAGGACACGACAGATAAACGAAGTGTATGGTGGCCTGATAGACATCTCCCGAGTTGCCCCGGGTTGGCCCCGCACGGTGCTCTAGTTTGGACCAGCACTCACGACGAGCAGTGGCCCGGGTTGTTGATTAATTATCCACGGGGTCCGGAAAGTCCCTATGCAAGTATATTAGTTATTAGGAAAATGTAGTACAAATGTTGGGCCTTGCCAGACAAGCTTTATCGTAAAATGAAAATCAAGGGGGTCCCCATAACAACCCCGAGCATGTTAGGAGCGCTCAATTATGGAACAAAACACCGGATCACAAGTAACTATGGGCGGCAAGAGTGGAACGAAACACCAAGCAGAAGTTCAAGCCTGCCATCCTTTACCAAGTGTATAAGTGCATTAAATTAAATAGCAATAATATTGTGATAACAAAAGAATGTCCATGTTGTCACATGGAAGCAATTGCACCTACAGCTAGAAACGCTATAAGAAGGGCTAAGCAAGCGGTAACATAGCCAAACAAAGGTTTGCTAGGAAGGTGGAGGGTTAGAGGCTTTTCATGGCAATGTTGGGAGGCTTGACAAACAAGTGGTAGGTAGCAAGACATAACTATAAAAGAGGGACAACTAGCATAGTGAAAGCACATTCGCTCCCTTGGTGGTTTTGGTACTTAATAACAACAAATAATTCATTAACTAATATTTCCACCAAGTATATTTCAGGAAATGTTCAATGTTAGGATTGGCAAATGGAGATTGTGGAGAAACCCCAAGATGCAAGGAAATAGGTTGGCCAAGCTTCAAGCAAGAGGACTCTACATTTTATATTTGTGAGAAATCACTTTGAGTCCATAGGAAAGCCAATACTATTAAAAGGGGCTAAGGTTTTGTTGGTGAACAATATGCTCAAACGTGCACAAGTGATAGTCGCCAAAAACATCCACAAACTCTCCCACCAAAGTCTGTTCTATACCTAACACTCAAAATCGGTGCAACCAACTTTCCCATACCGGTGCCACCGATTCCAGAACCTAGACAGACTCTACCAAACCCTAGCCACTATGTCAGCTTATCTGACCGTTGGTCACCTTATCGGTGCAACCGAGTTTGCTATATCAGCTTTACCGAGATTCAAAAGTTTCCACCTTTTGGTCACTTCGGTACCACCGAGATTAACTCATCGGTGTCACCGAGTTGGTCATTTTGTATGTAACTGTTGAATTTTTGGGGATGCCTATATATACCCCTTCACCACCACCTACTCGAAAGAGAAGCACTTAGAACTATTCCATACCTATCCTATCAGATTTTTTGAGAGAGAACCACCTACCCTTGTGTTGAGGTCAAGATCTTCCACTCCAATAATATGGATCTTGATTTCTAGCCTCCCCAAGTAGCTTTCCACCAATCCCATCTCTTCCACCATGCCAAATCTTTGAGAGAGTGATTGGGTGCTGAGGAGTCTATCATCTTGAAGCAGAAGGGCAAGGAGTTCATCGTCATTACCGAGCCTATTACCTTTTGGAGGGTGGTGCCTCCTAGATTGGTTAGGTGTCGCTTGGGAGCCTCCTACTTTGTGTTGTGGAGTGAACCAAGAAGTTTGTAAGGGCAAGGAGATAGCCTACTTCGTGAAGATCTACTCATAGTGAGGCTAGTCGTTCGTGGACGGAAGCCGTTATGGAATAGTCAAGGTTGCTAATTCATGGACCCTTTTGGGTGGAGCCCTTCGTGGACTCTCGCGACCGTTACCCTTCGTGGGTTGAAGACTCCATAAACGTGGATGTACGATAGCGCCACCTATCGGAACCACAGGAAAAATCATCGTGTCTACAATTGCGTTTGATCCTCCTACCCTATCCCTTCTATACATGCTTGTTGTTACTTTCCGCTGCTACATAATCTTAGACTTGCAGGTGTAGGGTGTACTTGACTTGCCATGAAATGCTAAAAACTGTTAACCCTAAAACTTGGTATAGGCAACACTTTTAATTGGTCAAGTAGTCTAATCACCCCCCTCTAGACATACTTTCGGTCCTACAAGTGGTATCAGAGCTTTGGTCTCCATTGCTTAGGTCTCACAACCGAGGAGAAGTATGGCGTCTTGTGAGGGAAGTTGATGGCACTAATTTTGCCAGTTGGAAGCACAAAATGAAAATGCATATTCTTGGTCATAACCCCGCCGCTTGGGATGTTGTTCGTGTTGGCTTGCAAGGTGAATTCATTGCGAATGGATGGGAACCAGATCATGAAGCGACCGCGGATGAGTTAAAGATGTTGCAACTCAATGCTCAAGCATGCGACATTCTCTTCAACTGGTTATGCTCTGACGAATTCAACAAAATCAGCCGTCTTGAGAATGCAAAAGAGATTTGGGATACTTTGGTTGATATGCACGAAGGAACCGAGTCCACGAGAGAATCCAAGTTAGATGTTCTTTAAGGTCAGCTTGACAAGTTCAAGATGAAGGATGGTGAATGACGAGGAAATGTACCTAGGGTAGGGTCCTAGGCAAGGCCCACATACCCTACCTAAGGACACCACATGGGAGGACTTGAAGATCAAGCATGAACTTCCGAGTGGATCCCTGGAGACGCTCAAGGCCACTCAACAGAAAACCACTCGGAGACTCCTTCACTCACTCGGCAGTCGCGTGTCACTCGGAAGACCTCGTTCTCACTGACGCTAGAAGACCAGGAGCCATCATCAAGAGCCCAACGGGCAGGCGTTGGTTCAATGGTCATTAGTAGCTTTTATTACGTACGTTACCTGTAACGGTAGACTTTAACCCCACGACCAGGCCCTTAGATGCGGGACAATTATGACGGGCAGCAAACTCTATATAAGCTGCCCCTCCCCTCTTGCACAAGGGTTCGGAACCACTGTAATCTTTACATTCCACAAGACATAAATCTCCCGAGCACTGACACGTAGGGCTGATACCTCCACGAGAGGGGCCTGAACTCGTACATTCGTGTGTACACCCTCGCCATTGCTAGGACTCTACCCTCTCCCTTCGTACCCCTACCATCTACTGTCAGGCTCGTTCCCACGACAGTTGGTGCCCACCGTGGGGCAGGCATCTAAGCGACTTCCGGCGAGGTTGCGATATTCATCCTTCGACATGTCTTCCGGCAGTGTTTTTGCTCTGGGACACAAGATCCGTTTCGGAGCGCTCACCTTCATCGCCGACGATTCGGCATGGCTTAAGGAAGCGCCTCTCGATGTCGAGGCGCTCCCGGTACGCGGGGCCACGCACTTACGTGCAAGTCCCTGCAATGTGTTGCTGCGTCAGCCGTCGACTCCTTACGCGTCGGCTCCTCTCTCTGTTCGCAGTTGCAAGCGGTCCGGCCACTCACGACTTCAGCGTTGGGTCGAACATGCAGTGGCGCATCAAACTTCTCCACAGATTGCAGCGCTCGAGCCGACCGAGTCCCTTCATGGCATGTTCGAGTCGGATTCCGATCCGTCCGACGTGCCTTCCAAGTGAGAAAGCTACGATACTGTAGCAGAGTTCTTGATAGCGGGCACTCATTTGAGTTCACCGCCTAGCTTCGGCTGTGGAAAGCGACGAGGAGGTTCTTCATACTCCCATCGTCGGCACGACTGCCGAGGCCCAAGCTTTGAAGGCCGCGCGCATTCGTCTGGAGGAGCTCTAGGCAGAGATTGACGAGTGCGCTCGCCAGCGCCTGCCACACCCCAGTCGACATCATCGACAACTGTTTCCGACTCAGTCTCACGACGACGTTGAGGTATACCGAACTCCTGTGCTAAATGTTGCTGCTGCTTCTAGGATAGCAGATTCCATTCAGCCGTCCGGGTCAGAGGCTGGAAGAGGGTTGTTACAGATTAGAGCGCTGTTGGATGCAGCGCACCGTCAAAATTCAGCAGTTTCCTAGTCCTGTAATAGGATATACAGCAACTCACCCAAGGCAGAGACTGTTCAGTCAGTACACAGCCCTGGATCGCCCTTGCGTTGTCGAGGTGGTGGTTTCCGTGAAGGGCAAGACAGAGATCAGCATCACCATGAAGAACACCGTCGAGTGCCCACTCCTCCGTGGAGTGGTCCGTACACGCCCCGGCGCCAGGACGACAGGCGCTCCTTCAGTGATGAGCGAGACGCGGACTTTGACGCTCGTGCCTACCTTGTTCAGAAGCGAATCGACAAGAGCAGAGCCTACCGAGAAGGACACGATAGAGATGTTCCAAGTGGAAGCTCAGCTATGGTGTCTGGTCCTGAGTGTTTCAGCAAAGATATACGTTTTGCAGAGATCCCCCCAACTTCAGAATGGCGGCGGGAATAGGAAAATTTTATGGTGAAACAAAGCCAGAGACTTGGTTAGATGATTTCCGAGTGGCTGTGCTGATTGGCAGCGGAAATGACCATGTTGCAATGAAGCACCTGCCCCTCATGTTGGATGGTTTAGCTCGAGCTTGGTTGAATCGTTTGGCTCCCTCTAGCATACATTGTTGGGAGGATCTTGCCCGAGTGTTTGTCCGGACCTTTGAGGGCACTAGCAAGCGCCCGACGGGTCTGGTCGACTTACAGTACTGCAAGCCCAATGAAACCTTAAGGGATTATATTCAGCAATGGTCCACTCTGCATCATACGGTGGAGAATGTGTCGGAACACCAAGCTGTTTGTGCTTTCAAGGCCGATGTGAGATACAGGGAGTTGTACCTGAAGTTCAGGTGCACGGGTGATAATTCACTTGGCAAGATGATGGAAATCACCACTCGGTACGCCAATGGTGAAGAGGAAGGCCGCCTACGTAGCGGCAAAGGAAAAGCGGTCGCCAACGAGTCTAGCGGCGGCAACAATCGGAAACAGAAGCGGAAAGCTAAAGACCTGGCTCCGGCAGAGGCAGCAACACTAGCAACTCAGTCGAAGAACAAGGGAAAAGCCAAGGCTCAGTATGCTCCCAAGAAAGGGAAAGGTCAATCAGGAACTGACATCACGGATCAGCCGTGTGTAATTCACACAAGGAAAGATGCAGAAGGCAACCTGATTTTGCCTAAGCACACCACTCGACAGTGTCGAACCCTTATCCAGCAATTCAAGTGAGACCAATCGAGTGAGAAATCTCCTGAAAAGGGAGATGAAGATGAGGAAAAGGAAACATTCCCGGATGTTACTACTACACTAGTGATCTTTGCTGATGTCGAGAGCAAGAGTCGTCTGAAAGTTATCAACAGAGAAATCAACATGGATGTACTAGACACCCCCACCTACCTCAAATGGTCCCAATATGCTATCACATTCGAGCAGGCGGACCATCCTGCTCGTGTGGCTACTCCCAGTCGGCAGGCTCTCGTAGTTGATCCGGTGGTGCAGGGGACTCGACTCAGAAAGGTCCTCATGGATGGCGGCATCGGCCTGAACATTCTTTATGCGGATACTCTGAAAGGGATGGGCATTCCGATGTCCCGTCTGAGCGAGATCAGCACTCAGTTTCATGGGTTCATCCCAAGAAAGAAGGCCAAGTCACTCGGCCAAATAGCATTGGATGTGACATTCAGAGATGACAAAAATTTCCAAAAAGAAAAGTTAACATTTGAAGTCATGGATTTCAAGAGTGCTTACCACGCCATTTTGGGTCGACCCACTTAGGCACGTTTCATGGCCCAACCATGTTACGTGTATCTCAAGTTGAAGATGCCAGGCCCTAAGGGTGTGATCACGGTCACTGGCAATCGACAGCGGGCCGAAGAGTGCCTCCAGCAAGGCTCCAAGATCGTCAATACACAGATGGCCATGGTCGAGCTGGAGGAGTACAAGAAAACTGCTAAACCTGCTCATTTGCTCCGCACAAAGAAGCCGGCTTCTGAGTCGGCATTTCAGTTGGCAGGAGAAATGAAGAAGGTGCACATCCACCCGACGGATCCAACCGTTGCCCCGACGAATATCTCAACAACACTCGACAGTAAATAGGAAGACGAGCTCATCCAGTTCCTCTGTGAGAACTAGGATATCTTTGCATGGAAGCCTGCTGACATGCCGGGGATTCCTAGGGAGCTGGCTGAGCACTATCTGCGAGTGGATCTGAAAGTCAATCCCGTCAGGGAGCATTTGCGTCGATCCGCGGCTTAGAAGCGCAAGGCAATCGAAGAAGATGTGGCCCGTCTCTTGCAAGCCAAGTTCATTCGGGAGATTTACCACTCCGAGTGGCTCTCGAATGTTGTGATGGTGCCAAAGAAAGATAAGTCATTGCGCATGTGCATTGACTTCAAATATCTCAATAAGGTGTGCCCAAAAGACCATTTTCCGCTCCCTTGCATAGATCAAATTGTTGACTCGACAGCGGGGTGCGAGCGTTTATCTTTTTGGATGCTTATTCTGGGTACCATCAGATCCGTCTGTACGGCCCGGATGAAATAAAGACAGCCTTCATCACCCCATTCGGGTGCTTTTGTTACATCACCATGCCTTTTGGTCTCAAGAATGCCGGTGCTACTTTTATGCACATGATTTAGAAATGTTTACTCGACCAGATTCCTCGGAATGTTGAGGCATACATGGACGACATTGTGGTTAAGTCCCGCAAAGGTTTCGACCTGCTGGCTGACTTGGCCGACACAATCGCCAATTTGAGGTGATTCGACATAAAGCTCAATCCGGCTAAATGTACCTTCGGTGTACCTGGCGGCAAGTTGCTCAGTTTTCTCATTTCCGAGCGAGGAATTGATGTCAACCCTGAGAAGATCAGTGCCATTACCCATATGAAGACTCCCGTGCGAGTGCACGATGTTTAGAAGCTCACAGGTTGCTTGGCAGCATTGAGTTGATTCATTTCTCGTCTTGGTGAGAAGGATCTCCCCTTATATCAGTTGATGAAGAAGTCCGACATGTTCGACTGGTCTCCTGAAGCCAAAGCAGCGTTTGTTGAGCTCAAAGCCCTCCTCTCCACCCAACCGGTGCTTGCCGCTCCTGCGAGCAAAGAGCCCTTGCTCCTGTACATTGCGGCCACAAATCAGGTCGTCACTACAGTGCTGACTGTCGAGCGAGAAGAGGAGGGTAAAGCATATAAAGTCCAGCGGCCAGTTTATTATGTCTCGGAAGTATTGTCCCCCACAAAGCAAAGATATCCACATTATCAGAAGCTGGTTTATGGTATTCACCTATCAACCAAGAAGGTGGCGCACTATTTCCAAGACCACTCGATTTCAGTTGTTAGTGATGCTCCTTTGTTTGAGAATTTCAATAATCGCGACGCATCAGGTCGAGTGGCTAAATGGGCAATCGAGCTTGGACACTTTGACATCAACTTTGAGGCCAAGAAAGCAATTGAGTCCCAAGCATTGGCAGATTTCATGGCCGAGTGGACTGAACAGCAACAACCCATCCAAGTTCACTCAGCGCATTGGACGATGTTCTTTGACGGCTCCAAAATGTTGAATGGGTCCGGTGCTGGCATTGTCTTGATATCTACCAAAGGCAACAAGCTCAGCTATGTCTTGCAGATTCACTTTGATTCCTCCAACAACGAGGCAGAGTATGAAGCAATTTTGTATGGGTTGCTCATGGCTATCTCACTCGGCGTCAAGCGCGTGATGGTTTATGGCGACTCAGATTTGGTGGTGAATCAAGTGATGAAAGAGTAGGATGTTAGAAACCCCGCTATGACTGGATACTGCAATGTAGTACGGAAGTTGGAGAAGAAATTTGAAGGCCTCGAACTTCATCATGTTCCCCGACTAAAAAATCAAGCGGTCGATGAGCTGTCCAAGATTGGTTCCACTCGACGGATTGTCCCCAGCGGTGTGTTTCTGGAGCACTTGCACACTCCTTCGGTTCAAGAAGATCCCTTCACCGAAGAGCTCCCACAAGCTTTGAGTTCCTCTGACTCGACTGAAGTCGATGTTCCTGCTGTGATTGACCTGGTCATGGAGATTCTGGTTATCATTCCCAACTGGATTGTGTCATACGTTGCCTATATCCTCAGACAAGAGCTCCCTGAAGATGAAGCAGAGGCTCGATAGATTTTGCGATGGTCCAAGGCTTTCACTGTAACTGGAGATCAGCTATTCAGAGAGAGTGTGACTGGTGTCACCCTACACTGCATTTCCCCCAAGGAAGGTCGGATAATTCTAGACAAGATTCACTCGGGAACTTGTGGCCACCATGCGTCTTCAAGGGCGATTGTTGCTAAAGCATACCGAGCTGCTTTTTACAGGCCACGAGCAAATGAGATGGCTAAGGACATCCTTGATCGCTGTGATGGTTGCCAGTTCTATGCGAACCTGTCACACAAGCCGGCGTCTACTCTGAAGAAAATTCCTCTCGCCTAGCCGTTTGCGGTTTGGGGACTCGACATGGTTGGCCCCTTTTGACTCAGAAAAGGAGGATTCACCCACTTGTTGGTAGCAGTCGACAAATTCATCAAGTGGATTGAAGGCAAGCCCATCAAGAAGCTGAATTCCCATACAGCGGTCACGTTCATGAGGGAGATCATTATTCGATACGGCATTCTGCACAACATCATCACAGACAACGACATTAATTTTGACTCTGAAGAATTGAGGAGATTCTGTAACTCCCAAGGCACCCGAGTGGATTATGCTTCTGTTGCGCATCCTCAAACCAATGGGCAAGTTGAGTGGGCTAATGGGCTCATTCTGCAAGGTCTGAAGCCTTGTCTCATGCACGATTTGGATGATACTGCCGGTGCCTGGGTAACTGAGCTGCCATCTATTTTCTGGGGATTAAGGACAACGCCTAATCGGTCGACTAGACGAACTACTTTCTTCCTTGTCTATGGTGCCAAAGACACATTGCCGAGTGACTTGGCCTACAATTCTCCTCGAGTGGAGTTTTACTCTGAAGCTAGAGCTGAACAGGCCAGACAGGATGGGGTAGATCGTCTAGAGGAGGAGCGAGAGATGGCTCTAATCTGGACTACTTCCTATAAAGAAGACCTGCGGCGCTTCCATGCAAAGAATGTCAAGAGTCGGGCGTTCCACGAAGGAGACTTGGTGCTCCGAGTGAATCAACACCGACCTCACAAGCTTGCTCCTGCATGGGAAGGCCTTTTTTTCATCACTAAGGTGCTAAACAATGGAGCCTATCACCTGTATAATCTCATGAAGCAGATAGATGAGCCACGAGCCTGGAATGGAGATCTGCTCCGACATTTTTACACTTGAGACGAGAGTTTTCTAATGTAATTAGAATACTTCATCAATGCAATTCACATTTCTGCAATTTGTATTGTCCACTCCGATCGTACAATTACATTCTCGGGGATACTCCGAGTGATGAGCAATCCTCACACTCGGGAGCTTAACTACGAACATGTTTCGCCTAACTTAAAAACCATGTCGGGTGGATAGCAGTCCATTCACTCGACGGCCTATTTGCGAATTCATCTTCACTTAGGTTCAAAGATACTCCGAGTGATGAGCAATCCTCACACTCGGGGGCTTAGCTGCGAAACATGTTTCGCCTAAGTTAAAAGCCTTGTCGAGTGGATAGTAATCCATTCACTCGAGAACATAGCTGCGAATCGACATTCGCCTAAGTTCAAAAATACTCCGAGTGATGAGCAATCCTCACACTCGGGGGCTTAGCTGCGAAACATGTTTCGCCTAAGTTAAAAACCTCGTCGAGTGGATAGTAATCCATTCACTCGACAACTTGGCTGCGAATCGACATTCTCCTAAGTTCAAAAATACTCCGAGTGATGAGCAATCCTCACACTCGGGGGCTTTGTCATGAACATATTTCGCCTAAGTTAAAAACCTCGCCGGGTGGATAGTAATCCATTCACTCGACAACTTAGCTGTGAATCGACATTCGCCTAAGTTCAAAAATACTCCGAGTGATGAGCAATCCTCACACTCGGGGGCTTAGCTGCGAAACACGTTTCTCCTAAGTTAAAAACCTCGTCGAGTGGATAGTAATCCATTCACTCGAAAACTTGGTTGCGAATCGACATTCGCCTAAGTTCAAAAATACTCCGAGTGATGAGCAATCCTCACACTTGGGGGCTTAGCTGCGAACACGCTTCGCCTAAGTTAAAAACAAACTCAGTCGAATAGAGGATTGAAGGCCAAAGCATGAGTAAAATCCAAAAGGGTAAAACCGTGGATAAACGTCTTGTGCAGAAGCAAATGTGCTCAGGCCTAAGGCCTGAATGAAGTTTTAAGGATACAATTCCACTCGGCATACCGAGGCAAACTTAACCGTTTCTTCCAAAGACCAAGTTTTTAAACGGGGGACGGACTGGCAGGCTCGACAAAGGTGTCCAAGTCAATGTCGTTGGTGATTCTGGTGGCTGCCTCGATGAAGGTTTCCATGAAGTCCTCGAACCAGAGTTTCTTCGTGTTCACCACCTTGAGCTCCTTCAGCTTCTCCTCCCTCACGTCCCTGCAGTGGACCCTGACAAGTGATAATGCCATGTCGGCCCCGCAGTGAGCAGTAGGTTTTTTCCAAGCTTGCACTCGACTCGGAAGTTCATTTAGGCGAGCCATTATAGAGTTGATGTCGAGCTGAAGAGTGTCCTCGGGCCATAGCTCCTTGTCGATTCTTTCCATGGCAGATTTCAGTCGAGTTATGTTGGCCTGGACGCCTTGGAGCCAAAAGTTGAGCCGCAGCATGTTCATCGCCACCCCATCAGCAACTGGTGACTTGGTGGGATCAAGACAGGGCTCAATCTCTTTTGTTTCCTTCTCAAGTTCTTGGCAGAATTCTGTTGAAGAAGGAGGAATAGGAAGAGAATCGGTGAACGGCGACCCTCAAATTTTTTACAAATGTGAGTCGACAAGAAACACTCACCGTCGAGCAGAAGATACATCTTCCTCGAGAATTCGCCCAGATGCCTCTCCAGGCCATTACCCCGCTTGGTTAGTTGCTCGGCCTTCTTGACAAGGTCTGCACACTCCTGCTTCAGCTTGGTGTTCTCGTCCTCCAGCTTCTTGTCAGCCACCAGCTTCCGATCCGCAGCTTCAGTCTTCTCCTTGGCCACTCGTTGAGCGTCAGCGAGCGCCTTGTCCTTCTCCTCTAGCGCCTTCTTCATGGAATCTAAAGGAACAACATTGTTGAGTCGTGCTCGGAGTCGACGGTTTTCATTGCGTACGTTTGTTCGAGTGAGGGCACTCGATTCAAAACATGACGAGTGAAGAGGAGAATGCAGAAAGTCAGCAGTAATTACCTCCCAAAGTCTTCATCTCACCACGCACTTGCTCCAAAGCGTTGTTGGAGACCGCCAGATCCACCTGCAGCCGGTACCTTTCATCCTCCATGTCCTTGTTCTCAGCCCCAAGTTCTCAAGCCCAATGGAATCAACACAAGACAGGAATTCAATCGGCGAGTGACGCTTCGGACAGTCGAGTGGGTATCGAACGCCGGCGAATGACTATCTTAGAAGAATTCAAGCAGAAAGTTCACTCGACATGTCGAGTGGCTCTCGCGCTCCACGCGCCATAAACAAATTCAAAAGCTGTCTCTATTAAGACCCCTGCTGATGCAAGCATTCGACAGCGGTCTCGGGGACTACACCCAGTGGGTGCGCTAAGAGAGCCTCCACTGAGACAGTTAACTCTCGATCCGTCGAGTAACTCACCAGAAAAAAATATACACTCGACAAGGTCAGCCTTGTCACGACAGTCGACCCGTCGAGTGGCGCGCCTCCCTACTCTATGAAGTGCAGTCTATCCTTATGCAATGTCATATCATGGTTTGCCAATAATATCCATGAAACCTGCAAGGTAGCTACAGAGTGGTGTGATTCAAGGCGAAATGTATCCTGTATACAATAGACTCTAAGACCCCTGCCGATGCAAGCACTCGACAACGGTCTCGGGGACTACACCCAGTGGGTGCGCTAAGAGCGCCCCCATTGAGATGGTTAACTCTCGATCCGTCGAGTAACTCGTCAAAAAAATATACACTCGACAACGTCAGCCCTGTGACGTCATATCATGGTCTGCCAATAATATCCATGAAACTTGCAAGGTAGCTACAGAGTGGTGTGATTCAAGGCGAAATGTATCCTGTATACAATAGACTCTAAGACCCTTGCCGATGCAAGCACTCGACAACGGTCTCGGGGACTACACCCAGTGGGTGCGCTAAGAGCGCCCCCATTGAGATGTTTAACTCTCGATCCGTCGAGTAACTCGTCAAAAAAAATATACACTCGACAAGGTCAGCCCTGTGACGACACTCGACCCGTCAAGCGACACTCCTCCCTACTCTATGAAGTGCAGTCTATTCTTATGCAGCATCATATCATGGCTTACCAATAATTTCCATGAAACCTACAAGGTAGCTACGGAGTGGTGTGGTTCAAGGCAAAATATATCCTATATACAATAAACTCTAAGACCCCTGTCGATGCAAGTACTCGACAGTGGTCTCGGGGACTACACCCAGTGGGTGCGCTAAGAGCGCCCCCGTTGAGACGGTTAACTCTCGATCCGTCGAGTAACTCGCTAGAAAAAAATATACACTCGACATGTCGAGTGACCCTAGTACCACACGTATGAAATTTTTTCAAGCCTACTGTTTACCATCTGCGATGAACAATAGCCTTGGGGACTACACCTAGTGGGTGCACTTAGCGTGCCCCCACTGGTCATTAAAACATTCGACAAGGTTAGCCCTGTCATGACACTCGACCCGTCGAGTGGCCCTAGTACCATGCGTACTATCAATCCCAATCCTACTCGACTACGATCCAATCTATTCGAGTGGAGCAGATTCAAACATTCTACAACAATCACCCAGTGGGTGTACAACAGCCAAGAGAAGACAGAAATTCAATCGACAATGGACTTATAATCGAACTTACTCAGACATTTGTGCGGAGGGCTGCGCTGACGTCATAAGCAATCACCCAGTGGGTGTACAACAGCCAAGAGAAGACAGAAATTCAATCGACAATGGACTTACAATCGAACTTACTCAGACATTTGTGCGGAGGGCGGCGCTGACGTCATAAGCTAGTTTGCTGTCCTCGTACGCCTCCTTGGTTCTCAGCATGAGCTGCTCTGCCTGAATCATGGCTTCCATCGCAGCTTCGGTCTGATCTTCCGGGGTGCGATGTAGAGAGAAGGCCGTCACAGGTGGGGTCAGCATGGTCGCTGGGGCAGCTAAGGCAGTCTGAGGGGGTCCAGTTGGAGTCGACGTCACAACGGTCGAGATGGCTGGAGGAGCATGCGATAGAGGTGCTATGGGTTCAGCCCTGGGTTGTGTCGAGCCACCTCTCCCCTGGGAAGACTCTACAGTCGAGCGCTAAGGTGCCTGCGTCGATGATGCTCTTCGGATGCGAGTGCGCGAAGTGTCCAATTGCTCCTCGTCGTCCTCCACCTGAATGACCTCTGCAATGACAACCGACAATGTTAACATCTGCATGTGTCGAGTCCCATTCGGACGAACCAACAACTTTCTAACCTCTATGAGAAGTGGCAACATCAGCAGTGTCAACATCCATCGCTTCCCCTTCATCTCGATGAGGCGAGGTCACAGATGTAGCAGCTCTGACGGTTTGAATGGCATTCGGTCAGATACAACTCAAGACTTTAGTCGACAGAATTTTTTTGGAAATAAACACTTACGTGGAGACGATAGGTACGGCCACCCTCATGCGAGGCAGAGCTTTGCGAGGCTTGGTGATGGCTTGCTTTGGTTGCTTGGCCAGTCTTTCACTTGACTCAACAGTCGAAGGGCGGCTCTGTTTTGGGTTCTTCTCACTAGGGCCCCGAGCCCTGTCCTCAGCAGCTGCCAGATCCTCGTGGGCCTTGGTGTGACCTTCATGCCGGGGAGGCGACTCGACTCCTTCCTCTTCGCTGGAGTCTTCGTATTCGTCCTCGGTGTCGGAAAGACCATCGTCGTCCATGCTGCGATCCTCCCTCACCACGCCGTCTTCCACGTGGTTCCTGTTGGGAACGGGCGACTGCATGTTCGTCCACTCCTGCATGATTCAAGGGAGGAAGTCTGTTTACAAGTCAATATACCACTCGACAGTATAAATACATCAGTCGACATCACACTACTCACCAGGTTCTTCGGCGGGTTTTCGACCGAGTCAAGTCGGACCGTCTTGGCTCCCAGAGGATTGTCGCAAGCTCCAGTGATGCTACGAAGCCACTGCTCGACATTTTTCTGTGGAACATCTTCTGGATGCGGCCTAGTCGAGTCCTCTCGGCCCGCATAGTGCCACATGGTGTGGTCTCTGGCCTGGAGCGGCTGAATACGTCAACCGAGAAACGTCTCCAGCAAATCCTTTCCTGTAACTCCTCCCCGGATCAGTTGCACCATCGCCTCAACTAAGATACCCACTTGGACATGCTCCTCGTCGGTCACCCTTAGAGATTTGGGAACAGCGGGATGGTCGGGTGTATAGGGGGGAAGGCCAGTCGACATATTGGGTGCTGCTACATCTTTGCAATAGAACCAAGTCGACTGCCAGCCTCTAACGGACTCAGGAAAAGTCATAGTAGGGAAGGAAGTATGGGCTCTTTTCTGAACCCCTAAGCCTCCACACAACTGGAGCATGTGAGTCTTCCCATCAGCAGGGAGAGCTTTCTTCACGGTCTGGGATCTGACCATGAAGAGGTGCTTGAACAACCCCCAATGGGGAGAGCAACCCAGGAAACACTCGCACAAAGTGACGAATGCAGATAGATAGACTATGGTATTCCACGAGAGGTGGTGCAGTTGAGCGCCGAAAAAGTTCAGAAATCCCCTAAAGAACGGGTGGGGAGGCATGGAGAAACCTCTTTCGACATGGGAGAGAAGAAGAATCCGCTCCCCGTCGCATGGCTCCGGCTCGCGCTCCTCCCCAGGCAACCTCCAAGCACCATCCACCACAAGCCCGTCGGAGACGAGGCCCTCCATGTCCTCGCGAGTGACTCCAGAGGGAGGAAAATCCCCCTGCATCCAACCCGCCGGCACGGTGAACCATGCGGGCGAGGGCTTCTTGCCCTTAAGCTTCGTCGTCCCCTTCTTCGCCCGCTCCAGCATCTCTGTCGTGTTCTTCATCATCGACGATGAGGCTCTCGTCGAGGAGGAATGGAGTGAGGTGTTGTGGGAAGAGGAGGCAGAGGAAAGGAGAGGACTGGTGGAGGTACTATGCGCACCGCGGCGAGGAAAACTTTTATATGCTGCAGAGTGTCTCACTAACTAGTGGGCCCGTGAGATTACCGCAACACCAACCACTGATGGCGCCCAGTACGTGGCGATATGACCGGCACAAAAATCGAGGCGTCGTGCCTCCACTTGCCCTGATCATGGCGTCATCATCGCACGCGTGCGCGCTTCCCAAATTTTCGTATCCTTGGAAATCCGGGCCTGTCAGACCGACCTGTCACCTCCCCAAGATACTATCAGTTCACTCGGAGCAAAACAAACGCTGAACATCCACTCGGGCACTTTTAAGGCTGAATGGATCCGGGCGAGCGGAGAAGAATTCAATCGGCGCAAGTTTAGTCCAAGCCCCGGATATCATTCGGAAGATTTTGCGTGTCGATGCTGAATGGACGTTAATACTCAAAGTTCAATCGACGCATGTTCCATGGAAATCCCAAATATCATTCGGAGGATTTGATGCACCAACTCAAGGTCGATGTTGATACCTCCTTCTACCACCCAAACCCCGATCCATTCGGGGGCTAATGACAAGGATATGTACCTAGGTTAGGGTCCTAGGCAAGGCCCACATACCCTACCTAAGGACACCACATGGGAGGACTTGAAGATCAAGCATGAACTTCCAAGTGGATCCCTAGAGACGCTCAAGCCCACTCGACAGAAATCCACTCTGAGACTCCTTCACTCACTCGGCAGTCGCGTGTCACTCGGAAGACCTCGCTCTCACTCGACGCCAGAAGACCAGGAGCCATCATCAAGAGCCGAACGGGCAGACGTTGGTTCAATGGTCATTAGTAGCTTTTATTACGTACGTTACCTGCAATGGTAGACTTTAACCCCATGACCAGGCCCTTAGATGCGGGACAATTATGAGGGCAGCGAACTCTATATAAGACGCCCCTCCCCTCCTGTTCAAGGGTTCGGAACCACTGTAATCTTTACATTCCACATGACATAAATCTCTTGAGCGCTAAGACGTAGGGCTGTTACCTCCACGAGAGGGGCCTGAACTCATACATCTGTGTGTACACCCTCACCGTAGCTAGGACTCTGCCCTCTCCCTTCGTACCCCTACCATCTACTGCCAGGCTTGTTCCCACGACAGTGAAGGAGTCGCAGAGATGTACTCTAGGCTAGCTCTCATCACCAATGAGATTGCAGGCTTAGGAAGTGAAGAAATGACCGACAAATTCATCATCAAGAAGATACTTAGAGCTTTGGTTGACAGATACGACACCGTGTGCACATTAATCCAAATGATGACAAACTACAAAGATCTCAAGCCTACGGAAGTCATTGGAAGGATTGTTGCTCATGAGATGACACTCAAAGATAAAGAAGAACTTCATCACAAGTCTAGCGGTGCTTACAAATACACAAGTGATGCTCCCGCAACTTCAAGCAACAACCTTGTCACCAATGAAGAGATAAGCCTCATGGTCAAGAAATTCAACAAGTTCTACAAGAATAGAGGCAAAGAAAGAAAATCCAACTCAAGATATGAAGAGAAGCGTTCGTCAAGTCGTGACCGCAATTGTTACAATTGTGGGAAGCCCGGACATTACTCAAATGAGTGCACGACTCCCTACAAAAGAAGAGAAGAGTCACCACGAAGACGAATATCAAGAAATGAGTCACCACAAAGAGAGAGAAGGAGTAGAGATGATCGTTATGAACAAAGACACTCAAGGATAAGTAGAGTTTCGCAGAAGAAGGACAAGTACACCAAGAGCTACACAAGAAGAAAACATCAAGCTCATGTTGGTGAATGAGTTTCTGGCTCCGACTCCGACAACAAGTCTGAGAGAAGCTATTATTCCGACTCTGACCATAGTAGAGAATTGCTCTAGTGACTACCAACTCCTACGATCTATTTGATTCACCAAACGAAGGGAGTGGAAGTTGCTTCATGGCTAAAGGCCCCAAGGTATTACACCCTGAGTATCTTGATTTTGATAGTGATGAAGATGTTTTGCTTTGTGATGATGACTTGCTTTGTGACAAAACTAGTGATGTTGATCAAAATGAACTTGATAATTCTCATGCTAGTCAAGAAGAGTCATTTGATGATGATAAGATGAAAATAGAACAACTAACTAAAGAACTAAACACTCTTAAGTTAGCTCATGAATCTACTCTCGAAGATCATAGAGAGCTTGTGAGAACTCATGAGAAGCTATGCTTCGAGAAGCTCAACTTGGAGCAAGAGCATGGGTTTCTCAAAGCTATCAATGATGATCTCTGAAAGAAGACTTCATCTTATCGAGCCAAACGACTACTCTTGTCTACTTTAATGCCTCAAGTTAAAACTAAGCAATCTAGTAGCAACAATAAAAATGCTAAACCCAATGATGTTGCTGCTAGTAGTTCTATTGATTCCACTAATGATGATTGTCTTAGCAAAGTTACACTTGAGCAAGAAAATACTTTATTGAAAGGAATTATAGAAAAGGGTATCTACAAGAGTCTTGCCGGATGTAAGCAATTTGAGGAAATTGTATGCAAGCACGGAGGATAACAAAATAATCGTGGTGTTGGCTACTTCAACGCTAATGGAGTTGAGTGGGAAGAACGTCAATATCCCAAGCCCAAGTTTGTTCCTCAAAAGGAGAAGTATTAAAATATTTTTCCCAAGGGGACAAACACTCAAGATGACCTTCCACCACAAGACCACAAGCTCAAGGGCAAGAACAAGCTTCAGGAGGACATTGACTCATATGAAGACAAACCCCTAGCTTTGGTGGAGTGGGTTCCCAAGGCTACTTCAAGCTCAACTACTACAAAGGCTACTTCAATACCAAGGATCCCCATCAACTTGACGTGGGTCCCCAAGAAGAAGAACTAGAAGGTTCTTGATGGGTGAATCCTCCAATCAAATTCACTCACATTCATTATTGGCAATAACTTTTTGCACTCAACATATACTCAATGCAATAGTTCAAGGAGTCACACATTCCCTCAAAGGTAAGCAAGGGACAAGGTAATCAACTAATCAATGGACATCACAACATTTTCTTTGCACTCCATGTCCATAGATGTCCTTGTATTTGTCTCTTGTGTGTTGGGACTAACCAATGTAGGTGAGAAGAGAAAGGAAACAACAAGGATGCTCCCAACTCTTGGTGATATTCATCAACATTGAGCATCCACAACTACCTCACCAACATGAAGTCTTCATTGGAAAAACCCAAGGTTAGTTTATCCCTCTTATTGGGGGATCTAACATTAAGGGGGAGCTTTACTCTAAGACTTGAGTCAAAGCATCTCTTAGTATGTGAAACCACTAAATGCTTTATGTAAAAATGGTAACCCCACTTGTGCTTAAAAGATGAGTATAACCTATGATCAAGTACTCTTACTTGGCTCCTAAGTCAAATACTCATATATAGATGACTTCGTCATCGCCCAAGTGCTTGTTAGATGCTAGAGTGTTTGTGCATGTTTGTCATGATTTCTTTTGACATCTTATCGTGTGAGCATGTTGGTATGCATTTATTTTCTCATTCGAGGACATCCAATTGTTGCTATTTGGCTTTTGATTTATCTTTTGCCATCTGGATGGACAAGAATGCCTAGGATCACTCTTTCTCTATCCGTGCTTTCTCACCTCATATTCCATTCATGCTGCATCACAAAATTTGAACAAGTGCTTTTCGATCCCTCTGTGTGTGGAGCACTCGGAGTTTCGTATCGACAAGGATTGACCATTAAAACCTCCCAAGTGCAACTCGGTGGAACCAACACCACAATCTCGGTCTCACCGATTGCCTAGGGTTGATCTGGTTTTTCAATCTTGGTACTACCGATTTCATATTCTCGGTTACACCGAGTTTCCCTGTCAGTTGATAGTTGTGGAACTCAGTGACACCGAAAACATAAAATCGGTATCACCGACAGTGAAGGGTATATATGTTGTGGACCCCGACGCTTTGAAATTCAATCTTCAACATCGCGCCTCAGAACCCTAAGCTGCCACCTCGAGACCCCTGGTCTTCGCCCTTGTCTTCCTGTGCTCCTCCGCCGCTGCGAATCGCCCCTGTCGACGAAATCTACTCCATCGTCGCCGCCGTAGAGGATCCGCGCCGAGATAGGGTACGGATTTGATCTCTAGTGCGCTCCCCATATGATTCTTACGCAATAGATACTTGACTATCATCTTTGCACCCTTTGCTCATATATCCATCCACTTAGATCTGCAAAATCTCGAGTTAGACGGATTTTCTAGGGTTTTACCGTCCGCTAGATATATCTTAGTGGATCCGAAACAAAAATATCGGTCTCACCAATATGCTTTTCAGTGAGGGTGAGAACTGACTCGGTGGAACCAGGTAGCTCTTTGCGGTCTAACCAAAAAGGTACATCGATATGTATTTGACAGATTGCAAAACTTTTTGAAAACTTATTGCCCAAATTTCAAAAACCATCCTCAGTTTGTGATAACTCATCTAGTTCAGCTCATCTACACTCTATTCACAGGGTCAGTATGTCAGTCTCAGAAGATAGTCAGAATGTGTCGGAGCAGGGAGTTGAGATGAGTTCTGGAACAAGCCTAGATGCTAGTTCTTTCTCAGACCCAGGCACCCCCAGCTCTCATGGGTTGCCCAAGGCTGCCACCAGAACCAGGAAGAAGTTGAACTCAGATGAAGAAGATTCAGACTTTGTTCTAGAAGAGATCCTTGCTAAGAAGCAAGAGAAGGCTACCAAGAAGTCAGGAACTGAAGCTCCTTCCTCTCGAAGAGTTGTCAGCAAGATTTATGCACCTGCTTCTACCTTCAAGGCTCATGAGACTGCCAGAGCAACAATTTCTTTTGAAGTCCCCAGGAGAGCTATGCCTAAGAAGGCAGGGGAGAGAAAGTCCAGGAAGAGGATCATTCATGTAACTGGTAGGCCTACTTCCATGTATGAAGATCCAAAGGAAGCAACTGGTGCTGCTGCTGAGGAAGAGGAGGATGATCCAGCTACAAAGGCTCCTCCCAAGAAGAAGGCAAAGAAACTGATGTCTGATGCTATGCCTAAGACCAACACATCCAAGAAGGCTGCTGAGAAGCCTAAGAGGACAACTAGGTAGATTTCAGCTTCTGAGAAGAACAAAGGAACTACTTCCAGAGTTGAAGATGTGGATGACTTGACAACATTGATGTAGCTCAGACCACACCTTCTAGTACACAATGCCAGCTACCCACTAGCTGGGGACATGAAGAAGAGGAAGGATTCTGGATTGAGGGCATGAAGAGCTGCTGATCCATATGTCCAGAGGAAGGAGACTGCTGTGGACTACAGATTCTATACCACAGAGCAACAAGATTTCTATGAGACTATGCTCTTTGACAAGAGTCCAGCTATCAGTGATATGCAGTACATTGATTGGAAGTTCATCAAGGAGAATGAGGACTACTTTCCAAGCGTCCAGGACAACTTCCACTGCATAGTTCTGGATGAGTTCGTCGGTAGAGAATTCACTGCCTGGAGTGACGAAATGACATGCAATTCTACTCCACTACACACTTCTACGGAGATGGTAGAATTGTGTGGATGACTGAAGGTGCAAGGTACGAATCAACTGTTGAGGAATGGGCTGATATCTTAGGAGTTCCTGAAGCACAAGATGGTGACTTGGATGTATACTCAGAATCCAGGGTTAGCCACAATGCTATGGCTAACATGTATAAGGAGATCCCTGCTGCAAATGTGAAGTCTCACAGGCTAGGATCAATCTACTTTCTCCGGGCTGGCCTCCGCATGATGAACACCATTCTGAGGCATACTTTGATGCCCAAGTCAGGAGATGACAAGATGATCCGGGGCCACTCCATCAACATGTTGATCCACCTTGATAGACACACCAGGATCAGAGTCATGGATCTGATTGTTGAGACAATCAAGAGGGTTGCTGCTGATCAGAAGCACTCCTGCTATTATGCACCCTACATCCATATGCTCATCAACTCAAGACTAGAGAAGCACATCTTTGCCCTAGATCATCCACATTTGCCCCTACAGCCTGATCTCGAGGACAATGTTGTGGTGATGGATGCTGATCATCCCACTTCAGCTGCAGCTCAGGAGGAAGCAGAGGCAGTCAGAGCCAGTAGTGCTTAGGTCCCTAGATCCAAGAACAAGCAAATGGATCTCTTGATTTCATTAGTTCAGGGCATGCGAAAGGACATTAAGGGGATTCTGGACAACCAGAACAGTCTTGTCAGGATCTTCGAGACCAGAATCAAGACCCTAACTAATAAGGTGGATAGGCTGACTAAGACCATCACAGAGCTTCAGAAGGAATTTGACTTTGTGCACATCCCTCGGGTCTCTTCTACTTCAGATGATGACGATGATGATGATGAGGAGGATGAATCACCTCTAGAGATAGGCATTCAGTTCGCCACTCAGGCCAGATCAGCCACTGTTCCAGCTTCATCAGCTCCTACTTCATCTGCTCCAGTTCCTCTAGTGACCACTCCAGCTCCATCCACGACATCTGCTAAGATCTTTGCTGATGCTGTCATCTTGACTCCTTCATCAACAACCGGAGGAGATATGCCCAAGAACATTTAGATGTATGTCTTTGAACTTTTTGGTAACTTGTTGCCAAAGGGGGAGAAGTGTATATAGATCTTTAGGCTTCGAGCGAGAAAGCATTTTGGTTTATTACTTTTCAAAAAAAAATTGGTTCTTTTGGTTTGATGTGATATACTTTTGTGTTTACGCATTATCATGTGTGTTATGCTACTATGTTATGTGTGATGCAACTATTTCCTATCATCTTAATGCTTATGAGATCAGCATTCACCTTTGCTTGAGTGTGTTGTGCCATGTTATTCATTCTAATTATTCTCGCACACCACCAAGTTGTATGTGACATGGAAGAAGTGCCCCACATACCTAATCGATTGTGCATTTGCATTCACATGCAAATTCAAAATAATGCACAAATTTAGGGGGATCTCTTGCTTATCACATACCTCTCAAAGTGACGATTATATTCATTGATTTTATCATATGTTGAAGCTTTGATCTATATGTTGTCATCAATTACCAAAAAGGGGGAGATTGAAAGCACATTTGCTCCCTTGGTGGTTTTGGTAATGAATAACAACATAGAAGTCATTGAACTAATATTTCCACCAAGTATATTTCAGGAAATGTTTAGTGTTAGGATTGTCAAAAGGAGATTGTGGAGAAACCCCAAGATGCAAGGAAATAGGTTGGCCAAGCTTCAAGCAAGAGGACTCTACATTTTATATTTGTGAGAAATCACTTTGAGTCCATAGGAAAGCCAATACTATTAAAAGGGGGTAAGGTTTTGTTGGTGAACAATATGCTCAAACGTGCACAAGTGATAGTCACCAAAAACATCCACAAACTCTCCCAAAAAAGTATGTTCTATACCTAACACTCAAAATCGGTGCAACCAACTTTCCCATACCGGTGCCACCGATTCCAGAACCTAGACAAACTCTTCCAAACCCTAGCCACTTGAGTGCAACCGAGTCCATACCGGTGCCACCGAGTTTAGGTTGCCAACTTCCAGTTATGCAAATTCACATTTTCAGTCCCACCGAGAATGTTGGATCGGAGTCATCGAGATTGGAAATCTGACCGTTGGTCACCTTATCGGTGCAACCGAGTTTGCTATATCGGCTATACCGAGATTCAAATGTTGCCACCTTTTGGTCACTTCGGTAGCACCGAGATTAACACATCGGTGTCATCAAGTTGGTCATTTTGTATGTAACTGTTGGATTTTTGGGGATGCCTATATATACCCCTTCACCACCACCTACTCGAAAGAGAAGCACTCAGAACTATTCCATACCTATCCTATCAGATTTTTTGAGAGAGAACCACCTACCCTTGTGTTGAGGTCAAGATCTTCCACTCCAATCATATGGATCTTGATTTCTAGCCTCCCCAAGTAGCTTTACACCAATCCCATCTCTTCCACCATGCCAAATATGTGAGAGAGTGATTGGGTGCTGAGGAGTCAATCATCTTAAAGCACAAGAGCAAGGAGTTCATCGTCATTATCGAGCCTATTACCTTTTGGAGGGTGGTGCCTCCTAGATTGGTTAGGTGTCGCTTGGGAGCCTCCTACTTCGTGTTGTGCAGTACCAAGAAGTTTGTAAGGTGTAGCGACCCGGCCGGAAAGGTCGAATCTCCGGTGTTTCTGTACCATCCCAAGATCATGCTGGTACACACACGGTACGTCAATGTATATATCAAAGTGAAATCACACAGCTTTAATAGTCGAAAAATCTCATATCGAGTCCTTTATTACAATAAGAATTACAATAAAGTGGTTGAAGGCCAACTCATGAGATAAACTAATCTTGCGGAAGCTTCAAAGGTAGTTGAGTCCATCTGACTCCAAGGGCATCTCACCGAGCGTAAAGCATATCCTCACTCCTGGTCGGAAAAGTACTCTGCAACATGACATGTTGCAGCCGTGTAGGTCAGCATATTGAATATGTCGGCAAAGTCACAAAAGAGGGGGTAAAGTAATCATCTAGTCTATATGCATATATTGCAGGGGGTGGTAGTAAGTTTTGGCATAAAGCCAATTTTTTTCCTACAACAATAGAGGGCAAAAGCATAATTACTACAATGTTGGTTGATTAATGAGAAGTTCCACCAACCAATTCTCATGCCCAAGTTGACATTAATACCCACATCAATTTAATTAATTGTGTTGAGAGTTCCAGATAGTTTCAAGGACTTTGGCTCAATCTGTCCATGACCGTGGACACGGCTAATCGATTAGGTTTGGGTACTCTGCAGAGTTTTGCACACGTTCCCCATAAGATTTGACCGCCTCCGTTGGATTTCTCGCACTTCAGGGTGTTTGAGAAATGGATGACCAAAACATGGTCTTCTAAAGGGTTTCCCCGAGACTCTGTCGGTGCCCATCCTTTCCTACTGTTCTTCTACATCTCGTAGCACCGCCTGTCCAGGGTCACCACGATATCCAACCAACCCAGAGCCCATAATGGCTTGTGGCTGTGCAGGTAAGCCTTGGGTCTTGAAGCATCCATCCATCTCTTTGTGCCTGGGTGGACCTTTCCGCACGAGTATTGGCACTTCTCCAGCATCATCTAGGCTAACCACTTGTTTCTCCAGGGCGTCGTTCAACCATCATCCACCCAGAGGTATGTTGAAAACTCGGAGTCTTGAAGACTTGATCATCATGTAGGTCTTGAAATTATTAACTCACAACTCCCATGAATAACACAACCAACCCCGTCTACAAATAGCATAGCGAAATTGAAATCCACGTTTCCCGAGGCCAATGTGTCAAAGGGTTGAGGGGTACCTACCACATGATACTACAACAAGTAACCAAGTTTCCAATTTACCTAGTTTGCATGCAATTGGGGAGATGGAAGAACTAATGCAATAAAACATAGGTATACATGGTCAAAGTGACTTGCCTTGCCGACGATCCTCGGAATTAAGTGACTCTAGATAACAAGCTTCGCACTCCGAATGATCTGACGAATCAAACAAGAGCACACCATAAGCATAAACACAATACAATTCATTCAACAGCAAGGTAAACAAATGCTTCAACAAACAAAAGCACAATCAAAAATAAGAATCACTTAAAGTATAAGACTCTAAAAATTTTGGTGTCAAAGTCTCTACTAAGACATAACAAGTCAAAAATTTGTTTGCAACAACTAGGCATTTAGATAACAGAAAAGTAAATACAAAATTATATTTGAAAACAGAAAGTATTTCATTATAAAAATATTGCGCAAAAAGAGTTACTACAAAACTTTTTCTAAACAATATAAATGGTGAAAACAAGATGTACCTATTCAAACTAGAGCACTAAACAATTTGAAAAAAATATGAACAGAAAATAATACACCTAATGTTGAATCAACAGAACCTAATGAATCTAAAAACAAAAGTTGAACTAATTCAGGTTCAAATTGAATTAAAATCAATTTAATTAAAATCTATTAATAACTAAACAGATTCTGTTTTTGTTAAAAACAGTAACCAAATTCATCCTAAAAATTCTCAAACTATGTAGAATAATAGGTCTAACTAATACAAAACAGTGGCAAAAAGATTCACTCAAAAATATATTTTTAAACTCTAGTTATACATATTTTAGTAATTTAAACAAATTTGATTAGATTCAAAATATAAAGTTCCAATTTGAAATCTAAGCATACAGACATACACTACAACAAATGTCTGAACTAACGCAAAAAGAATCAACTAAAAACACCAAATATTTTAAAAGATATGATTAAAACAAAAAAAGAAAACATTTTGTTTTCTAAAACAGAAAAGAAAAAGAAAAACTTTCTTTCGATCAGATAAGGTCTACGTGGCATGCTGTGATTGGCCGTGAGGGCATGCGTGCGGGAGCTAGCGAGCGGACGACCGATTACTAACGCGTACCTGTTTGTTTATTAAATAGATCTAATCTCGCACGTTGACTACGGATCCGACGGCTACGGGTGGAGGTGGCGGCTTACACAGAGGGGGTCGGGGTATCCGGCGAGGTCGATGGCGGCCGGTGGTCGGAGGTGCTCGGGGATGACGGTGCGGTGGTCGGGGGCAGCGTCCGAAGGCTTCAAACGGCCGCGGCAAGGCTCCGGCGTCGATTGGTGGCGTCGGAGGGGGCTGGGGGTGAGTGTGGCGACGAGCACGAGCTCGGGGACATCCGGTTGGGTGCCAAACTCTGGCGAGGTCTGGGGCAGCGCTCCGGCGAGGGAGAAGGGGGGTTCGGGTGTGGAACGAAGAGAGGAGAGGGCTAGGGTTTATATAGGGGCGGTGCAGTGGTCGGGGAGGGCACGAGGGGCGAGATCTGCGGAGAGGGATCTCCGACGACGGTGGTCCGGCGTGGGGAAGGGGATGAGCACGATGACGCCGCGATCGGACGGTGGGTCCCACGCGTCAGTGAGAGTGGGAGGCATGGTTAGCACGTCGGTGGCCTACCCGGAGTAGTTTCGAGAATTAAAGACTGTGGGCTGGCCCGATTCGGTTTAAAACATTTCCTTTTCTATTTCAAGAGCAGTAAAAAGTCTTTTAATGCATTCAAAATATTTCCAAACATAGGAAATATATATATCAAAATGATTAGGAGAATTAATGCTATTTAATGAACATTTTTATTCCATCATATTGAATACCTTTTTAAAATTTATTTTCAGAAAAATGTTTAACTGATTTTTAAATCCTTTTGAGATAAACTTTCAAATAACCCTCTGGTTTTATTGTGCAAATATTTCACCAAGATGCCCCTGGTGTGGAGTGTCATGTTACTCCCCTCTTTCTTTGAACATTTCCAAAGGTTTTCAAATAGGTGAAACAAATACATGGGAAAATAGAAATGGCCTTTTAGAATTTCAAAAGAAGCACTTCAACAAATTCATTACATTCAAACAAAGTGATGATGATGCATAGCTATCTTTCATAACATTCCAAAATGAAATTTTGGGATGTTACAAACCTACCCACCTTAAGATGAATCTCGCCCTCGAGATTCGGGTTGGCTAGAAAATAGGTGCGGGTGGTCTCTATGCAGATCTTCTTCGCGTTCCCAGGTGGCTTCTTCCTCGGTGTGGTGACTCCACAGAACCTTACAGAACTTGATGGTCTTTCTTCGGGTAACTCTGTTGGTAGTCTCGAGGATTCTGACAGGCTACTCCTCGTAGGTCAAGTCACTGTCAAGTTGTATGGCCTCTAGGGGCACTTTGTCTCTCAAAGGAATATCAGCCATCTCAACATGGCATTTCTTCAGCTGGGAAACATGGAAAACATCATGAACTCCGGACAGTCCTTCCGGCAATTCCAGCTTGTATGCAACTTCACCTCTACGTTCAAGAATTTGTAGGGGCCTATGAATCTGGGTGCTAACTTTCCTTTAACACCAAACCTCTTGATTCCTTGAAGTGGGGACACACGAAGATATGCTCGATCTCCCACTTCATATGTCACCTCCTTGTGTTTGTTATCAGCATAGCTCTTTTGGCTGGATTGAGCTATCTTGAGTCGGTCTCGAATCGGTTTGACCTTTTCTTGAGAATCTCGGATAAGATCGGGACCAAAGAGTTTTCGGTCACCAACACCATCCCACATCAATGGTGTTCTGCACCTCCTTCCGTATAAAGCTTCAAAAGGGGCCATCTTTCAGACTGGTCTGATAACTGTTGTTGTACAAGAACTCTGCGTAAGGTAAGTTGTCATCCCAACTGGACCCATAGTCTAGCGCACAAGCTCTCAACATGTCCTCCAGAATCTGGTTGACTCTCTCAGTCTGTCCATCGGTCTGCGGATGAAAAGCTGTACTGAACTCCAGCCTTGTACCCAAAGTTTCATGTAGTTGATGCCAAAACTTTGAGGTAAATTGTGTTCCTCTATCTGACACGATACTGCTCAGAACTCCATGCAGACATACGATCCTGGTCATATATATCTTGGCTAACTTAGCACTGGTATAGGTGATCTTCACTGGAATGAAATGAGCCACCTTGGTCAAGCGATCGACCACTACCCAGATGGAATCATATCCTCAACGGGTCCTAGGTAGTCCTGTGATGAAGTCCATACCAAGCTTATCCCATTTCCACTCGGGTATCGGCAAAGGTTGGAGTAACCCTGCTGGTTTCTGATGTTCCGCCTTTAGTCGCTGACAAACATCACATACCGCAACATGTTCGGCAATATCTTTCTTCATACCTGTCCACCAGTAACTTTCCTTCAAATCCAGGTACATCTTGGTGTTTCCTGGGTGGATCGAGTATGGTGAATCGTGAGCTTCTTAGAGTATCAACTTCCTGAGCTCTGGGTCATTGGGCACATAGATTCGGTTCTCAAACCATAGAGTACCCTGTTCATCTTCATGAAAGTCTTTAGCCTTTCCTTCCTTCATTCTTTGCTTTATCTCAGCTATCTCCTTGTTCGATTTTTGGGCTTCACGAATTCTTTCGGTCAAGGTGGACTGAATCTCTAGTGTGGCAACATATCCTTGTGGAACTATCTCTAACCAAAGCTCTCTAAGATCATTGGTTAACTCCTGGGGTAATCCTCCGGCTATGAGTGTGGTCACATAACTCTTCCGACTCAAAGCATCTGCCACAACATTTGCCTTTCCTGGATGGTAATGTAATCTCAGGTCATAGTCCTTGATTAACTCTAACCATCTCCTCTGTCTGAGGTTCAACTCCTTCTGTGTGAAGATATACTTCAGGCTCTTATGATCAGTGTACACATCACAACTATTTCCGATAAGGAAATGTCTCCAGATCTTGAGTGCGTGCACGACGGTTGCTAGTTCCAAATCATGGGTGGCATAATTCAACTCATGGGGTCGTAGCTGTCTGGATGCATAGGCTACAACTTTTCCCTCCTGCATGAGTACTCCTCCAAGTCCTTGACGTGATGCGTCACAATAAACCTGGAAGTCCTTCCGAATGTTTGGCAGTATCAACACTGGGGCTGTGACCAAACATTTCTTCAACTCCTGGAAACTGGCCTCACAATCCTCAGTCCAGATATACTTAGAATCTTTCTTCAACAACTCTGTCATGGGCTTGGCAATCTTTGAGAAATTCTCAATGAATCTCCGGTAATATCCGGCAAGTCCGAGAAAACTGCGGATCTCCTTAACTGAGGTGGGTGACTTCCACTTAGTGACTGCTTCAACCTTAGCGGGGTCTACTGCTATTCCTTCTCCGGAAATAATGTGTCCAAGGAATCCGGCTTTCGTCAGCCAAAATTCACATTTACTGAACTTGACATACAACTGATGCTCTCTAAGCTTCTCCAGAACTAAATGCAAGTGTTCCTTGTGTTCTTCCTCGCTCTTGGAGAATATCAAAATGTCATCGATGAACACCACGACAAAATTGTCCAAAGATTCAATAAACACTTTGTTCGTCATATTCATGAAGTAGGCAGGAGCATTAGTCAAACCAAAGGACATGACAGTATACTCATATAAGCCATACCTTGTGGTGAAGGCTGTTTTGGGTATATCCTGCTCACGAATCTTCAGTTGGTGATACCCTGATCGAAGATCGATCTTGGAGAATACTTTGGCGCCTACTAGCTGATCAAGCAGGTCATTAATTATCGGTAGAGGGTACTTATTCTTGATAGTCACCTCGTTCAATGCACAATAATCGACCACCATCCTCAAGGTTTTATCTTTCTTCTCCACCAAAAGAACTGGGGCTCCCCAAGGTGAAGAACTTGGGCAAATAAATCCCTTATCCAATAGCTCCTTAATCTGCTTCTTGATTTCTACTAAATCATTTGCGGGCATCCGATAGGGTCTCTTGGAAATTGGGGCTGTTCCTGGTAGCAGCTCTATCGGAAACTCAATCTCCCTATCTGGTGGCATGCCTGGTAATTCCTCCGGGAATAGATCTAGAAAGTCTTGTACAACCGGCACTTCCTCGTGAACAACTCCCGTGAGGGAATTTCACCGAGCACTCATCCGTGTGCATCGGGACACATACTTAATCCTCTTGTTCTCCGGAGTGGTGAGTGAAATAGACTTGCTGGGGCAATCAAGGTTTCCTTCATACTTGGTCATCCAATCCATGCCTAGGATTACATCCAATCCTTGGGATTCTAAGACGATGAGGTCAGTAGGAAAAACATGGTTTCCTATGTGGAGTTTCAAGGCGTGGCATCCTATCCCTGCCATCATCATACCTCCTGGGGAATTGACCTTAATGGGCTGACTAAGGGTTCTGGTGGGTAAACCATACTTTTCCACAGCTACCCTTGATATGAATGAATGAGTTGCACCAGAATCAAAAAGTACCATAACTGGACATGAATGCAATAAAAACTTACCAACCACAGTCTCGGGCTGATCATAGACTTCTTCCACATCAAGGTGGTTCACCTGAGCATGAGGAAAAGGATTTGGCTTCTTAGCTGCGGAGTTGCCGTTGTTGTTGTCGTTTCCATTTCCTTGCTTGTTCTGAGGGCATTCGGTGGCATAGTGCCCTATCTTCCGGCACTTGAAATAGGTGATATGGTTCAGATCCTTCTGAGCTGGAGCGGGACGGTGTTGATTGCCATTCTCACTTCCATTACCATTCTTGAAACTACCATTGTTGGGACGATTATTCCATTTCCTCCATGGTTATGGCCTCCATGGTTGTGCACGGGATGAGTGTGTCCTCTATACTTATCGGTCCCTGATCCGGTATTAACTGAGTACGGGGAGTAGCAGGGCTTCTGATGAGCTCCAGAGTTAGACTTCCCCTCTGCATACTTCCTCTTTCGGTTCTCGATTTGTTGTTGCTTCCCCTCCAAGATGAGGGCCTTGTCTACCAGCTCCTGGTAGTTGCTGAAAGTAGCCACCATCAACTGCACGCTCAACTCATCATTGAGTCCTTCCAAGAACTTCTCCTGCTTGGCTGCGTCATCGGCCACATCTCCTGGTGCATAACGAGCCAACATGCTGAAGTCATCCATGCACTGGGCGACGGAACGGTTCCCCTGGCGTAAGTTGCAAAACTCATGCTTCTTTAGACTCATGGCTCCAGATGAGACATGAGCGGTGCGGAAAGCTAGCTTGAACTGCTCCCAAGTCACACCAGCAATAGGGTACGTGGTGGTGTAGTTCTCCCACCATGAAGCTGTTGGTCCCTCCAGTTGATGGGTGGCAAAGCGCACCTTTTCAGCCTTAGTGCATCCTGCGGTGGTAAGTTCCCTCTCCATCTTGCGGAGCCAATCATCTGCCACAATGGGCTCAGTGCTGCTGGAGAAAGTTGGTGGATTCAGTCTTAGAAAACGGGTGAGGTTGTCGCCTTGAGGTGGAGGGTGGTTGTTGTGGTGGTTGGTCTGGTTGTGAATCAACAGCTGCATTAGGGTGTTCTGCTGCTGGAGAAGTTGTGTGAGTTCCGGCGGGAAAGTGAAGTCGGGCTCACGTCGCGGAGGCATCTTGCTGTTTTCAGAGGGGTGAGAATTAGAATAGAAAAATGACCTAAAAGGAAAATTCACTACCCATATGCAATGCAGCAAACATATCACACCAAACACTCATTCATTTATTCAACTCAAGGTTCAAACATCGAGATACAAATCTCCAAATCAAACTAAGCATCGACCTACGCTTTAACGACGAAAATAAAGATACATGGGGGCATAACTAAAGTTCTCCTCAAAAGTACATGGTGAAGTGGCCTCCACCGGTGGTGCTCTCCTCATAGTCATCATCGTTGCTGATCAAGGGAGCCATGTCTCCTTCTGGATGAAGATTTTCACCCATGTCCATCTATTCCTCCAGAGTTGCAATGCGAGTGTTCAGCTTATCGATCCTCTCTAAGAGATCCTTCACATCATACTCATGCTCGTACTTGGCTTCCCGTAGGTCAGCTTCGAGGTCAATCTCGCAGTTCATCAGCCTCTTGACCGTCTTTGTGCCGGCACGTACCCGAAGCTCCAAGGTCCTGATGTGCGTCTCCAAAGTCTGGATATAGGAAATGGTGGTGTCTTCAGTGGGAGTGGTTATGATATTTCCACTGGCATCCCTGTGACAAACCACGCCGAGTCCTGGTGAAATGGTTCCACCTTTGTATTCCTCCTGAATACGTCCAAGGGCACGATGAATTGCCATGTCTCTCCCAAGTATCCAGCTGGGTGCCACAAACTTGAAGTCGACGGGTTCCTTACGATTTCCAAAGCTCTTCCTGGGGATGTGCACCTCGATCCTGTAGCATCCGTCTTGTGGAAAAGACATGATAGGAGTCCCGGTGAAGCTCGGCAAGGCAATCCTTACGTCCCTGATGATCCTCATCAGCTCCTTGCCAAAGGGCATCGTTGCGTCAAGCTGACAAAACTCCGTGATCAAAACTGGGATGAAGGTGGCCATCTATAAATTTTGAAATAAATCGGAGGGAAGTCAGAAACGAGTAGATGAGAGTATAAGAATTTTAAAGGAAAAAGAGAAATAAATCGTAAGGCTTTTTTTTCCAATCCTAGAGGTTACGTCCTACGGTCAGCGTGTGCTCTGATACCATTTGCGTAGCGACCCGACCGGAAAGGTCGAATCTCCGGTGTTTCTGTACCATCCCAAGATCATGTTGGTACACACACGGTACATCAATGTATATATCAAAGTGAAATCACACAGCTTTAATACTCGAAAAATCTCATATCGAGTCCTTTATTACAATAAGAATTACAATAAAGTGGCTGAAGGCCAACTCATGAGATAAACTAATCTGGCGGAAGCTTCAAAGGTAGTTGAGTCCATCTGACTCCAAGGGCATCTCACCGAGCGTAGAGCATATCCTCACTCCTGGTCAGAAAAGTACTCTGCAACATGATATGTTGCATCCGTGTAGGTCAGCATATTGAATATCCCGGCAAAGTCACAAAAGAGGGGGTAAAGTAATCATCTAGTCTATGTGCATATATGGCAGGTGGTGGTAGTAAGTTTTTGCATAAAGCCAATTTTTTTCCTACAACAATAGAGGGCAAAAGCATAATTACTACAATGTTGGTCGATTAATGAGATGGTTCCACCAACCAATTCTCATGCCCAAGTTGACATTAATACCCACATCAATTTAATTAATTGTGTTGAGAGTTCCAGATAGTTTCAAGGACTTTGGCTCAATCTGTCCATGACCGTGGACACGGCTAATAGATTAGGTTTGGGTACTCTGCAGAGTTTTGCACACGTTCCCCGCAAGATTTGACTGCCTCCGTTGGATTTCTCGCACTTCAGGGTGTTTGAGAAACGGATGACCAAAACATGGTCTTCTAAAGGGTTTCCCCGAGACTCTGTCGGTGCCCATCCTTTCCTACCGTTCTTCTACATCTCGTAGCACCGCCTGTCCAGGGTCACCATGATATCCTACCAAGCCAGAGCCCATAATGGCTTGTGGCTATGCAGGTAAGCCTTGGTCTTGACGCATCCATCCATCTCTTTGTGCCTGGGTGGACCTTTCCGCATGAATACTGGCACTTCTCCAGCATCATCTAGGCTAACCACTTATTTCTCTAGGGCGCTGTTCAACCATCATCCACCCAGAGGTATGTTGAAATTATTAACTCACAACTCCCATGAATCACACAACCAACCCCGTCTACTAATAGCATAGCAAAATTTAAATCCACGTTTCCCGGGGCCAATGTGTCAAAGGGTTGAGGGCTACCTACCACATGATACTACAACAAGTAACCAAGTTTCCAATTTACCTACTTTGCATGCAATTGGGGAGATGGAAGAACTAATGCAATAAAACATAGGTATACATGGTCAAAGTGACTTGCCTTGCCAACGATCCTCGTAATCAAGTGACTCTAGATAACAAGCTTCACACTCTGAATGATCTAACGAATCAAACAAGAGCACACCATAAGCATAAACACAATACAATTCATTGAACAGCAAGGTAAACAATTGCTTCAACAAACAAAAGCACAATCAAAAAGAAGAATCACTTAAAGTATAAGACTCTAAAAATTTTGGTGTCAAAATCTGTTCTAAGACATAACAAGTCAAAAATTTGTTTGGAACAACTAGGCATTTAGATAACAGAAAAGTAAGTACAAAATTTTATTTGAAAATAGAAAGTATTTCATTATAAAAATATTGTGCAAAAAGAGTTACTACAAAACTTTTTTCTAAACAATATAAATGGTGAAAACAAGATGTACCTATTCAAACTAGAGCACTAAACAATTTGAAAAAAAATTATTAACAGAAAATAATACACCAAATGTTGAATCAACAGAACCTAATGAATCTAAAAACAAAAGTTGAACTAATTCAGGTTCAAATTAAATTAAAATCAATTTAATTAATATCGATTAAGAACTAAACAGGTTCTGTTTTTGTTAAAAACAGTAACCAAATTCATCCTAAAAATTCTCGAACTATGTAGAATAATAGGTCTAATTAATACAAAACAGTGGAAAAAAGATTCACTCAAAAATATATTTTTAAACTCTAGTTATATGGATTTTAGTAAGTTAAACAAATTTGATTAGATTCAAAATTTAAATTTCCAATTTGAAATCTAAGCATACAGACATAAACTAAAACAAATTTGTGAACTAATGCAAAAAAGAATCAACTAAAAACACCAAATATTTTAAAAGATATGATAAAAATGAAAACAGAAAACATTCTGTTTTCTAAAACAGAAAATAAAAAGAAAAACTTTCTATCGCTCGGACATGGTCTACGTGGCATGCTATGATTGGCCGCGAGGGCGTGCGTGCGGGAGCTAGCGAGCGAACGACCGACAACTAACGCGTACCGTTTTGTTTATTAAATAGATCTAATCTCGCGTGTTGACTACGGATCTGACGGCTACGGGTGGGGTGGCGGCTTATAGAGGGGGGGCGGGGTCTCTAGCGAGGTCGACGGCGGCCGGAGGTCGGTCGTGCTCGAGGACAATGGCGCGGTGGTCGGGGGCGGCATCCGAAGGCTTCAAACGGCGGCGGCGAGGCTCTGGCATCGATTGGTGGCATCGGAGGGGGCTGGGGCTGAGTGTGGCGACGGGCACGAGCTCGGGGACGTCCGGTTGGGTGCCGAACTCTGGCGAGGTCTGGGACTGCGCTCCAGCGAGGGAGAACGGGGTTTCGGGTGTGGAACGAAGAGAGGAGAGGGCTGGGGTTTATATAGGGGCGGTGCGGTGGTCGGGGAGGGCACGAGGGGCGAGATCTGCGGAGAGGGATCTTCGGGGACAGTGGTCGGGCGTGGGGAAGGGGATGAGCGCGCTGACGCCGCGATCGGACGGTGGGTCCCGCGCGTCAGTGAGAGTGGGAGGCGTGGTTAGCACGTCGGTGGCCGACCCAGAGTAGTTTCGGGATTAAAGACTATGGGCCAGCCCGATTCGGTTTAAAACATTTCCTTTTCTATTTCCAGAGCAGTAAAAACTCTTTTAATGCAGTCAAAATATTTCCAAACATAGGAAATATATATATCAAAATGATCAGGAGAATTAATGCTATTTAATGAACATTTTTCCTCCGTCATATTGAATATCTTTTTAAAATTTATTTTCAGAAAAATGCCTAATTGATTTTTAAATCCTTTTGAGATAAACTTTCAAATAACACCCTGGTTTTATTGTTCAAATATTTCACCAAGATGCCCCTGGTGTGCAGTGTCATGTTACTCCCCTCTTTCTTTGAACATTTCCAAAGGTTTTCAAATAGGTGAAACAAATACATGGGAAAATAGAAATGGCCGTTCAGAATTTCAAAAGAAGCACTTCAACAAATTCATTACATTCAAACAAAGTGATGATGATGCATATCTATCTTTCAGGACATTCCAAAATGAAATTTCGGGATGTTACATAAGGGCAAGGAGATCGCCTACTTCGTGAAGATCTACCCATAGTGAGGCTAGTCCTTCGTGGACGGAAGCCATTATGGAATAGTCAAGGTTGGTACTTCGTGGACCCTTTTGGGTAGAGCCCTTCGTGGACTCTCGCGACCGTTACCGTTCGTGGGATGAAGACTCCATAAACGTGGATATACGATACCGCCACCTATCGGAACCACGGGAATAATCATCGTATCTACAATTGCGTTTGATCCTCCTACCCTATCCCTTCTATACATGCTTGTTGCTACATACTCTTAGACTTGCATGTGTAGGGTGTACTTGACTTGCCATGAAATGCTAAAAACTATCAACCCTAAAACTTGGTATAGGCAAAACTTTTAATTGGTCAAGTAGTCTAATCACCCCCCTCTAGACATACTTTCGATCCTACACATAGCAATGATAGTAGTAGTATACAGGGAAATGTGTCATCTTGCTTGAGATCCCGCTTGGAAGAAGAACGAGTCCATGAAGAAGACATGCGAACATAGTTGAATGAATCTTCGCACTTCAAATGCTTTTGGAACTCTATCAAGAAGATGCAATCTGAAAACAACAATCAACACACGGTACACCACAACATATGCATGACATGATGCACAAACAAATATCATGCATGTCCGTCTTAATATGCAACGCATGGCATAACATGGCAAGCACAACAAACAAGTACTACATATTAAGTGAAGTTCAATATGCAACGAGTTGCACATTGATGAAACTCCATGCTCGAATTATTTAGTTCACTCCCGTTTAGGTACACATCAATGTTAAATGTTGTTAAACATGGCAAGAGGTGAAGCACAAATAAACTACACTATCTAGGCATTCTAAACGAGGCTGGAAGGAACGAATAACAATTCCAAAACGACCTCATATGCATATTATGAAGTTGGTCCAGATCTGTTCTTAAACAATTTTAGAGTTCTTAAATAGGAAAAAATGTCACCATGAGATTCTACGCATTTTTCTGGTCAAGTTACCTATGTGGAACATTTTTAACGGAGCTACGGTTAATTAGTTATGATATAAATCTCTTTAGCATGGCATTGATGCAAATTAATGCAAACAGCAAGTTAAACACTTTAAACATATGTGATAGCTAGATATTGTGAATCTACACGAAATTCCAGTCATTTTTCATATATAAAGTTTTTGCATACGATGCACGGTCGAGAAGTTATTAAATGTATGAACTAGGGGGTCTAATCTGCAAATCTGTAATACACTGGTTTGTTGACAAATTCGTTAATAGAAAAAAGGGTAACGGGCCGAATCTGACTAGAGGTCCAACAATAGCACATGGGCGCATGATAACTAAATGGTGCACGGGCGAGACATAGCAAAAGAGCGCACAGGGAGCTCACCCATGGGCTTCGGCCCAGTCGGAGGGGTTGGGCGCTGGGGCTTCGGCTAAGCCTTGCCCGCGGCGGTCGCGGCCCACCGCGTAGGTGAGGCATGGTCAACGCCCAGGTGAGCGAGCGGGCAGATCGAGCGCCTGCCCGATCCCGACGAGGCACGGTGGGGGCTGGTCAACGGCCATGACGGCGCCCTCCGGCGAAGGCGGAGCAGCAGCTAGGCATTGCGGGCCAGGGGCGGCCGGATCCGGTCCGGGTCAGCGACTCACGATGGCGGGGCGGCGACTTGGGCGACGGTGACGGCCTTGAGGCCACGGCGTGGGCATGACGAAGCAGGGCCGAGCCATGGCGGTGGGGACACGGCTGCGGGAGGCTCGGGCGCGGCGTGGGTGGTCGAGCTCAGACGGCTCGGTTGACGGCTCAGGCAGGCCACTGGGATGGCGGTGTCCGGCGCTGTTTGGGCAGCACGACATCGGTCACCATGGGAAGCTCGGGAGCGAGCTTCTGTTCTAGATTGGGGCGTGGGTAGCGGGCTCTGTGGTCGCTGGAATTTGTCCAGTACGTGGGAATTTGGGGAAATTTTAGGCCCAGATGTGAGATCTGAGGGCTGAAATGGCTGGGGAGGTGGGATTTTGGGATCTGGAGGGCTTGGGATAGCAGGTGGAGTTTTTGAGGGGGGTGGCTGAAATTTACATGGGGGAAACCCTAGAAAGTGAGGGGGCTCTCTCCATGGGGTGGTTATATATAGGGAATGGCACTAGGGGGTTTGGACCTCGTCCGTCCGATCGCGATCCGAAGACCACGAACGGAGAGAGGGGCTAGGTTGGGCTAGTGGGTTGTGTAGAGGTGTTGGGATGAGATGAGAGGGGAAGTTACGGCCGGTGACACGAGGTTTTAAACACCGAAAAACGTCCGATATTAAATCGATGACCGCACTGCTACGTTTGACCATTTGGGTATCAAACGACCTCTGTTTGCGACGAAATTTGGCAGGCGGTCTATGATATAACAAGACCGCACGCCAACTTTCAACTAAATTCGAGAAAGTTTGATCCGCACTTTTGAAAACAATATTTTATCGATGCTGCGGGCACGTGCGTGTGCGGTCGGACTCGAAACGGGAAATGGCAAGAACGGAGAGAACCGGCGACTACGAACGGATGCATGTTTTTCGAAAACGGGTGATGATGCTATGCAGATGATGTGAATGATGCAATGATGAATGCGACAACTAGACGAATCACACGACGAGAATGGAATAAAAGGGGAATCTTCTCGAGCCTATCGTACCTCACAGCCTGCCTCCACTGATCATCCCCATCACAACGGGATACCACCTCTATGGTCGTGCCTACCCGAGACATAACCCTTCTTCGGAGTTCCTCTGGCTAGCACAGGCATGTGTGGCATGAAGAGTTGACTGCTATCACATGCACTTCATGGAAATGAACTTTCACCAATTGCAATCATGCATAAAATGTTCCCATAATAAAATAATTCCTTTCACAACATACTCATGCAAATTATGCCACACAAAAATCAATCACATACTAAGTCATATAAGTGTTCAAGATGCTTGCATTCCATGTGCAGAGAGGTGAGGTGCACTCCCAAAATTGTTGAAAGTTTGATCTCTTCTCCCTTTCCTATTTTTGAAAATATTCAATCAACACGCAATTGAAAAACAGTACAAAAATTTTTCTTAGAAATTTTTGAAATAAATCTTAAAATAAACTAGGTGGAATTTTAGCAAGGTAGGAAAAAGAATCAAACCAATCGGAGTTTTAGTTTAAAACTTATGGCCAGTCAAACTTAGGGTCAATCTTAGATTTTTAAAGTAAACAGAAAAGGAAGCGACTTGACTAGAAATACGTCTTCTCCGTAGATACATGTAGTCCCAAAAATGCGCTAACGGTCATACCGATTCGGCCATGACCCACGAGTTGCTGACGGTGGGCCACGCTTGCCAGGTTTGACCCTGGTCAAGGCCACCGCGCCGGAACAGGAGAGGCCTTGCCTGGCGGTTATCCCTGATGAACGGTGATGCCCCTCGAGGAGGGTAGCACATGGGATTTCTCAGGACACCTATGCGGGTCCTATGGTGCAGCACACTGTCGGCGGGGATCCCTACCTTGCGGGTGACGAGGTTTCCCGCACTAGCTCCGGCGGAGCTATCCTTGAGCTCTCACCTATGACCCACCTCTTGCGAAATTGGCGGAGGGGAAAGATTCGCGGATTATGTTGGAGCTTTAGGTGAAGCAATAATTGAGAGGGAGGTGGTGGCTAGGACGAATTCATCCGAAGCATGCTGACGGCTCCATTGGCCGGGGAGCAAGAAGACGGCTGCCTCCAGCTCAACTGACACCTCGCTAGGCTCTTGGGGGTTTCTCTCGTGATCCCAGCGATCTAGGAGAGGCTTGGGGGTTTATATAGGTGAACTAGGTTGGTTCCCGTTGCCTCCATGGATGAGGACAGCTTCTGGACCAATACTATCAAACTGGGGACGTGGTAAGGTGAGCCTAGTCGGGGGCTAGCGGACGAGCACGATGTTGTTCTAGGGATCTAGCTGGCCGGCGGAGGGAGCTGGGGCGGCGTCGCACATGGCAAGTTCTTTCAGCAGCGGCAGTGGCGGCTTGTGGAGGTGGCGCTGCGCTACAGAGGCTGGTGGGGGAGGTTGGTCGGCGTTTTGGCGCTATGTCGCGAGCAGTGAACGGATCAGGACGAGCTCAGGAAGGGGTTATCCAGGGATGCGCCGGCTTGGGCGCGAGCACGTGCAAAACACGTGCCCTGCTCGTGCTCTGGGCATGTAGAGCACCTGTTCAATTAAATGGTATAGTGGCCTAGAGGGCTTTGATGAACATGGTAATTAATAGGGTCATTTGAGAGAGTGTTGTAGGTCTAGTGGACATGCTAGTTTGGCCCGAGAGGCAACTTCCCAATGAAACATTTGGATCATGCCAATTCTTCCCATGCACTATAGGTTTTTGACAAAATGCTAGGGGTATCTGGAGAGCTACTCTCGCCACCAAAATTTCCATCTTGTGGTCTCTTTAGATGCACACTAGAATGGAAAGGTTATTTTGTGCAAAATAAAAACTTCCAAGTGCAAGTTTTGCAAAATTCTGTTTCTGGACAGAAACTATGGGGCATTATTGCGTGTGGTTAAAACATCCTAATGAGGCTCAACTCCTAGACTTAAGTGTTCGGTAGGTATAAGTACAAGCAGGAAAAATCCCAAGGTCACTAAAGCAAAATAAAATATGGTTGCAGTACAAACTACCAAACTGGTCCAGATTGAAAATGAAGATAATTTGCTCAAATCTTTCAAAACAACAAATTGTTTTTTTGCGTAAAAGTGATCCAGGGACATCATATGACACCTACAAATTTGTGTGGAATTAATAAATGAATTTTTGAAGTGGTTGTAGTGCGACTGAATCATTTAAAAGGATGAAAACGCTATTAAAAGAACTAAAACTTGGCAAGTTTTATTATAAAAACAATTCCACTGGTTTTACTAAATGAAATATAATGATTTAATAAAAGATCCATGTCCCACAACATTATTCAAAAGTTTCAGATAAGAGGAAATAATTTTGTAATTCAGAGAGAAGGAGCGGCTCTGAAATCAATGGAAGATCCAAAAAATAGAAAATAAATATTTCTGGTAAAAATTTAATTAATAAAAAATTATTAAATTTTTGGGGTGTTGGAGGCGGCTGGAATTGTGTTTCGTCGACTCCCCTGGTTTTTTCGGAATATTTGGGTATTTATAGAGCTGATAGGTGGTGGAGAGGCGTCCCGAGGAGGGCACAACCCACCCGGTCGCACCAGGGGCGTCTGGCACCCCCTGGTGTCTTGTGGCCTCCTAGGCGCTCCTCTCTGGTGATTCTTTGGTCCTTCAGGTGTCTTTTGGCCAAAAAAGTATCTCCAAAAAGTTTCACTGTGTTTGGGCTTCGTTTGGTATTGATATTCTGTGAAGTAAAAACAATCAAAAAACAGCAACTAGCACTTGGCACTACGTCAATACTCAATAGGTTAGTCCCAAAAAATGATATAAAGTTTCTATAAAGATATTGTAAAAAATCCAATATTGATATATAACAGCATGGAACAATAAAAAAATTATTGATACGTTGGCGACATATCAGGGTTCAAACCCGTTAACATTTAGCAATATGATGGCACTACTAACCTGGCTGTCTGGATCGAAGATTTCCTTCTCCACATATGGCTCATGAAGATGACCTCCATGCCAATAGGTACCTACCACTAAAGCTCAAAGGACTAGCTTTACATTGGCTGAAAGCCTCCCCAAAAACTCCATCGGTGGTTGGGAAGAACTCGAGGATCCCTTACGCTCTAACTTTCAGGGCACCTATGTTCGGCTGTCAGATGCTACGGACTCGGGCCACATCGTTCAACAGTCCAGAGAATCATCTTGACAATTCTGGAACCGATTCCTGACCAAGTAGAACCAAATAGTCAATTTCTCTACCGCCAAGGCGTTGTCCTCCGTCAGGAACAATATTCGGGAAGAATGGCTAGCCCGTCAACTCGGAGAGGAACAACCTCGAACAATGTCCGCTCTCACCTCACTCATGTCCCGCTTTTGCGCGGGCGAAGACAATTGGCTAGCACGTCCGAATAATCCTCCTGCCAACCCCGACACTTCTCAAGTGCGGACAACAACGGGAAGCCATGATGTAACAAGAATAAACATCGGCACAACGGCGTCGAAACCAAAGACACGACGGTTAACGCCGTATTCTGTAACTCAAAATCATCACAGCAGAAGAAGCCTGGAAAATGGAATAGGGATGGACCCTCTCAGCTAGAAAAAATAATGGACAGACCATACCAGATTCACAGCACTGAAGACAAGCCCGCCACCAACACCAACCATAACTGTTGGGTGTTTAAACAAGCAGGCAAGCTTGCAGATGCAGACCACGATAAGCGTGCCCGCAGCAAGGATGATGAAGAGCCTCGCAGGCCAAATAATCGAGGCCAGAAGCAATCCCCTCAAGGTAAAAAGTGTGAACAGGATCTATGCCACACATATACCAAAGAAGGAAAGGAAGTGCGCACTTTGGGACGTATACGCCATAGAACCCGTCGCCCCAAAATTCAACCCATGGTTGGCTTGCCTGATCACCTTCGACCGCACTGACCACCCACCAGTATTCAGCACGGTTGGCCAGCTGCTCTGGTACTTGATCCCATAGTGGACGGGTACCATTTAACAAGGGTCCTTATGGATGGAAGTAGCAGCCTCCATCTTATCTATGAAGACATGGTTAAGAAAATGGGTATCAATCCGTTAAGGATCAAACCTACTAACACCACCTTTAAAGGAATAATACCTAGCGTTGAGGCCCGCTTTTCGGGCACCATAACCCTAGAAGTAATGTTCGGGTCACCTGATAAATTTCTCAGTGAAGACTTAATCTTCGACATTGTCGGTGCACTAGGACATGGGTACCCAATGCCCCTAACTTATGCACAGGCAGTAGTAGGAGAACCCATTGATGCAGATGCAAACCCAGCAAGCATCTAAGACCAAGACTCTAGTAAGAGCAACCTACAAGAGGCCAAGCAACGCCAGCAAGGTCAACACTACAGCCCAAGATGGGTCTGAAGCGTGCCAAGCACGTCGTCGGTGCTTTCTAGGACCGAGGCGCTCGCACCCTCAAGAAGACCCAGCAAGCTATTCCCCCGGCAAGCGCGATCCGATCGGCCACCGCTCCATCACATCACAACACCAGTCAGTTGTCGATGCAGTGTTGAGCTCCCAAGTGGCTAAGTGGCTCTCCCTAAGCCTGTGGCGACACGCTGGAAGATAGAGTATCCCCCCTTGACACCCGTCCAAAGGCGTATCAAGCTGTGGTGTAGTAGTTAGCTATAGCGGTGGTAGGAGCTTGCCGGGGATGCACTTCCGCATGCCACATAGATTGCATTTACGGTATTTTGTCCTAACTGCCAGAGTTAGGTATGATAGCACTGTTAGCTATGTAATCATCAGACAATGTCTATTTTTCCATTCTGGTTGACCCTTGTACTATAAAAGGAGGCCCAAGGCAACCTATCTAAAGATCTAGACCTTTGGACACTTGTACTCATGTAGAAGCTCCCTCGAAGGCCATCCTTTCCGGGCTCGAGCGCTATGTGTTCTTCATGATACTTTGAACAGTCCGCCAAAAGCAGGAGTAGTGTTTTATGCTTCACAACCACCCGAACCTGGGTAGAACACCGGTGTCCCAATCGCCATGCTATGTCACCATCTCCACTCTTCGTTCTTGTGATCTTACCCCTGCCGAACCACAAAGGGGCTTACGGCCCCATAGGAGATCAACTGCATCCTTCCACGACATCTTTTGCCTGGTAGGTAGGGGAGCGTCATCTATACAAACCAGAGTTCGGGAGCGGCGAGTCGATCTTCATCATCATCATCTTCATCCATGGATCCCAACAAGAAGTCCGGTGAGACTACGCATCCCTCCACTTCGAAAGCTCCCTCGCATGCAGCTGTGTATGCCATTGGCACCGTAGAGGCCGCGAGTGAGGCGGCCGATGTGGGCGACGCGGTTGGAACAGGCGGCGCCTTCGTCATGTCCCCTACGAGTGAAGTTGGAGCGGGGAACACCGGAGAGGAGAAAGGACAACAACAGCCTGGTGAGCGTGGCCCAAGTGTCGCAGATGGAGGAAACAACCAGTCTCCGCCTCCCCACCATGTAGATGGACATGGACGCCATAGCGGTGCCCAATCTGGAGCAAGCCGTGATTCCTTGACTGTGCACATCACCGGCGCAGACAGTGAGTTCACGCCTCACCCAGAACAAGGCGGTGCACCGAGCAAGGCCCCAAACCCATAGGCTTGGCTGCCTCCATGTCAGACCGACCCGACGATGAGCGCACGTCAGCATGAACATCGCGATGGCCATCCTGGTCCCACAAGGAGCCGGGAAATGTCACGGTACGCCTCTTTCGCCATGCCGAATATGACATCGAAAGCAATGGCGCGAGTCCAACTACTGCTAAACTTCCCACCAGTGGCTGACAAGATGGACAGTGTAGTGCTAAATCCAGAGCCTGATCTCCATCGTTCAAGCCAACAAGTCCCAGCATGCAGATCCATCACGACGCATGCGAACAGTGATGGCAGCCCGGGCCGGCGATCGTGTCGAGGGGGCCATGCCCACGGTGCAGTTCCCTCTACAACAGCAGACCCAGAGGCAGCCATAGCGGACTTCGCATGCTGACGAGCTCGACGAGGCATCTATGGCTTCGTCTAGCCTACGCGATTGCCAGGACTATAGACGTGTCCTGGAGGATCGGCAGAAAGAAAACGTGTGCATCACCATAGAGAGGCGTCAAGAAGCACACCGTCAGTCTGACAAGCACAATGGTCCAGGTACTGGCGACCCCGCACCCAGTGTTGGCGGGTACCTACAAAAGTTGTCAAAATTGCGACTCAAGTCTTAGAATCTTACGATATTACGATCCAAACTAGCCCCTCCGATTCCATGATTTTTCTCATAGAATCTAAGATTCTATGATTCTGGTAGTTATGATTCTACAATTCATGATCCTACTCATGGAGCTCCGATTAGATTCAGAATCTCGATTCTGACAATTTTGGTACCTACCTTACGAGCCTGGGTGCCCCGCCTTCACTCGCAAGCTGCGGCAGGTCCTCTCGCCATCGAGCCGAGCTTTCATGCCAGAGCTAATGGAGAAATACAATGGAAAATTGAACCTGGCAGAATTCCTGGGTATCTACACAATAGCCGTTCAAGCTGTCGGAGGAAGAGATGAGAAGGTGCTCGCCAACAATTTCCCTTTGGCACTCAACCCAAATGTGAGATCGTGGCTGATGCACCTGCCATAGAACTATATTTTGTCATGGGCTGGCATGTGCAACAAGTTTTTTGATGCATTCACAGGTGGCCACCAAGAGCCTGGACAGCCTAGTGACCTGCAAGTACTTTCATAGAAGGAGGGAGAGACTTTGCAGAAGTATATCCAGAGATTCAGTCAAGTGCACTGCAACTTTCCAGAGATACACCCCGCAGTCGTGATTGCCATGTTTCACTCAAACATGCGCAATAGGAGGATGAGGGCCAAGATGAATGACAAACTCCCCAAGACTGTCAATGAACTGTACACATTGATAGACAAGTGTGCTCGTGCTGATGAAGTAAGGCGATTACCCGGAGAGGAGTCTGGCATCGAAGTTGACTCATATGATGACGACGGGCTCGAAGGGGAAGAGTTAAAAGTGCAATAATAAGCATAAAGGAAAAGCAGTATTGGCCATTGAGAGCTCTGGTGATCTCAGCGCAGGCAAGAAAGCCAAGGCCAAGACCACCGGCAAAGGAGCTGCCACATGGGCTAATTGCCGAGAGGCCGCTGCCGTAGAGAAAACCCAAAAGTCTGACGGGCCATACTGCAAGATCCACCACACCAAAGGCCATGATCTCCAAGAATGCCGCCAAGTTGACCAGCTTGCTAGGAAACGGAGGGCTGGGTATGAGAAGCACAACAAGGAGAAGGGTCAAGACAGTGATGTTGGGCAGGGCCGTGGCGGCAGAGGAGGTCGCCGCAGCAAGTCCCTACAGGAGAAGGAAAAGCTAACCAACGGCCATGAGAAGAAATAAGCAGATGACATGAGTGAGGATGAGGATGGAGAGGAGGATTCTAGCGAGCGAGTATTCTAGAAGGAAACTGAAGCCATGTGTGTTGACGGGGGTGCATCCTTGCATTCCTCTCACTGCCAACTCAAGTAGTCGACGTGTGAAGTCAATGTCGTGGAACCAGCTTGAGAATCAGGAAACAACTTAGATGGTCCCGCACGCCTATCATCTTTGATGAAGAGGATCATCCTCAACGCATCACTGCGGTCGGATGCTTGCCGTTGTTGGTCTCCACAACAATCTGCAACCTCAAAGTCACCAAGATGTTAGTGGACGGCAGGGAAGGATTGAATCTGATTTCTCCTAAGGTGGTTGAGAGGCTGCAGATCCCTAACGAAGAGCTCATGGCTACAGATACCTTCCAAGGTGTCAACTCTGACAGGAGCCGACCCAAGGGAAAAATCACTTAGCCTATGACGTTTGGTAGGGATTTGAACTACCGGACTAAGAAAGTGGTGTTTGAAGTGGTTGAACTTCCCTTGCCTTACAATGGAATTCTTGGTCACCCAGCTCTGGCAAAATTCATGGCAATATCCCACTAGGCTTACAACACTTTGAAGATGCCAGGACCCATTGGAATTATCTCCATTCCATCTGACAAGAAGGAGACGGTCATATGCATGGACAAAATGTATTGAGAAGCGGTAGCAGCTGAAGCAGCAGAAGTCCCAGCTGCCGCCAAGGACTCGAAGAAAGCAAGGAAATCTAGCATGAATACCGGCAAGAACTCTAGGAAGCGTGCCTCTTCATAGTGGGCTGGACCTGACATGACCTGCCGGAAAGTTCCGCTAGCAAGAAGTCTAAGGTCACCTATACCGAGACGAAGAAAATCCCAGTAGGGTTGGATTGTACTGGTGGTACGTTCACCATCTGCGCCACCCTTACTGACAAATAGGAAAGCGCGTTCGTTGCCTTCCTATGGGGGAATGTCGATGTGTTTTTTGGCAACTATCTGACATTCCCGGTGTTTCAAGGGAGGTAATTGAGAACTACCTTGCCGACGGCTCATGCCAAACCCATCAAGAAAAAGGTTAGGAAGCAAGCTTTGGAACAGCAGCAGTTCATTGCCGAAGAGATCAATAAAATTGAACGACCTGGTTTGGTTAGAGGAGTATTGCATCCAACCTTGTTAGCCAACCCGGTATTGGTGCGCAAGGCGAATGGGAAATGGAGAATCTGCATAGATTTCACCAACCTGAACATGGCATGCCCGAAGGTCCCTTTTCCCTTGCTGTTCATCGATCAAATCGTTGATTCCACATTCGGGTGTGACTTGCTCTCCTTCTTGGATGCCTACTCCTTATACCACCAAATATTCATGACTAAGGTAAAGACTGCATTCATAACTCTGTGTGGGACATCTTGCTTTGTATGTATGCCTTTCGGGTTAAAGAGCATCTGGTCTACCTTTGCAGAGCCATGCAGGGTGGATTTGGACCTCAGTTGCACATAAAAGTGGAAGCCTACATGGAAGACATAGTAGTCAAAAGCAAGGATGAAGCAAATCTCATACAAGACTTGGAAGAAACTTTTGCAAACTTGCGCAAGATCAATTTGAAGCTCAACCTCAACAGTGTGTGTTTGGTCTCCCCTCTGGCAAGCTCCTTGGGTCCTATGCGATCGAAGGTGTGGCCCCGTCCCCGGATGCTGAGCTCAAGGCTCTTCCCCTGGAGGTCCTAGCCCCCAGGTGCTCCACGGGGGTGAGCTGCTTCTTCTTCTAGCGTGCATCCTAACAAGGCAGGGCATCCTCCTTGTCATCCGAGCGCTCGACCGCAGCAGCGCAGTAAGCACGCTCGAGGGAGCAGACGTCATCCTTCTCATCACAGGTGATGTTGATTACGCTGCCACTCCCTGGCATCTTGAGAACATTATAGCCGTGATGAGTTTCCGCCATAAACTTGGCGAGAGTCAGGTACCCAAGGATCGCATTGTACAGGAGGTGGATGTGGGCGACGTTGAAGAAGATGCTCTCGGTGTGCTAGTTCTTGCGTCCGCCGAAGGTGACGGGCAGGCGTACTTGCCCAATGGGAACTGTGGAACCATCAGTGACTCCCAAGAAGGGCTTGGTTGGCATGAGCTGGTCGTACGGTACTTGGAGTGTCTCGAAGGTCTCAATGGAGAGGACATTGAGCCCTGCTCCACTGTCGATGAGGGTCTTGCTGATGAGGACGTTGCTGATGGTCAGAGTGCACAACAAGGGGAGCCTGCCAGCCATAGCCGAGCACCTGAGTTGATCCCTGAAGTCAAAGGTGATGTCATTCTGGGACCACTTGAGGGGATGCATGGCCTCAGGCTTTGGGAGAGCCGCGTTCACCACCCGTGCGAATTGCTTGAAGATGATGTTCGATGTTGGGGCATGGGCGCCGCCCAGGATACAGGCTACCGCCCTGACCTCCTAGAAGCCCCCAGCCCCATCGTCCTGCCTGTCCTCTTCCTTACTTCTGGGTGGAGGTGGTAGTGGTGGTAGGCCTGCCTCGAGGGCGAACCTCACGAGGGTGGCCATGGCGTGACCCCTTCAGAGGGTCATGGCGCTACCGGTCCTCCCGAGCCTAATCATGCTAGCGGTCCTCCTAAGGCTGATCGCCCCAACGGTCCTCCCGAGACTGGTTGCACCACCCCTGATGCGGATCCGGGTTGTCCCTATGGCCTCAACCGCAGCCTCCGCTGCATCCGAAGCCACGGTTAGTGCGTCCGGTGAGCCGGCCGAAGTGTTCGGCGCGAACCAGCTTGAGTTCCTGGCAGTCGGTAGTGTCATGGTTGTTGGTGCCATGGAAGATGCAGGTCGGTCTCCCCCCCCCCTGCGAGATGCTCCATGCCTCGGCCGCGCTTCACCTCAGGCTCGCCCGCTAGTACCTTTGGGGCCTTGTGCTTTGCCTCCTTGGCGTTGGTCTTCTTTTCCTTTGGCTCTACCGTTGGAGACTCACGGAGTGACAAGCGGCCCTCTTTGGCCTTGGTGCACCTATTCGGTAGGTTTAACATCTCTAGGGCGGAGCACAGCTCGTCGTTCATGGCGAGCTCTTCCTTCATCTTGAGAATCGTGACGCCGTCGGTGAAAGCGGAGATGATAGCCTCATCCAACGCCTTCGGGACCTTGTGGTGCATAGTCATGAAGAAGTGTGTGAACTTGTGCATGGTCTCTGCATCTTGTTGCTTCACATGTTGTAGGTTGTTCATGGTGAGCGCGCGGTCACGGGTACCCAGGAAGTTGGCTATGAAGCGCTTGCACAGCTCGTCCCAAGAGGTGATGGACCTCTCCGGGAGGTTAAGGAGCCAGTAGAGCGCGCCGCCCTTGAGCTCCATGGGGACCAGCATGCCATGACCTTGTCATCTCCACCGGACGTCCGGATGCTCATCGATTAGAGCTGGAGGAACTCGTAAGGATCCGGGGTGCCGTCATAGCGAGCGGGTTGGTCGGGTTTGAACTTGTAGGGCCATGTAGTTAGATGGAGCTCCGGCGAGATGGCGAGGCAGCCCACCGGCTCGACGGGTGCTGCTACACATGCGTGCGAGGCCCGGTCTTGATGCTCTTGAGGGGCCATCGTGAGTGTTTCCCGGTCACGATGCCGGTTCGACAGTGTGGGGAGCGCGCGCGTGTCGACACGTGGCCGGGGCACCACCTGGCAGCTTACTTGATCTCCTGCCCTTGCCCGCGCCACGTGGGGCTGGTCATGCTGGCATGCTTCACACCTAGGCTCGGGGTCGACGTCGCATTGCGGAGGAGGTGGCGGCACATCATGGGCCACGTCGTCTTCCAAGGAAGGTCAGGGTCAAAACAAGAAGGAGAGCGTTGAGGCATTGCTAGCAGCATTGATGAGCTCCGTGATGCATCGAACCAATCGCCGTAGCGGTCGGGGGTGGGGTGGTAGCGAAACAGCTCATTCGCCATGGCGAGTGCACCCGAACCGCACGCCGTCCCGGGTCAGACGTGGGAGGATGACCCGATAGCTAGGACGATAGACAGAGTGGTGGTGTGGCCGTCGCACTGCACGGCGACCGGCTAGGAGGAGTCTTGTTGTTCATGGGCATCCGGGCTAGTGGCGGTATTGGTCGTAGGCAAGAGGGACCGGCGCGTGTCGGCACGGCCCACGGGTGCTGTTTGGGCAACGTGCGCAGCTCGACGCTCAGCTCAGGCTTGGTGGGCGTCAACCATCGGAGCGGTGAGATGCGGAAGAGCTTGTCTTGAGGAAAGCTTCGACACACCCCCTACCTGGCACGCCAAATGTCGGATTTGGGGCTCCGCAAAACCCTCAAGGTTCAAACACAGAGGCGTGTGTGAAGGTCCCCTGCAGCTTCGCCCTACTTAGCTCGCTACCCGACGATTACTACGGAGAACTCGCACGATGACGAGGAAGAAGATGAACACGATGGTTTACTTTCGCACCCTGTGTTTTGCCTCTCTTGACTAAGTTGACATGACTAAAAAATTAGGGCCAATTAAAACATTTTCTCTGCTTGTGATGCTTGACTTGATTGTTGATTGCTTTGTTTGTTTGCTTGTGCTCTATATTCATAAAATCTCTCCTACTCTCAAAACTCATATCCTTGCTCCAAATCTTGCCCAATGAACATGGTAGGTGTATAGGATATAAAATATTTTTTATAAAATATTTTTTTGGCCAAAATGGATTGATTCAAATTAGGTTTTCCAAAACCCCTGAATTAAGGTTTGTACTACAAGTCCCCAAATTAGGTGGATTGTTGTCCCACAAAGGTTTTATTTGAAACCCAATATATATATATATATATGACTTCCCAAAAGTGCCAAATATTATTTTCCTATTTTATTTAAATGCTTTTTCTTAAGGCTAGAAATGGTCTTTTATAGGAAAAATTTATTTAAATGTTTTAACAATTTTTTTGAAAATTTAGGGAAACTCAATGGACATATATTTTCCATATATAAGAGTTTCAACAGATGGTCATGTTCAAAATATTGGACAAAACCCACCCAAACCCTTCTTGCCTATTTCAAGCTTTTGAAATATTTCTATAAGAAATATTCTCAAATAAACCCAAGAAAATTCTAGCATGTCAAACATGACATATGTGATCACCTTTTCAGGTTTCATATCAATCCCAATTGATTTGGTTCACCAAATTATCCCAAAACCCTCTCTGTCCAGATCCAAATTTGAGCAACTCTACATTGACAACTGTCTCCTAATGATCTCACAATTAGTGGACATGTTCTAATACTCCAATAATGCATGCACACCAAGTGGTGCATCAAGGATAACACATCTACTTGTCCAAATCCACCCAAACCCACTTTTGTTGATTTCGAGAATTGGAAATATTTGCATTATCAAGTTTCCCCATTTGGTCCCAAACATTTTGGGTATGCTCTAATACCCAAATAATGCTACCAAATCAAGTGGTGCATCAAGGAGAGTGGATTTTCACAGCTAGATCTAAGCAAATCCATTTCTTCCCATTTATAGGGTTTGCCAAAGTTACATTGGCAACTTTCCTCAACAAATCTCAAACTTGGTGGTAAACCTTATTTTTAACCATCATTTATCCCTATTAAATCTCAAGGCATGTAGGATTCATTTACTTGTCCAAATCATCATCAAAAACCTTCTGGTCATTTCTAAAAGTCACTGTTGTCACCCTCTAACTTATTCACCTTGAGTCTAAATTGTTACCACAATACCTCCTAGTGCCCATTTACCTCCAGTAATCTCCGCATAGCCATATCCCAATTATTGGTGGGGTAAAACCTCACATTTCCTCTCTGGACAGTAGGATTGCCAGTTCTCTTTACCTCTCCTCTTGCTTCTACCCCACCCCACCTCTACCAAAGCATCCTAGGAGAATCCCTGCATCCTCCAAGAGAAAGTGGACAAGGTGGGACCGCCCATATCATGTGTTGCATGCCATGACATGCAATATGCATTCTCTAGAGCGAGCTACAGTGTGCTCCCGCACTGTAGCCTCCCCCAATCCAGGGCCCGACTACCTCTGGCCTCTCAAGCTCGTCCCCCTGTCACACCATGTGTTTGTATCACTTTGTTATGCTTGGATTTACAAAATTTGGAACCAATTAAAACTTTTTGAGTGAATGCTTGTTTGAACTGTTCCTTGCTTGATTGTTTGGTTGATTATGTTTGGCACAATTAGGTTCTACTCCTCTCCATATTCATCTTCCTTGATCCAAACTTCTTGCCCGCTGATCATGCCATGTGAATAGTATCGAAAACTATTTTTTATCAAAAATTATTTTGAAAAAAAAGAATTTATCCAAATTAGGTTTTCAAAAAAACATGAGTTGAGGTTTGCACTGCAAGTCCTCAAATTGGGTGGATTCTTTTTCCCCAAAGGCTTTATTTGAAACCTACTATATATATGACTTCCCAAAACCACCAAAAATTAATTTTAAAGATTATTTTACTATTTTATTTAAAGGATTTTTCTTAAGGCCAGAGATGGTCTTTTATAGGGAAAAACTACTTAACTGCTTTAAAAATGTTTGAGAAGATTTAGGGAAACTCAGCGGACCTATATTTTCTATATATGAGTTTGAACACATGGTCATGTTCAAAACCATGGGCAAAACCCCTTAAAACCCTTTGTACTTAAATCAAGCTTTTGAAATATTTCTATAAGAAATATTCTCAATAAATTCCAAGAAAATACCAGCAAATCACAATTGTTATATTTGATTATCTTGCAAAGTTTCATCTCAATCCCAATTGATTTGCTTCATAAAAATATTCCAAAACCATTCCTGCCCAGAGCCAAATTTAAACAACTTTACATTGTGAAGTTTATTCCCTTGACCCCAAACTTTCTGGGGATGTGCTAAACCCCAAATAATGATACCACACCAAGTAGTTAATTTGTGCGAAGTGAAATGCATGCCTAGATCTATAGAAATCTAATTCCATTGATTTCTAGGGTTTTACAAAGTTGCATTGTGAACTTTCTTCAAAACTCCTCAAACTTGGTGACCCTCTCTATTTCTACCTATATTTTCATCCTGTTAAATCTCATGGCAAGAAAACCCCATTTGCTTAGCCAAATCACCATCAAACACTTTTGCATATTTTGTAAAGAACCTTGTTTGACCCCCTTCTGCCATTCTCCTTCACTCCAAAATTTTACCACAGTCCCTTACTGATGTGTTTCACCTCTAGTAAAATACCCAAGGCCATTGATCATTGATTGTGGGGTAAAACCCTCATTTTACCCCTGGACTGCAATGGCAGGAGCATCTCTACCCTCTCCCCCACTCCATTTATTTTCTCCCTAGCTCCAGAGCATCCAAGGGGCATCTCTACTACACTCAAGTGCTAGTGGACAAGCTCAGGCACGCCGAGAGTGCATGGACATGCTACTGGCATGCTATAAGCGCAATACAGTGTGCCGCAACACTGTAGAAGGAGCATCCCGAGGCTTCTGGCCGCATTGGGATTGGGGAGTTTTCCCCCGTGTCGCCCTCGACGTCTGTGTCCCTCCAAACAGTCGGTCCCCTCCTCCCTGTCTCTCCAGCTGCCTCCCGCATGCGCGCCCAGCGCCGCCTAGCTCGGCCAACCATGGCACTCACACGCACGGGCACCCACACTCTACTTCTTCCCTCAGCTAGCCCTGGACTGCGTCCAGAAGGACCCCAGGAGCACCCGCGCTCACTCCCATGCCTTCTTGCCTCGTCCAGAACTGTGCTGGTGCACCACCTTGCTGTGGACCGCTGTGCCCCTATAAATGGCCCCTCCCGGACCTCTCTTTCCCATCTGCTGACTTCCCTCACCCCTCAATCGCCGCCTGCTCCACCCACTCCTTCCTAGAACCGCCCAAGCTCGAGATTGAGCTCGAGCTCCGCTGCATCGGCTCACCGGAGTTCACACGGTAGGAAGCCCCTTCGCCTCCATTCTCTCTTGAGTTGGACCAGTTGCACCTCTCTGATGCGATTCCCCTTCCTCCTTGTTCGTCTTGGAGCGTGAGATGGCCCCTACGATCACCTCCAGAATTCCCTCCGCCGCGGCCTCCTCACCGTCGGTGACTCTGCCACCCCCTCCGTTCCTTCGACCTCCAGGAGAACGGCGACTAGATGCCGAGTCCATTCCCGTGCTCGCCTTCCCTCGCCATGGACGGAGCTACTGCTGGTGAGCCCCTCCCCCTTTCTCCTAAGGTGGGAGAAGGTCCCGACAGGGAGACCCCACCTGTCGGCCTCTCCCTCGCCTCTCTCTCCCCCCTCTTTGTCATTGGACAACGGGCCCCGCACATTAGGTTTGAAACTTGATGTGCGCGGGGCACCGGCTCGCCTCGCCTGGTTGGTGACTAGGCCGGCCGAGAAGGCTGGTCATTTGGCCCAAGGCATTTTATTTTTATTTTTCAGTAGGTTTTCCAAAAATCCCACCGGATTCAATAATAATCCAACGCCAAATATTTTTCCACCACAAATCTTAGGATATTCTATAGAATTAAAAGTTCCACTTGTGCATTATTGTGTGAATGTTTTATGAAATGATTTTAACTAAAAACTAGTTTTTTATATTTTGAGCCTCTATTATAAATAGTTTTAAAGACTTTTTTCCTAGCAAAACCATATATAGATATTTTTAGAATAATCTATAGTATTTATCAGAGTGGGGTAACATTTTAGGAGTAAATATTGTGCTCTATTTCTGTGTGATGCTTATTTTTGCCCGTTTGTTGACGAAGGGATTGGACCCGAAAATTTCAAAGACCTCGAGGACTTTGTTGAGCTAGGAAAGAAGCCCTTTGACCAAGACTAAGAACCATTTTTATTTGCATGGCATAAATCACTTATTTCCATGATGTTGATCATTCTAGTGAGGTACCCCCCTCCTTCGGTGGGATGCCTCCGATACTTTACTGTTGATACTTGCATCGTGCATGACCCTGATACGTCTCCAACGTATCCATTTTTTCCAAACTCTTTTTCCCTTGTTTTGGACTCTAATTTGCATGATTTGAATGGAAGTAACCCGGACGGACGCTGTATTCAGCAGAATTGCCTTGGTGTTATTTTTGTGCAGAAATAAAAGTTTTTGGATTGACCTGAAAATTTATGAAGAATATATTTGGAGTTAATAAAAAATATTGGTGAAAGAATCAACTGCAGGGGGCCGACCACCTAGCGACAAGCCTGATGGGCGCGCCCACCACCCTAGGAAGCGCCCCTGTGTCTTGTGGGCCCCCTGACGCTCCTCCAACCTTGTTTCCACTTCTATATATTCCTATTCGGGAGAAAAAAATACATGAGAAGAGTTCATCACGTTTCACGATACAGAGCGGCCGTCATCTCCTGTTCTTCCTCGAGAGACCAGATCTGGAGTCCGTTTTGGGCTCTGGAGAGGGGAAATCGACGCCTTCGTCATCACCAACCATCCTTAATCACCAATTCCATGATGCGCTCCACCGTTCGTGAGTAATCTCGTTGTAGGCTTGCTGGACGGTGATGGGTTGGATGAGATTTATCATGTAATCGAGTTAGTTTTGTTAGGGTTTGATCCCTAGTATCCACTGTGTTTTGAGATTGATGTTGCTATGACTTTGCTATGCTTAATGCTGGTCACTAGTGCCCGAGTGCCATGATTTTAGATCTAAACCTATTATGTTTTCATGAATATATGTGTGTTCTTGATCCTATCTTGCAAGTTGTAGACACCTATTAGGAGTTATGATTCGCATCCCCTAGGGTGACAACAACTGGTATTATTTCCGGTGATTACCGTAGTTTTAGGAGTTCATGTATTCACTAAGTGCTAATGCTTTGGTCCGGTTCTCTTTTAAAAGGAGGGCTTAATATCCCTTAGTTTCCAATAGGACCCCGCTGCCATGGGAGGGTAGGACAATAGATGTCATGCAAGTTCTTTTCCATAAGCATGTATGACTATATATGGAATACATGCCTACATTACATTGATGAATTGGAGCTAGTTCTGTGTCACCCTATGTTACAACTGTTGCATGATGAATGCCATCCGACATAATTATCCATCACTGATCCATTTCCTTTGAGCTTTCCATATATTGATCTTTGCTAAGTTACTTTTCCGTTGCTATTGTTACAAACACTACAAAACTGCTACTATCACTTTTGCCACCGTTACCGTTACCTCCATACTACTTTGCTACTGAATACTTTGCTGCAGATATTAAGTCTTTCAGGTGTGGTTGAAATGACAACTCAGATGCTAATACTCGAGAATATTCTTTGGTTACCCTTGTTTCGAATCAATAAATTTGGGTGGAATACTCTACCCTCGAAAACTGTTGTGATCCCCTATACTTGTGAGTTATCAAGAGACCCTACCATCCTTATGAGGGTTGTGCGGGTGGGACTAGTTCACGGGACCCCGATCCTAAGCCATAAGAATCCAGCCTATAACACATCACATCACTTTGTGGCCTCACGCATGGTTATCTCCACGGATACCACCTTACCTGGGGCGGGACCGTTTGCGTCTTTTGGATCACGTATGTGAATCTGTCGCTAGCATTCAAATGTCAAAGAACCCGGGTCGACATGACTAGTCGTAGAACCAAAGTCGCAAATATGTACAGGGTTAAGCATACATAACCTAGCAATGTAGGTGTCAATCTCTAGCATGTGTAGACGAGTCATAGAAATCTACAAGAACTCCATTACGCCGTGGGACATAAATGTCATCACTACATGTAGACGAGTCGTAGCAGGCTACAGGGACTCCATTACACTGCGAGCATTTCCCCAAAGGGACAGACACAGCAACAAAGACGAATACATGCCGGTCAATCAATGTTTTCGGAGCAGTAGAAACCTACCAAGGCTCGATGGCAGCACAAAGAGGCATTTCCCAGTAAAGAGTATTACTAAAGGGACACAACTAGTTGTCGAATCCCACACATACCAATGCATTTCAAACATTATGCATGATATGCGTACAACATGGCATCACAATATAACTCTATGACTCAAGTATTCATTAATTACTCACAGGAGCCAACATAGTGTGATATTACAAACAGGGGTCACATGACCCAACACTCAAGTCATACAAGCAACAAGTGGAAGGAAACATGTCTAGGAATAGACATCTACTAAAAGTGGCTGGAGGAGCCTAAAAAGATACAACGACCCTACCAAAGGAACCAGACCTCTGTCTAGGATTCCCAAACTAATCAAGTCAACATCGTACTTCACATCATAAGAATCACTAATGGGACTAACGTCTCCTCTGCAAAAACATAAACTAATCAAACATGAGTACAAAGGTACTCAGCAAGACTTACATCAGAACTAACTACATATGCATTAGTATCAATGAAGGGGATTATGGAGTTTATTGCAGCAAGCCAGCTTTGACTCTTGGCTAACATGTACTATGACTACAAGTAGTATCTTTGAGGTGGGAGAGCACACACGAGTCCACATATTCACCAAACCAATACACCACTATGGATCCACTCCCGTCTTCCTACAAGAAGGCCATCCATAGGACTCCCACTTATCTTGCGCATCTTAGAGTATCCCTTTCACTTTTCTATGTACCACATAAGCAATCCAAGTAGTCCATATCCAAGGACGCGGCTATTCGAACAGATTGATTCACCCTGCAGGGGTATACTTCTTCACACACGCTCCCGCCATTTACCGCCATGTGCACGTAAAAAGGCACCTCGACATCCTTCAAGCGGAAGCCCATCAAGGGAGTCAGCCACGACCGTCAATCACACAAGACCCTAGTGTAGTTTTATCGCCTATTTGAGACTGAACCCGCAAGGAAGTCTGGTTGAAGATCCCATTACGACCCTAAACGATGTGTATAGTGTTCCCAAGCCCATCTTGACGGATGGTTCTACGCTTGGTACACCCGGCGACTGGTGTATCTACCGCGCCATAGCCTACCCCTTCGGTTAGCACCATGCACGGCCGCCAACACATCCTACAAACACCAGAAACTAGTTGCAACTCCTGGACAGAGATCAAGGCGAATAATAAGCCGAGAGGGTCCATTGGTTTCGGGCGCAATACATTGTAGTCTCTTGTCTTGGATAACATACACAGAACTCAGTTCCTAAGGACAGTCCCGATGAGACAACCTGCCATGTACTCCTACATGGCATCTCATCGCTACCTTTACCAAATCATTTTCACACAATTAGCTCTCACATGGTAGGACATGTTCACCACCATTCCAATTCATCGCCTAAATGGATCAGATTCGACACGACTCTAAGAATAGCTGGCACAGTAATCAATTATGGATGAGTAAGCACAAAAAGGCTCAAGCACTTACTACTTATGCTAAGTGGTTTCAACTATTTACTGTGGCAAGGATAGGTCATGCAAAGGAATGGGTTCAACTACCGAGCACATGTAACAGTTGAATCATGATTGTCCTAATGCAATAAAAGAGAGCAGGAGCGAGAGAGTGGGTTAATATCAGTATGGTCAAGGGGGGTTGCTTGCCTGACAGCTCTGAAGATAGTACTTCTCTTCATCGGTGTCAACAATCATAACATCAAAACCATCATCTACCGAGAAGGAACAACAATGACAGAACAAGAAAGGAACGCATTCAATGCAATGCAACAAACATGATGCATGATATGGCATGTTAAGGTACTGAATTCACCTAGCACAATATTTAGTCATATTAGTTGAGGTGGAATTCAAATAGGCACCAAATTCCAACGCCAAACTATTATCAAATTTGTCCTAATCATGAAATTTCCTAGTTGGTGATCTTAACTTGTTCAAACATGCATGATCGTGGCATAAACAGTTCATTTGATTTTTATGATCATTTTTCATATATATATTATTTTCATGTGACTTACAGATTATTTCCTATGATTTTTAGAATTTTGAATATTTTCTGAAATATAATAAATTATTTAGTATTTATTTAAAATCTAGAAACATTTACTACATTAGCATGACATCACGGTAAGGTCAGGAGGTCAACTCACCGTGCAGAGTCAAACATGATGTTTGGGGTCCACACGTTAGTGTCACATAGACTAAAAGGGGTTTAACTAAACTTAACTAAAAATTAATAGGGCCCTGGCCCCACTTGTCATACACACTAATAACTAACAGGGTTTAGTTAACTCACTAACTAAACTAATTAGCAGCAGAGCCCATCTATCAGCGGCTCTAGGGGTTAGTTTGCAGGGCCATTAGCCAATAATGGCTGCCATGTCAGACCCGCCGACGGCTCAACGCTGGCGACCATCAGCAGTGTCTGAGGGCTTCGGGATTTGCCGTCCGATAACCAATCGACATGGGGTTTGGTCCTATGCCCTGCTACACGCATGCCGCATCCAACGGAGCAAGTAGCTGGGCAAGGGGAGGCCAGCAGTGATGGCGGCGACCACATCGCGGTGGTTGGATCTCGAGTCAGCAAGGGTCGGGGTTCTGGGGCACGAGCGAGCAAGGGGAGCAGCTGGTCGGCTTCACAGAAGCTCCAGGAGCTCATAGAGATGCTCGGGCGTGAGGCGTGAAGGCTCTGTCCACGGCCACGCCATCACCATCGGCGAGGGGCTCGGGCTCGCAGCGGGGCGAGTGGTATCGGATGGGAGGGAGCATAGGGAGAGGGGGAGGTGCATCAGTGGATCACCGCGGGGCTTCTGGTGCTGCTGGCGAGTCTAGGGAGGCACGGGATGGCGCAAATCAACGGCCGGCGTCCGGCGGAGGCCGAGGAAGAAACGGCGGCTCGAGGGCGTTCGGGTCCTTCATGGCGCTGCATGGCTTGGGGAGACCACGTGGGGGTTGTGGCGGAGCTTGCGAGCAGCAAGACAGGGCAACACGGAGCCGGTGGCTGCGGTGGCTGTGTGCAACGGTCGCGACGACTCTCGGTAGTGGTGGGGAGAGCGAGAGGGAGGCGAGGGAGAGAGAAAAGGGGAGGCCTCGATCTCGACGTCACCTGCGGCCTAATCTGTGGCGTTGTGCTGGCTTGGGGTAGCCAGCCAGGGAGCTGCGTGGCGCCCCGACCGGGCGCTGTGCTCGTCCTCCCCTCTGCCAGTAGGAAGAGGTTGAATACGGAGATGCCCCTGGTGGGCTAGGCAGTGCTGGGCTGCACAGGTATGCGCCAGGTAAGGTTTTGCTCTTTGTTTTTATTTATGTTTTATGTTTTTTTAGTTTTGTTTCAATCTAGTTTTCAAACCAAACTATTTTATAGACTTCTGAAAATTATTGTGGGAGCTATTATAATTATTCCAAAACCCCACAAAATGTTTTAGAATTATTGGAGCTATAAATAGTTTTATGGCCATTTATTTGCTCCAATTCAAATACATCTAGTATATACTTAAAACGATATAAAAGGAACTGCTAAGATGTAACAGTAAAAAAAGAGTTTAAAACAACGGCTGGGATTTTCTTTGTAGAAGTACACATATGCAATAAGGAAAATCACACGTACATAATCAGGTCACTTCATACATACAAATTGCGTTACACGTCTTTCATCCAACACGTAATCCTTTTCTGCTAAAATCTGTCAGAATCAATCAGGGCATAAGATTAAACGTCATGCAACTATGGAAAATCTAAACACCACAAAAAAGAGTTCGACCATAATACATGTATTGAGGTTGTTCAACATGTATGCCTTTTAAATGATATATAAGCTTAAACGGCAGCCAACTTTGGAACATCTGAACACCAAAAAAAGAGCCTGTCCATAGTGCATGTGTTGAGGGCGTTTATGATTTCAGCAAATTAATCAATCCGGGGTACTTCCTTTTCTGCACAAAAATCAACCCGAGCTACTTTTTCCTTGACGTTGAGAGCTGTTAAAAATACATGCTTTTTTGTTTGCGAGGTATTCAAAATACAAAAATACGTACTTCATGTTGGGCGACAAAGTTTCTCTACCTAGGGTAAAAAAGTTATGTGTACGGACATAACTAAAGGACTGGGGTAAAGAGATTACTAAAATAGGAATACTTTTGTCTAATAAATATTAAATATGCCTACAAAAGCATTTGTTAGCACAATTATGTGAACTTTCATATATCATATAAATCAATCAAGTTTGGTCATCAAAATGAATATTAATTTCCTTACAACTTTTTAACAAAATTAGTTTTACAAATATCATTTGTGCATAGAAAAATTATAATAAATATAGCAGAGGAAATACGCACCATCCAACATTTAACAATGCATCACACACTTCACCAACGGGGAACAACAACATGCAGAAGAAATAACTGTGACATAACACACAAAAATAAAAGTACAATTATTATAAATAAGAGCGATGCAAATTCTATCTGCTAACCTCACTATGCTAAAGATGATGAGACACTACACGGCTTACATAGCCAACTTGTCAACTCCCCCGCCCCACTGGCATGCAAATCCAACCTCATCACAGTTTACATCTCAAAGCCATGGTGACTTTTTTTCTAGAAAAGGAGGAATACCTCCAGCCTCTACATCAAAAAGAGGCACGCGGCTTGGCGACTTGGGTTTGATAATTGAGCAGAAGTTATGTGCAGTCAAAAACTAATTTTCAAGTTCACGATGTGGTCACATATAATTAATAAAATCATGTCAGCTAGGAGCACAAATACGCCACTAATCCATAATTCTTGCTTACGAGAAGTTGCTCACGGAGGCTAATCAGAGGTGGATAGTGGACGTGCAGAGAGATGAGCAAAAGAGAGAAGCACTACTAGGGAAAACCCTAGTAGTAGCATTTGGAATATGCATATTAGTAGCGTTGGGTCTAGCGCTACTGCTATCGTGCTATAGCTAAGTTTTAGCAGTAGCGCTGGCCTGGCATGCGCTACTACTATGTGTTGTTAACAATAGCGCTTGCCTGGAAAGTGCTACTGCTAACTATCTGTAGCGCTTGGACCAACAAAGCGCTACTGCTAATCCAGCGCTGCTATTAGATGATTTCTAGCGCTATTGCTAGTATTCCTGCTTTCGTAGATTTACACCCTCTACGTATTTATACAGGATCTATACAGTAGTTTCATCAGATCATCATAATACATCATTGTCATATAAGAACTCCTCATCATTCTCATTTTCGTCAATGAGACATCATATAACAAGTTGGTCACTAGCCATAATTACAACTCATCATCATCATCATCAACTCTAACACATTGTAGCACATAATAACACATTGTACCTAGGACCTAGTCCTCTCTCATAGGACCTACTCTACCCTCTCTTAGGTACAATATCATAAAACAAGATAGGCCCTGACTCTCCATTATGGAGAGCGGAGATCATCCTGTCTCCCATTCTTGGCCTACGCATAATGTTGCTTCCAAGTAGCTCTCTATGATTGACCATACATTTTTTTCCAATCTTTAATTGTCATGACTCCATCGGTTTTAGAAATCCAGTATGGACAGGAGTGATGCGTAGGCTGACCTGGCCATGGTGGCCCTAAGCTCGTAACAACAATGCGACCTCTCAGAAACATCAGATGAGGCACACAATCCTTCAGGATTTTCTGTTGAAAAACATAGTAATAACTTTGTAGTTAGCAATGTAGGTTAGTTTTAGAAGAATTTATGCAAAAGATGCACGGATGTCGTAATAGTAGAATTAAAATCTTACCATGCAATCTCCATGGATGTTACCGTAGTTCACCACGTGCACTAGTGGCACATATTGACCATAATGTGCAAGAGTTTGATAATAGCTATTGTAATTCTCAATATGACTAAGAAATGCGGTAAGATCATCTTCCTCCTTATAAGTTAATTCTGCTTCATCACTGTAGTAGTAGGTTCTGTCTACCATCTTCCGTACATTTTTTGAAGAATGAAAATAAGTTGTCAATTCAATAAGTTGTCAACTATTTTTAAATAAACAATATAAATTACTTAACAATATGGTTGAAAAACCTCACATAATGGTAGAACTGGAGGCGTCTGCACATCAACTCAGATGTCGATATTACCTTCAATTTCATCTTCCGGACGAATATCAAAGGTGACAAGCATATTAGGCTCAAATGCATAAGCCTTGCATAGTGCTTGCCAAGTTTTGCATTCAAAATAGCAATAGGTGTCTTCATGGTACAATTTTACCGCAAAAGTAAAACCATGCTCGATCCTCAAGTGAACTATCTTTACCTCCATATCTTTTTTAATATTGAAACCAATCTTATCCAAGACATCAATTCTTGCATGGCAGGGGATACGCTTGTAGAATAGTAAACAATTAAAATTATAAGTTGAAGCAAAAGAAGCAGAAGTCATGCTTAATTACGAAAAAAGACTTGTCATTGTGACTTACTGTATCCACTTCGAAGGTCTCATCCAGCATAACAAAGGTCTATCACAAGGAGAATAAGGAGAAGCAAACCCCACGACAACTGTCGGCATTCTTCTTCTCTCATATATGGTGGAGACTCTCCCTCACTGATTTTTTGACTGTCATGTATGGAGCCCCGACAGTGTCAACTCAAAATGTCATTTAATTCTCTTTCTAGAAAATCTGGGTCACTCGATATTTTCTACATATTTTCGAACAAGTCATGCTAAAATTCATGAAAAAATTCGGCATGACCTTTGCTAAAATAGGACATATCGAGCGCCTGAAATTTACCGGAACAGAAATGAATCAATACTCAGGCAAAACATAGGCCACCCTGAGGTGTTCCCTGCAAACATAGGCCACCCTGAGGTGTTCCCTGCAAACATAGGCCACTTGGATAAGCACTAGTACTACAGAACACTACATATCACATATTCCATGAAAATTGTCACAACTACTCATGTAGCTTCTACTCTACTACAACGATCAAAACATCTACATCGTCATCGACATGGGGATTTGGCTGGTCTCACCTCGAGGTCAGAGGTGGTCGGTGACGGGGACGGTGGCGGGGATGATGCAGGGGCTCCTTGATTTATGCAAAAAAAATGAAAACATTATTATCCTCATCTTAGGACTTAGTGAAACCCTTTGTCTGAAACATCCTAGTTCTAGCCCTAACATTTACTGAAAATACCTTGTTCTAACCCTAAAAATTGAAAAGACCTATACATTTACTAAAAATACCATAGTTCTAGCCCTAACATCTGTCCATCCATCCATCTATCTATATATCCTCTTAAACCCTAGTTCTAATCATCGACATGGGCATTTTCATATTTTATTTGATACCGACATCGAACGAAATCTATTATATTCAAAAACCTACATTTACTAAAAAAATGTCATATAGCATAATACATTTCTATACCTAAAAATCTCTATTAATAATTTCTTTAACTAAAAATTTTATTACTAAAAAACTTGGTATTATAGAAAGGAGGAGGAGGAGGAGGTGGCAGGAGGAGGGAGGAGGAGGGAGGAGGAGGAGAGAGTAGGAGGAGGGAGGGGGAGGAGGGAGGGGGAGGAGAGAGCAGGAGGAGGGATGGGAAGGAGGAGGGAGGAGGAGGGAAGAGGAGGATGGAGGAGGGGGCACCGAAGGGAGGAGGAGGAGGGGGCACCGGAGGGAGGAGGAGGAGGGAGGAAGAGGGACGAGGAGGGGCGCCGAAGGGAGGAGGAGGAGGGGGCTGCCGGAGGGAGGAGGGAGGAGGAGGGGGAGGAGGAGGGAGGAGGAGGGCGGGAGGGACCTTGAGGGCGACGGTGGGCAATGGCGGCGACGGCGCGCGATGGAGTGAGTGAGAGGGGGCGGTGGCCGGAGGGAGTGAGAGGGGGCGGAGTGAGTGAGAGGAGGGAGAGTGACCAATGCAGGCGAGGGGAAGAGGATACGGTACATTAGTTGTAGCGCCTTTAGTAAGAGCGCGCTACCAATACAACTTTATCAGTAGCACTTTTTCCCGAGAGCGCTGCTACTACAACTAGTGGCGGTGGGCTGCTTAGTGGTAGCACTCATTATGTTTCCAGCACCACTGCTAAGCATTTACTTGTAGCGCTTCCACAAGACAGCGCTGCTGCTTATTACCAGCAGCGGTTGTTATTTTCCAGCGCTACTAATAGTGTCCTGCCTATAAGGTTTTTCCTAGTAGTGAAAGCCCAAGAAATATTCTATATTGATGAATATGGACAAAACACTGCCACTGGATATAACATAATTAAACTAATAGGAAGATAAAAGAAATATAAGGTTACAACTCGACCATGAATATGTGCAGGAAAGAACAAATGACATATATTCCAATAATAATATATTTCAAGAGAATTTACTACCAACTACAATTATAATAAAATATCAAAATGATTACAAATGTTATATAGCTATATATGGAACATCAACATACTTTGCAGTGTGATTGACATCATAAATGACTCCAAATTTCTTGAAACAAATAGAACAAGTTTGTTCCAAACTTAGTACTAAAATTTCTTCGACCGGACAACACATATGTTATTAGCTAATGTAGCCAAACAAGGGAACTTCGATCTGCATATACATATGCATGTATTCTTGAACGGTATGTTTGAATTGAAATGCAATTACTCATAGGAACTTATTCAAGTTTCATGTTTCTATAAAAATCGTTATGGAAACACCTTTAAGATAATTAGCAGATCATATGAATAACTAAATTAGGTCAGCACCCTTAGTTAAAAAGTTACGATAATATACAATGTTTATTTGTTTATTAAAAAAGAAACATATGGCAACTATATGAAAAAGTCTAAATAATAATCTAGCCGCACAAATGCGCGGGTCACTCCTCTAGTTATGTATTAATTCAAAAATCCAAAATGACTAGTAAAAATGTGCATCACCTCTGGTTGATGTTTTCAACATTTTCCAAAAATGATGGAAATTTTGGATAACCATTTTGGGTCATTGAAATTATTACTATTTTGAAGTTGAACCATCTTGAATTTCTTTTGTGCAAGGGCTTGATCATTCCCCATTTCAGGTTCACTTGAATTTTAGCATGATGCATGGATGCCACTTATGCAACTAATGTAGGCAATTTCTAGGGCTGTGACAACTCACCCCCACTAAAACAAGAATCTCGTCCCGAGATTCAGGCGTAGGGTAAGAGGATAGAGGGGACACAAATTGACATAATACTCGTGGTCCAATTGCCCTTCTCGAAGATGTTGATTCATTGCATCTTGTTGATCTTGACATCTTTGCTTTCAAGATCTTCGCCAAACTCAACGACAAAGGAAATGGAAAACCCTACCAGAATCGATCTTCTCGAAGATCCAACAACTCATGATCAACTCATAGAGTGAGATGTGAGAACATCTCTTGATCTAAGACACAAAACACACATCGAGAATGAGGGAATAAGGTAGATGTGGGAGGTTCAATTGGTAGGCAACAATTCCACGCTTAAACAGACGGTTACGGGGTTTCAAGTACAAAGGAGTTAGGTTGCCATTAATACCATAATGAGGCACCTTAGGGAGTGACTCGGAGAGTATTCCCTTAAGTGAAAAAAAGAATTACTTTTGATACAAAGATCATTGAAACTCTTCATACCAGCCTAAGGCATTTCACAACGATCATTTGAAGGAATTTGAAACAATGGCATACTCAGATCGGAATGGAAACTATAGTTATATTGCAACTCGGCAAACGGAAGGCACATTCCAATTGATACCGAGTATATAACCTAGTGTCTGAGCATGCTCTCAAGAACTTGAGCATTTCCATATTCGTGAAGGTTTCACCAACATCCATGCCAAAGATTCTGGCAACACATCATACTACCATGATTAATAGTGGTGGAGGATGTAGATGCAAACGAAGGCAAACACTTTCTCAGATTTCATGTTAGCTATGCCAAGGAATGAAATCTGGATGATCGACCGAGAGACATTTAGCTCTCCGCTTTTAATGTTCGGACTTCAGGGATTCCAAGGGTCCATGAGGAACAACTTCTAGAATAAGTCATACAAAATCCTCACGGGATGTGGCTAATGTTGCTGATAGAAGATACTATAATAATAGGACTTTCGGAAGCTGTGTTAGCCACAACATCACTTAACCGGTTACAGCGAGACCAATGTTATAATTCTTGGGAAACGTCCCAACCATTATACCTACCTTAGATTTAGATTTGGTTGGTGTCGAGATATTCCAAACTTAGCATGTCTGAAGAGGAAAGTTTGCAACACAAACCGACGAGATGACATTGCGGAATTCTCAGGAGATGAACTTCAAGAGCCAACTCCAAAACATGAGCTGGATTGCAAGACCCACACGAACACAATGTCCAAAACAAATGTGGTCATATGGAGAGCTTACAAGAAAACATTACCGAGTTCTAGGTGGGAACCATCATAGAAGGATAGCAAAGTCCTTACATAAGTCCAGATTAGCTCTTAAGAAGGAACTTCTTTTCCTTAAACAGTTCATTCAGTGTCTTAGTGTGCTAGGATATACATATGGAATGGAGGCAGACAACCTATCAAACCACAGCATACGCACATGCATGATTGACTTGGGATGATTCCAAAGGAAGAAAAACAACCTTTCTCGAATTCACGGCGGCAACTTGCACGAAATGCACGTGAACTTTGAGTAAGTCACTTCTTACACCAAACATATACTTCATGTACGGAACACTAAGCTATTTCCTACAAGTTTTGAACACTATCTTAATATCCAACATGAATCATGGAACAAATGAAATGTTGCCAATGGACTCAACAACTTTTCATCGAAGTATCCATATATATGGGATTCCACAACTTATGTGAGCAAGGTAGTAGCATTGGTCAAACCCAAGGATATAATGGTGCAAGCTCGAGGAGGCATCCACGAGTAAGAGAACATTACGATGATCGATGGTTCTGATTTTGATTTGATGATAATCCATGCTCAAAACAATGATTGGACAAGATACAAGATGCAACAATTGATCACAAGGATCAATAGATGTAGTATCGTCCTTCTTCAACACACATAATACAAAAGATATCCCTTTGACATGACCTAAGTTAGATCAAGCTTTTATCTTCCAACTCTCCAAGTTGTTGTTTAGCTTAACCAACTAGCTCAGGGGTATCCAACATAGAGTCTTGGAGAAGGGGTGGTTTATAATTAAACCAACTTGATCATGAACTCAGCATAACAGTCAGGGAACAACCTAGTAATGCTTCCGAGAAGATATTCAGAAAATCACAATCCAATGATATGTTATTAAGCTCGAGAACAATCTTGCTTTTCACGGCAAGACGATATGATGAAAAGAGCTTGACACAAAACTAACTCATTGATCAAAGAGTGCACCAGGAAAGATGGAATAGGTAGCACGGTCAATCTTAGAATGACAATTCAATGACCATCGCACCAAGAGTGAAATTATTGTCCATTAACCACCAAGCAACGGGGTTGCTAGGATTATTGAGTTCACACATCATGGTTCACTTGTCAGCATTCCAGTTACAACCAACATGGATACCGAGGAATTAATAATCATGGCAAGAACTATCACTGTATCAAGAGTTCATAAAAGGGGGTTCAATTCTCATGACAATCTTCACAATAAGAGGGTAATACTTCAAGATAGAGCAGAACAAAAGCTGGATTGGCATTTTGATCTACGGAATACAACTGCTTTGACCCAATCCTAGAAATGGATGAGGTAGTGGAGTTTGATTCTCCTAGTCATTCTGAAATAGAATGGCTTGACAGACCACAACAATAATAAGCATCAATGAACATGAATGCACAACTACTCTTGACTATCCATTTATAGATGAAGGTCAGAATACAATTGAAGACGGGCAACACAAGAGCACATAATTTTTCCTGAGTTGTAGATGCATAGGTTAGCATGTCTAACAAGTTCAACATAATTCTTCCAGACAACCCATGCAGAAAGGTAGGATTGGTAGTGTCACGATTATAGAATTGAGTACTCCTCACGAACACTCATGCTGTGATCTTTCATTCACGAAGAACTTCTGCCGAGGTTGGTTCATGGTATTGGAAGAATGACATACCACATATCTTGAAGACTATAACAAGGTTACTAATCATCCTAAAGGAACGAGCAATTACTATCAACGGAATGAGCAGAATGATCCTTGGGTTCAAAAACCCAAAAACAGAATACCTATTAACTAAGTAGCATCACATGATGCTTTCGATAAGAATGGCCAGAATTATCACACTGGAAACACAAATCACAACAACACTATTGGGCGGTTCACTGGAATAACCTAGTTTCCTATCACTTCAACTAACACGTCAAGGTAATGGAGTACTTCAACACATAATTAGTGTGCTTTGTCTGGCCAAAAAGACATTGACTCAAAATGAAAGAGTTTTGCAACTGCATCAGATAATTTAGAAACCTTCGATAACTCGGACAGCATAACGGCTGTACGGGCATAAAATATGAGGCAACCTACAAGACAACTAACAACATAACACTGAATTCTTAAGGAGACATTGATCAACGAAGACAACAAATTTCCGATAGGTCTCTAGCATAGTAAGTCATCATCCTGATAGATAGATGAGAAGCCTCATTCTTAATCCCCATAAAATAAGGAATAGGGTGACTCGGAATTAGAATGACACAAGGAAAGGAGTAAAAAGAATCTTACGTTCCCATCCACAATCAATTCCCTTATATAACTAAAGCAATTCTAGACTCAACTTCGATCAGTTTGGCTTGTAATCCTACTGGCAGTCAGGCTCTGATACCAACACTATCAGGACCCCGATCCTAAGCCATAAGAATCCAGCCTGTAACACATCACATCACTTTGCGGCCTCACCCACGGTTATCTCCACGGCTGCCACCTTACCTGGGCCGGTACCATTTGCGTCTTTTGGCTCACGTATGTGAATGTGTCGCGAGCATTCAAATGTCAAAGAACACGGGTCGACCTGACTAGTTGTAGAACCCAAGTGGCACATCCGTACAGGGACAGGCATACGTAACCCAAGCAATGTAGGTGTCAATCTCTAGCGTGTGTAGACGAGTCATAGCAGGATACAAGTACTCCATTACACTGTGGGACATAAATGTTATCACTGCACGTAGACGAGTCGTAGCAGGCTATAGGGATTCCATTACATCGTGAGACATTTCCCCGAAGGAATAGACACAAACAACAAAGAAGGATACATGTCAGTTAATCAATGTGTCCGGAGCAGTAGCAAGCTACCAAGGCTCGGTGGAAGCACAAAGAGGTATTTCCCCGTAAAGAGTACAACTAAAGCAACACAACTAGGTGTCGAATCCCACACATACCAATGCATCTCAAAAGTACACGCAATATGCACGATATGTGTAGATACAACATGGAATCAAAACATAACTCTATGACTCAAGTACTTGTAGGAGCCAACATAGTGTGATATTACAAATAGGGGTCACATAACCCAACACTCAAGTCTTACAAGCAACAAGCGGAAGCAAACATGTCTAGGTACAGATATCTACTAAAAGTGGCTAGAGGAGCCTCAAAAGCTACAACGACCCTACGAAAGGAACCAGACCTTTTCCTGGGATTCCCAAACTAATCCGGTCAACATCGCACTTCACATCATAAGAATCACTAATGAGACTGACGTTTCCTCTACAAAAATATAAATTAAGAAAACGTGAGTACAAAGGTACTTAGCAAGACTTACATCAGAACTAACTACATATGAATCAGTATCAATGACTGGGATTGTGGAGTTTATTGCAGGAAGCCAGCTTTGACTCTTGGCTAACCTATACTACGACTACAAGTAGTATCTTTGAGGTTGGATAGCACACACGAGTCCACATATTCACCAAAACAATACACCACAATGGATCCACTCCCGTCTCCCTACGAGTAGGCCATCCCTAGCACTCACACTTATCTTGCACATTTTAGAGTGTCCATTTCACTTGTCTATGTACCACATAAGCAATCCAAGTAGTCCATATCTAAGGACGCGGCTATTTGAACAGATTGATTCACCCTGCAGGGGTATACTTCTTCACACATGCTCCCGCCACTTACCGCCATGTGCACGTAAAAAGGCACCTCGGCAACCTTCAAGTGGAAGCCCAGCGAGGGAGTCAACTACGGTCGCCAATCACACAAGACCCTAGTCCAGGTTTATTGCCTATTTGAGACTGAATCCGCAAGGAAGTCCGGCTGAAGTTTCCATTATGGCCCCAAACGATGTGTACAGGGTTCCCAAGCTTATTACACCCGGCCACTAGTGCATCTACCGCACCAAAGCCTACCCCTCTGGTTAGCGCCATGCACGGCCGCCAGCACATCCAACAAACACCAAAAACTAGTTGCAACTCCTGGACAGAGATCAAGGCAATTAATAAGGCGATAGGGTAAATTGGTTTCGGGCCCAATGCATGGTAGTATCTTGTCTTGGATAACATACACATAACTCAGTTCCTAAGGACGGTCCCGATGAGACAACCCGCCATGTACTCCTACATGTCATCTCATCGCTACCTTTACCAAATCATGTTCACGCACTTAGCTCTCACATAGTAGGACATGTTCACCACCATTCAAATTCATCGCCTAGATGGATCAAACCCGACACGACTCTAAGCATAGCAGGCACAGTAATCAAGCATGGATGAGTACGCACAACAAGGCTGAAGCAGTTGCTACTCATGCTAAGTGGTTTCAACTATCTACTGTGGCAACGACAGGTCATGCAAAGGAATAGGTTCAACTGCCGAGCACATGTAACAGTTGAATCATGATTATCCTAATGCAATAAAAGAGAGGAGGAAAGAGAGAGTGGGTTCATATCAATATGCTCAAGGGGAGTTGCTTGCCTGACAGCTCTGAAGATAGTACATCTCTTCATCAGTGTCAATGATCATAACATCAAAACAATCGTCTACCGAGAAGGAACAACACCGACAAAACAAGAAAGGAACACATTCAATGCAATGCAATGAACATGATGCATGATATGGCATGTCAAGGTACTGGAGTCACCTAGCACAATATTTAGTCATATTAATTGAAGTGGAATTCAAATAGGCACCAAATTCCAACTCCAAACTGTTTATCAAATTTGTCGTAATCATGAAATGTCCTTGTTGGTGATGTTAACTTGTTCAAACATGCATGATCATGGCATAAACAGATTCATTAGATTTTCTGATCATTTTTCACATATAAATTATTTTCATCTCGCTTACAGATTATTTCCTATTATTTTTAGAAGTTTGAATATTTTTTGAAATATAATAAATCATTTATCATTTATTTAAAATCCAAAAATATTTACTACATCAGCATGACGTTAGGGTGAGGTCAGTAGGTCAACTGACCATGCCGAGTCAAACATGACGCGTGGGGTCCACACGTGAGTGTCACAGAGACTAAAAGGGGTTTAATTAAACTTAACTAAAAATTAGCAGGGCCCTAGCCCCACTTGTCATACACACTAATAACTAACAGGGTTTAGTTAACTCACTAACTAAACTAATTAGCAGCAGGGCCCATCTGTCAGCAGCTCTAAGGTTTGGTTAGCAGGGCTATTAGCCACTAATGGTTGTGCCAATCAGACACGCATGCGGCTCAACACTGGCGACCATCAGCAGCGTCTAAGGGCTTCGGGATTTGCCATCCGATGACCAATCGACATGGGGTTTGGTCCTCTGCCCTGCTACACGCGTGCCGCATCAAACGGAGCAAGAAGCTGGGCGAGGGGAGGCCAGGAGCGACGGCGGGGACCACATCGGCTGTGGTCGGAGCTCGGGTCAGCAAGGGGTCGAGGTTTTGGGGCATGAGTGAGCAAGGCGAGCGACTAGGCGGCTTCATAGAAGCTCCAGGAGCTCATAGAGATGCTAGGGCGCGAGCCTTGAAGGCTCTGTCCATGGCCACGCCATCACCGTTGGCGAGGGGCTCGGGCTCGTGGCAAGGAGGCAGCTAAAGGACGGTAGGGACCACAGGGAGAGGGGGAGGCGCATCAGTGGCACACCGTGGGGCTTCTGGTGCTGCTGGCAGGTCCGGGGAGGCACGGGATGGCGCGAATTGATGGCCGGCATCCGGCAAAGGCCGAGGAAGAAACGGTGGCTCGAGGGCGTTCGGGTCCTTCTGGCGTTGCGTGGCTCGGGGAGACCACGTGGGGGTCGTGGCGGAGCTTGCGAGCAGCACGGTAGGGCAATGCAGAGATGGTGGTTGTGGTGGCTACGTGCGACGGCAGCGGTAACTCTCGGCAGCGGTTGGGAGACCAAGAGATAGGCGAGGGAGAGAGAAAAGGGGAGGGCTCGATATTGACGTCACCCGTTGCCTAATCTGCGGCGTCGTGCTGTCTCAGGGTAGCCAGGCAGGGAGCTACGTGGCACCCCGACCGGGCGCCGTGCTCGGACTCACTTGTGCCAGTAGGCAGAGGTTGAAGGCGGAGATGCCCCTGGTGGGTTGGGCCTTCTACAGTGCTGGACTACACATGTAAGCGCCAGGTAAGATTTTTCTCTTTTTTTATTTCTGATTTATGTTTTTTTCCAGTTTTGTTTCAATCTAGTTTTCAAACCATACTATTTTATAGACTTCTAAAAATTATTTTGCGAGCTATTATAATTTTTGCAAAACCCAACAAAAAGTTTCAGAATTATTGGAGCTATAAATAGTTTTATGGCCATTTAGTTGCTCCAATTCAAATACATTATGTATTTATTCAAAAATCCAGAATGACTAGTAATAATGTGCATCACCTCTGGTTGAGGTTTTCAACATTTTCCAAAAATGATGGACATTTTGGAAACCATTTTGGGTCATTGAAATTACTTTTGTTTTCAAGTTGAACCAACGTGAATTTCATTTGTGCTAGGGTTTGCTCATTCCCCATTTTAGGTTCATTTGAATTTTAGCATGACACATGGATGCCACTTATGCAACTAATGCAGGCAATTTCTAGGGCTGTGACAGTAGTTAGGTTGCCAGTAGTTACTACGCAAGTGGGATGGGAATATGCATGGTGTTGGAAACAAGATGGTTTCAAAGACTTTTCGAAAACCCCGTCGGGTTTTACTAATGCCCGAGGGAGATGGTGATGAGCTAGGTAACCACTTGATAAAGAAGTGGTGTACCGGAGCAAGTTGGGGGTGTGTTTTTAAAAATAGAGAGTTTTAAGATTTGCTGACCGTCCCAACCTTACATGCACAACTACGATACCACTTATGGATCGGGGCTTTGTTGATTACTTTGATGGGTATTAGCATAGAGCCTGCATTACTAGTGGCAGGAGTGACGTGGTCACTCTCGATACAGGGTCATGCCGGTAAGGACGATCGTGCAATGTCTTCACAAGCACCGGGACACCGTTGGTCCCTGCATGGATGCTACTTGTGATGTACATCATGTGGTATGGGTACCAATCGAGTGGACTCTTTGTTTAGTATCGTCAGGGGAAAGGCATTGTTCTGGTGCTTACCTCGGGTATGTAATATACCGCGAGTTGTGAATGACACGGAAGTTCCCCGAGTCTTGTGGGTAAAGTGTGCAACCTCTGCAGAGTGTAAAACTATTCGAATAGACGTGTCCACGGTCATGGACAGTTGGAGGTCCTGCTTAAATTGCGTCCGATGTTTTCACAAACTTGGTGTGTGTGTGTGTGGATGACAAAAAGATGATACTTGAGACAAGTCCGATGACTTGGCATGATGATGAACATGAGATGTTCAACCCCTTCTTATGATGATATCAGTAACTTGTTCACTCGGATGTCTACCAACTGTTGATGCATGCTTACATAGATATTTGATCATGTCATTGCACCCAAAATTAGCTTTCTGCAAAACTTACCTACTTAGTGCTATATTATGCATTGTTGTACCTTGTTCCACACTTGGGTTGCTTGCGAGTACATTCAAAGTACTCATTGGCTTTCCACTAGTTATTTAATTGGCCACGCATGGAAGAACAGGAGTATGGTGAAGAGTTCGTTGGTGATGAACATGCGATGTAGGACGCTTCCCAGTCAAAATGCATGCAGGTTTAAGGCAGATGGCATGGGTTCACGCTTTCGATCAAGATTTCCACTGCTTGTTATGATTAATTATTTGGCCCTTGAGGCCCTATCTATGTACGACTTGGCCTATGTGGCCCCTATTTGTGTAAGACAGTATGTAAGGATGTAAGACTCTTGTATTCTAGTTTCTGTGTGTTCAGTGATCATTGATCTCTAGGATCATTGTGCACGTCCATTTGGTGATCACGACTTATGAGTCGAGGTCCCCACAGAGTTGGTATGAGAGCCATCCTGGGTATAGGAAGCCCATAGTTAGCATGGACATTAGTTAGGATAAAACCATTCTCAAAACTACACCTAGCACGTATACTTAGGAGTTCTGCACTTATTACCTCTTATATTCTTCACACAACACTCTGCTGACTCTCCTCCCTTCAAACCTTTGTATATGGTTGTCGTACCTGAAGCCCTACTAGCATCTGGCTTTCCCCTACTCCTTGCAGATAGCCTGGAGAAGTGCCAGTATCACTGACCACCCATTTTTCTCTATCACGAGCACCGGGTCGATGTCGTCACGAAGGAGTACCACGTTGATGTGGTCGTGAAGGCAAACGACTCCCCGACCAGTTGTTTTTTTGAAAACCACAGATGGAGATCCTGGAACTCACAGTAGAGATAGCTGCATGGAAGGCACTCATCCACCTTTGAGTAATCATCCCAGATATGGCTGACGAACCAGCTACTCGCTATCTACCCTTTAGGAGGGATGATAATGGCGAGAGTTGGACGTTGGTACCATCCAAGGAGGATGGGACAGCACTCAGATTCCAGACCTACTTCAGCTTCTCCGCCAATAGTCTGGCTCACCACCTGATTAAGGAGTCCGTGAAGCTCCGCGAGGAAATTCACCACACCCGAGAGCTAGTCTGTCAAGCCAAGACGAAGTCAGACATGATCAAGAAGGATGGAGCCCCCAAGGGACGACCAACTATCGCCTACCAAGGAGAAGTACCCCAAGCTATAGATGCACCCACACGTCGTTGTTGCATGAGTGGAAGGGAGCACCATGCGCTCTTCACTTACCCATCAACTAAGTGTCATTGGGATGGACCTCTTCGTTCTCCGACTCCCTTAACCGGAGACAATGCCTGTCCGGAGGACGATCAAGAGGAAGTCCCGGAGAAGCATGACTACGACACCAACCACACCACCACCTAAGTCCGAGAACCCGTAGGGTAGGATCAATCATGTACCCCTCATGCAAAGTCGAGTCCATGTACTGGTTCTTATGAAACCATGTGTGCTTGTTGTTTGTTTTGTTGTTTGTGTTCTGATGCAAGTCGCACTTTTTCCTTAGGCATCATGTAAGGCTCCATTGTCTATCTTATCTTAATATATGTGTTGGTCTCTTGACCTTTGTTTTACTACACTTGCACTCGACCAACCCCCTTAGGCAAACTTTTCCATTGTTGCCTTCCCTATCTTCTATCCCAGTTGTGTGACTTGGCTGCTCCAAATAGGATGGTGACCTCTACCCGCAACACCACCTTCGCCAACCCTGAAGCCGGCAACTCAAACCAGCAATAGGGAGCTAGTGGGGCTGCTCGCGCTGGAGGACACCAGGAGCAGCCACAAGGCGACATTCTGCTGCCACCACCTCCACCGAAGAACATGACCATTGCTCAGTTTCTCCAAGTCCTTCGGGAGGAATGCCAAGCCAACACTGTTGCTATTCAGCAGACTCCTCAAGTCCTTTTGAAGAACCAGCAACAAGGCAGGAACATAAATGTCTGCTCCACTCTGTCTGAGTTCATGAGGAATTCGCCCCCAACCTTCACCAAAACTGCTGAACCATTGGATGCTAATGACTGGATCCCACCATCGAGGACCTCCTTGCACTGGTCAATTGCAATGAGGTTCGAGAAAATGAGTTGTATGCCTCCCACTACCTCGGAGGTACTGCCAGAGCTTGGTGGGATGGATTCAAGGTCATGCAAGGCAATCGAGTGATCAACTGGGATAACTTCAAGGAAGGGTTCCGCACCGTCCACATTCCATCTGGGATCATGGCTATCAAGAAGAGAGAATTTTGAGTGCTCAAGCAAGGAAGTGGCTCTATCAAGGAGTACATGCAGAAGTTCAACCTGGTGTCAAGGTATGCACCTGAAGATGTCAACACGGAGGCTACTAAGATGGAATTCATCATGGAAGGACTTCAGCAGTCCCTGCAATATCAGTTAAAATCGTCTTCGACTGTTGGACCTTCTTTGACTTGGTGAACAAGGCCCTCATGCTGGAAGACAAGTTTCGTGCCCTAGAGAACACTCTCAAGTGCAAGATGATTAGCAATGGTACTTCCAGCAACTAGAAGCCTCGCCCCTGGCAGCCAACCCCAGCCAAGCCTACCTATTAGCCACATCAGGCTAGACCTCCCGGACCTCGGTCGAGCTACCAGCCTCAGCAATATGCCAATCCCAGGCCAGCTTACAACAACCCTAATAACAACAACGGCAGTGGGAACTACAACAACAACCCTGGACAAGTCACTTGCTTTGGATATGGTCAGCCAGGACACATCTCTAGGTTGTGTCCCAAGAAGAAGCGAGATGCACCGTGTCCCAATGCGCCGAACCAAGGTCAAGGCCGTGGAGCGCCACCTATGAACCCTGATCCCCGCAACCTAAACAACAATGGAAAGGGTCATGTGAATCACGTCACAGCTGAGGAAGCCTAGGAAGACCCCGAACGTCATACTGGGTACGTTCCTTGTCAACTCAACCCCAACAATAGTACTATTTGATTGTGGAGCTTCGCATCCTTTTTCACTAAAAAGTTTGCACTAGAGAGTGGCATGAAACCTACACCCCTGGGTAGTCGTATGTTGATACAAACTCCAGGATCAGTTATGATGTCCGGGATAGGTTGTAAAGGAGTTGAGATTAACATCAACGGGGTAGACTTCCTAGCAGACCTTATCATCCTAAACTCAAAAGGCTTGGATGTGATCCTGGGATGGACTGATTAACCAAGTACGAATGCGTGTTAGACTGTGCCAAGAGGACTGTTACCATGACCAATAGCCAAGGAGTGGAAGTCAAGTATGTTCCAACCCTACCTCCACTCAAGCCCCTCAGGCTAACCGTCTGTCAGGAATTGAGTGGGATCAAGTGCCATTGGTATGTGAATAGCCGGATGTATTTCTGGATGAGCTGCCCGGAATGCCTCCTGACCATGACATTGAGTTCATCATTGAGCTAATGCCCATGTCAGGTCCCATCTATAAAAAGCCCTATAGAATGGGATCCGAAGAGTTGGCTGAATTGAAGAAGCAACTGGCAGAGGAGCTCAGAAATGGATTCATTCGCCCTAGTGCCTCTCCTTGGGGATCACCTATTCTATTCGTTGCAAAGAGGGGTGGAACTATTCGACTCTGTGTCGATTACCGTTCTCTCAATGAGGTCACAATAAAGAAGAAGTACACACTCCCCAAGATGGAAGACCTGTTCGATCAACTGAATGGAGCTAAGGTGTTTTCCAACATAGACCTCAGGTCCAGGTACTACCAGTTGAAGATTAGACCCCAAGACATTCCGAAGATGACATTTGTAACTTGCTATGGCCTGTATGAATACACGGTCATGTCATTTGGGTTAACCAATTCCCTTACCTACTTCATGTACCTCATGAAGAAGGTCTTCATGGAGTACTTGGATAAGTTTGTTGTCGTCTTCATTGATGACATACTTGTCTTCTCTATGTCTGAAGAAGAACATGAGAAACACTTGAGATTGGTCCTAGACAAGCTTCGACAGCACCAGCTTTATGCCAAGTTCAGCAAGTGTGAATTTTGGTCGCATGAAGTTGGATTCTTGGGTCATGTGTTGACTGCATAAGGATTGTCAGTGGATCCTGCCAAGATTGAAGCCGTGACTGAATGGCAATCCCCAACCAATGCGAAGGAAGTGAGAAGCTTCCTCAGACTCATGGGGTATTACCACAAGTTTGTCGAAGGGTTCTCGAGCATTGCCCGACCCATGACTCAGCTTTTGAAAAAGGACAAGAAGTTCGAATGGACGCAAAAGTGTGAAGAAAGCTTCCAAGGGCTCAAGAAGAGATTGACCACAACCCCAGTTTTGACCACCCCCGATATTCGCAAGGAGTTTGTGATATATTGTGATGCATCGAGAATCGGGCTTGGAGGTGTTGTGATGCAAGAAGGCAGAGTCGTAGCATATCTATCCAGACAGCTACATCCTCATGAATAGAACTGCAGTGCTGATGATATTGAGTTGGAAGCCGTAGTTCACGCCTTGAAGACATGGCGACATTACCTTCTGGGAAAGCGACATGAGATATACTCAGACCACAAGAGTCTGAAGTATATTTTCACCCAAATGGAATTGAACATGAGGCAGCGAAGATGGTTGGAGTTGATCAAAGATTATGACCTCGGTGTTCAATACCACCCCAGAAAGGCTAACGTGGTAGTAGACTCCTTAAGAATAAAGGCTGTTCCTTGAATGCTATGATTAAGGAAAGGCTACAGTCATGCCCAAGATGTGATCCTATCCTTATCTTGGCATGAGGGCAACGACAGGGATAGCAACGCATCTCGTCGTTTCGCAAGAATGGATATCAGTACAAGTACATGTACAGAAGAGATGAGTACATGGAATTGGCTTACCCTCGCCACAAGCTACATCAATATCACATCAATACAACGACATATTCAAACACCATATAGAAGAGTAGGGTCCGACTATAGGCGAAATGAAATGATAAAATGACATCCATCCTTTCTATCCCAGGTTGCCACCTCGAACCCATCCTAGATTGATGATGAAGAAGAAGAACTCCAAATCAAACAAGCATCGCTCTCACATCAAATCATCGCATTACCTATACCTACAACTGTTGTTGTAGTAATCTGTGAGCCACAGGGACTCGGCAATCTCATTTCCAAGGGTATCAAGACTAGCAACGCTTAATGGGTGAGGTATGGTTAAGTGGTGAGGCTACAGCAAGCAACTAAGCATTTCTTGAGTGGTTAACTTACAAATACAGAAAGTAAAGTGGGTGGTCTAGTCTGGACCAGCACCAGTAGGACTGTCCCCTATATTATATAGAATAACAAACCTCGGGTAGTGCTAACTCCCTATGCATCAAATTAATTATCAATATTATTATGTCGGGCAAATGTAGTACCAATGTTGGGCGTTGCCAGAAGAGTTTTATCCCAAAAGGAATTATCAAAGGGTCCCCATAACAACCCCAAGCGTGTTAGGAGTGCTCGATATGAAACATAATACCGGTTCACAAGTAACTAGGGCGGCAAAAGTGAAACAAAACGCCGAGCAAAAGGCCAAGCGTTCCACCTTTTACCAAGTATATAGGTGTGTTAAATTAAAATAGCAATAATATTTTGATAGAAAAAGGATGTTCATGTTGACACATGGAAGCAATTGCACCTACAGCTAGAAACGCTATAAGAAGGGCTGAGCAAGCGGTAACATAGCCAAAAAAAGGTTTGCTGGGATGTGGAGGGGTTAGAGGCTTATCATGGCATATTTTGGAGGCTTGACAAACAAGTGGTAGGAAGCGAGACATAGCGATAGAAAACAAGACAACTAGCATGTCAATGATAGTAGTGGTATCCAGGGAAACTTCTCATCTTTCCAGAGATCCCGCTTGGAAGAAGAACGAGTCCGTGAAGAAGAGGATCCGTGAAGTAGATGAACAAATCCTCACACTCTGAACGCTTTCAGAACTCCATCGAGAAGAAGCAATGCGGAACAACAATCAACACATGATACACCAAAACATATGCATGACATGATGCGCAAACCAATATGATGCATGTCCAATTAATTATGCAAGGCATGACAAAGCACACAACAAATACTACACATTGAGTGAGGCTCAATATGCAACGAGTTGCATATTGACAAAACTCCACATTCGAATTATTTAGTTCACTCTCACTTAGGTACTCATCAATATTAAATGTTGTTTAACATGGCAAGAGGTGAAGCATAAACAACTACAACATCTAGGTATTTTAAATGAGGCCAAAAGCAACATATGGCATTTCCAAAACAACCTCATATGCAAAATATTAATTTGGTATAGATCTATCCTAACACAATTTTAGAGTTATTAAATAGCAAAAAAATGTCACCATGTGAATTCCCTTGATTTAAATGGACCAAAAATCCATACAATTTATTTACATGAGTTGCAAAATTTAATGACATGATGAATGCAACAACCAAATGAAACACATGATAGAACTTGAAATAAAAGAGGGATCTTCTGGAGCGTCGGTCGTGGTCTGTTACAGCTACCCACCCTGTAAGAAGAACTTGAAAGCTTTGGCTTGGAACTAGTTGCACCTTGATTCCTAGCTAACCTCGAAGCAAAGCCAACATTGATGGATGATATCAAAGAAGCTCAGAAGGGACACGAGAGCATTGAAGGCGTGAAGAGGAAGATCGGGGTATCCAAGGCTCCAGGATTCTCAGTGGATGAACAAGGAGTTGTATGGTTCGGGAATCGCATCTACGTACCCAACAAAGAGGAGCTCAAGAATTTGATCTTGCAAGAAGCTCATGACACTCCGTATTCCATCCATCCTTGAGGAACCAAGATGTACCAAGACCTCAAGGCAAGATTCTGGTGGCATGACATGAAACGGGAAATAGGCACATTTGTTGCTAAGTGTGACATATGCCAGAGAGTCAAAGCTGAGCATCAGTGACCCGCTGGATTGTTGCAACCTCTCAAAGTGCCTGAATGGAAGTGGGCTAAAGTGGAAATGGATTTCGTCATTGGACTACCAAGGTCAAGCAAAGGACATGATTCTATTTGGGTCATTGTTGATCACCTAACCAAGGTAGCCCATTTCAATCCCATCAAGACCACCTATGATGGTAACAAGCTAGCCAGCATTTACATAGAGCGTATCGTGGGTCTTCACGGAGGTCCAAAAGAGATCGTGTCAGACCGAGGCACCCAACTAACCTCAAGGTTCTGGAAGAAATTTCAAGAGGCAATGGGAACCAAGCTTTCCTTCAGCACTTCTTTTCACCCCCAGACAGGTGGGCAAACGAAACGAGTAAATGAGATACTCGAAGATATGCCCCCTGCTTGTGTTTTAGCATATGGAGCCAAGTGGAAAGATTTCCTATCGTTTGCCTAGTTCTCCTACAACAAAAGCTATCAGTCAAATCTTCAGATGGCGCCATTTGAGGTGTTGTATGGACCCAAGTGTCGTACTCCCCTCACCTGGTCAGAAGCCGGACAAGGGTTGGTCTTTGGACCAGATATCCTCCGCGAAGCAAAAGAGCAAGTTCAACTTGTTCGAGAACGTCTAGAGACCACCAAGTCAAGACAGAAGAGTTTCACTGACCCTCACCGCCGAGAAGTGAACTTCTGTGTCGATGACCATGTCTACCTCCGAGTCACACCCCTCAAGGGGAACCAAGCGTTTCCATGTGAAGGGAAATTTGGCACCAAGATACATCAGCCCCTTCAAGATCACTGCTATGCGAGGAGAAGTTTCCTACCAGCTAGAGCAACCTTCCGTCTGTCAGATGTGCACAACGTATTTCATGTGTCACAACTCCGGAAGTGTCTTAAAGTGCCCAACCGCCCCGCCCTCTACAAGGACATCGACCATCAAGCCATCGACCTTCAGCCAGACCTCACTTATCCTGAGAGGCCAATTTGCATTCTTGATGAAGCGGAGTGTTGCACCCGAAGTCGCACCATCAAGTACTTCAAGGTCCAATGGAGCAACCACACTGAAGCAGAAGCAACCTGGGAGTGTGAAGACTATCTTAGATTTGAGTTCCCTTATCTCTTTAGCGCTTAGCCTTGGAATCCTGGGGACGAGATTCTTGTAAGGGGGTAGGTCTATCACACCGTGTGTTTCTATCACTTTTCTATGCTTGGATTTACAAAATTTGGAACCAATTAAAACTTTTTGATGCTTGTTTGAACTGTTGCTTGTGTGATTATTTGGCTGATTATGTTCGGCACTCTTAGGTTCTACACCTCTCCATATTCATCTTCCTTCATCAAAACTTCTTCCCAATGATCATGCCATGTGAATAGTACACAAAACTATTTTATCAAAATTTATTTTGGCCAAAAAGAATTTATCCAAATTAGGTTTTCAAAAACCCCCTGAGTTGAGGTTTGCATTGCGAGTCCTCAAATAGGATGGATGCTTTTTCCCCAAAGGTTTTATTTGAAACCTACTATATATATGACTTCCCAAAACCACCAAATATTAAATTTAAAGATTATTTACTATTTTATTTAAAGGCTTTTTCTTAAGGCCAGAGATGGTCTTTTCTAGGGAAAAAATTATTTAAATGCTCTGACAATATTTGAGAAAATTTAGGGAAACTCAGTGGACATATATTTTGCATATATATGAGTTTCAACACATGGTCATTTTCAAAAACATGTGCAAAACCCCTCAAGACCCTTTTTGCTTAAATCAAGCTTTTGGACTATTTCTAAAAGAAATATTCTCAATAAATTCCAAGAAAATTATTGCAAGTGACAATTGTCATATTTGATGATCTTGCAAAGTTCCATCTCAATACCAATTGATTTGCTTCATCAAAATATTCCAAAACCATTCCTGTCCAGAGCCAAATTTGAACAAATTTACATTGTGAAGTTTATTCCCTTTACCCCAAACTTTCTGGACATGTGCTAAACCCCAAATAATGATACCACACCAAGTGGTGGATTTTTGGGAAGTGAAATGCATGCCTAGATCTATAGAAATCTAATTTTGTTGATTTCTAGGGTTTTACAAAGTTGCATTGTGAACTTTCTTAAAAACTCCTCAAACTTGGTGACCCTATCTATTTCTACCTATATTTTCATCCTGTTAAATATCATGGCAAGAAAACCCCATTTTCTTAGCCAAATCAAAATCAAATACTTCTGCATATTTTGTAAAGAACCTTGTTTGACCCCCTTCTGCTATTCTCCTTCACTCCAAAATTTTACCGTAGTCCCTTAGTGATGTGTTTCACATGTAGAAAAAACCCAAGGCCACTGATAATAGAATTGTGGGGTACAACCCTCATTTTACCATCTGGACGGCAATGGCAGGAGCATCTGTACCCTTCCCCCAGTCCATTTCTTTTCTTTCTAGCTCCAGAGCATCCAAGTGGCATCTCCAGTACTCCCAAGTGCTAGTGGACAAGCTCAGGAACACCCAAAGCGTGTGGAAACACCAATGGCATGCAATAAGGACGTTCTGGAGTGCGCTACACTACGCTGCCACAATTTAGTAGGAGCATCCCGAGGCTTCCGACCGCATTGGGATGGGGGGTTGCCCCTGTGTCCCCGTCGGCGTTCGCGACACTCCAAACGGTCGGTCCCCTCCTCCCTCTCTCTCCAGATGCCTCCTATACGCGCTCCCGACGCCGCCTAGCTCGGCCAACTATGGGACTCACACGCGCAGGCACCCATGCTCTACTTCTTCCCTCCCCTGGCGATGGACTGCGTCCAGAAGGACCCCAGGCGAACCCCCGGTCGCTCCCGTGCCTTCTAGCCTCGGCTAGAACTGCGCTGGCGCACCACCTTGTTGTGGACCGCCGCGCCCCTATAAATGGCCCCTCCTGGACCTCTCAATCCCCTCTGTTGACTTCACTCACCCCTCAATCGCCCCCTGCTCCACCCACTCCTCCTAGAGCCTCCCGAGATCGAGATCGAGCTCGAGCTCCGCTGCATCGGGTCACCGGAGTTTGTGCGGTAGGAAGCCCCACTGCCTCCATTACCTCTCGATCTGGACCCCCCTAGAGCTATTTGATGCGATTCCCCTTCCTCCTCGTTCGTTTTGCAGCGCTAGACGGACCCGGCGATCACCTCCCGAATCCCCTCCGCCGCGGCCTCCTCACCGTCAGCGACTCCGACCACCCTTGCCACTCCTTCGACCTCCAGGAGATCAGTGGCTGGACGCCGAGTCCATTCCCGTGCTTTCCTTCTCTCGCTGTGGACGAAGCTGCCGTCGGTGAGCCCCTTCCCCCTCGGTCCCAAAGTGGGAGAAGGACCCAACAGGGAGACCCCACCTGTCGGCCTCTCCCTCGCCTCTCTCTCTCCCCTCTCTGTCATTGGCCACCGGGCCCTACACATAAGGTTTGAAACCTGACACGCGCGAGGGCACCGGCTCGCCTGGCCTGGTTGGCGACTGGGCCGGCCCAGAAGACCGGCCATTTGGCCCAACGCACAAAGGCATTTTTCTTTTTCTTTTTCAATAGGTTTTCCAAAAATCCCACAGGATTAAATAAAAATCAAATGCCAAATATTTTTCCACCATAAATCTTAGGATATTCTGTAGAATTTAATAGTGCCACTTGTGCATTTTTCCGTGAATGTTCTTTGAAATGATTTTAACTAAAACCTAGTTTTAAATATTTTTATCCTCTGTTATACATTGTTTTAAAAACCTTTTCCCACCAAAACCATAGATTGATATTTTTAGAATAATTTTTAGTATTTATCAGAGTGGGGTAACATTTTAGAAGTAAAGATTGTGCTCTGTTTTTGTGTGATGCTTATTTTTGCCCGTTTATTCCGCGATGATAGATTGCGTTGTTGATGAAGGGATTGGACCTGAAGATTTCGAAGACCTCGAAGAATTTATTGAGCTAGGCAAGCAGCCCTTTGACCATGACTAAGAACCCTTTTTATTTGCATGGCATATAGCACTTATTTCCATGATGTTGATCATGTTGGTGAGGTACAACCCCCCTCCTTCGGTGGGATGCCTTGATACTTTACCATTGATACTTGCATCTTGCATGCCCCTACCATTGTTATGAGGGTTGTGCGGCTGGGAGTAGTTGGGTTGCTAGTAGTTGCTATGCAAGTGGGATGGGAATATGCATGGTGTTGGAAACAAGGTGGTGTCAAAGACTCTTCGAAAACCCCGTCGGGTGCCACTAATGCCCGAGGGAGATGGTGATGAGCTAGGTAACCACTTGATAAAGAAGTGGTGTACCGGAGCAAGTTGTGGGTGTGTTTTTGAAAATAGAGAGTTTTAAGATTGGCTGACCGTCCCAACCTTACATGCACAACCATGATACCCCTTATGGGACGGGGCTTTGTTGATTACTTTGATGGGTATAGCATAGAGCCCGCATTACTAGTGGAGGCGGTGATGTGGTCACTCTCTATATGGGGGCGTGCCGGTAAGGATGATCATGCATTGTCTTCACAGGCACCAGGCACACCGTTGGTCCCTGCATGGATGCTACTTGAGGTGTACATAAAGTGGGTTGGGTACCAATCGAGTGGACTCTTTGTTTAGTATCGTCGAGGGAAAGGCATTTTTTGGGTGTTTACCTCGGTTATATAATATACCGCAAGTCGTGGATGACACGTAAGTTCCCTGAGTCTTGTGGGTAAAGTGTGCAACCTCTACGGAGTGTAAAACTATTCAAATAGTCGTGTCCACGATCATGGATAGTTGGAGGTCCTGCTTAATCTGCATCCGATGTTTTCACAAACTTGGTAGTGTGTGTGTGTGTGTGCGTGTGTGGATGACACAAAGATGATACTTGAGCCAAGTCCGATGACTTGGCATGATGATGAACATGAGATGTTCAACCCCTGCTTATGATGATATTAGTAACTTGTTCACTCGGATGTCTACCAACTGTTGATGCATGCTTACATAGATATTTTATCATGTCATTGCACTCAAAATTAGCTTTCTGCAAAACATACCTACTTAGTGCTATATCTTGCATTGTTGTACCTTGTTCCACACTTGGGTTGCTTTTGAGTACATTCAAAGTACTCATTAGCTTGCCATCGGTTATTCAATTGGCCAGGCATGGAAGAACAGGAGTATGGTGAAGAGTTCATTGGTGACGAACATGCGATCTGGGACGCTTCCCAGTCAGATTGCTTGTAGGTTTAAGGCAGATGGCATGGGTTCACGCTTTTGATCAAGATTTTCGCTGCTTGTTATGATTAAGTATTTGGCCCTTGTGGCCCCATCTATGTAAGACTTGAGCTATCTGGCCCTTATTTGTGTAAGACGGTATGTAAGGATGTAAGACTCTTGTATTCCAGTTTTTGTGTGTTCAGTGAACATTGATATCTAGGATCACTATGCATGTACATTCAGTGATCACGACTTATGAGTCAGGATCCTCACCCTCCCGAGACCGCCTCGATGTCCTCAACACAGCAGCTGGTAGGCCCCCTCCTCTCTCCCCCTCTGAGGCCGCCCCTCACATGCGCACGGTGCCGCCCGAGCGCACAAGTGAGCATGCTCACACGTGCAACAACCTGGTCTTTGTAAGCTCCTCCTCTCCCTCTTGCCAGCCGTGGACGACATCCACCAACACCCAGGAAACACTCACTTCGCCCCCATGCCCTCCAGCAACGGCAGTGGCCGAACTGGTGCACAAGCGTGCGGTGCACCGATGCCCTCCCTATACAAGCCCCCCCCCCGAGCCCCTCTACGCTCCCTTGGCTCTCTCTCACCCTCTCCAGCCTCCTAACACTCCCTAATATCCCTCTTCTCCTCTTCATCGACGGCAATGGTCGGAGCCTTGCCGGCGGCCTCCGCTCGAATTCGAGCTCTCTCGTGCTCCTATTCTCCTTGGAGCTACGCCATAGCATCACCTACATCGCCACGAACCGACTCCATGCTCCATCTCTTCCTGTCCATGGCTATGGCATCGTTCCCATCATCACCGACGGCGTCTTCCAGCACGGCCAACGCCTCGGGCAACCTCGACCTCTTCCCGGGGCCTAGGACCACCCAGACGGATGTGGGGCTCTCTTCCGAGCACTCCGATGGACAAAGAATCGCCGGAGATGGCGTGTGTCACCGGAGAGATGTTGACGCACGCTCGTCCTCCCTGCCTCTCCTCTGCCGAGCGGGAGGTGGAGGAAGAACCTGACAGGTGGGGCCCACCTGTCAGCCACTAAGGCCCCCCCGGGTTAAGTGGAAGCGCCCCCATGGCTTACCGCCTCCCTGCAGAGGAGGCGTACATTGTAGAGTACGCCATCGACGTCACCACGACCTCCCCGTAGCTGGCTCGGCCCAGTCATTATCTAGCGCTCTGTGCACATTTTAGCCCGTTTAGGTATACCCCTTTTCTTTTTGTTTTTCCATATTTATACCAAAATCCATAGTAAATTCATATGACTTGCAAATTCGATGATTCAAATTTCTACATCCTCCTAAAAATGCCACCGATTTAATAATGCAACTTCCATATTTTTCTACCACAAGTTTTTGTACTGTTCAAGTTCACATTCAAATCTGAACTATAAAAAACTCTCCTTGTAAAATTCCTAGAGAATTTGTATCAACTCCAAATGGAGTAGTTCAAGTTACTAGGTGTCTATTAAATCATAACCTATTTATCTACGCATGAAATTTTTACCATGCCCCTGTTCTGCTTGACCTAATAAATGATCCCTTTTCCCATTATTTCATCTTAGGAAAATCATAGGAAATCATATCAACTCTGAATCCAGTGAAACCACTTCCTAAAATATTCTAAAATCATTCCCTAATTGTTGGATCCATCCACTCAGTTTTACAAAAATATTTTCTGTGAACATCTTATAGGATCATCATTTCATTCATTTCCACCATTTGAAACTCCACCTTGATCCACATCCAGTGAAACCTCCTTGATTATTTTTCTTATGACCAGAGATTTCCAAGAAAAATAAAACTCCTATTTACAAAGCACTTTATTTCTCTGCTTGTTGTGCTGCTTATTGTGGTTGTTTCCGACGATAGTTGACAAAGTACACGAAGTACTCGAAGTGGACAAGAAGCGTGTGAAGACCTCGAAGACTTTGCTGAGCCAGGCAAGCAACCCTTTTACCATGACTGTGAACCGTTTTATTTGCATGGCATATAGCACTTATTTCCATGATGTTGATCATGTTGATGTGGTGACAATTTCGGTGGGATGCCTCCGACACTTTCTTGTTGATACTTCCATCGTGGATGACCCTACCATCTATATGAAGGTTGTGTGGGTGGGAGTAGTTAGGTTGCTAGTAGCTGCTACGCAAGTGGGATGGGAATATGCATGATGTTGGAACCAAGATGGTTTGAAAGACTCTTTGAAAACTTCGTCGGGTGCCACTAATGCCTGAGGGAGATGGTGATGAGCTAGGTAACAACTTGATAAAGAAGTGGTGTACCGGAGAAAGTTATGGGTGTGTTTTTGAAAACGAAGAGTTTTAAGATTTACTACCCATCCCAACCTTACATGCACAACCATGATACTCCTTATGGGATGGGGATTTGTTGATACTTTGATGTGTACTGATATGTCTCCATCGTATCCACTTTTCCAAACTCTTTTTCCCTTGTTTTGGACTCTAATTTGCATGATTTGAATGGAACTAAGCCGGACTGACGTTGTTTTCAGCAGAATTGCCTTGGTGTTATTTTTGTGCAGAAATAAAAGTTCTCCGATCGTGCTAAAAATTTATGGAGAAAGTTTTTGGATTTAATAAAAAATACTGGCGCAAGAATCAACCAGTGGGGGCCACCTGCAGGCCACCAGCCTGCTAGGCACGGCAACCCCCCTGGACGCGCCTAGCAGGCTTGTGGGGCCCTCGGGGCTCCTCCGACCTCCTCTCCAGCTCCATATAACTCTATTCACGGAGAAAAAATCAGAGAGAAGAGTTCATCGTGTTCACGATACGGAGCCACCACCACCTCCTGTTCTTCATCGGGAGACCAGATCTGGAGTCCGTTTTGGGCTCTAGAGAGGGGAAATCGACGACATCGTCATCACCAACCATCATTCATCACCAATTCCATGATGCTCTTCGTCGTTCGTTAGTAATCCCATCATAGGCTTGCTGGACGGTGATGGGTTGGATGAGATTTATCATGTAATCGAGTTAGTTTTGTTAGGGTTTGATCCCTAGTATCCACTATGTTCTAAGATTGATGTTGCTATGACTTTGCTATGCTTAATGCTTGTCACTAGGGCCCGAGTGCCATGATTTCTGATCTGAACCTATTACGTTTTCATGAATATATGTGTGGTCTTGATCCTATCTTGCAAGTTCTAGATACCTATTAGGAGTTATGATCTGCATCCCCCAGGGTGCAATAATTGGGATTCTTTCTAGTGATTACCGTAATTTGAGGAGTTCATGTATTCACTAAGTGCTAATGCTTTGGTCAGGTTCTCTATTAAAAGGAGGCCTTAATATCCCTTAGTTTCCATTAGGACCCTACTACCATAGGAGGGTAGGACAAGAGATGTCATGCAAGTTCTTTTCCATAAGCACATATGACTATATATGGAATACATGCCTACATTACATTGATGAATTTGAGCTAGTTCTATCTCACCCTATGTTATAACTGTTGCATGATGAATGACACCACCACCTGCTAGTAATTCTGATATGTCACAAGTAATTGATGATGCCACTCCTGCTATGCATTATGCTTATGAGGATACTTTGCTTGATAATAATATGCCACTAGGGTGAATTTCTTGATGAACAAATGGCTAGAGGCCATGCTGAAAATTATGATACTTCCTAAACTAATGAAATTATTGAAACTGAACACTTTAAGACACCTGCTAGACCTAGCTCTCCTAGATATGAATTGCCTGATATTCCTGAGGATTATGTTATGGAAGGAGAGGTAGCTTGGGATTGTCTTGCTTGTAATGATAGAGATGATCTTAAGAAATTACTATGCAAGTGGAAAGAAAAATCTTTGAATGCTAGAATGAAATACAATCCAACTTTGCTACTGCACCTATCTTTGTTACTGATAAGGATTATGAATTCTCTGTTGATCCTGAGTTAACTACCTTGGTTGAATCTGATCCTTTCCATGGTTATGAATCTCAAACTGTTGTGGCACATCTCACTAAATTGAATAATATAGCCACCCAATTTACTCCTGATGAAAAAATTGTTATTAATATATCCTTAAGTTGTCTCCTTTCTCGTTAAAGGGTGATGCTAAGATATGGTTCAACTCGCTTGCTCCTGGTTGTGTGCGTAGCCCCCAGGATATGATTTAACACTTCTGTGAAAAATATTTTCCTTCCCATAAGAAATAAGCTGCCTTGCAGGAAATATTTAACTTTGTGCAAATTGAAGAAGTGAGTCTCCCAGAAACTTGGGGGAGGCTTCTCTAATTGCTAAATGCTTTGCCTGATCATCCTCTCAAGTTATCTTTCATAATGGACTAACAGATGATTCTAGGGACCACCTAGATAGTTGTGTTGGTTGTGTTTTCAGGGAATGAACTGTTGAACAAGCTGAAATACTATTGAATAATATATTGAGCAATGATAACGATTGGACTATTCTCGATCCACCTCCGAAGGCAACTCCGAATAAAAGAGGCATTCTATTTATCAGTCCTGAAGATATGCAAGAGGCAAAGAAATCTATGAAAGAAAAGGGTATTAAAGCTGAAGATGTTAAGAATCTACCACCTATTGAAGAAATAAATGGTCTTGATAACCCAATGCAGGTAGTAGAGGCAAATTCTCTTGGTAGATTTGATCAAAGCGATATTCCTTATAATAAGTCTGCTAGCCAATGCCTCGATGAATTTGATAATTTTGTTGTTAAGCAAGAAAAAATCAATGCTTATGTTAGTAGACAACCGAAACATAACGCTTTCATGCTTGATTGTTTAGGTGATTATATGATTAGAACTATCAATGATCTTAAACTTATTAGTAAACATGCTTCCATCGTAACTACTCAAGTAGAACAAGTACTTAAAACACAAAATGATTTGCTTAATGAGATGAATAGTAAGAACAATGATCATTCTCTTAAAGTTGTGACTACAGGTGGAAGAATGACTCACGAACCTTTGTATCCTGAGGGCCACCCTAAGAGAACTGAACAAGGTTCTCAAATGGGTAATATTGATGTACCTAGTCGCTCCAGTAATAAGAGGAATAAGGATGATGATAGAACTTTGCATGCTACTAGTGAACCTGTTATAGATGCACCTGAAACCCAAATGATATTTCCATTTCTGATGCTGAGACACAATCTGGTGATGAACATGAGCCTAGTAATAATATTAATGATGATGTTCAGAAACCTAGTAATAATGATGATGCTGAGACATAATATTAATGATGATGTTCAACCTAGTAATAATACTGATGTGGAGATGGAACCTGTTGTTGATCTTGATAACCCACAACCTAAAAATAAAATATATGACAAAAGGGACTTTATTGATAGGAAACATGGTAAAGAAAGAGAACCATGGGTTCAGAAACCCATTCCCTTTCCTCCTAAACCATCCAAGAAAAAGGATGATGAGGATTTTGAGCGCTTTATTGAAATGCTTAGACCTGTGTTTTTGCGTATGCACTTGACAGATATTCTGAAAGTGTCTCCTTATGCTAAGTTTATGAAAGATATTGTGACTAATAAAAGGAAGATACCGGATGCTGAAATTTCCATCACGCTTTCTAATTATACTTTTAAGGGTGGAGTACCAAAGAAATTATGAGACTCGGGAATACCAACTATACCATGCTCTATTAAAGGGAATTATGTTAGAACTGCTTTATGTGATTTGGGAGCTGGTGTTAGTATTATGCCTTTCTCTTTATATCGTAGACTTGATTTGAATAAGTTGACACCTACTGAAATCTCGTTGCAAATGGCTGATAAATCAACTACTCTACCTATCGGTATTTGTGAGGATGTACCTGTCGTAGTTCCAAATGCTACTATCTTAACGGACTTTGTTATTCTGGATATTCCCAAGGACGACAATATGTCAATCATCCTTGGTAGACCCTTTTTGAATACTGCAGGGGCTGTTATTGATTGCAACAAGGGCAATGTCACTTTTCATATTAATGGTAATGAGCATACGGTACATTTTCCGAAGAAACAGCCTCAAGTTCATAGTATCAACTCCATTGAAAAAATTCTGACATTATTATTGGAGACTTTGAGTTCCCTCTTCCGACTATCAAGAAGAAATATGATATACTTATTGTTGGGGACATCCATATCCCCACTGAGGTAACTTAGTGTTATTCGAAAATTATTCGATTTCATGTTATTCGAAAGAAGTTTAATAATAAGACTTGATCTACCTTATTGATGGATTCCTTTTGATGAGCATGAGATGGATGAATATAGAAAGCACAACTCCCTGTACCCAACTTTTATTTTTTGTTAGTTAGATTAAATTAAGTAAGAATGCTATTATTTTTCTATTTTCTGAGTTTCCCGTGCAATAAAAAAGGTGACCTGAAAATAAAAGTTGTTCAAATGTCCTCAAAATGGAGTATGATTTTTTCTTGTATATTTGAAAATTTCTAGCACTGAGAACACTACAGGGGGCTGCACTAGTGGGCCACAAGCCCACAAGGCGCGGCCACCCCCCTGGCCGTGCCTAGCAGGGCTTGTGGGTCCCACGTGGGCCCCCTTCACTTATTCCAACAACCATCCACTTCATCTTCCTCCAGAAAAAATCCCACCTTTGCTCAAACCCGTGTTCTACCTCATTTTGCTACCATTTTTTGTCTCCTTGTTAAAAGGTTCATTCGCGAAACTGTTTTGGATGATTGTTCCTTGGTATGTGATTCCTCCAATGGTCGAGTTAGTTTTTGTCCTTGTGCTTTATATATTGCAAATTTTTGCTACTGTGGTGACCTTGTTCTTGAGCTTGCATGTCAAATTTGTATGGTCCCAACTAGTTTTGATGCATGATATAGCCTCTAGGCACCTGAGGGAGTAGTTTATATGAGTTTTGTTCTCCTTTATTTTGAGTCATTAAAAATTTCAGAATTTTTCCGAGAAAGAAATGCTGAGATTATTAAGAGGCTCTTCAAGACGGAGTTCTAAGGAAGATGGAAATGAAATGAGGAAGAAACCCAAGTATAATGTTCCTCGTGTCACAAAAGTTCGACCATGCGAATGGCCATGTGAAACATTCTTGAGGGCGGGCGGAATTTATGTAGATTTCTATTATTTGGCCGAGAATGCAGGCATCACCGACTTCCTCAACAATAAGTGTGACCAGTACCTCTTGCTCATGAATACCTTTGTCCAAAATTTTCACTTTCATTCTAAGGAAGACCCTCCTACAGTAGACTTTGACTTATATGATGTGCCTAGGAAAATAAAACTTTATGATTTTTGCAAAGTTTGCAAAATACCCTATGAGGGCAGCATCAGAGAACCACGTCCTAGAGACGTGGAAGATTTTATTGTTGTAGTCACAGTAGGGGAACAGAGAGGTGTGTCAAAGGCGAGAGCAGCTAGTTTACATTTTCCTGTGCTACGCTATTATTCATTATTTTCGGGAAGATGTTTAGTTGGCCGCTGGGAGAGTGGAAGTCTTAGTGCCCCAGGCATCGCCATTCTGCGCCATGCTTTATTCGCCGATAGAACCTTTAGTCTAGGCACTATGGTGGCCCAACGGTTGAACACCAACCATTCGAAGGGGGCCATATTCGGAGGCATCTATGCATCTCGTTTAGCCAAACATTTTGAGATACGCATTAGGCTTAATGAGAAAGATGAGAGGTAGCTACCTGTGAAGTTTTTAGATTATGACCGTATGGTAGCTCATGATGTAATTAAGAAAAATTATGATAGGAGGCTGCTTTACAACTTAATTTTTAGCCAGGGTACTTGTGAAATTATTACTCTGCTTGCTTCTTCTTTGTTCGATATTCGCTCAGGCAGGTGCACCATTATGCCCGGAGACATTTACAGATATTGGGGTCTGACGCAACCCCCAGCTCCAGAACCAGCACTAGCCCTTGATCCATACCCGGAGCTAGTTTTTCAGCGGGAGCCATAGGAGTTCATCAACCAATGGAACTATGAAGATGCTCCTGAGTATCCGGGAGAGAGCTCTTTCTAGCAAAGGCCCTAGACTAACTTAGGCCAAAAGCCTAAGCTTGGGGGAGTACGTATTCCTCACCGACCTTACATTCATGTTCATACACTCATCTTAGTAGTTGGTGTTCATACTTTTTCATTGTACTATCCATGGTAGTTTATTTTCTTGTTTCGCTTTCCTCTTGTGTGTTTATTTAACTTTGAGAAAAATACAAAAATATTAGTTCTATATTTATTTCCAGTTGCTTAATTGCAGCATTAAAAAGAAAACCAAAAAGGTTTTTTGTTCTTCTTTTGCTTGTTGGGAGCTTCCCCATGTAAATAGTTTTCTCGTTCATGTTTTGATTTTTCTTTCTTTGGGTCATAAGGAGAAGACCATAATGAAAACATCGAGTGGCTCTCATATGCATTATTTTTTAACTATTAGAGAGCCCATGTTACCTTGTCTTCCCCTTGGAGTTATTGTTTGTAGATTCCAGCACAGTCCAATGCACGTGTCGTATTATTATTATCCACATTGTTCGGTCATGCAAGTGAATGGCAATAATGACGATATTTGATGAAAAGATCGAGATGGAGAAAAGCTGGTATGAACTCAGCCTATCTTGCTTTTGTAAATATGATTAGCTCATCGTTCCGAATTCAGTTCATCATGGATGAAACATATTTGCAATGACAATTAGAGATTATAGTTACTCATGCCATGCTTAATTAGCTAATAGTGGATAATGGTTTTTTTTGATGCCAACATGCATATTAAAATGGTTGTGATGTAGTATGATGCGATGGTATCCTCCTCTGAACGATTCAAGTGGCTCGACTTGGCACATGTTCATGCATGTAGTTAAAACAAAATCAACATAGCCTCCCTGACATTTATGTTCATAGTGATTTATATCCTACTCATGCTTGCATTCAAAGTTGGTTAATCTCAAAGCATGTTAATGACAGTGTCGCTCTCTAGCTGGTCGCTCCCCAGTCTTTCGCTAGTATTCACTTGTACTAAGAGGGAATACTGCTTGTGCATCCAATCCCTCAAACCCAAAGTTGTTCCATATGAGTCCACCATACCTACATATATGCGGTATTTACCTGCCTTTCCAAGTAAATTTGTATGTGCCAAACTCTAAACCGTCAAATAAACATTTTGTTTTGTATGCCCAAATCGCTCATGTGGCGATTGGGGCTGTCAGTATCTTCCATGCTAGGTGGGTTATTCTCACAATATGTGTTGATTCACTATCATTCACGAGAATGTGGTTGGTAATTAGGATGCCGAGTACCATGCTCGACATAAAAGCAAAATATAATTAAACAAAACTCCCCAGGACTGTGTTTGTATGGACGGTACCCATGAATTCGGCTCGTCGTGGAGTGTGATTGATTGGTGGAGGGGGGTAAAAACTTTATCATTCTGTTTGGGAACCACCTATAATGTATCTAGCATGGAAGATGTTGAAAACCTCTTGGTCGTTATGTGAGAAATGAAAGCATATCGCTCAAAAAACATTACTTTTGTCTGTTTTAAAACCTCGAGCTCTGGCACCTCTGCAAATCGATGCTTCCCTCTGCGAAGGGGCTTTCCATTTACTTTATTGTCATGTCATCATCCTCTTATAAAAGGCACCGGTTAGAGAGCACCACCATCATTTGTATGCTTTGCTATTAATTGATATTGAGTATGAGCATGACTGGATCTCTTTCACCGTGAATTACAATGTCTAGTCAGTCCTTGTTCTTTAGAGGTGCTCTGCATTTATGTTTTGTGGTCTCAGAAAGGGCTAGCAAGATACCATTGTGTCATATTGTATCATGATTGTTTTGAAAAGGTGTTGTCATCCGAGAGTTATTATTATTTCTTGCTAGTTGATTATGTCATTGATATTAGTAAATATGAAACTTAAATGTTATTATGAACGTGGCTAGTCCATGATCTTTGCTGAAAATCTTAACATCAGTTAGACATATTTACAACAACAAGATCAAACAGAGTTTGTAAAAGTATTTCTTTATCACTTTCACTTTATCAACTGAATTTCTTGATGGCAAGCAATGGGTAAGCTAGCGGGAGTTGATACGTCCCCATTGTATTCACTTTTTCAGACTTTTTTGCCCTTGTTTTGGACTCTAATTTGCATGATTTGAATGGAACTAACCCGGACTAACGTTGTTTTCCGCAGAATTGCCATAGTGTTATTTGTGTGCAGAAATAAAAGTTCTCGGATCGTCCTGAAGATTCAACCAGAGGGGGGCCACCTGCAGGCCACAAGCCTGCTAGATGCGGCCACTCCCCTGGCCGCGCCTAGCAGGCTTGTGGGGCCCTCATGGCTCCTCCGACCTCCTCTCTAGCTCCATATAACCCTATTCATGGAGAAAAAAATCAAAGAGAAGAGTTCATCGCGTTTCACGATACGGAACCACAACCACCTTCCGTTCTTCCCCGGGAGACCAGATGTGGAGTCCGTTTTGGGCTCCGGACAAGGGAAATCGACGCCATCCCCATCACCAACCATCCTTCATCACCAATTCCATGATGTTCTCTGCCGTTCGTGAGTAATCCCATCGTAGGCTTGCTGGACGGTGATGGGTTGGATGAGATTTATCATGTAATTGAGTTAGTTTTGTTAGGGTTTGATCCCTAGTATCCACTATGTTTTGAGATTAATGTTGCTATGACTTTGCTATGCTTAATGCTTGTCACTACAGCTAGAGTGCCATGATTTCAGATCTGAACCTATTATGTTTTCATTAATACATATGTGTTCTTGATCCTATCTTGCAAGTTGTAGACACCTATTTGAGTTAAGATCCGCATCCCCAGGGTGACAATAACCGGGATTCTTTCCGGTGATTACCGTAGTTTGAGGAGTTCATGTGTTCACTAAGAGCTAATGCTTTGGTATAGTTATCTATTAAAAGGAGGCCTTAATATCCCTTAGTTTCCATTAGGACCCCGCTGCCACGGGAGGGTAGGACAAAACATGTCATGCAAGTTCTTTTCGATAAGCACATTTGACTATATATGGAATACATGCCTACATTACATTGATGAATTGGAGCTAGTTCTGTGTTACACTATGTTATAACTATTGCATGATGAATGACATCCAACATAATTATCCATCACCAATTTATTACCTACGAGCTTTCCACGTATTGATCCTTGCTAAGTTACTGTTTTGTTGCTACTGTTACAATCGCTACAAAACTGCTATTTTTACTTTTGCTACCGTTACCGTTACTTCCATACTACTTTGCTATTGAATACTTTTTTGCAGATATTAAGTCTATCAGGTGTGGTTGAATTGACTACTCAGCTGCGAATACTCGAGAATATTCTTTGTCTCCCCTTGTGTCGAATCAATAAATTTGTGTTGAATACTCTACCTCGAACACTGTTACGATCCCGTATACTTGTGGGTTATTAGGTACTAGCATAGAACCCGCATTACTAGTGGCGGGAGTGACATGGTCACTCTCGATACGGGTTCATGCCGGTAAGGACAATCATGCGTTGTCTTCACAGGCAACGGGCACACTATTGGTCCCTGCATGGATTCTACTTGTGATGTACATCATGTGGGTTGGGTATTAATCGAGTGGACTCTTTGTTTAGTATCGTCAGGGGAAAGGCATTGTTCGGGTGCTTACCTCGGGTATGTAATATACCGCGAGTCCTGGATGAAATAGAAGTTCCCCGAGTCTTGTGGGTAAAGTGTGCAACCTCTACAAAGTGTGAAACTATTCGAATAGTCGTGTCCATGTTCATGGATAGTCGGAGGTCCTGCTTAATCAGCGTCCGATGTTTTCACAAACTTGGTGTGTGTGTGCATGAGAAAAAGAAGATACTTGAGCCAAGTCTGATGACTTGGCATGATGATGAACATGAGATGTCCAACCCCTGCTTATGATGATATCAGTAACTTGTTCACTCGGATGTCTACCAACTATTGATGCATGCTTACATAGATATTTGATCATGTCATTGCACTCAAAATTAGCTATCTGCAAAACTTACCTACTTAGTGCTATATCATGAATTGTTGTACCTTGTTCCACACTTGGGTTGCTTGCGAGTACATTCAAAGTACACATTGGCTTGCCACTTGTTATTCAATTGGCCAGGCATGGAAGAAAAGGAGTATGGTGAAGAGTTCGTTGGTGACGAACATGCGATCTAGGATTCTTCCCAGTCAGAATGCATGTAGGTTTAAGGCAGATGGCATGGGTTCACGCTTTGGATCAAGATTTCCGTTGCTTGTTATGATTAATTATTTGGCCCTTGTGGTCCTAGCTATGTAAGACATGACCTATCTGGCCCCTATTTGTGTATGACGGTATGTAAGGATGTAAGACTCTTGTTTTCCAATTTCTGTGTGTTCAGTGAGCATTGATCCCTGGGATCACCGTGCATGTACATTCGGTGATCATGACTTATGAGTCAGGGTCCCGCACACCCCCGAGACCGCCGCGACGTCCTCAACACGGTAGCTCGTTGGCCCCCTCCTCTCTTCCCCTCTGAGGCCACTCCTCACACGCGCACGGCGCCGCCTGAGCGCACCAGTAAGAGTGCTCACACGCGTGATGACCTGGTCTTTGTCCGCTCCTCCTCGACCACTTTCTAGTCGTGGACGACATCCACCACCAACACCAAGGAACTTCCCGGGAGTGGATCGTCGGGCCATAAGCGGACGTAGAGGTCCTTGATGGCCAGCTCCACCATCTCGTGTAGCTCCATTAGTTGTTTCAGCTGCTCCACTAGAAGAGGAGGACAATCAGGGGCTCCGAACTGTGCCCAGAATGTCCGAGCTTCGTCTTCCTCCCCCCCCCCCCCCGCGAGGTGAACAGCTAATTGGCGTCCGCCATGCTCTTCTGGAGATCGGCGGATACGCCTGAGGATCTCCACACTTGGGTCAGCCATTCGAATCTGCTATCCCCGAATACGGACTTTAAGGAGTACGGCTTACCATCGGCTATCTCCTTGGCTTGGCAAACTTGTTCCTTTGAAGAACCGCTTGTCCACCTGCTCCTTCTAGAAATCGGCTTTCACGGTGGATAGCGCAGCCGAGATTGCCTTGTTCTTTTGCTCCAAGGACTCGCACTTGTTGCTAGCGTCCTTGAGCTCATCATGTATCTCCGCCACGCGAGCTTGGTGTTTATCACTGGTGGCTCGTAGGGCGGAGAGAACGGTGGCCGCTTATTTAGCCGCTGCCTTGTCCACGGATGTTTCGTCTTTGGCACGTTGAAGCTTGGCCTTGAGATTTTCGATCTCCTTCGACGAAGCTGTAAAATGACAAAACCTTATATAAAGGGAATTGGCATTAACAATATTTAGGGAAATGTGTTCGGATTTTTGGATTTACCCTGCGCTTCGTCGAACCCTTGTTGAGGGCTTCCGCCTCATCCTCGGAACGCTTGAGGTTCCTATGAAGCTTGTCCAGATCGGTACCGTTTTTGGCCGCCGCTGATGAAGAAGCCTACAGTATACACAAAAGCATACATTACATTTGTGCCTGCTTCCCGAATTATGGAAATGACCCCTAGGCGAGCTTGTCTATCTCACCTAGGGCTCGGGGGCTGCCATGTCTACAATACGAATACATAAAAACCTTAGCAAAAACATCGGGCGACTTACTAGAAAGCTCGCAAGGAGACCTTTGAAGGCCTCCTTCAGTCTGTTGTCAACGGACTGGACGCTTTGTAGTACCGCACACATAAGGGTGCGGTGATCCTCGGGGATGGAGGCGCTTGTTAGATCCTTCTCCATGACCGACCATCCATTGGTCGGTGGCGCGAGGGGTGATCGGATTTCCCGATCACCCACCGAAGACTGGACTAGTGCCTCCGGAGGAACGGTGTGCTCCGAAGATGTCTTTGGAGGGGACTAATTGCTCGTCCGCCTGGCCTCCTCGGTTTCCGGGCAGGGCGTTGTCCCCTTGTTTCCGATGGCCGAAGCGTTAGCTTCGGCCATGATGCCTTCTCCTTAGTCCCTGCATCTGCCTCCATTGGGGTAGGCTGGGACGACACCTCCAGGGCGTCCATCGTGGCGCCAGGAGTTGAGAGGTGCGAGTCATCCCCGCTCTCCCCTAGTTCAGCGGGCGGGGTCTCCCCATCTGATACCACCTCGGTGGGCTAAACACACGGGGGGCTGTAGGACCAATAAACATGGGTGTTAGCAAAATCCGGAATCTACTTGTGATAGGTAAGAGGGTCTTCGTATCCTAACCTGGATGGAGGGGGCTTGACCCGTTGGCTCCTTGGTGGAACCTCCTTGATGTCTTCGGATGCGGAGCTCGAGTTCGAGTTGTTATCGGACTGGACAACCGGCGTCTGTCGTGCCCTCTTCAGGGCAGGAGAAGCCGCCTGCCCCGAGGCATCCGAAGACGCCTCTCTTTTGTTGGAAGGAGGGGAGTTGCCTCCCCCTCGCTCTCGACCTCCTCCTCCTCTTCTTCCTCCTCTTCGGCCTCCTCCCGTTGGAGGAGGTGGGGGTGTCTTCACGTGCAGCATCAGGCCGGTCCCTGATGCGAAGGCCAGCTTGACCTAGTTTCTTCTTCTTCTCCTTCTTCGAGGGAGCCGCGTAAGGCTTATCCACGAGCATCTAGGCTAGCAACCAGGTCCTGGCTTTTTTCAGCCATCTCTATGTAAATAGATCGGACACAGGGTTATGGATCTTCTATGTAGTAAGGTCGACCAAGCTAGGATGTATCATACCTCGGAATCCGGTTTGGTGGCATGCAAGCCCTTGTCATCCTCCTCGGCTGGTCAGCTCTTCATTGATTTGAAGAGAGCCTTTCACAGCTTTTCCCATGTAGTGTGGAAGAGGGTCGGACTGTGGGCTCGGCTTCGAGCTTTCAAGCCCACAGGGGAGTGTCCCAATGCTGGAAGGGGAGGATGCATCTTCGAAGCATCACTTGGACCACATCGGGAAGCGTGGTGCCGTCCCCGACTAAGGTACGAATACACTTTTGCAGATCAGTCATCTCCTTATCGGAACCATAGGCGAGGCCCTTTTCGAGCCATGAAGCTAGCCTGGTCGGGGGACCGAATCTGAATGCGGCGGCGGGGTGCTGGCCTTCTTATTGTGGTTAGGTGACGTAGAACCATTCATTTTTCCACCCCTTGATGGTGTTGATGAGGGTCCCCAACGGCCACCCGACGCGGGTGAGATTGCCGATGACGGCCCTGCCGCAGTCGTCATGTTTGCCACTGATGCACTTTGGCTTGATGTTGAAAACCTACAGCCAGAGCCCGAAGTGCGACTCGACATGCAGGAAGGCCTCGAAGACGAGGATGAAGGTGGAGAGGTGCATGATGGAGTTCGGCGGGAGGTCATGGAAGTCGAGGTCGTAGAAGAACATTAGTCCCCTAACAAAGGGGTGGAGTGGGAAGCTCAACCCCCTGATGAAGTGGGGGATGAACACCACCCTCTCGCCTAGCCTGGGGGTGGGTCTCACTTGGCCCTCCTCCGTCGCGCGATGGGGAATGTCGGCGGGGAGGTAGCCGGCCTTCTTGAGGTCGATGATGTCCTTGTTTGAGATCGTGGAGGCTTCCCACTGGCCATTTGAGCCTTCCATTGTTGAGCTTGGGAGCGGGGGTGAAGAAACCTAGATCTGTGCTCTGGAGGCGCAATGAAGTAGGAGGCAAAGAAGTCGAATGGAAAGCATAAAAGGCCTTTGGGGTTTTCTTTCTCCTTTTGTGAGGTATTCTGATTCGGGCTCCCCTTGTTGTGTCTTGAATCCCTCTACTTGCTGAGACGCACGAGCCGTTACGTGCGCGTGATTAAGTATATCCCGTATAAAACAGGGCATGATCGACATGTTGATAGACCGTGTCGATGGAACGGCCTCGAACCACGCGTCGTGCGCCTATAACTGGCCTATCGATCGTGGTGGGCTGTGACCTTTGGTCAGAGAGGTCGTCAGGAAACATTACCATTTTTCCCCTGACGTTTGGCCCTCAAAGGTAACTTTTCTCGCAGAATTCGGACGTGCCACTATGCGGAAAATTACTTATCATCGGAGGCCGAACTATGGTTCGGCAGGAAGGCGCAAGCCGGAGAATCTATTAATGAAGCAATTGGAGCTGAAGTCCCTTGGCGTTGGTGGCGAGTTCAAGGTCTACTGAGGGAGTCCTGGATTAGGGGGTCCCCGGAGTTTCGACCTATTGTCTATGGGCCGGACTTTATGGGCTGCTTTCCGAACACTCGATGATCTGAAGGCCAAGTTCCCAAGATGGAAGCTTCAAGAAGCATGGCTTGCACTCCATGTTTGATATAGTAAATAGGCATGTTTATCTCGTCGGTGTGTAACCGACCATGTGTAAACCCTAGGCATGTCTGACATCTATATAAGCCGAAGGGTTTTAGGGCATAGAGACATAACAACTCATCTAGGGTTAGACATACGATCTTGAGGTAGATCAACTCTGCAACCTCTTACACCATCAATACAACCAAGAAATATGTAGGGTATTACCTCCATTGGAGGGCCTGAACCTGCGTAAACTCGTGTCCCCTTTGTCTCATGTTACCATTGATCCAAGTCTCACAGTTCGGAACCCCCTACTCGAGATCCGATGGTTTTGACACCGAGAACGATGATGAAGACAACCGACCAAAGAAGAATGAAGAATATACGTCGGAAACTTACTCAAGCAGAAGGTCTCAACGAGAAGCCTACAATGACGCGTTTCAACATTCTCGAGGATGGAGACCACCTGCGACTGGAAATCACCTGCCTTAAGGGACTCGAGGACTTCCCTGTCGATGAGAGCTTCACCAAGACTCGGCCCTTTTATTCTAACGCGCGACACGTAGATGTCCCTAACCAATGTGAGTAACCACAGGACTAGCACGCGGACACACTACTTTGTCGTGTATTCTAACTTTGGAATAAACACGTGAGCCAGGCCCTTGCCAAAACCTCGTTCACGAAACCCTTGACAATTGGGCTAGCCTAGCATAATACGAGAACCCTGTTCACCCTTAGACAAAATAAATGAGGCACTCGAAGATATATCATAAAGCACTTCAAGATCCAATGGAGCAATCACGGCGGAGAAGAAGCCACATGGGATTGTGAAGACTACCTCACTTCTGGATTTCCATATCTTTTCAATGCCTAGCCTAGGAATCTCGGGGACAAGATTCTTGTAAGGGGGTAGGTCTGTCACACCCTACATTTGGCCTCTCCTGACTAAGTTAACATGACTAAAAAATTAGAGTCAATTAAAACTTTTTCGCTGCTTGTGATGCTTGACTTGATTGTTGATTGCTTGTTTGCTTGCTTGTGATCTATATTCGTAAAATCCCTCCTACTCTTAAAACTCGTATCCTTGCTCCAAATCTTGCCCAATGAACATGCCATGTGTATAGGATAAAAAAATTTATATAAAATATAATTTTGGCCAAAATGGATTTATACAAATTAGGTTTTTCAAAACCCCTGAATTGAGGTTTCTACTACAAGTCCTCAAATTAGGTGGATTGTTGTGCCACAAAGGTTTTAATTGAAACCCACTATATATATATGACTTCCCAAAACCGCCAAATATTATTTATAAATATTGTTTTCCTTTTTATTTACAGGCTTTTCTTAAGGCCAAAAATGGTCTTTTATAGAAAAAAATTATTTAAATGCTTTGACAACATATTATAAAATTTAGGGAAATTCACTTGCCATATATTTTCAATATATAAGAGTTTCAACACATGTTCATGTTCAAAATATTGGACAAAACCCTCCCAAACCCTTCTTCCCTGTTTCAAGCATTTGAAATTTTTCTATAAGAAATATTTTCGAATAAACCCAAGAAAATTCTAGCATGTCAAACATGACATATGTGATCATCTTGCCAACTTTCATACCAATCCCAATTGATTTGGTTCACCGAAATTATCCCAAAACCCTCCCTGTCCAGATCCAAATTTGAGCAACTCTACATTGCCAACTGTCTCCTAATCATCTCACAATTTGTGGACATGTTATAATACTCCAATAATGCATCCGCGCCAAGTGGTGCATCAAGGAGAACAGATGTACTTGTCCAAATCCCCCCAAACCCACTTGTGTTGATTTCAAAAATTGGAAATGTTTGCATTGTCAAGTTTCCCCAATTGGTCCCAAACTTTTTTGGGTATGCTCTAATACCCAAATAATGCTACCACGTCAAGTGGTGCATTAAGGAGAATGGATTTGAATAGCAAGATATAAGAAAATCCATTTCTGCCCATTTCTAGGGTTTGCCAAACTTACATTGGCAACTTTCCCCAACAAATCTCAAACTTGGTGGTAAACCTTATTTTTTAACCATAATTTATCCCTATTAAATCTCAAGGAATGTAGTATTCATTTACTTGTCCAAATCATCATCAAACACCTTATGGTCATGTCTAAAAGTCACGGTTTTCACCCTCTAACTTATTTACCCTGAGTCTAAATTTTTACCACAATACCTCCTAGTAACAATTTACCTCCAGTAAGCTCTGCATAGCCATATCCCAAATAGTTGTGGGGTAAAACCTCACATTTCCTCTCTGGACAGTAGGTTTGCTAGTTATTTTTACCTCTCCTCTTGTTTCTACCCCACCCCTCCTCTACCAGAGCATCCTAGGAGCATCCCTACATCCCCCAAGAGCAAGTGGACAAGGTGGGCATGCCGAGATCACGTGTTGCATGCCATGGCATGCAATATGCACGCTCTGGAGCATGCTATAGTGCGCTCCCGCACTGTAGCCACCCCCCAATCCAGGGGCCCGACCACCTCGGGCCTCTCCAGCCTGTCCCCCGAGACCGCCTTGACGTCCTCAACACGGCAATCGGTCGGCCCCCTCCTCTCTCCCCCTTTGAGACCGCTCCTCACACGCGCATGGCGCCACCCGAGTGCACCAGTGAGCATGCTCACACGCGCGATGATTTTGTCTTTGTCCGCTCCTTCTCTCTCTCTTCCCAGTCGTGGACGACATCCAACAACACCCAGGACACGTTCTCGCGGCCCACCGTGCTTATAGCGACGGCAGTGGCCGAGCCGGCACATGACCATGCGGTGCACCATCGCCCTCCCTATACAAGACCCCCCCCCCTCGAGCCCCTATGCCCTCCCTTGGCTCTCTCTCACCCTCTCCAGCCTCCCAGCATTCCCCAATCTCTCTCTTCACATCTTCATCGATGGCAATGGCCAGACCCTTGCCGATGACCTCCGCTCAAAATTGAGCTCTCTTGTGCTCCTACTCTCCTTGGATCTATGCCATAGCATCGCCTACATCACCATGGGCTGACTCCATGCTCCATCTCTTCCTCTCCATGGCTATGGTGTCGTTCCCATCATCACCGATGGCGGCTTCCGCCACGGCCAATGCCTCGGGCAACCTCGGCCTCTTCCCAAGGCCTAGGACCACCCAGACAGATGCGGGGCTTTCTCCCGAGCACTCCGGTGGCCAGAGCGTCGCCGGAGATGGCCTATGTCACCAGAGCGACACCGACGCATGATCAGCCTACCTGCCTCTCCTCTGCCGAGCGGGAGGTGGAGGAAGAAGCAAAGCAGGTGGGGCCCACCTGTTAGCCACTAAGGGTCCCCCCCCCCCGTGTTAAGTTAAGTGGAAGCGCCCCTGTAGAGGAGGCATACACCATAGAGTACGCCATCGACGTCAGCACAACCTCCCCGCGGCTGTGGGCATTTTCGCCCATTTAGGTATACCCCTTATCCTTTTCTTTTTCCATAGTTATTCCAAAATCCATAGTAAATTCATATGACTTGGAAATTTGATGATTCAAATTTCTACATCCTCCTAAAAATGCCACCTATTTGATAATGCGACTTCCATATTTTCTACCACAAGTTTTTGTACTGCTCAAGTTCAAATTCAAATATGAACTATAAAAACCCCTCCTTGTAAAATCCCTAGAGCATTTGTACCAACTCCAAATGGAGTGGTTCAAGTTACTAGGTGTCTATTAAAGCATAACCTATTTATCTAGGCATGGTTAACATCTTTACCATGCCCCTATTATGCTTGACCTAATAAATGCTCTCTTTTCCCATTATTCCATCTTAGGAAAATCATAGGAAATCATATCAACTCCAAATCTAGTGAAACCACTTCCTAAAATCTACTAAACTCACTCCCTAATTGTTGAATCCATCCATTCGAGACTCCACCTTGATCCACATCCACTGAAACCTCCTTGATTATTATTTTTATGACCAGAGATGTCCAGGAAAAATAAAACTCCTATTTATAGATCACTTTATTTCTCTGCTCGTCATGTTGCTTATTGCGGTTGTTTCTTGCGATAGTTCACGAAGTAGACGTAGTACTCGGAGTGGACAAGAAGTGTGTGAAGGCCTTTAAGACTTTGCTGAGCCAGACAAGCAGCCCTTTCACCATGAATATGAACCCTTTTATTTGCAAGGAAGATAGAACTTTTTTCCGTGATGTTGATCATGTTGATGTAGTGACCACTTAGGTGGGATGCCTCTGACACTTTCAAGTTGATACTTGCATCGTGAATGACCCTAACTCCTTATGAGGGTTGTGCGGGTGGGAGTAGATTGGATGCTAGTAGATGCTACGCATGTGGGATCAGGAATATGCATGGTGATGGAAACAAAGAAATGATTTCAAAGACTTTTCGAAAATCCTGTCGGGTGCCACTAATGCCCGAGGGAGATGATGATGAGTTGGGTAACCACTTGAGAAAGGAGTAGTGTGGTGGAGCAAGTTAGTGTGTGTGTTTTCGAAAATGGATTAGATTTAAGGTCTGTTGACCGTCCCAACCTTATATGCACAACCATGATAACTATTGTGGGATGGGGCTTTGTTGATTACTTTGGTGGCTACTAGCATGGATCACGCATTACTAGTGGCGGGAGTGTCATGGTCACTCTCATATACGGGGTCGTGCCGGTAAGGACGATCATGCGCTGTCTTCACAGGCACCGGACACACCGTTGGTCCCTGCATAGATGCTACTTGGGATGTACATCATGTGGACTGGGTGCCAGTCGAGTGGACTCTTTCTTTAGTATTGCCGGGGGAAACATAATTTTCGGGTGCTTACCTCGGGTATGGAATATACCACGAGTCGTGGATGACACGGAAGTTCCTCGAGTCTTATGGGTAAGGTGTGCAACCTCTGTAGAGTGTAAAACTATTTGAATAGCCGTGTCCATGGTCATGGACAGTTGGAGGTCCTTTTGAAACTACGTCCAGATGTTTCCTCAAAACTTGGTGTGAGCATGTGACAAAGAAGGTACTTGAGATAAGTCAGATGACTTGATGACATGACTGAACATGAGATGTTCGACCCCGTGCTTATGATGATATATGTAACTTGTTGACATAGACATCTTCCAATTGTTGATGCATGCTTATACAAGCTAGTTAATCATGTCATTCCACTCAAAATTAGCTTTATGAAAAATCACCTACTTAGTACTATGTCATGCATTACTATTGCCTTGTTCCAAACATGGGTTGCTTGAGAGTACATTCAAAGTGCGCATTGGCTTTCCACTGGTTATTTAATTAGCTAGACATAGAAGAGCAGAAATATGGTGAAGAGTTCATTGGTGACGAACATGCGAACTAGGACGCTTCCTAGTCATAATGCTTGTAGGGTTAAAGCAGATGACATCGGTTCACGCTATCGTTGAAGATTTCCGCTGCGAGATTATGATGACTTGGCCATAAAGGCCATATTTGAGTACAAGCGGTATGTATCGGATGTAAGACTCTTGTTATTCAGTTTCTATGTGTTCACTGAGCATTGATGTCTGGGATCACTGTGCATGTACATTCAGCGATCACCACTTATGAGTCGGGGTCACCGCAATTGATCTCTGGGATCACTATGCACGTACATTCGGTTATCACGACTTATGACTCAGGGTCCCCACATTTACCCAGGTTCGGGCCACTAGGAAGCATAATACGCTACTCCTACTTTAGTGGATTGCCTCTCGTGGAGGTGTGGTGTATGAACTAGTACACTGGTTTCGAGTCTCGCGAGGGAGCTCTAGTGGTGTTCTTGGCTCTCTGCCTTGTCTTGTGGTTCGATGAGTGGTTCTGTCAGATGGACTTGTCCCCCTCTATTGTGCGACCTAGCCTCTATATATAGAAGTGGCATGGGTCCTCTTCCCTTTCACAGTGGAGGGAAGGGATCCCACAACGGCCAAATTTGAAGGGGGAAAAGAGTACATTGCCGCCCTGTCCAAAGGTGGTCTTCGCGTGCAAAGTAGTTGTCGATGATGCCATGACGGGCCCGGCGCTGACATCCGCCCTGCGAGGCTCGTGGTCATGGTCTTGTTGCACTGGAACAGAAACCTTTGGGAGGCGTTTTGGGAAACCGCGTACATCGTTGCTCCCTTTGCACCAATGGGGAAACTGCACCGCCTGGCTCGCTGGCGCCCGCTTGTCCTTCCCTGCTGTCGGTGTCAAAACCGGTAGATCTCGCGTAGGGGGTCACGAACTGTGAGGCTAGGGTCGACGGTAACAAGAGACGAAGGGGGCACGAGTATACCCAGGTTCGGTTCCTCCAATGGAGGTAATACCCTACGTCATGCTTGATTGTATTGATGGTGTAAGGGGTTACAAAGTTGATCTACCTCAAGATCGTATGTCTAACCCTAGATGAGTTGTTCTGGCAATATGCCCTAAAACCCTCCGGCTTATATAGATGTCGGGGGTGTCCTTGTCTTACACATGGTCGGTTACATCCCGAAGAGATAACTTGCCTAACTACAGCTAATAACATGGAGAACACGTCTTGACTCCATGAAGCTTCCGTCCTGGCGCAGGTGGTCCTCGATCATCTGATGCCTGCCTTCTAGGCCATACAGTCTGGCCCATGAATAATGGGTCAACTATCCGAGGACCCCTTAATCTAGGACTCCCTCAGTAGCCCCGGGACTAGCCTTCAGCGCCGATATATATTCGGTCGATTTCTTCATGTCGTCGTCTTCGTCTTGCAAGGCGAGTCCTTCATCCTTCTTCATTCGACATCCGACCAGTCTTCGGTAAGATCCCAAGCGTCGCAGGCGCGGGTCATTATAATAACTGCATGAGTTCCTCAACTTTCGTGCATCGTGGGGAGGTGAGTGCCCATCGTTTTTTACAATCTTACCCCTCCGCAATGGAGGCACCAACCCATTTTATCAAACAAAATCGCGGTTCAAACCACATCTTCTTCCTCTCTCTCATAAAAAACTCCTAGCGGAAGCTCCACGCAAAACATGGCTAATGCTCCCAGCTCTGTAGCACGCCCTTACGGCCAATGCCCAGGAGACCAGACCAGCTGCTCCGTCACACTCCTGCGGCTCCGTAATTTGGAGACCCAGGGATATCTCCCATCATCAGATCTGGCAGCAGCCCGCATAGGTCTCCTCTCTTATGGTGACAAGGTTTTCGACGAGTGCTTCCCTAATCCAAAAAAGGGGGAGCATGTCTGCTTCGTTCCCTTCCTTCTCCGGGGCCTAGTGTTCCTAATCCACCCATTCTTGAGGGGGTTACTGGAGTTCTACGGGATTCAACTCCACCATGTTACCCTAGGGTCGACCTACACATCTCGGGCTTTGTCGCCCTCTGTGAGATGTTCTTAGGGTGCGAGTCTCATTTCGATCTGTGGAGGAAATACTTCTGCCTAGTCCCCCGAGCTCGGGATAAGACCATCTTAGAGGTCGGCGGGGCCAAAGTATGCCGCATAGAGGGAACGGGGTATCCGGCTGGCACACCGAAGAAATCCGAAGAATGGACTTCAGAGTGGTTCTATATTGAAGATGTCCCCCTGTTCGAGCCAACTCGGACAGGTCTGCATGAATACTCTGACCTCCTCCCAAAGAAGAGGTACAACTAGAGACCCAAGAGCTCATCTCCGGAGGAGAGCTCCAAGGTGCAACGCCTGGCCGCACAAGTGCGGATGCTTGCTCATCATCGGCTGACCATGATTAACGTCATGGCCGCCACTATCTCCCGGTACATGCAGCCCCTCAATAGAGGGTGCACCCCTTATGGTGGTACAACGGGACAAGCGGCGCCACGCATTCTCGAAAACTAAGTCCTGCCAATCCAACAGCACTGGCCGCCGCACTTGCCGACATGTACAAAGGAGAGCAAGAAGACTTCATGCTGTGGTCAACCAAGGAAGGGTATTCGGCCCACAATCCCATCAAACAGGTAAACCTTCCTCTTTCAATCATGAAATAGTTCGGCGCTTCATTCTGCACTCTATTTGACCGAGGCCTTGGCATGAATAGGAATGGAGGAGCTTCGTCAAGACAGTCAACTGTTCGGTTCCTCAGCCCGAGCATCATTCACGTGACAACGATCCGGGCTTCAACAAGGACCCGGATCTCCTTCTTGACTTTGAAAATGGAGTGTACTATGAGGACAGTATCGTCCAGACCCCGGTGGCTATCATAGTCGATTACCCCGAGTCATTCTCCATTACGCCCGTGGGTAAGAAGCAAGGCTCCTCCCGCAAGAGGCCTGCTACCAAGAGCGCCCCGGACGCGCCGGTCCTGGCCCCCAAGCATCACCAATTAGCGCGCCATGCGCCAACAGCTGAAGTCGCGGGCAAATCAGAGGCCGAACGGGACCTTGCAAAGGAGCCGAACATGGGGACGAATCCACCCATCCGCACATCCCGTAGGTATGTTGTTCGGATATCTGCTTTATCATTGTAATCAGAAGAATCTCGTAGCCGCTCGTTTTTTACCTAGGCAAAACGCCCAATCTTCTCTACCGAGGGGATTGACCGGGTGTCACGAGACGCCCGAAGCTCTCGAGCCACGACCCATGCGGCTTCCGCTACGGAAGCCCCCATGGCTGACCCGGCGCCCGCCGAATCTGGCGATGGAGTATCTGTCACCAAATCGGAAGTGGAGAGTGCCATGCATCATCAGCACCGATGGGAGGCCATGCGGCACCCAATTTTCTCCGACCAGGAGGTTGGCGCCCTACCCTCGGCACATGCACATCTCGGGGCTGCCCGAGCTAGATTCGGTGAAGCTATGAAGCTGATAAGAACCAACATTCAGGTAAGAGGTCGGATTTTATAGAATCTGCATACTTGTGTAAGCCTAGTAGCCCCCGAGCCTTAATTTGATTTATAAAAATTCCAATTAAGGATCTCCATACTGTTTGACTGCTGCGCAAGCCTCAAAGCAACAGTCTGAGCAATTGTCCAAGGCCCTCATGGACAGTCGCACGAAAGTGCAGTCCGTGAAGGCCGAACTAGCACAAGTGAAGAGCTTCACGCGAGAGGCCCATGGTGAGTATGCTTTTACTACTAATATTTTTACATTATTGTGCCTGACGTATGGATTCCATGTAGTAACCGAATCAATAGGACATATGGAAAGGCAGCTGGAAGAAGCCCAGGATTCACAAAGGTATGCGGAATCCCAGCAGCAAGTCGGCTGTCTTTTTATACAAAAATAGGCCAAAGAAATAAAGAGTTTAAAGACTCAATTGGCCCAAGCTCAAGAAGAGAATCGAAAGCTTCGGAGGGGCATATTCGGTAAATACAATTCTGCTATGAGTAAGTATTTCTGATGTAGAGAATGATAATAATCGCGCTTGTTATCTTGTGTGCAGGTCTCGTGACCGGACATCCTGAAGAGGAGCTCGAATCATACCAAGGGGACCTGCTGAAGTAGCTGATCTCTCTCCATAAGCGCGTGCAAAAAAGCGATGAATGGGATGGTGAAGGCATTATGGCCCACTAAACATCCACCTAAAGGGCTAGCCACACTTGTGGATCAATTTATAGGGGCTCGGGAAAAGTTCGAGCTATGGAAGACTTCGCCTGCCGCGAAGGAGCACGGGAGGCATGGGAAATTGTCAAGACCCGTTTCACCAGACTTAACCCCAAGCATGGCATAGGTTGGTCCTGTGGGATCGGATGGAAAAGAAGTGCCACTACACTAGGTATATGCCAAGTGATGCCAGCCGCCTGTCGCTCGCAAGCAGACTGCCCCCTCAACACATTAATTGATGATCTCGATCAGCATCCAAATATGTAATTTACCTATACATGTTTAAAACAATCCGTGTTGTAAACTTTGTCTTAACGGGCCATCGTCTTATCCCTCCCGTGCAAAGAGCTCGAGAGTGCTCCTTCTTATTATTCCTTCGCCAAAGAGCGAACTGAATTCAGGGAACCAGGCAATCCGGACATGTGGTGCGAACAGACAGAAAGCACACAGAAAGATATGTTATGTTACAACGTAGCATAAGAAACATCTTTCGATGAAAATAGTACCTCTATCGATACCTTTTGCTGTGGTTCTACGAAGAGCGTAGATAGGAATCGGCATACTTGCAGTACGCGACTAAGTGTCCTTCGGGAATAAAAGACCCAAACAACGGAAATAACAACCAGAGCCTTATAAGGTGTTTCCGTCATAGCCGACCAATTGTCTACATAAGATAGCTAGCTTTCGGCTTCACCCGTCTGAGGTACGTGTCCGGATGACCCGGTCGTAACAATCGCAGAGGTGCTCCCTTTACTCTCTAGCTGAACAATCGGGGACGTAGAGATTAACCACAGGAGCAAGGCAACCCAGCTTGGCAAAGTCTTAGTTCGAATTGATGCATATGATGGCTAAAACATGACAAAAGAAACATGCGCACCTGGTAAGTATGAACAATTAAAATCCTGGCTATTAAAAGAAGCCCCCACGTGTCGTGTTCGGATTTAAAACTTTATAATGTATGCCGATTATCCATAGTACAAGATTGGTTTAGCCGAACGTAGGGTAAGAAAATAAAATTTTCCCTATCGAACAACAAAGGGGAAAAGGAAATAGCGAAAAAGGCAAAGAATAGCGGAAAAGGAAAAAGTGTAGGAGAGTTGAGACGACACCGGTTTCTCCATAGAAGCACAAAAAACGAGTTGTGTTCCATGGGTTTGGTTCAAGGCGGTTATTGGATGAACTCCGCAAATGATAGGCCCCTCCTGCGAGCACATCGTCAATGATGAAAGGACCCTCCCACTTGGGGTTGAGTTTGTGCTTCTATTTCTCCGGGAGCCATAGGACGAGTTCTCCTATGTTGTATGCTTTTGCCCTGACCTCCCTACTTTGGTACTGCCGAGCTTGTTGTTGGTAAAGAGGGGATTGAGCTAGAGTGATGTCCTGCTCCCCCTCCAAGGCATCTAAGTCATCCTGCCGATCTAACTCGGCCTCCTTTTCCTCGTACATGCGCACTCTTGATGTGTCGTGGATAATATCGTAGGGGAGAACTGCCTCTGCCCCATAGACCATAAATAAGAATGTAAAACCCGTTGATCTGTTTGGGGTAGTACGCAGGCCCCATAGAACGGAGTCGAGTTCCTCCACCAAATGACAGTCAGACTCGTAAAGAGATCGGACCAAAAATGGCTTGATGCCGCTCATAATGAGACCGTTTGATCGCTAGACCTGTACATTGGCTCGCGGATGATAGACTGATGCGTAATCGAGCTTTGTGCCCATTTTTGCGCACTAGTCCTTGACCTCTTCGGCCGTGTAGTTTGATCCATTGTCCATTATTATACTATGTGGGACACCGTAACGGTGTACTATGCTGGATATAAATTCGACCACTCGTCCGGATTTAGCCGATTTAACGGGCTTTGCTTCTATCCATTTGGTGAATGTCGGATTTCGGGCTACAAAAGCTTCAAGATTCGAACATAGGGGCATGTGCGAAGATCCCTCGCGGCCTTGTCCAACCTAGCTCGCTACTCGATGAACAGAGCAAAGAACTCGCGCGACGACGAGGGAGAAAACGAACGCGGCAGTTTACCCTGGTTCAGGCCGCTGCAAAGCGTAATACCCTACTACTGACTTTGGTGGATTCCCTCTCGAGGTGGTGAGGTGGATGAACAAGTATAGTGTTTCGGGGCCAAATGAGGGCTCTCCGTGGTGTTCGATGCTCCTTGCGGTTTGATGGTCGGTGAATGGTGGAGTTGGTGAATCCCCCTCTCTAAGACGCAGCCTACCCTCTGTATATAGCGGTGGTCCGGGTCCTCCTCCCTTATCGCAATGGCAGGAAGGGATCCCACAATGGCCAATTTTGAAGGGGGATAGGGGTTCGTGCTCGCCCTGCCCAAAGGCGGTCTTCGTCTGCAAAGTAGCTCTCGAAACCGCAGGGACGGGCTCAACGATGAAGTCCGTCCTGCGGAGCTGGTGGTTGCGGTCTTGTTGCATCGGAATGGAAACCTGTTGGGGGTGCTTTGGGAACCTGCGTACGTCCTTGCTCCCTTTTCACCAAAGGGGGAACTATGCCGCCTGGCGCACTGGTGCTTGCATGTCCTTCCTTGTGTAGAGGTCTCCGCCGCTCCGGAGGGGGCCTGGGGAGGTCCGTCCCTTGCCGGCCTTGATGCCCTCGAGAGAGCCTTGTCCTGAGTGGGGCCACACCTTGCTGCATTGGTTGATGAAGTGGGCCGAGCCTTGGGCCGCAGGTAGGCAGGTCTGGGTACCCCCATTCCCAGAACGCCGACATTAGTCCCCGGGTCCAAGGTGCGTTCGAGCTAGCTTCCGGTCGAAGCCTTGAGGACGGCCTGAAGTGCTGCTCCCCGAGGCGTCCAAAAATGCTCCCGGTCAAACTGACACGATGTCCGGGTGCTGCGCCGGCCATGCTTCTTATTGAATGTCGCCGCCGCCCCTCGGGCCTTGCGGATGTGACCCTTCAGTGGCAAGGGAGGCGATGTGGACGGTAATGCACTAACCGAACCACCTCGCGGCGCTCGAGAAGCGCATGACGCCTGCCCTCCCACCACGCTTGGCGACTACGATTACGCCTATAAATCCGCCCCGCTCCTGGCAAGGGGAGGGCATTGCAGTCTTGAGCCTTGTTCTTGTTTCCTTTGCTCCGCCCAAAAAACCATCTTTCCTTCCCATCTTCATGCCCATTCTTGGTGTCTGGGGGGAGTGATGCTAGCGGAGGGAAGCACGCGGATCCACCGGATCCCTCGTCTACCTCTGGAGGCAGCGGTGGAGGGCCTTCAAGGTCGGCGCAAACCCGCCACCGTTAGGCCCTGGTCAATGAGTGAGTATTTCGCTGCCTCCCTTTTCCTTAGCCGCCCCGCCCACCGTTATGAGCATCATCTTCCTTTTTTCAGGGCGCCCGCAGCCAAGAAATGCAAGCTTGGCAAGCTTTAGGAGTTGCGGGCCCAGTTGGCAACCGCGGAGGCCGCCTCCCAAGCCGGCCTTCCCGGTGAAGCAGAGGCCAAGGAAGAGTTGGCGCCCTTCAGACCCAAGTCTAGGAGGCTGCCGACGCTGTACAGGACACTCAAGACGAGGCGGCGCTCGCCAATCTGCTAGAATCCTAGAGCGCCCAAAAGTTCCAGAGCATCGCCGGTTGCACGGCCAGCATGGTGAGCCGGTTCGTTGGGACGCCCATGCGCTGCCGAACATACGCGGCGACGGGGGCTATCTCGACTTCTTCCATAGGGTGGTGGAGGCCCTGGAGACCAACGTCTCCCGCGTGGATGCGGACAGTGTGTCCGGCGCGCATGACCTTCTGGACAACGCCCTAACGCTCGTCTTCTCCAACCTGCGCCGTTTTGCCCCGCAGCTCGACCTCCGGTGCATCAAGGGGGGCAATGTCTGATGAGCTCCAGCGCCCCCTTCGAGACGAGGTGCGCCCGCACATGGAGGCCATGGTGGACAGGTTCATCCAGGTGCCCACCTCTAGCGAGGAGGAGGACTCTGATGCCAAGCCGGCCGGTGATGCGGGTGGCAACACTGGCTTCTCCCCCTAGGCATCCTCATGTTTCTTCTCCCCGGTTCCTGTAAAGTTTGAAGGAAAACCCTGTCTTGATGGGCGTTAATCTTTTGCATGTTACCTTCGCCTTTTAGCTTCCTTCCTTGAACCGCTGGTCGTTCACTTGCCATTGTCATGGCTTCGTTTCCTCGCGCGGGGCCTGATGTTGATCTCGTCGTGGCCTAGTGACAACGGCCGACAAAGCCCTCGCGAGGTGTCTCCTCTCGAGGTGCCTCTTGCACCACCGTTTGCCTGGTCGGTGGCCTTGCTACTTATCGTGGCTCAGTCCACGGTACCTGCATCCTCTCGTTAGTACGCACAACTCTTGATCCGCCCTTGGGTTGACATGAGGCCAGGAGGCCCTTGCACGGTTTTGCAGTATACTTAGCTTATGGGGTGGCGACGGCTTCATTCTTAACTCCTCCTGAGTTGCTCCTTCCTTGTTCATGGGATGGTTTGGGGGCCCTTTCAGCACTCTATGTCTGCAGGTCCTAGTCCCGCGCATTTCCCAACCACCATTGCGTACGACTAGAAACCATGGACGCAGCTATGGGGTTAGGCCCCAACACCCTTGATGCCGAATAGATAACCATGGACGACATCAAGGTGGCCGAGTGGCTATATGACTGGTAAGGCTCCTGAGGCGCACTGCTCAAGAGCCCCCTTTGATGCTCAAATCGCTCTACGTTGACAGGTTCCAGTCCCGCACATTTGCCCACCACCGTTAGGTATGACTGGAAACCAAGGATGCACTTCACGGGGCGAGGCCCCGACACCTCTGATGCCGACTGGAAACCAAGGACGACATCAGAGAGGCCGGGTGGCTATGAGACCGGTAAGGCTCCTGACGCGTGCTGCTCAGGAGCCCCATTTGACACTCGAGCGATCCCCCGTTCCGTCCCTTCAGTCATCGCCCAGGAGGCCCTGAGGCCTCCCGAGGCTCCATGTGGCAGTATCATGCTGCTGTCGGAGCCCACAACTTCTCCGCAAAACGCCAATCCAGAAAGAGAGAGAAATCAAGATCGGTAAAACGAGAGAACAAAGAGAAAATTCCCCGTCCTTCTTTTCTTTTAAAACATAGGATCATGAAATCTTTGAGCTTCTGACAGGCTCAAGCACAAAAATGGCCATCGAAGGTTGCAACTTGAAATGCAAAAAAGAGCGAGAAAACGGCCGTGTCCGGCTTTTTAGGGTTGTCCCCGCCTCTGTCTTCCCCCGACACTGAGCGTAGGGCATCCATGTTGCATGGGCATAGCCATTGATGGGAAGTGTTGACTTCTCCGCCAACTCTGGGCTGTGGCTGCCACATTGCGTGGGAGGAACCCCTTCCGCGTCCTCGGGGGGCTCCGGGCGTATACAGCCTGCTCATTATTACATTAGAGTGTCACGGGTTGATGTAGGTAGCAGGGTGAGCCGCCAGGCGCACGGCTTGGTGGCTCCCAACTCCGTCGAGAACAGTCCCATGCATTTCTGCCCGGTTTGGCGTCCTTATGACTCTAACCCAATCGCATCGTTCCCCACGCGACCTCAGGATTGCGCTCCCGAGGCCCAAACATGAGCACGATGCGTTGGCGTGGCCATAAGGGTGTTTTGTCGGTGAAGATAGCCTCATGACGCATCCATGCGCCCTCCGTACAAGGTCCCAAGGATCTCATGAGACCCGGCCTTCCGAGGCCTTATCGGTTCCATGGATGTCGCGGGTGGCCCGCGCTGCTTGTGCCTTGCCGCTCCCCCCAGGTCATGACTCCTAGGTCCTAATGACTTGGTCTGCCGCCACTTTCCTGCGGGGGCACCGGCTGGGGCCGCGCCCTCCTGCTCGCGCCGCCTGGGCTCGGCGCTCCGCTGACGGGAGCCCCCAAGACTGGCTCGAGGAGGACGCCCAGGGTACTTCTTACTCTTGGGGGTGCTGGCTCCTGCGGTGGGCGCTTGAACCTCCCCCGCCAGGTGGGCCAGGTGGTATGACGTAGCATGGTACGTAGGGATCCACGGAGGTGCTCGGTATGCCTCCTAAGTCGTCCGTCGAGGACGGTCCCTCTCGGCGGCGGGGGGAGGTCGCCCCGTGCGTGTCGCTCATAGACCCTCCTATGTCGGGCCTCATAGCGGAGTTTCTTACCTTTGCCACCGCCATTGGGTGGGCCTCACGTCCCCTGGTGTAGATTCCCACCTTGGCGCCCCAATGAGCCTTTGCCGTTGTTGCTTCCTCATTCGGACGCCTGCGACGCCCGCTCACTGCGCCGGATGGTGCGCTCCCGCCTTGCCAACCCGGGCTACTGAGGGCCTGTCAGGTTACGGGGATGTGTGTTGGTGTGGGCACCGAGTGTCGTGGATTTATCACGACAGATGTCCGAGTGAATGGACTTAGGTTCGGGGAAGAAGCGCAACTATGTGGCGGCTTGAAGGGGTTGGTCGGAATCGAGAGACGCGGAGTTTACCAGGTTTGGCCCCTTCGATGGAGGTAAAAGCCTATGTCCTGCTTGTCTGGTATTGATGATGAAGGAGATCTCTCGGTTACAAGGGTGTTGTTTGCTACCTCTAATCACGAGAGCCTCTAATCTGTCTATCTCTAATCTCTTGTGTCTGTCTAAACTTGTGGACTTGTAAATCTTGTCTCTCTAGGGGTGCTCTACCCCTCTTTATATAAGTGGAGAGGGTAGGTTTACAAATAGAGTCCTACTAGGAGTAGGATTAGGACTAGTCTCTCTAGAATCCTATTCCGGGTCTTGTTTCTCTTGTAAGGAAATCCTTTCTCCTTTAGGCCTTCTCTTGTGAGCCACCTAGCGCCGGCTCACACGCCGGGTCTTGGGCCTGTCCGTCCTGGGACCCGCCTGCTGGATCACCAATAAAACATCATGTCTTTACCGGCTCTCCTATGAGTCGCCAGGCCGGGTCATACCGCGGGGTATATCCCCGACATTAGCCCCCATGTTAGCTTGAATTTATTCATGCTAAGCTCCTGAAATAAGAGTAACAAATATGTTAAGTTGCCGGCTTGCTCCTTTGGCCGGCTTATAAAATGGCTCCTCGGAAATTCGGGTCTTTTCTGCATATGAATGAGTCGTCTTGATAATCATCTTGCTTGTCAATGTCCTTTGAAAAATATTGAGAATAGAACACCCATCTGCCATTGAGTCGGCTTCCAATACTCTTGGCAAGTCATCTCCGCCGGATCATAACCATTGATGATATCGTTGGTGACGACGGGTCAAATAACTAGAATCCAGCTGACTTGATAAAAATATTGGGATGAAAATCCACCCGATGTAAAACCGGACTTCCATTGTTGTGAAGCAGGGCGGCATATATAAAATCTGGCGGGTTATGATCTTTTGATAACGCCAGGTCATAAAGGTTGGTGACACCGGGTCTAACAACTGAACTCCATAATTAACATCTTGGAAATTCTCCTCAAACTTTTTGATATGTCCATATTACCTATATCCCCCAACCTCCGAGATTATCCATGATAACTTGGTGCTTTGCAATAATTTTTTGGACTATGTAGCCCCCAAGTGTCGAGTTGTCCTGCCTGCAGCAACCTGGGACTTATAACTATCTTATACCTTATGAAAATTCAGCAGGTGTAGCCCCCAAGGGCCGGCTCATCATCATGTGATGGGCCGGGTCTTCAATTTGAACCATATAATTTGTTTAAACAGTTGAGTATTGTAGCCCCCAAGTCCGGGTCGCATGCCTGCAGCGACTTGGGACTTTAAAAAGTTTGACATGAGCGGTGTATCCCCCAAGTCTCTGGTCAGTAAGAATTACTGGGCTGGGACTTAGAAAAATATAGAGAGGCCGGCTCATCTCCTCGAGATAATATGGTCTTGCTGACAATGTAATGATTTGAAAACCGGCTAGCATTAGCCCCCAAGTGTCGTGGTGTGTGCTTGCAGCGACATGGGACTTGCATATTTGATGTAAACTAGACTTGAATAATGTAGCCCCCAAGTGTCGGGTCATCTGCCTGCGGCCACTTAGGACTATGTAAGAATAATATGACTCACCACAATTTGTTAAATGAATCCTTGACCGTGGTTGTAATATAACACGAAATGAATATGCTAGAAGAACTCCTTTGTCTTTGACATGAAATCCCTGCTCATGGTTGCGGTGCAACCCGGCAAATATATGTTGGAGAAATCCATGAGTGTTGTGGATTACTAAAGAGCACATTTGAAGAAATACGAGAACTGGTCAATTAGATGACATGGCATTATATCTGACAGGGCGGCTCTTGAAAAATAATAAATTCTCCGAGCTGGCTTGAAAACCCAATCATTTAGTACTGGTTATGATAAACCATGAAGATTCAACCAAGTTATCTATTAAAGATCCATTTGCTCTTTGAAGAAGTTTTTCATCATACTTAATGGTGGATCATCTTAAGAGATAAGACCTGCAAAAACAAACAAGACAGAATATATTATGCATTGTTGTAAGGGCGTCTTAAAAAGCACAACCTAGAGATGTTATATCTTTCCTGATTTGTTTTTTGAAATTTTTTGAACAACTCATGTGTCGGTTCTACTGGGTTGACCCGCCACTTAAAACTCCTTAGCAAAACAGGGTCTCTATGGAGATTGGCCGTCAATTTCTTTGAACCGGCTCAGGGTCTCTAAGCGAGATTAACTGAAAGGAAGTGTGATGTCCCAGGAGAGACACGACAAGGCATGAGTAACCTGATAGCCCAAAAACTTCCTCTCACGTGACATAAATCCGTCGTTTTAACCTTAAACAGTGCAGGGTCCTTGAAGGATTAACTGTCTAAGAGTACGAACAGGCCACATAGCGGAGAGTTAGTAGTAGATGGGAGAGTTTATCCTTGCTTTCTGTAAGCCGGCCCTCTTGTGACAAGAGCCGTCGTTTTAACCTTAACTAGTACAGGGTCTCTATGGAGATTGGCCGTCAATTTCTTTGAACCGGCTCAGGGTCTCTAGGCGAGATTAACTGGTAAGAGTTCGACGGGCCACCTAGTGGAGCAACATCAGCTTACAGGCAGGTTTAACCCTATTTGGCTTAAGAGTCGATCAAGAGGGTGTGTAAGCTAAACCCGATGGGTTGGAAGCCCCCAAGTGACCTTGTTGACGAAGTCAACTGATTGTCTTAAGAGCCGACCGATAGGGTTTGATAAGCTACACCCGGTGGGTGGGAAGCCCCCTGGACGATCATGTTGACGGAGTCAACTATTTGGCTTGAGAGCCGATCGATAGGGTTTGATAAGCTACACCCGGTGGGTGGGAAGCCCCTTGGACGATCATGTTGACGGAGTTAACTATTTGGCTTGAGAGACGACTGATAGGGTTTGATAAGCTACACCCGGTGGGTGGGAAGCCCCCTAGACAATCATGTTGACGGAGTCAACTTGGTGCACCATCTTGTAAGCCGCCATCTTGTATGAAGAAACGACAGAAGCCTCCAAGTGATGTTATGATGATCCAATGAATCTGGGCACCCGTGTTTGAACGGTATATCTCGGCGGTTCGTCCTCTTGGGCAACTTTTAATCTTCCGCCAAAAATGTGGTAGCCCCCAGGATCGGGCTAACTTTGCCATGACCTGGGGTTCTTGTTGAAAACGACCAAATGTGTCTCGCCATGTCTATAGCTCCCGAGTCTTAAGCTGACTCGAAGGAGCGGCTTGAGAATCCCCACTGAAAGCTGAGGTTGGCCATGGCGGGCTATAGATGATCCCGTTTTGTTTCAATAATCCGGTCGATGGTTCGTCCTCGCTAGTTGTTGAAGTGAACCAAACTGTAATGGTGGCGACTTGCGCACCTATCCGTTGGGCGGCTCGTATCAATGAGCACTGCACCGATACGTTGATGTAGATCAAACTGTGGGTTGCGTCTTGCATGCGCCCGTTCGGCGGCTCGTACAGGCGAGCACCGCACCAATATGTTGATGTAGATTAGATTGTGGGTGACATCTTCCGCGCATCCGTTGGGCAGTTTGTATGGATAGCTCCGGTGTGTTGATGTAGACGTAGAAGTTCGTCGCGGCGTTGTAAGCCAGTGCAGTCACGAGAGACGGTCACGGCGTTTGCAAGCCGGTGCAGCATGACACGGACGAACACCGGTGTAGAATGATGTTGGCCCGTCTCCATCTCCGCGGTACAATACCACCTCAGTCATGAATAATTGCTCTGCGTACAAAATATCGCTGGCAAGAGATGGATGTTGGCTCACAACGATGTTTGATGCGAGCTCCATATCCACAATATTATGTCACCTTTGTAGTGAACCATTGTCCTGCAATTTAAAAATATTGCAAACAAAGTAATTTCTTTCATAGAAAGTTATACTATGTATTAATGGAAAGTACGTGTGGATATCACCTGATGTATTTTTGATGACCCGGTGCAGGTTAAAAATTAATTGAGGTATGTGGAGAACCATCTCTGTTATGTGTATTAAATCTGCGGCAGAAACTCTTAACACTCTCGGTAGATTGCTTTTGAGTTGGAGTCAGTCTAGTAGTAATAATACTCCATAGTGTATGAAGCAGCCATAGCTTGTCTTCTTTCCTCCACGTCATGGATATCCCCTTGTCTTCTGGTGCATATGAGCAGAAAAAGGCAAATTTCGTGTTGCATTCTCCAAGCTTGGAAAAAGAAATTTGGTCCGCGTGAGTCTTTTCTTGAGGATGAGTCTTCTTTAGCTGGTTATGCTGTGGCTGGCTCTGAATTGATCCGGCAAGGCTTGCGTGTTCTATCTACACACCGCCAGCACACGACGGCTCACGGTTGAGGAAACGGGTGTGTAGCGGCTCATGGAGCTGGAGCGGAGGAGCAGCGAGGTGCGTGAGGGGAGGCTGCGGTTGAGCAGAGGCGGCTCGGGGCAGCGAGGGCAGCGCCAGTGGAGGCGGCAGACCAGCTCGCGACGTCGCGGGCGAGGCGGGTGGCCAGCTCAAGGCCAGGCGAGGTGGCCGGGTCATCGCGAGCGTGGGCGCGCGCGAGCCGGAGTAGGGCTAGCATTGTTGGCGAGGCAGAGCTGGCGCGGCGATTTGGTGGTAGAGGCGAGCGACCGGCGTGCGTGCCAAACTGTTGTGCGGCTCGGCAAGCGAGGCGAGGCAACATCCGGCATGCGCGCTGACCCGTGGGGTAGAGAGGGGGAGTGAGGCTGCGGTTGAGGGCTGGTTTAGGGCAAAGCGCAACAGAGGTGGTGAAAGGTTGCGATAGCAGCCGGCCGGCTCGGCGGCACAGCGAGTCGGCGGCAGGGACGGCGGGTGCAATGGCGGCTGGTGGGGCGAGGTGAGCAGCCACGGTGAGTCGAGGTGGAGCTGAGGCGGGTTGGCGCGACGGCCGGCTCGAGACTGCGTAGACGCGTGAGTAGGCGTCGGACGGGGCGGAAGGAAGGGCCGGCTCAAAGCTATTCTTGCGGCGGCTTAAATAGCGAGCGGGCGAGGGTAATCGAGCTGGCAAGGCGACTTGCGCGGGCGCGCAAGTGCGTTGGTCGGGGTGAGGTGCGGACGTGGGCCGGCTTAATGACCTGACGCGACGGCGCGCGGAGTCATGCTAGAGCGGTGTCTGCCACAGCGGCTCGGAGGACACGGTGCGGAGCAGGGTGAGTCAAACTCGAGGCGCCGTGGAGGCAAGACAATGATGGGAGCTGGCCGACTCGAGGTGACCTTACCAGCAGCGGAGACTGGCTCGGTGGCGGTTTGCCAAGCTTTTTTCCTTGACTCAGCTTCGTGTGTGACCCAAACTAGTAGTACCGGTTGCTCCTGATTTGACTTTTGTTTGACGTACTAATGGAAGTACTTTGGAGTTGATTTGTCTTGTACGTAAAAAACAGCAACAGAAGTTCTACCAGGATTTGGACTCTACATGGAGCAACAAACACCACGCCGGATCGAATAGCTGCTCGCGGTGCTGTAGCAATTGGATTCGATCGCCCGACTTTTAGAGTTCATCTGATACTGTTGCCAAATAATGTTTTGTTTTCAATCTTGATCATGCGAGCAAGCCGCCGGATTCCGCACATAGACGTGTATTGACGTCCTGATTCATGTCGTCCCTGAAACTGTTTTTCTTTTTAATCTCAAATGATGAAGTCCAAGTAGACGTTGATCTTTTCCTGTCGCTCTTCTTTTATCTGACGAATCGCGAATTTCTCGATCGCTAGGAGAGATCCCTCCAAGAACACAAAACCACCATGCATGCCCCACGATGGGCGTCAACTGTCATAGATTTGTCACGACAGATGTCCGGGTGAACGGACTTAGGTTCGGGGTAGAAGCGCAACTATGTGGCATCTTGAAAGGGTTGATCAGAATCAAGAGACACAGAGTTTACCTAGGTTCGGCCTCTCCGATGGAGGTAAAAGCATACGTCCTGCTTGTCTGGTATCGATGATGAAGGACATCTCTCGGATACAAGGGTGTTGTTTGCTACCTCTAATCACGAGAGCCTCTAATTTGTCTATCTCTAATCTCTTGCATTGGTCTAAAGTTGTGGACTTGTAAATCTTGTCTCTCTAGGGGTGCTCTACCCCTCCTTATATAAGTGGAGAGGATAGGTTTTCAAATAGATTCCTACGAGGAGTAGGATTAGGACTAGTTTCTCTAGAATCCTATTCCGGGTCTTGTTTCTCTTGTAAGGAAGCCCTTTCTCCTTTAGGCCTTCTCTTGTGAGCCGCCTGGCACCTCCTCACACGCCGGGTCTTGGGCCTAGTCGTCCTGCGACCTGCCTGCCAGATCACCAATAAAACGTCATGTCTTTACCAGGTCTCCTATGAGTCGCCAGGCCGGGTCATACCGCGGGGTATATCCCCGACACCGGGCGCCCTACCGTTTCCTCCGTGCGCCCGGTGGTTGTCGCGGGGCTGCGCCCCAAAACCGGTCACCGGGATTCAAAGGACAAGGAGCACAGTGTGTGGCACGCCCCGCTCGGCCCTGTCCGGTGTTGGAGGGGCCCTTCCACCGGCAGGCCCGGGGGCGGGCTCAACATGCGAGCCCCGGCGCCTGGCGCCTGCGGTCTTGAAGAAGAGTGAGAGAGGATGGCGCTCTAGGCCACAGCGAGCAGCTCCGCGATGTGATCCGCCCATGCGTTGAAGCCCCCGTGCGTCGGTCGGTGGTGGAGAATCTTGCTTGCTAGTAGTAGTGCATCATGTGGGTCGAGGTCTCCCACGTAGGTTTGACGTTTTGCTAATGCCGAGGGTGCTGCCCGCCCGCCGTGCACCTAAGACGCGTAGGGGGCGGTATCCGTGGAGGCGACGCTAGCGACCTGGTACTGGCCGCTAGGTACCACAACACCGGGGCGTGGGCCTCCGACTGCCGCAGCGGGGTTGACAGAGGTTGGCCCGCCGCGGCTCGAAGAAGCTTGTTGAGCGCCGGCCATCGGAGCAGCGAAGCTTGGGAAGGACGAAGCTTGCAGAAGACCTTGACACGCCCCTACCTGGCGAGGCAAATGTTGGATTTCGGACTCCGCAAAACCCTGAAGATTCGAAAACAGGGGCGTGTCTGAAGATACCCCGCGGCCTTGTCTAACCTAGCTCGCTACTCGATGAACCCAACAAAGAAATCGCGCGACGACGAGGGAGAAAACGAACGCGATAGTTTAACCAGGTTCGGGCCACTACGAAGCGTAATACCCTACTCCGACCTTTGGTGGATTGTCTCTCAAGGAGGTGACGTGGATGAACAAGTATAGTGTTTAGGGGCCTCCTAAGGGCTCTTCGTAGTGTTCGAGGCTCCTTGTGGTTTGATGGTTGGTGAATGGTGGAGATGGTGGATCCCCCTCTCTACGAAGCAGCCTACCCTCTAGATATAGCGGTGGCCGGGTCCTCCCCCTTATCGCAATGGCGGGAAGGGATCCCACAATGGCTAATTTTGAAGGGGGCAGGGGTTCGTGCCCTCCCTGCCCAAAGGCAGTCTTCGTCTACAAAGTAGCTATCAACGCTGTAGGGATGGGCTCAGCGATGACATCCGTCCTGCAGAGCTAGTGGTTGCAGTCTTGTTGCACTGCAATGGAAACTTGTCGGGGGTGCTTTCGTAACCCACGTACGTCCTTGCTCCCTTTGCACCAAAGGGGGAAACTATGCCGCCTGGCGCACTGGTTCTCGCCTGTCCTTCCTTGCATCATCTTTGACTCCTGAGGCTGGGCCTTGCATAAAGATCTACACCGCTCCAGATGGGGGCCTGTGGAGGTCCGTCCCTTGCCAGCCTTGATGGTACTTGTCCTCACGAGGCTTGGGCCCTCGCGAGGGCCTTTTCCTGAGTGGGGCCACACCTTGCTGCATTGGTTGATGAAGTGGGCCAAGCCCTGGGCCGCAGGCAGGCAGGTCTGGGTACCCCCATTCCCAGAACGCCGACAGTGAACTCGTCAACCATGACCAGTACGTATTTATTTTTCTTGGTTCCCCCTTTGAGGGGTCCAACCATATCCAGCCCCCAGACCGCAAAAGGCCAGGTGATCGAGATAGTCCAAAGAGCTGTTGGGGATGTGACTTTGATTTGCGAAGAGTTTACACCCAATGCAATGTTGAACGAGTGACTGGGTGTCCATCCGAGCTATACAAAAGAAACCGGCTGTGAAGGCTTTGCCGACAAGAGATCTTGCCGCGACGTGATGCCCGCCCATGCCTGCATGGATTTCGGCGAGGAGCTCCCATCCCTCTTCCTCGGATATACACCTCTGTAACACTCCAGTGGTGCTTTTCTTGTATAACTCACCCGCGTGTACCTTATAGGCCTTGGATCGCCAAACTATGCGTCGCGCCTTAGTTTGATCGTCGGGGAGTTCCTTGCGAAGGAGGTAATCGAGGAAGGGCTCTGTCCATGGTGCAATTACTGCCATTACCTCATGAGCTGAGGGCATCTCATTCATCGTTGAGCCGCCTATGATGCCGTCATCTGGTTCATTTATGGGGGGAACCACTTTGTCCGCTGTTGTCAGACCAGTGCCGTTTGTGTCGTCCTGCCACACTACAGAGGGCTTGAAGAGCTACTCCAGGAAGGTGTTTCTCGGGACGGGATTGCGCTTGTATCCCATACGGGCGAATATATCGGCTGCTTGGTTGTTATCTCGAGCAACATGGTGGAATTCCGTCCCCTCTAACCGAGCAGATATCTTGAGGACGACGTCTCTCTATGCCGCCATCTTCGGATTTTTGGCATCGAACTCGTCGTTAATTTGGGATATGGCCAGGTTTGAGTCTCCCCATACCTCTAGCCGTCGTATGCCCATTGACACTGACATCCGAAGACCATGAAGAAGATCTTCGTATTCGACACCATTGTTGGAGTCGGCATACATGATTTGCAACACGTATCTTACGTTGTCGCCTGTGGGGGATGTGAAGATAACTCCAGCCCCCAAACCAGCCAAGGTCTTGGATCCATCAAAGTACATTGTCCAATGGGAGTATGCACTATATGCCTTGGGGAGCTCGGCCTCTATCCATTCAGCCAAGAAGTCCACCATTACCTGAGATTTAATGGCTCGAAGTGGCTTGTAGGTTATTTCAAAGGGAAGGAGCTCGATGGCCCATTTGGCTATGCGACCGTTGGCGTCCCTGTTGTTAATTATATCATTCAAGGGGACTTCCAATGCAACTGTTATCGTGCACTCCTGGAAGTAGTGTGAGAGTTTCCTTGATGCCATCAATACTATATAGGCTATTTTTTTTATAATGTGGGTATCTGGACTTGCATTGCGTTAGCACCTCTGACACATAATATACCGGATTCTGAGTTCGGAATTTATGTCCGTCCTCATTGCGTTCAACGACGAGCACCGCACTGACGACCTTGTTGGTGGCCGATATGTATAACAACATGAGGCGCCTGGTGCCGTGAGTATGGGGTTGGTTGCCAGTAATGTTTTGATATCTTCCAACGCAACAGTTGCTTCATCGGTCCACTCGAAAATGTTGGTCCATTTCAGCAGCTTATAGAGTGGCAAATCTTTTTCTCCGAGGCGGGAAATAAAGCGGCTTAACGCGGCTACACACCCGGCTAGTCTCTGGACATGCTTCAGCTCTATGGGGATTGCAAGTTCTGACAGAGCACGGATTTTAGATGGATTTGCCTCTATTCCTCTATGGGAGACGATGAATCCAAGCATCTTACCCGAGGGGACTCCAAATGCAATTTTTCCGGATTGAGCCGTATATCATATTCGCGCCAATTAGCGTAAGTTTAACGGAGGTCGTCGATCAACTTTTTGACATGTTTGGACCATCCATGTATGCCTCGACAGTCGTTCTGACCTGTGTAGCGAGGCAGGTTTGGATCATGCGTTATTATGTGGCCCCGGCATTTTTTAGCCCGAAGGGCATCGTGTTGAAGCAAAATGGCCCATAGGGATGATGAATGTGGTAGATGCCTGATTGGATTCCTTCATTTTAATTTAATGGTATCCGGAGTAGGCGTCAAGGAAACACACAAAATCGTGTCCGGCAGTGGCATCAATGATCTAGTCTATGTGTGGTAAGGGAAAAAAGGTCATTGGGGCATGCTTTGTTGAGTTCTTTGAAATCGACACACAGCCGCCAGGATTTGTCTTTCTTAGGTAACATCACCAGGTTTGCTAGCCACTCGGGATGTTTAATGTCACGAATAGATCCGGCCTCGAGCAATTTTGCTAATTCTTCACCCATGGCTTGCCATTTGGGCTCGGAGAAGCGGCGCAGGGTCAGTTTCATGGGCTTAAAGCCTGGAATAATGTTCAAGCTGTGTTCAGCGAGCCAACGTGGGATTCCGGGCATATCAGAAGGAATCCAAGAGAAAATGTCCCAAATTTTGCGGAGAAAATTCTGCAATGTTTCATCCATAAGGGGATCGAGCTAGGCTCCGATGGAAGTTGTTTCATTGGGGTCCGTTGGATGCACCTGAAATTTGACGATTTCCTCTACTGGTTTAAAGGACGTGGACTTGGGCCTTTTGCTAAGGATCAGATCGTCCCTATTAACTGTCGACCGTAGAGCGGTCAACTCCTCGGCGGCGATAGTTTCTGCTAATGCCTCGAGGGCGAGCGTTGCTGTTTTGTTTTCGGCCCGAAGAGCTATATTCGGATCACTGGCAAGCGTGATCACTCCATTTGGTCCTGGCATTTTGAGTTTCATGTAACTGTAATGGGGTATAGCCTAGAACTTTGTAAAGGCGTTGCATCCTAATAGGGCATGATAGCCACTAGGGAAGGGGGCGATGTGGAAGAGGAGTTCTTTGGATCGGTAATTTGCGGGCATGCTGACCACGACGTCCAGGATGATACATCCGGAACAACGTGCCTCTTTCCCTGGGATAATTCATCGGAAGGTTGTGTTGCTATGTTCGATGCGAGATAGGTCGAACTGCATTTTCTCCCAAGTGGACTCATAGATTAGGTTTAGACGACTGCCGCCATCCATGAGCACCTTATGTAGTCTGTATCCATCAATGATGGGATTCAAGACTAGAGAGGTCGGTGAATGACCGGGAAGGGTTGGCGGCTGGTCAGTGTCCTCGAAATAATCGATAGGTCTGCCCATGGGTTGGTAGCAGCTACGTGGTAGACCTGCTCGTGCTCCCTAAGAGCTCTTTTATGTCTTTTCCTCGAGGGGAAGATCTCATAGACCGTCAGGACTCCTTCATCGAATACGTGTGGCGAAGGAGAACGCCTGATCAATGGAGGTGTGTCGAGGATGGCCTCACCACTTTTTGCGACTTGCCTGGCGACCAAGCAAGCTCGAAGGCTATGAGTAGGGTTTGTGTTCAACAACACGGAATGAATGGGGCAAGGTTTATCTAAATGTCCGGCGAGGATGGTGCCGGTCCTTAAAAGGGACTTGTTTCTTTTTTTGACGGGTTCATACCTGGCTGGCCGATTTGGATGTACCCTCTTTCTCTGAGCTCCTCTAGGGTGTTCGGAGAATTTTGGTTCTGAGAACGACCGTTCGGATTGCGAGACACTCTCCATGGCACAGTACTTCTATACCAATTCGGATAACTCCGAAAAGTCATTTATGTGTCGGCAGGCCAGGGCATTAATAATCCCTTCATCATGGCAATTGCTAATGAAAATTGCCATTACGTCTTGGTCACTAAGACCTTTCACTCATCTCCTAGCAAGTAGGAGTCTTGCCCAAAAGTGGTGAACTGATTCTCCTTGTATTTGCTTGATATCCCGAAAGTCCGAAGACATGGGCTTTGGCATGGTACTTGGATAATCGTCTTGGGTGGTGGATGGGAAAATTTTAGTTCCCTGTCGCAACAAGTGTTCGGAAGTGCGGTTTCCGAGTCATGTGATGGATCCTGGACCGGTGACGGTCCGGTTCTAAAGTGATTCCCCGCTTTTGATTCTCCGATGGGGTCTTCGAGATCGCGGACGGGGGTATAGACGGTTTTCAATTCCGGCTGTCGGGCAAAATCCGCGGCCGGACACTCGATGGTGGCAACAAGGTGGGTGACCGGAGCGACATGAATATCCCTGTCATCGGGTATAATCCTGACCCGGTTATAGATCGGAACCTGGTCATCCGAAATGCGCATAGCTTCGATCCGATTGAACAACTCGTTTAGGAACGAGGCGATGGCAGGATGCGTGTCGCTGATACGACTGGATTCGTCAAACGGTGTGACGGTTCCAGAGTTATGCCAAAGTGGATCCGTGTTCCGTTATACCGCGGGACCTGATGTATTGGACGTCAAAGCATCGGGGTTTACAGGTTTTCCTTTGAAGGTTGAGGGTTCCATTGGAACTAGTGTTCCCCGTGAATCAGACACGAACTCTAGGGTTCCAAACTTAATACTTTGATTTGGGGGAAATCTTCCGATCTGACCATGACGGTCGACCGGGTCGGCATGCGACAAGATGTTGTTGCCGATGAAACTTTGATCAGGAGCGAGAGTGTCATGCCCAAGATGCGGTCATATCCTTATTTCGGCACGAGGGTCTCGATAGGGATAGAAGCGCATCTCATCGTGTTGCAAGAATGGATAACATTACAAGTACATGTACAGAAGAGATGAGTATATGGAATTGGCTTACACTCGCCACAAGCTACATCAGAGTCACATCAATACAACAAAATAGGCAAACATCATACAGAAGAGCAGGATCCGACTACGGACGAAAACAAATGACAAAATGACATCCATCCTTGCTATCCCAGGCTGTCGCCTGGAACCCATCCTAGATTGATGATGATGAAGAAGAAGAACTCCAAATCAAACAAACATCACGCTCACGTCAAATCATCGCATTACATGTACCCGCAACTGTTGTTGTAGTAATCTGTGAGCCACAAGGACTCAGCAATCTCATTTCCAAGGGTATCAAGACTATTAAAGCTTAATGGGTGAGGTATGGTTAAGTGGTGAGGCTGCAGCAAGCGACTAAGCATTTATTTGTGTGGCTACCTTACAAATACAGAAATTAAAGTATGGTGGTCTACGCATAACAGACGTGAACTAGTAATGATCACTAACTGATCCTGAACACCTACTTACGTCAATCATAACCCCACTGTGTTCTCACTTTGATAAGGACACACGAGAAGAGACAGTCACGGTTACGCACATAGTTGGTGTATTTTATTAGAGTTTACTTCAAGTTTGCTATGACCGGGTGTTAAACAAAGTATCCAAGTTTGCCACATAACCGTGGGCATGGCTTTCTGAAAGATTTAACCCTATAGGGGTGCTCCAACTCATCCATCACAAATTAACCACACGTAGTGGGAATAACCTCGACCACGGATATCGTGATCATCCTAGGCAATTCCAAAGGAAATCCAACACCTTGAGATAGCCCGAAGAAGATCAGAGTTCCTCACTCAAGACGTTCGAGAAAGGTAAAACAAATCCAGCAAGGCCTCCCGACGTGTCGACAATCCCGATAGGAGCCGCGTATCTCGTTCTCAAGACACGGCGGATAAGCTAGTGTAGGTTGCCTGATATAGATCTCCCGAGTTGCCCCGGGTTGGCCCTGCATAGTGCTCTAGTTTGGACCAACACTCATGAGGAGCACTGGCTTGGGTTGTTGATTAATCCACAAGGTGATCATGCCCTATCAAAATTTTAGTTGTTATTAAGAAAATAGTACCAATGTTGGGCCTTGCCAGACAAGCTTTATCCTAAAACGAAAATCAAGGGGGTCCCCATAACAACCCCGAGCATGTTAGGAGCGCTCAATTATGGAACATAACACCGGTTCACAAGTAACTAGGGCAGCAAGAGTGGAACAAAACACAGAGCAAAAGGCCAAGCCTTCCACCCTTTACCACGTGTATAAGTGCATTAAATTAAATAGCAATAATATTGTCATATCAAAAGAATGTCCATGTAGTCACATGGAAGCAATTGCACCTGCAGCTAGAAACGCTATAAGAAGGGCTGAGCAAGCGGTAACGTAGCCAAACAACGGTTTTCTGGGAAGGTGGAGGGTTAGAGGCTTTTCATGGCAATGTTGGGAGGCTTGACAAAAACGTGGTAGGTAGTGTGACATAGCAATAGAAAACGAGACATCTAGCATGGCAAGGATAGTAATGGTATCCAAGGAAATGTTTCATCTTGTCTGAGATCCCGCTCGGAAGAAGAACGAGTCCATGAAGAAGACGAGCCAACGTACTCGAACGAATCCTCACACTCCGAACGCTTTGGGAACTCTATCGAGAAGAAGCAAACCAGAAACAACAATCAACACACGATACACCACAACATATGCATGACATGATGCGCAATCAAATATGATGCATGTCCAACACATTTTTCTAGTCAAGTTACATATGTGGAACATTTTTATCGGAGCTACGGTTAATGAGTTATGAAGGAAATCATTTTAGCATGGCAATTATGCAAATCGATGCAAACAGCAGTTTAATTATTTTTATCATGTGTGAAAGTTGGAAATTGTGAATCTACACGAAATTCTAGTCACTTTACATATATAAATTATTTCCATCTGATGCACGGTTAAAAAGTTATTGATGCATGAAGTGTAGGTTTTTTTTGCAAATCTGAAAATCACTGGATAATTAGCATAATTCACAGGATAGGGAAAAAACATTATTGGGCCAAAATCAGTTGGGCGCAACTTAGCAACGCGTGCACTAGGCGAGGGATATGTGGGGCTTCTCACCTAGCGGCCATGGGCCGGCTTGGGCTGACGGGGCGGCTGGGCTGTGGGCGTTGGCGCTGGTCAACGCGAGCGGGCAGGCGGAGGCCCCGACCTCCCGCACGACCATGGAGGTGGCCAAGGCGGTCAACTGTGAGGCTCCGATGAGAAGTCTCAGAGGGCGTCGGGGCGGCTGGGAACAGGCGGATCCGGCTGGCGGCACTCCGTTTTGGGCGGCAGGGCGGTCTGGAACGACGCCAACGAGGAGATCCGATGACATGGCTCCTGCGGGATGGTCACAGAGAAAGGGAGATGAGACAGAGAGAAAAATGGGAGGAAGGAGAACGAAGAGGAGCATGGGGGCAAGGTATGGTCGGGGGTGCCGGCGAGGCGCTCCGGTGAGGGCCCAACGGACCTCCGGTGGCCGGCCGACCAAGGGGCAGCGGGGGCACAGCTCTGGATCGGGAGCTCCTCTCCCGATTTGGAGCGCTCGTGCACCGGCAGGGTTCGGGCCTGGGGCGGGCCCCGATGGGCTCGGCGGGCCCTGCACGGGGAGGAGGTTGCTGACGGCTGCAGGGTGGTGGGAGGCTGGCGGTGCGGATTTCAAGGTGGGGCTAGGGTTGCCCAATTAGGCAGGGGAGGTGGATTAAATAGGAAACTGGGGCTAGGTTAGGGGTATTTAGCCCGTTTTCGGACCCTCCGATCGAGAATGACGACTCCGGTCATGGGGTAGGCTAGGATGGGTTAGGTGGGCTGTGTAGAAGGGCTGGGGGTGGATGAGAGGGAAGGTTGGTGGCGCGTGACACGAGGTTTTAAAACACCGAAAAACGTCCGACGAATAGCCGAGGACCGCACTGCTATGACTGACCGATGGGGTACCAAACGAACTCGGAATGCGATGAAATTTGGCAGGCGGCCTACCTACACTATAACAAGGCCGCACGCCAGGTTTCGACCCCATCCAAGAATATTTTTTGCTCGCTTTAAAAACGGTTTTTTAACAATGTCGCGGGCGCGTGCATGTGTGGTTGGTCTCAAAATGGTCAGCGACGAGAATGAAGAGAACCAGCAACTACGAACGGATGCAAGTTTTGAAAACGAGTGATGATGCTACGCAGATGATGCGAATGATGTGATGATGAATGCAAAACCAAATGAAACACAGACAAAAATGGAAACAAAGGGGAATCTTCTGGAGCATCGGTCCCGGGCTGTTACAACTCTCCTCCACTACATGAGGATCTCATCCCAAGATCCAGAATGAGAAGGCGAAGAGAAAAGGCAAGAGGTAAACTTAGTAGCTTCTCTAACAAACGAGTGAAATTAGTGATCATTGAAGGTTGGAAAGATGAAGAATGACACAAGGAACAAGCAAGAATTCACAAGAAATTTCGGCAGCACTTCCGTAGGACACAGAGGAAAAATTGATATGATGGAAAGAATTGAAAGAGAGACACCAAACTCCGGTTGGATAAGAATCAAAACTTTATAAGATGGAAGGATCATGAAAACATTGCACAAAACTCCGGTTAAATGAATAACCAAAGAAAGAACATGATCTTGACAAGGCAAGATGATAGATTGAAGAGAGCAACATCACAAGGCCTCCGTAAAAAGAGAATAGAATCTGGATTGATGGAAGGAAAAGAACGGGTAACAAAATGACAACTTCCAGCACAAATGAATTTGACAAGCATAGGTTAAATGGAGTTGATGGAGAATCAACAACAAAAAGATTTAGCTTGTTGTGTACTTATAGACAACATCTCAAAATAATGAGGTGATAACCAGCCACTGCAGAAACAATAGATTGCTTGAGAGCAACAAGATATGCAAAACTTCTTCCACCAAGAGGAGGAGGAGAAAACTTGAATCATTTATGAAACCATGATAGCAACAATCCTTAGGAAATGTTTTAGGTGAAATCCAATCCAAGATAACTCCAAGAAGACAAGATGGGTTTACTTATCTTATTCTTGACAATTTCTTTCAAGACTCCTCATAACCAAGAATTTAATAACACCATCTCAAAAGACAATGGAGAAGGAATTGAACTTCGAAATGCGAGAAAATAATTGTTGAGCTTCTCCAACAAGAATCTTGAAGAACACTTCGGGAAAGAATTACATCATTATCAAACCACCATGAAGGACCTCTTGTAGAACACCGGGATGAAAGGAAGATAGACATGAAGTGAAGGTTGCAAAATGAACAATATTGAGGCCTTGCAAAGATTGAGCTGGAACTTCACAAAGAGATACTTGAGACAAACTAGGAACTCCGAAAAAGGAAAGATGACCACTTGGAATAAGGAATTTGATATCATGAACAACTCCGGAAGAAGGATTGAAATCACTTGGATGAAACAAGAATGAGAATTATGATATGCCCATCCTTCATCAAGTTAAATTGATGGCAAGCAACGGATTCTGCACACCACTTATTCTTCTTTCAAGGAATTTAAGAAAGAGAGAGAGATCACAAACTTGAAGAAGTCTTGCACGAGAACACCGGTAAGAATTCGAAACGAAAGAGGATAATACAAATGAATGATATAACATGAGAACGAAGAGAGCATGATCCACCTAATAGAAAACTTGATCGAAGCACGGGAATAATTGAGATACGAATAAAGGGACAACAATTGAGAAGAATTTGAGAACAAAAGCTGGAAGCTGAGAACGAAGAAATCTTCTGAAACGATGGCCTTCGGGAGGATCGAGAAATGAAAACAACTCCGAATGCACCGGGTAGATATGGGAGAGATTACTCATGATCAAAAACAATTTGAGATGATAGCAATAAGTTGAAACCATGAATCTTTGGAAGAACGAACAATGATTTAAGAGAAACTCTCCTTTGATCTTCAAGCAGAGAATGATGAAGAGAAACGACACCATGAATTACTGAGATACTCTGGAGTAATGAATAAGGGAAGGTTGAGCCAACAATCAAAATGATTTAGAAGCGATCTTCAAGAAGGCATATGACTAATGAAATTCATTCTTACTTCATACTTGAAGAGAACTTGAGAACATCTCCGGAAACATTAGAAGAGTCAGGTAGGATCCTGGGAAAAAACCTATGGGTTATGGGCCCACTCAAAAGAAACCAACGGTGAACAATTTATTAGAAAGAAAGATTGCATCGGTACAGGCTGAAACTTAATGATATGCGACCCTTAAAATAATTTGAAAGGATTATGAATGGAAATGAAAGTCTTCTGAGATAACTTCAGCACTCCGGATAGAATAGCAATAAGAATAAGCAAGAGAGGCTTGATGAGAATTCAAACACGGGAGAGCAATTACAGAATAAAAAATGATATGATGAACATCGTGAATTTGAATTGAATCCACCGGAGAAGAATAACAACAAGAACAAGGAATATGAGGATACATTTTGAAATTCAAACTTCTGAGAATCTCCACAAGAGATCACCGGATACAATACAAACGAAATGATAGCTGAAGCATCACATGAATAGAAAAGGCACTTGGATGAGAATTTAATCATTGTAGAAAAAGGGTGGGAGGGTGGGAAAAACAAAGAAAACTTGGAACAGATGAGACAACTCCAGAACAAAATATGAGGATTGATCTTGCAAATATTGGAGATGATTGAATAACTTGAAGAGGAGCGCAGCGGTTGAAAAGAATTGATATGATAACTTGATCGGGCAAAAGAATTAGCATTCCCACAGAAATATGAGAATACTACTTAGCAAGATATGAAATCACCACTGGACATCGAAGCAACTCGAATTACCATATTCAAAACAAAACAAAGGATGAGGCTTATGAAACAAGCCAGAACAAATACATACCCAATATGCACTTGTTGGAAAGATAATCCTAGGTACCTACTTAAATTTCCACCTAAGAACTTCCGAAAACTTTCTGGTTATGCAATTCGGTGTGGGGGATACAAGGAGGAAATATCTCACACAACTAACAACCTACACCCCAACTGTATCCATCCTTCAACACATAACCAGAGGCTTCCGCAAGTCCATCTAACTTAGATCCTCGAAAAAGCACAATGATGCTAACCATGGTGGTACCCCGAACGCAGCCCCAGTACTGGGTGACTCTGACCTTATCTCACCACAACAAGTATTGAAGCAATTCCGAACACCCTCCGTCCTGAGATACTAAGGAAGCTGAATGATAATGATGTGCCAAGAATTCCTGGAGCTCAACTCCCCAACAGAAATCAAGTCAGACAGGAGGCACCAAGACATAACTCCGTCACATCAACAACATATAGTTTCCAAAAGACCCACGTGATCCTAAAAATAATTTGAGCGAGAAGAGGAGTAGAGTCAAAATTCCTAAGTCGAATACCTCACCATAGCATAGAAGAGGAGTAAAAAGAATCCTACTCTCCGATATAACTAGACTCAAAAAAGTTTTTCTCTAGACTCGACTCGGCCAAGTTCGATCAATCAAGGGGGCTCCTAGGTCGGTACAGGCTTTGATACCAACTTGTGATGCCCAAGATGAGGTCATATCCTTATTTCGGCACGAGGGCCTCGACAGGGATAGAAGCGCATCTCGTCGTGTTGTAAGAATGGATATCATTACCAGTACATGTACATAAGAGATGAGTATATGGAATTGTCTTACACTCGCCACAAGCTACATCAGAGTCACATCAATACAACAACATAGGCAAACATCATACAGAAGAGCAGGGTCCGACTATGGACGAAAACAAACGACAAAATGACATCCATCCTTGCCATCCCAGGCTGCCGCCTGGAACCCATCCTAGATTGATGAAGAAGAAGAAGAACTCCAAATCAAACAAACATCGCGCTCACATCAAATCATCGCATTACATGTACCTGCAACTGTTGTTGTTGTAATTTGTGAGCCACAGGGACTCAGCAATCTCATTTCCAAGGGTATCAAGACTAGCAAAGCTTAATAGGCGAGGTATGGTTAAGTGGTGAGGCTGCAGCAAGCGACTAAGCATTTATTTGTGTGGCTAACTTACGAATACAAAAATTAAAGTATGGTGGTCAACGCATAACGGACGTGAACTAGTAATGATCACCAACTGATCCTGAACACCTACTTGCGTCAATCATAACCCCACCGTGTTCTCTCTCGGATAAGGACTCACGAGAAGAGACAGTCACGGTTACACACATTGTTGGTGTATTTCATTAGAGTTTACTTCAAGTTTTCCATGACCGGGTGTTAAGCAAAATATCCAAGTTTGCCACATAACCTTGGGCACGGCTTTCTGAAAGATTTAACCGTGTCGGGGTGCTCCAACTCATCCATCACAAATTAACCACACGCAACGGGAATAACCTCGACCACGGATCTCGTGATCATCCTAGGCAATTCCAAAGGAAATCTGACACCTCGAGATAGCCTGAAGAAGATCAGAGTTCCTCACTCAAGACGTTCGAGAAAGGTAAAACAAATCCAGCAAGGCCTCTCGACATGTCGACGATCCTGATAGGAGCCGCGTATCTCATTCTCAAGACACGGCGGATAAGCTAGTGTACGATGGCCTGATAGAGATCTCCCGAGTTGGCCCGGGTTGACCCCGCACAGTGCTCTAGTTTGGACCAACACTCATGAGGAGCACTGGCCTGGGTTGTTGATTAATCCACGGGGTGATCATGCCCTATGCAAATTTGAGTTGTTATTAAGCAAATAGTACCAATGTTGGGCCTGGACAGACAAGCTTTTTCCTAAAACGAAAATCAAGGGGGTCCCCATAACAACCGCGAGCATGTTAGGAGCACTCAATTATGGAACATAACACCGGTTCAGGAGTAACTAGGGTGGCAAGAGTGGAACAAAACACCGAGCAAAAGGCCAAGCCTTCCATCCTTTACAAAGTGTATAAGTGCATTAAATTAAATAGAAATAATATTGTGATATCAAAAAAAATTCCATGTAGTCACATGGAAGCAATTGCACCTGCAGCTAGAAATGCTATAAGAAGGGCTGAGCAAGAGGTAACATAGCCAAACAACGGTTTGCTAGGAAGGTGGAGGGTTAGAGGATTTTCATGGCAATGTTGGGAGGCTTGACTAACAAGTGGTAGGTAGCGTGACATAGCAATAGAAAACGAGACATCTAGCATGGCAATGATAGTAATGGTATCCAGGGAAATGTGTCATCTTGCCTGAGATCACGCTCGGAAGAAGAACGAGTCCATGAAGAAGACGAGCCAATGTAGTCGAACGAATCCTCACACTCCGAACGCTTTTGGAACTCTATCGAGAAGAAGCAAACCGGAAACAACAATCAACACACGATACACCACAACATATGCATGATATGATGCGCAATCAAATTTTAGGCATGTCCGGTTTAATATGCAAGGCATGACATGGCATGGCAAGAACAACAAACAACACTACACATTAAGTGAAGTTCAATATGCAACTCGTTGCATATTGACGAAACTCCATGATCAAATATTTACTTGAGTCTTTTTTATTTACTCGTCAACATTAAATGTTTTTAAACATGGCAAGAGGTGAAGCAATAACAATTATATCATCTAGGCATTTTAAATGAGACCGGAATAAATATATATCCTTTCTGATACAACCTCATATGCATATTATGAATTTGGTCCAGATCTGTCCTAACAAAATTTTAGAGTTCTTAAACAGAAAAATAAATATCACCATGAGATTCTACACAATTTTCTAGTCAATTTACATATGTGGAACATTTTTATCGGAGCTACGGTTAATAAGTTATGAAGGAAATCATTTTAGCATGGCAATTACGCAAATTGATGCAAACAGCAGTTTAAGTATTTTTATGATGTGTGAAAATTGGAAATTGTGAATCTACACAAAATTCTAGTCACTTTACATATATAAATTATTTCCATCCGATGCATGGTTAAAAAGTTATTGACGCATGAAGTGTAGGTTTTTTTTGCAAATCTGAAAATCACTGGATGATTAGCATAATTCACAGGATAGAGAAAAACATTATTGGGCCAAAATCTGTTGGGTGCAACTTAGCAACACACGCACTGGGTGAGGGATAGACGGGCTGCTCACCTAGAGGCCATGGGCCGGTTTGGTCTGACGGGGCGGCTGGGCTGTGGGCGTTGGCGCTGGTCAACACGAGCGGGTAGGCGGAGGCCCCGACCTCCCGCACGACCATAGAGGCAGCCAAGGCAGTCAACGGCGAGAAGGCTCTGACGAGAAGACTCGGAGGGCGTCGGGGCGGCCGGGAACGGGCGGATCCAGCCAACGGCACTCCGTTTTGGGCAGTGGGGCGGCCTGGAACTACGCCGACGAGGAGATCCGGCGACATGGCTCCTACGGGATGGTCACAGGGAAAGGGAGATGAGAGAGAGAGAAAATGGGGGGAAGGAGAAGGAAGAGGGGCGCTGGGGCGAGGTCCAGTCGGAGGCGCCGGCGAGGCGCTTCGGTGAGGGCCCGGCGGACCTCCGCTGGCCGGCCGACCAAGGGGCAGCGGGGGCGCAGCTCTGGATCGGGAGCTCCTCTCCCGATCTGGAGCGCTCATGCGCCGGCGGGGTTTGGGCCTAGGGAGGGCCCAGATGGGCTCGGCGGGCCCTGCACAGGGAGGAGGCTGCTCGCGGTTGCAGGGTGGTGGGAGGCTGGCGGCATGGATTTCGAGGTGGGGCTAGGGTTGCCCAATTAAGCAGGGAAGGGTGATTAAATAGGAAACTGGGGCTATGTTAGGGGTATTTAGCCCGTTTTCGGAACCTTCGATCGCGATCGGACGGCTCCGGTGGCGGGGTAGGATAGGATGGGCTAGGTGGGATGTGTAGAAGGGCTAGGGGGAGATGAGAGGGAAGGTTGGTGGCCCGTGACACGAGGTTTTAGAACACCGAAAAACATCCGACGAATAACCGATGACCGCACTGCTACGACTGACCGGCGGGGTACCAAAGGAACTCCGAATGCGATGAAATTTGGCAGGCGGCCTACCTACACTATAACAAGACCGCACGCTAGGTTTTGACCCCATCCGATAATATTTTTCGTGCGCTTTAAAAATGGTTTTTTTAAACAATGCCACGGGCGCGTGCATGTGTGATTGGTCTCAAAATGGTCAGCGACGAGAACGAAGAGAACCAACAACTATGAACGGATGCATGTTTTCAAAATGAGTGACGATGCTATGCAGATGATCCGAATGATGCGATGATGAATGCAAAACCAAACGAAACACAGACGAAAATGGAAACAAAGGGGAATCTTCTGGAGCATCAGTCCCGGGCTATTATAGAGAGTCCCCTTGATATAATCTCGCTACTTGCAATGGGGCGAGCCATCGATTCCTTCGGTGCTCACAGAGGAACTCTCAATGAAAGCACCAATGTCTGTGTCAAAACCGTAGGATCTCGGGTAGGGGATCCCGAACTGTGAGACTAGGATCGACGGTAACAGGAGACGAAGGGGACACAAGTTTACCTAGGTTCGGGCCCTCCAATGGAAGTAATACCCTACGTCCTGCTTGATTGTATTGATGGTGTAAGGGGTTACAGAGTTGATCTACCTCGAGATCCGATGTCTAAACCTAGATGAGTTGCTCTCGCCCAATGCCCTAAAACCCTCCGGCTTATATAGATGTCGGGGTGTCCTTGGCTTACACATGGTCGGTTACATGCCGAAGAGATAACTTGCCTAACTACAACTAATAACTTGGAGAACATGTCTTGACTCCATGAAGCTTCCGTCCTGGCGCTGGTGGTCCTTGATAATCTGATGCCTGCCTTGTAGCCCATACATTCCGGCCCATGAACAATGGGTCGGCTATCCGAGGACCCCTTAATCTAGGACTCCCTCACCTGCGTCATCTTTGACTCCCGAGGCCGGGTTTTGCATAGAGATCTCGGCTGCTCTGGAGGGGGCCTGAGGAGGCCCATCCTTGTTGGTCTTGGTGTCGCTCTTCCTTGCAAGCCTAGGGTCCTTGCGCGGGCCTTGTCTTGAGTGGATCCATGCCAGGCCATGTCTGGCTGACGATGTGGGCCATGTCCTGGGCCGCAGGCAGGCAGGTCTGGGTACCCCCGTTCCCAGAACGCCAACAAGATGAACTGCAACTAGCATTTCCTGGGAGAGCTTGCTGAAGCCGCTGGTAGAGAGACTGCCGGGGGAAGTCCCGCTTCAGTTGGTGAGCAGCTCCCTCCTGCAGAGCCACGGGTACATGTGGTTGAGACAAGTGCTCCAACGAGTGAGGAGACGCCTTTAGTCCTTCTTGTCGAGCCATAAGCTCCAACCTGGGCATAGCATATAGTCCATTTCCTTCAAACAAGAGAACTCCCCGAAGAGCAAGAAGAGGCCGAAAAAGTAGCCCGAGAGTCAAGTATGTACCTGTTCGTCGATGACACCTTGTACAGAAGATGACCAAATGGTGTGAAATTTAGGTGCATCCGCCGGAAGGATGGACTGAAGCTGTTGGCAGAGATTCACGGAGGCATATGTGGATCTCACATTGGATCCATGGACCTTGCCGGGAAAGCCTTCTGACAGGGTTTCTATTGGCCCACTACCCTCCAAGATGCAACTGAGTTGGTCACCAAGTGTGAAGCCTGCGAGTTCCATTCCAAGAATATCCATCAACAAGCGCAAGCTCTTCAGACGATCCCTTTATCTTGGCCATTCTCGGTCTGGGGGCTCGATATCTTGGGCCCCTTTCCTCGCGATGGCTGGGGCTTTGAGTTCTTGTTCATGGCAATTGACAAGTTCACAAAGTGGCATGTGGTGGATCTAGTGAGGAAGGTGACCGCGCAGTCAGCTATCAAGTTCATGAAAGGATTGGTGTGCCGTTTTGGAATGCCCAATAGGGTGATCACTGACAACGGCACTCAGTTCACGAGTCGCGCCTTCATGCAATACATCCACAGCCTTGGAAGCAAGGTCCCCTTTGCCTCTGTTCCCCATCCAAGAAGCAACGGGCAAGTCGAGAGGATGAATGCTGAAGTGCTGCCAGGCCTCAAGACAAGGACTTTCGATAGGCTGCGGAATGATACGTCTCCAACGTATCTATCGTTTTTTCTTATTCCATGATGTTATATTATTATTCTTGGATGTTTTATAATCATTTTATAACAACTTTATATCATTATTTGGGACTAACCTATCGACATAGTGCCAAAGTGCCAGTTGTTGTTTTTGCTTGTTTTTACTTCGCAGAAAATCGATACCAAATGGAGTCCAATCGTGAAGAAATTTTTGGAGATTTTTTCTAGACCATAAGACACCCAGTGGGACAAAGAAGTGCCAAGGGAGTGGGCCGAGGAGACCACAACCAACCAGGGTGCTCCAGGGGGGCCCAACGCTCCCTGATGGGTTGTGCCCTCCTCGGGACCCCTCTCCACCACCTCTAATGCCTATAAATTCCCAAATATTACAAAAACCCTAGGGGAGTCAACGAAATATAATTCCCGCCACTGCATGTTCAAGAACCTCGAGATCCAATCTAAACATCATCATGGAGGGGTTCATCTTCATCATAGGTGCCTCTCCGATGATGCATGAGTAGTCCACCATAGACCTACGGGTCTGTAGGTAGTAGCTAGATGGCTTCCTCTCTCTCTCTCTCTCTTATGATTCTCAATACAATGGTGTCTTGGAGATCTATTTTATGTAAACTTTTGCGGTGTGTTTGTTGGGATCCGATGAATTTTAAGTTCATGCTCTGTTTCTATCCATGAATATAATTTGAGTCTTCTTTGCTCTCTTATATGCATGATTACCTATAGGCTCGTATTTCTTCTTTGAATATTTGGTTTAGTTAGGCCAACTAGATTGATTTTTCTGGCGATGGGAAGAGGTGCTTTGTGATGAGTTCGATCTTGCGGTGTACTTTCCCACTGACAGAAGGGGTAGCAAGACACGCATGTATTGTTGTCATTAAGGATAACAAGATGGGGTCTATTCCTGCATGAATAGATCTTGTCTACATCATGTCATCATTCTTATTGCATTACTCCATTTTCCATGAACTTAATACACTAGATGCATGCTGGATAGCGGTCGATGTGTGGAGTAATAGTGGTAGATGCAGGCAGGAGTCGGTCTACTTATCTTGGACATGATGCCTATATAATTATCATTGCCTTGTATATCATCATGACTATTCGATTTCCTATCAATTGCCCAACGGTAATTTTTTACTAACCGTGCGCTATACTCATGAGAGAAGCCACTAGTGAATCCTACGGCCCCCGGGTCTACTTTTCCAACATATTGCTTTCAGATCTATCTTTTTCATCTTTGTTTTCAGATCTATAAAACATTAAACCCAAAAACATATTGCTGCATATTTTGTTTCCTCTTTTTATTTTGTGTTCTTGAGAGATCTATATCTCCTATCTATCATTACCTAATCTATCCTTTTACCGTAGAGATATTGACAACCTATCTTTCGTGTCAGGTTGCAAGTATTTGTTGTTTGTGTGTAGGTGATGGTTATTGGGTGGTGGTGATCCTCTTACTGGTTTGATAACCTTGGTTTCATAACTGAGGGAAATACTTACCATCGTTGTGTTGCATCATCCCTTCCTCTTTGGGGAAATACCGACACAGTCTCAAGCCACATCAAAGGAATTTCTGGCGTGGTTGACGGAGAGGAAGCGGTCTCTTCTACGTGCATATCGTAGGCGCCAAGGGGACTCCATCATCATCTACCAGGTTCCTAATCACACATATCATCTCCTTTCAATTACATGATTTGCCATTTGCCTCTTGTTTTCCTCTCCCCCACTTCAAAAAAATTCCGTTTTATTTGCCCTCTTTTTCTGTTTGCCTTTTTGCTTGTTTGATATCTTTGATTGTGTTGCCATGTGTCATCTATTTGCTTGCATCTTCGCTTGTTAAAAAACATATTTATATGGATCCTCATCAACTTAGTAATATTTTCAAAAGGCCAAATTATGAGGAACCAATTTCTAGTGAGTTGAGTGCACTTGATTATCTCTATGAAGTTTTGTTTGAAAATCGTGAATCTGAAAATTTTGATGAAGTGTTGAAAGAAGAAATTTATAAGGTGATTCACGATAGCTCCTTGATTGAAAAGCATGATTGAAATGATGTTACTATAAATTCTATTAATGCAAATTATGTTAATGGTATTCCAAACTACAAGCTTTGGGATAATAATTTAGTCATGTCCACTTCTCATTGCAATGATCAAGATTGGGGTGATAATGCTTCTTTTGATCTTGAAAATTTATTTAAGCCTCATGTTGAATATGTTATTGATAATAATGTTTGAAATATTATTGAAAGTGGGTTTGTAAGAGTGTCAACTTTAGGTAAAAATAATGCCACATATTTTGTGAGTGTTCAATCTTATGAATTTTTTGATAAAGGAGGGTTTGGAGAGGTCATAACTTTAGTTGATGATAATACCACTATTTTGGAAGATAATAAAAAATGTATTCATGTTTATCATGAAGAGAGTATTGTTTATGATAGATATATTGTGAAATTCCTTCATGATGCTACTGAAAATTATTATGAGGGAGTAACATATGCTTGTAGGAATTCCAATGATATCAAGTTTCCTCTCTATGTGTTCAAAATTTTGAAGTTATGCTTGTTTTGCCTTCCTATGCTAGTTGATTCTTGCTCCCATAAATTGTTTTCTCAGAAAATACCTATGCATAGTAAGTGGGTTAGACTTAAATGTGCTTGTCATGAGATTCATGATGCTCTCTTACATGTTTCAGTTACTACTTTTTATGTACGCATCATTGAAATCACCATGCCTAACTAAAAGGCTTTAAAGAAAAACGCTTGTTGGGAGGCAACCCAATGAATAAAATTTATTTATTTTTCTTTTCCTTTCTGTTTTGGAGTTATTTTCACAATTATAATTCTGTTATGATTGTGTTTTATGTTTTATTTAGTGTTTGTGCCAAGTAATGCCCTTATGATGATCCATAAGATGAGTAGAAACAATGCTGAATCTGAAACAGAAACTTTGTTTCAAGTGCATGAATTTTCATTTTTTTACTGGAACGTTTTATTAATCTAAACTTCTAACACAGTATTTACATACAAATTAGTTACGCTGTACTCATTGTTCAGAATTTTTAGAGTCCCATAAGTATGGGTAGAGTACATATTACTACAGACTGTTCTGTCTAAAACACATTATGTTTTCATTGCATTTTGTACTTGTTTTGATGAATCTATGGCTTGTATCGGGGGGGGGGGGTTATGTCATGGTAAAGTTAGATACATTAGGTATGATGCAATAATAAAATATGAACGGGTTTACAACAGTACCTAAAGTGGTAGTTTGCTTTATTATACTAATGGATCTCACGAGAATTTTGTCAAGTTTTGTGTGATTGAAGTTTTCAAGTTTGGGGTGAGATCATGATGGATGAAGGAATAAGGAGTTATAAAAGCCAAAGCTTGGGGATTCTACATCACCCCAAGGTATTATCCAAAGAGTAACAGGCAACTAAGCTTGGTGATGCCCCGAGTGGCATCCCCTCTTTCTTCTAACGACCATTGGTATTTTACTTGGAACTATATTTTTATTCGTCACATATCATGAATTTTGCTTGGAGCCTCTTGTATATTTTCTTGTTTTTATTGTTTGTTTTCTCCTTTGTATCCTTTCTGGACACACCTATTTGAGAGAGCCAAAATTATACCATCATTTGTTAAATTTCCTCTGTGTGCTTAACTTAAACTTTTTGAGCTATAGAATTGCTCTAGTGCTTCACTTGTAACTTTTTGAGCAAGGTGTGCTTGGAAATTTTTGCAGAAATACTCTAATGCTTCACTTAGATTAATTTGAGAGTTATTAAATTTTCAATAAATCCTCTCATTCTTCACTTATACTATTTTTAGAGATGAAATCTTTATGCTCATGTGCTTCACTTAAATTTGTTTGAGCTTGTCAAAAAAAGCAATGGCAATATATGAAACTAGTCCCAAAGTGATAGATATCCAAAGAGGATATAATAAAAACTTTCATGTATATCATTGGGGAAATTAAACTTAATTCTTTGTAATAGTGTTGAAATATGATGATAGTAATATGTGAGTCATGCAAGTGAGTAATTATGCTTTAGTAGGAATATTGATGTTAAGGTTTGTGATTTCCTATGCATGCACGAAAGTCAATAGTTATGCAATGAAGTTACATCCTACTTATGGTGCATTATTCGGTGTTAGTTATGCTCAATGCTCACTTATGTGAATTTTCATTTCTTGGTTTGGTTGCTTCCCAATCTATTTGCTTGCATCCATTTGTACTAAGTAGTAATACTAATTGTGCATCCAAAACCCTTAAGCCATGTTTTGTCTTATGAGTCCACCATACCTACCTATATCTGGTATTTCCATGCCACTCTAACCAAATATGTATGTGCCATCTCTATATTTCAAAAATAAATTTTCTCTTTTGTGTGCTCGTACTTCTCATGAAATGGTGGCGAGTGTCCAATATTTTTTCATGCTAGATGTGTTACTCTCAAGATGAGTGTTTATTCACTTGTCATTGCACGAGAGTGCGGCAGTAATAGGATTGCCCATTCCTGATATGGAAAACAAAAAAAAATTACTTTATGTTGTCAAATAATAAATTCCTTGAAAAGTGTTGGTATGGAAGGCAACCATGCATACGGCCCGCCAGAGAAAGTGAAAGTTTGGTGGAAAAAGGAATAAACTTTACTTTCTGTTTGCGAACCGCCTATGATATATCTAGCATGGAAAGTATTGTGAGCTACTTTGTCGTTTTCGTTGATAGGAAAATCATGCCACCCAAAATATTTTTTCTCTCTCAATTTAAACCTTGAGCTCTGGCACCTCTACAAATCCCTACTTCCCTCTCCGAAGGGCCTATTGTAACAGCCCGGGACTGACACTCCAGAAGATTCCAAAAGATTCCCCTTTCTTTCCATTCTCGTTTGTATTTCGTCTGGTTGTCGCATTCATCATCGCATCATTCGCATCATCCGCATGGATTCGTCCTCATTTTTGAAAACTTGCATCTGTTGGTAGTTGCCGGTTCTCTCTGTTCTTGGTGTTGCCCGTTTCGAGACCAACCACACACGCACGCGCCCGCGGCATCGTTCAAAAAACGTTTTTAAAGTGTGCGAAAAATATTCTTGGATTGGCTCAAAATTTGGCGTGCGCTCTTAATATATTGTAGGTGGACCTCTTGCCAAATTTCGTCGCAATCAGAGCTCATTTGATACCCCTACGGTCAATCGTAGTGGTGCCATCATCGGTAATTCGTCGGACGTTTTCAGTGCTTTAAAACCCTCGTGTCACGGGTCGCACTTCCCTCTCATCCCCACCTAGCCCATCTACACAGCCACGCAACCCACCTAGCCCCACTCCTCTTCCGGACCGTCCGATCGAGATCGAACGGTCCAAAAACGGACAAAAATTGCTAACCCTAGCCATAATTAGTATAAATAGACCCCTCCCCTTCCTAATCTGGCTTCTCCTCTCTCTCCCTCGAAATTCGTGCCGCCAGCCTCTCTCCTCAGCCGCCAGGCCCGCCGAAGTCCATCTGGGCCCGTCCCGGGCACGAAGAGTCGTCGCCGCCCGAGCTCCCATCGCCCGAGCAGATCGAAGGGAGGAGCCCCGTTGCAGCCCCTTCCGTCGGCTCGCCGGTCGCCGGAACCCCGAGGCTGCCGCCTCGCCGGAGCCCTCGCCACCCCTCTCCTCCTCCCTTTCCTCTTCTACTTCCTCTCCTCTCTCTCTCTAATCTCTCTCCCTATCACATCTTCTGCAAGGACCAGAGCCGCCGGCCACCTTGGCCCTCGTCGCCGCCTGGAGCTGCCGCCGGCCAGATCCTGCAGTCCCCTCGCCGGATCCGCCTCCCCGCGGTCCGTTCCCGCCGCCGCCTTGCGTCCCCGCCTCCTCTTGCCGCCTCCCAGGCCGGCAACCGTCGTCGCCATGGCTTCGTGCTCCTGGAGAGCATGGGAGGACGACAACCTCTAGTCCCCGCGCACAGCGCCACGTGGGCCAGCCAAGCCGAGCGGCCTAGCTTCCCCGTCCGGCCCAGTTGGCCCAATGTGAGCACGCCCATCCCCTCCATATGTCGCATAGAGCGCATTTTTCTATCCAACGCACGTCTATTGTTGGCCCGAATTGTCTCAGATTCAGCCCATGCATGTTTTTTTCTGTTTTGGAGTTAAAACTTTAATCCAGTGAATTATAGATTTTGTCATGATTTAAAATGTCATAATTCAATAACCATGCTTCACGTGTAAAAAACTTCATACATGTTAAATGTGTAGAATTTGGTGTAGTTTCATAATATTGCATTTTCATGCATGATAAAAATGTTGGCATGATGTTTGCATTTAATTTGCATAAATGTCTTGCTAATAAATTATGCCATAAACTTGCGTAATTAATGTGGCATATTTCTCTACAAGAACATAGGCATATTATATATAATTTCGGGATAGAAAAATCCATATAATTTATCTGTGCATTTAGTTTTGTCCTTTGAGTAAGTTGTGTGCATGTCATTTTTGCTATGATGCTCTTTTGCTATTTTCGTGTGATTTAACCCATGCATGATATGAATTGTTGTTGAACATGAGATATGCTCTTTGACATGTGTGCTAGGCCCTGGTCATTTTGGGTGCTATAGAAATCCATGTTTAGGTGTTGTTTTGTTGTTGCCATCGTGCTATAAAAATCATGCTGTTTTGAGATGCTAAAATACTTCTAAGTCTGGAATCTGTAACATTTTGTTGTTGTCTAGCCATGTGTTTTGCTAGTTATCTAGAACCCTTTTGTGGTAGGTGTAATGGAGTTATTTGTAGTTGATAATGTCCTTTGGTACTCTGTTAAGTTTCATGCCATAATATGCCCTGTAGCATATAGTTTCACTGTTGTCAATATGCCTTCGTGATAAAAACTGCACTGTCAAAAACTGCTATTTTCACTAAGTCTGAAACTGTTTTCAAGTAGGCCACCTTGTGAGCTTCCTACCTTGTGATCTATGCATGTTTTGAATATGATATGTCAAGATGAAATGAAGTGTGTGTTAAATAATACTTCCCCATGCTTAGTTTGTGCATGTTAGAATCTTTTAGCTTGTTGTTTTCATGCGTGCAAAATGCCAAGTTGTTGTTTTGGGTAGATTTCAACTAAAACTTGTATTGGTTGTATTTGTTGAACCGTAGCTCCGTTTTAAACATGTTGCATATGAGACTCACTTATAATCTCATGTAGTTTCATAATAACTTGATGCATTCATGATTTGAATTGTTTATGATTGTATTTTCCATGCATTTGCATTCATGACATGTGCATCTTGTGTTGCTCATATCTTTTAGGCCGTAGCTCCGTTTGAGATGTTCCATATATGTAACTTGACTAGAAAAATGTGTAGAATCTCATGGTGACCTTTATTTTTCTGGTTAACAACTCTAAAATATGGTTAGTATAGATCTGGACCTAATTCATATTATGCTTATGAGGTCGTTTCGGAAACACTATAAGTTGTTTCCGACCTCATTTAAGATGCCTAGATAGTGTAGTTTACTTATGCTTCACCTCTTGCCATGCCTAACAACATTTAACATTGATGTGTACCTAAAAGGGAATGAACTAAATAATTCAAACATGGAGTTTTTTCAATATGCAACTCATTGCATATTGAACTTCACTTAATGTGTAGTAGTTGTTTGATGTTCTTGCCATGTCATGGCTTGCATATTAAACCGAACATGCATCATATTTGTTTGCGTATCGTGTCATGCATATGTTGTGGTGTATCTTGTGTTGATTGTTTGTTTCCGGATTGCTTCTTCTCGATAGAGTTCCGAAAGCGTTCGGAGTGTGAGGATTCGTTCAACTACGTTGGCTCGTCTTCTTCATGGACTCGATCTTCTTCCGAGCGGGATCTCAGGCAAGATGACACATTTCCCTGGATACCACTACTATCATAGCTATTTTATAGTTGTCTTGCTTTTATCGTTATGTCTTGATACCTACCACTTGTTTGTCAAGCCTCCCAACATTGCCATGAAAAGCCTCTAACCCTTACACATCCCAGCAAACCTTTGTTTGCCTATGTTACCGCTTGCTCAGCCCTTCTCATAGCGTTTCTAGCTACAGGTGCAATTGCTTCCATGTGTCAACATGGACATTCTTTTTTTATATGATAATATTGCTGCTATTTAATTTAATGCACATATCTACTTGGTAAAGGTGGAAGGCTTGGCCTTTTCCTCGGTGTTTTGTTCCACTCTTGCCGCCCCTAGTTACTTGTGAACCGGTGTTATGTTCCATAATTGAGTGCTCCTAACATGCTCGGGGTTGTTATGGGGACCCCCTTGATTTTCGTTTTGGGATAAAACTCGTCTGGCAAGGTCCAACATTGGTACTCCATTTGCCTAATAACTAATAAAATTGCATAGGGACCCGCCGGCACCCCCGGATAATTTAATCAACCCCCGGGCCAGTGCTCCTCATGAGTGTTGGTCCAAAATAGAGCACTGTGCGGAGCCAACCCGGGGCAACTCGAGAGATTTCTATCAGGCCACTGTACGCGTCACTCATCTGCCGTGCCCTGAGAACGAGATACGCGGCTCCTATCGGGATTGTCGGCACGTCGGGCGGCCTTGCTGGATTTGTTTTACCTTTCTCGAACGTCTTGAGTGAGGAACTCTGATCTTCTTCGGGCTATCTCGAGGTATCGGATTTCTTTTGGAATTGCCTAGGATGATCACGAGATCCGTGGTCGAGGTTATTCCCGCTGCGTGTGGTTAATTTGTGATGGATGAGTTGGAGCACCCCTGCAGGGTTAAATCTTTCAGAAAGTCGTGCCCGCGGTTATGTGGCAAACTTGGATACTTTGTTTAACACCCGGTCATAGCAAACTTAAAGTAAACTCTAATAAAATACACCAATTGTGTGCGTAACCATGACTGTCTCTTCTCGTGAGTTCTTATCCGAAAGAGAACACGGTGGGGTTATTATTGACGTAAGTAGGTGTTTAGGATCACTTAGTGATCATTACTAGTTCACGTCCGTTGTGCGTAGACCATCATACTTTACTTTCAGTATTCATAAGTTAGCCACTCAAATAAATGCTTAATCGCTTGCTGCAGCCTCGCCACTTAACCGTACCTCACCTATTAAGCTTTGCTAGTCTTGATACCCTTGGAAATGAGATTGCTGAGTCCCCGTGGCTCACATATTACTACAACAGTTGCAGGTACAGGTAATGTGATGCTTGAACGTGAGAGTGTTGCTTGTTTGTTGGAGTTCTTCTTCTTCATCGATCTAGGATGGGTTCTAGGCGGCAGCCTGGGATAGCAAGGATGGATGTCATTTTGTCGTTTGTTTTCGTTCGTAGTCGGACCCTGCTCTTTTGTATGATGTTTGAGTATGTTGTTGTATTGATATGATCTTGATGTAGCTTGTGGCGAGTGTAAGCCAGTTCCATATACTCATCTCTTCTATACATGTACTTGTAATGATATCCATTCTTGCAACACGACGAGATGTGCTTCTATCCCTGTCAAGGCCCTTGTGCCAAAATAAGGATAGGACCGCATCTTGGGCGTGACACCAATCTATTTACTTTATGCAATTTTTATTTTCACTTTGAGTCTCCATCTTCTCTTATAATCACCAACTAGGAGGCACTATGATCATACTTGAGCATTGGGTATAGCTAATATTTGAGTGTGTTTCAGGAATTGATCAATGACTGAGCATGATGGGCTAGGCATAACTTTCTTTAGTGTTGATATTTTGAAAGACATGGTTGCTTGTTGACATGGTTGAGTACTAAAGTCATTATGTTAAAACTAGACTATTTCTTTGAATCATTTACTTAATTGCTTTGAATACCTTTTTATCATTTACCTACTCAAGGACGAGTAGAAATTAAGCTTGGGGATGTTGATCGTCTCCAATGTATCTATAATTTTTTCTTGTTCCATGTTGTTATATTATCGTTCTTGGATGTTTTCCAATAATTTATAAGAACATTATATCGTTTTTTGGGACTAACCTATTGACATAGTGCTAAAGTGCCAGTTGTTGTTTTTGCTTGTTTTTTACTTCACAGAAAATCAATACCAAATGGAGTCCAATCGTGACAAAACTTTTTGGAGATTTTTCTGGATGAGAAGAAACCCAGTGGTCCAAAGAAGTGTCGGGGAGTGGGACGAGGACACCACAACCCACCAGGGCGCGCCAGGGGGGGCCCTGGTGTGCCCTGATGGGTTCTGCCCTCGTCAGGACCCCTCTCCACCACCTTTGATGCCTATAAATTCCCAAATATTCCAAGAACCCTAGGGGAGTCAATGAAACACAATTCCCAAGGGAGCAAGTTCCAGAACCTCGAGATCCAATCTAAACACCATCACATAGGGTTCATCTTCATCATAGGTGCCTCTCCAATGATGCATGAGTAGTCCACCATAGACCTATAGATCGGTAGGCAGTACCTAGATGGATTCCTCTCTCTCTTATGATTCTCAATAGAAAGGTCTCTTGGAGAACTATTTGATGTAAACTTTTGCGATGTGTTGGTTGGGAACCGATGAATTTTGAGTTCATGGTCAGTTTCTATCCAAGAATATTATTTGAGTCTTCTTTGATCTCTTATATGCATGATTACTTATAGCCTCGTATTTCTTCTTCAAATATTTGGTTTAGTTAGGACAACTAGATCGACTTTTCTTGCCATGGGAAGAGGTGCTTTGTGATGGGTTCGATCTTGCGGTGTTCTTTCCCTGTGACAGAAGGGGCAGGAAGACACGCATGTATCATTGCCATTACGGATAACAAGATGTGGTCTATGCCTACAAGAAAAGATCCTGTCTACATCGTGTTGTCGTTCTTATTGCATTACTCCGTTTTTCCATGAACTTAATACACTAGATGCATGATGGATAATGATCGATGTGTGGAGTAATAGTGGTAGATGCAGGCATGAGTCGGTCTACTTATCTTGGACGTGATGCCTATATAATGATCATTGCCTTGGATATCGTCATGACTCTTCGATTTTCTATCAATTGCCCAACAGTAATTTGTTCACCCACCATGCGCTATACTCATGAGAGAAGCCACTAGTGAATACTATGGCCCCGGGGCCTACTTTTCCAACATATTTTTGCATCTTTTTTCAAATCTACAAAACCAAAATCCCGAAAACATATTCCTGCATATTTTATTTCCTATTTTTATTTTGTGTTCTTGAGAGATCTATCTCTCCTATCTATCTTTACCTAATTTATGTTTTTACAGTAGAGAGATTGACAACCTCTCTTTCACGTCGGGTTGCGAGTATTTGTTGTTTGTGTGCATGTGTTGCTTATTGGGTGAATAACCTTGGTTTCATAACTGAGGGAAATACTTACCATTGTTGTGATGCATCATCCCTTCCTCTTTGGGGAAATACTGACATAGTCTCAAGCCACGTCATGGAGGAGCGGCAAGCGCTAGATAGATGAGCTACCGGTGGTTCTTTCATCCCTCAGAATGACACCGAATTGAGCCACCGGCCAGATGCCCTTCTCCCTAGTGTATGGGGCGAAAGTAGTGCTCCCCATGGAACTCATATACGGGTCACCTCGAGTATTTTCCTACAATGAAGTAGAGCAAGAGAAGATACGGCATGACGATGCCATGCTCCTCGAGGAAGATCGTCTCCTCGCCGTTGTGTGTGTTGCACGCTACCAACAAGCCATGCACCGCTACCATAGCCACAGGGTCCACGCGTGGAGCCTTGAGGAAGGCGACCTTGTCCTTAGGCGCGTTCAGTCCGCCAAGGGTACCAACAAGTTGACGCCGAAGTGGGAAGGCCCTTACCGGGTAGTACGAGTCACCAGACCTGGCACTGTCCGTATAGAGATCGAAGATGGCACCAAGGTGCTTATCTCCTGGAATATTGAGCATCTTCGTAAATTCTACCCATGAGGCGCGGCTGCCGGCTCAGTCCCCGGTAGCCACCTTTTGTACAAGCCTTGTCGATGTTGCATCTAACCCTTTGTACAAAGCCAGGCGCAGACCCTATGCAACAATAATAAAGGTAGGCATTGCAAAATATCATATAATTGCATGCCCATTGTGTGTTTTTGTGATTGCAATGTTATTGCTTTTAAGTTCTAAATACCTGCTATAGTACTTGTTCAGCTCATAAGCCTTGTTACAACATTCTCTCTTCAGGTATAGAGACTTCTTGCCCCATGTATTTTTCTACCAAGAGAACATAGGACGAAGGTGAAGGACCGATGACGATGGCCCAGCATACTCCAGAAAGGGATACTAACTACAAAAGATAAGTCTAATCGTGTATCCCAAGTTCTATGTTGATTTACTCCCTTAAAGGAAACCCTTGATCTATTTTTACATGTGTCTGATGGAGCCCTCCACGTGGTGAAAACCCTTGTTGGGACGAGCCATCCCCCAGATCCTGATACTCATCGGCTCTGGGGGACCGCGCCGATACCGACAAGGAGCTTGTCGGCAAACGATACCATCCTGCTACCGGGGGATTGCTCCCAGTTTGGCGCTCGTGGTTGATACTGACTCCGCAAGCGGTTCCGTGCGACAAGGACAAACATACAAACACAGTTGAAACAAGGGGAGAAAAGGATTGCACTTAAGGAAGAGAGCTAACATTCTTTCATTTCATTTCCAGTACAAAATGGGTAAAAATTACATTAGAGGGCGCCTCTTCGATAGCCCTTTATTTGACTTTCCCCCCTAGAAACAAGATACTGAAGGGAAAAGGGACAAAAGGAGAGCCCCAGCAAAAGCCCAGCCTGACCACGTCAGGACCAGCATTGCGCGGATCGGCGGGTCCACCAGAAGGGAAGACGAAGCCGTAGTCCACGAGCCTGCCAGGATCCAGCTGGGGGAGAAGGCAGCGCCAACGTCAAGAACCCCCGGAAAATTGCTCTGATGGGGGAATCTAGCTGATGGTGATGGTGCGACAGGCGGTCAGCTTGAGCCCGAGTCGGCGTACTCTGACTTGACGGGTGGGGGCTCGCTATTGTCGTCTTCACCGACACTGTCCTCCTCGTCGCTATCGCTCGAGGAGGAGCATTCAACGTTGCTCGATCTCTCCTCACAACAGCCAAGACGAGCGCCAGAATGCCCGTAAATCTTGACGGAGAGCAGGTCGGCCTCCACAAACTTGAACCGAAGGACATGCCCATCCATGAAGTTGTGGGCATGTGCGAAGGTTTTCGACCCATGTCTGAGGAACATGATGTCATGCTTCGGAAATTCAACGTCCACCCGCACGGTGCCAATACAACAACCTTGCACCTGCAACCATATCACGTGCGGCTTGCCGACCTCCATCGCCCTGGCGAAAGGGAGAGGGAGACGCAAGCGACTGTGGCGAGGGCCACGCAACCTGACGATGAACTCCAGCACGGTACCTTCGGTGTGCCCCTTCACTAGAGGAGGGTCTGACGGTGGAAGAGGAGCGAGAGAAACACTCTGCCTTCCCTGACTGCGGGCCCCACGTCAGCCTCGACCTCTACCAACACTTCCATCACGCGCACTGGAACCACCCTCCACCTCCACAGCTGAAGCGGCAGCATGATCCCAACGGGAGGACCTCGTTGTCGTGGTGGAAGCTAGGGATCATCCTCGACCCCTGGTCATGGTGGTGACTTATGCTACTGAAGATTGGAGAGGAAGGACGAGCTTGGGACCGACGAGGAGAAGGAGATGGGTGAGCATCACCCTTCGTGACCGCCCCCCCCAATTTATATGGGAGGGAGCAGGGGCTGGCTCTCCTCCGCTCCAAGAGCAGCCATCCATCTCTACCAATTCCACTACCCACGATATCGGGCGAACAGGTAACCGCCCCATTTCTCCAATCCATGGCGCTGCAGTTCCTTCCACGATCAGGCCTTTAAGTCATGAGCACCCACCGCAAAATCCTTGCAATGCATGGGGCGCATGTGGCGGAAACGGCCTGAGGTAGTGGGTCAGTGCTGAGTAGTAAATTGGCGATTACCTCCTCACATTGTGCACATGTGCATGAATTTTGGGGCTGACCCAATGACGTTGGGAGGGCGCGTGTGGGCCAGACCCGAGGGCTCCTGTCGGTGCACTAGGACATGGGTACCCAGTGCCCCTGACTTATGCACAGATAGTAGTAGTAGAACCCTTTAACACAGATGCAAACCCAGCAAGCATCCAAGACCAAGACTTCAGCAAGAGCAACCTACAATAGGACAAGCAACTCCGTCAAGATCAATGCTACACCCAGGATGGGCCTAAAGTGCGCCAAGCACATCCTAGGTGCTTGCCGGGGACCGAGGCTCTAGCACCCTCAAGAAGACCCGGCAAGCACGAGCCGATCGGCCACTGCTCCACCGCATCGCAACACCAGTCACTTGTCGATGTGGTGTCGAGCTCCCAAGTGGCTAAGTGGATCTCTCTAAGCACGTGGCGACATGCTGGAAGACGGATTATGCCCCCACACCCGTCCAAAGGCGTTTCAAGTTGTGGTGCGATAGTTAGCTAGAGCGGTGGTACGAGCTTGTCGGGGATGCACCCCCGCATGCCACCTAGACTGCATTGATGGCATTTTTTCCTAAGTTCTAGAGTTAGGTATGATAGCATTGTTAGCTATCTAATCATCAGAGAATGTTTGTTTTGCCATTGCGGTTGCCCCTTGGACTACAAAAGGAGGCCCAAGGCAGCCTACCTAAAGATTCAGACCTTGGGACACTTGTACTCACGTAGCAGCTCCCCCGAAGGCCACCCTTATCGGGCTCGAGCGTTGCGTGTTCTTTGTGTTCTTCTGATCAATCCACCAAAAGCAGGAGTAGGGTTTTACTCTTCACAGCGGCCCGAACTTGGGTAAAACACCCGTGTCCCAATCGCCACGCAGTCTCACCATCTTCGCTCTTTCTGATTGTGATCTCGCCCATGCCGAACCACAAAGGGGCTTACGGCCCCATAGGTGATCGAGTGCATCATGCCCCGACATACATTGTCCCTTTTCATAGCGGCTATCATGCGCTTCTCGGTCAAACAACTTTCGCACGTTTTAATGATATCCCCAACTATGCCTATATGAAGCTCAAGATGCCCGGACCCAAGGGGGTCATCACCATCAGCGACAATACGGAGCATTCGCTCCGAACATAGGAACACATCGTGGCTCTAGCGGTCGAGGTGCATCTCGGCAATGAAACACCAAAACCCTACTCCGCCATCAATGCACGAAAGGTAGGCAAGCGGGACAGAACTCTATATCGGTTCCTGGAGCCTCATGCTCCAAAAAAAAGGAATACACGCCCCATGGCATGGCCCAGTTACCCGCAAGGTACATACTCCGGAACCATAATTTCGCACTTAAAATTCCTTGGAATCTATGAGGACCTATCATCCAAAGGCCTAGTTTTTGGCTAAACCGAACAGTGGTCATATACGTGTTCGGACAACACCAGGCTCCATCAAGGATCTAGTCAACAGCGACAAGCTCACATAATTCGGCAGCCTCCCAAGACTTTCTCTCACAAGGCGTGCTCATCGACTACCACCTCCTCTAAAGGGGTACCCTCCAGGAGAACAAAGGCACATACGTGCAGCAGGACACCGTAAAGGACTTCAAGCCATTTGTAATGGTCATGTTTAAATCTTTTTTCTCTGTAAAACTTTAATTTTACGTATATGTAACAGCTGCTTGGATAGACCGGAGTGTACAAATAAAAGGTTTATCGGAAATATAAAGAGCAATTTTTACGGTCCTATGATAGTCATCTATATTGCACAAGCCTTTTCCCCTCTTTTCTTGATCACTCTCTGTACCAAAACAAGACAATTCGAGACACACCTTGGATGCAACCGGTAATAGAATGGGGGCTCAGCCATTAAGCTTGCCCCAAGTATAAATCCAACACCACAGTTTTTTCGAGTGTTCGGCGTCTTGGATATTGCGTTATAAGCATTGGTACCGAATTATATCATGGGTCAAAAGTTGGGTTGCCGGCTCCTATGTTTACCCCTTACGTTCTGCTTATTCGGTTAAAAAGATAAAGGGAGAACCACTGCGATTGTACTTCTAGTTTATATAGTTAACTACCTTAGTGGAGAAAGCCGAAAAGTGACTGGCATAATAAGCGAGAACCGGTCTACAATGTGATGACAATTGTTAAACTAAGAAACGTTGGAGGTTCACCATGTTAAAACGGAGGGTTCGGAGTAAGATAAGCCATGTGATGCAGGTTTGACATAGAACACCAAACATCACAAAGTAAAGGGGGCAAGTACTCACCCCTCCCCTGACATGGCTTGAGACTGCGTCGGTATTTCCCCAAAGAGGAAGGGACGATGCAGCATAGAGATGGTAAGTATTTCCCTCAGTTATGAAACCAAGGTATGAATCCATAGAGGAAGATCACGCACCCACGTAAACAACACATGCGCACAAATAACAAATACTTGCAACCCGACGCGAAAGAGACGTTGTCAAGCTCTCTACGGCAATAAGATAGATTAGGTAAAGATAGTTTTGGCAAATAGATCACGCAAGAACACAAAATAAAATAAGTAAAAAACGTGTAGCAATGTATTTTTTTGGGATTAATAGACCTGAAAACAAAAATGCAAAATAGTAGATCGGAAAGCAAAATGTTGGGAAAGTAGACCCAAGGGTTGTAGGTTTCACTAGTGGCTTCTCTCATGAGTATAACACACGATGGGTGAACAAATTACTGTTGGGAAAGTGATAGAAGATCAAATAATCATGACGATATCCAAGAAATGATCATTATATAGGCATCACATCCAAGATAAATAGACCAAATCGATCTCCATCAACTTATATTACTCCACACATCAACTGTTATCCATCATGCATCTAGTGTATTAAGTTCATGGTAAAATGGAGTAATGTAATAAGAACAGTAACATGATGTAGACAAGATCACTTCATGTAGAAATAGACCGCATCTTGTTATCCTTAACGGCAATGATACATGTGTGTCTTGTTGCCCCATCTATCACTGGGAAAGAACACCGCAAGATCGAACCCATCACAAAGCACCTCTTCCCATGGCAAAAAAATCGATCTAGTTGGCCTAACTAAACCAAAGATTCGAAGAAGAAATATGAGGCTATAAGTAATCATGCAAAGAAGAGATCAAAGAAGATTCAAATCATATTCATGGACAGAAACTGATCATGAACTCAAAATTCATCAGATCTCAAAAAACACACCGCAAAAGTCGTTACATCAAATAGATCTCCATGAGACCATTGTATTGAGATTCATAAGAGACAGAGGAAGCCATCTAGCTACTGCCTATGGACCTGTAGGTCTATGGTGGACTACTCACGCATCATCGAAGAGGCACCTATGATGAAGATGAACCCCTCCGTGATGGTGTTAGACTGGATCTCGAGGTTCTAGAACTTGCGGCTGCTGGAATTGTTTTTCGTCGACTCCTCTAGGGTTTCCAAATATATGGGAATTTATAGGCTTGATAGTTAGTTGAGGGGGGGTCCCTAGGTGTGCACCCTCTACCAGGTCGTGCCATGGGCCTCTAGTGTGCCCTTTTGGAGGGTGGCCACCATGGGCCCGCTCTCCTGCTGCTCTTTGGCCCATCCTGGCTCTTCTGGTCCATAAAAATTCTCCAAAAATTCCCATAGCGTTTGGGCGCCGTTTGGTACTGATTTTCTGCGAAGTAAAAAACAAGAAAAAATAGCAACTTGCACTTTGGCACTATGTCAATAGGTTAGTCCCAAAAATGATATAAAGTTACTATAAAATGATTGTAAAACTTCCTAGATTGATAATACAACAGCATGGAACAAGCAAATATTATAGATACGTTAGTGACGTATCACCCCTCCCCCCCTCCCCACACACACATCTAAGCTCATATGGTTAAGTGAAAGCAATAAAGCCGCAATGTCTGATTGCCTCGTTTCCTTCCGAACTACCATCTCCAGGTACCAAGACGTTGGGTAAGGGTAACAATGCGGATATTGAAAACACCCCTTTTAGTATCTATAGGGGGTTGAAGCCAACGACTGGCAACTTTCAGAGTTAAAACAACCATACATGAGTCAAAATTAACAAAAGCACAGTATATCATATACCATGCAAATTCTTAGACATTAAGATACAATAACGTTTCAACCATAACGGTAGTACTTTCACTCAAATATTACATCCTTCGAACCCAGGGCTTTAATGGCACGAGCACCGTCCATAACGGCGGGGAAATACAACTCGGGGTGCCTATGGCCTTTTTTGGGCGGCGGAGGAGCGGTGGCCATCTTGAGTGGCTTTAGCTTCGGCCAGTGCACCATGGTCTTTGAGAACGCCATCGGACCTCCCTCAATGCATCCAGAACACGTCGGGGCATCAACCCGGGGTGCGGTAGCGACCAACCATTGCACCAAACCGAAGTAGCTTCTTGGCAGCGGCTCTATGGGCCATAACCAGATACAAAGATCCTTCATGGCTGGCTCGGCTATGCGGTGCAACTCGCTCAGTTGCTTCAGCTGATCGGAGTCAAGGAGCGGTTGCTCTGGGGTTTGAAACTGCTCCCAGAACAGCCATTGCTCAGCACGCCCTTCCTGGTAGGCATAATGTTGCGCCGCATCTGTTGCACCCTTGGGTAGGCCCGCACACACGCCTGTAGAACGCCAAACTCGAGTGAGCAACAAAAACCGTTTTCCACCAATGGGGCATTAAAGCAAGTATCGCTTACCACTCGCGATTTGCTTTATTTGGTGAATTTCCTGCTCATGGCGGTACACCTCCATGAATGCCTCTTGGAGGGTTGCAGATTTCAAGGACAGCTCAGTATCTTGCTCCTTGTTCTTTTGCTCAAGGACCTCGCACTTAGAGATTGCATCCTTGAGCTCCTATTGCACTTCCGCAACCCTGGCCTCATGCATGTTACTTTCGTATTTTGCCGATAACATATTGGTAACCGCTTGTTCGGCATCCGCCTTATGATCAACGGTCTCCAGCCTCGCCTTCGACAGCTCGGCCTTAAGATTCTCAATCTCTGCAACCACTGCTGCATTGAGCGTAAACATGTTCATTTTTTAGGATACAACCATGAAATTTTGTCACTCATATACGGTAAATATATATATATCCATGTAGTTCAGACTTACCTTGCGCGTCGTCACACCGCTTGTTCAGGCGGTTGAGCTCGTGTTTGGAGCTTTTTAGCTTCCGATTCATCTCTGCCAACTCCACATCACAGGGGGTTGTGGTCAATGGCATGGCATGTATAAACCATTAGCACATGTCAGATTCCCAAGTTATTACTTTTTAAAATACTCTATCTGGATGTTTGCACATTCCAGCACAGTCTTGGGGGCTGCGGCCAAATTCAATCAAGATTTTTTTACTTCATATCACATTCGAGTCCCCGCGTGAGTTCTTCCGAACTCACAAACGGCTCGGGGGCTACTAAGTATGGAAATTACATATCAAACAAAAATTGGTGTCATACTACGTAAATTACCTTGAAGCCTGTTAGCAGGCTGCCGAAGGCTTCTTTCAATCTGATGTCAACGGATTGAATATCTTGCAGTGTCGTGCCCAGGAGGACGCAATGCTCTTCTGCGATGGACGAGTCATTTAGACCCTCGTCCATCATGGCCGTCCACCCGGACTAAGTCCGCTCTCTTGCAGGCGGCTCCGGGTGCAGCGTTGTGGTTTCTCTCACTGAAGAAACCCGGGTAGGTGACTCTGGAACCTTCGGGGGTCCTGGAGCTAACTTTGGGGAAAGCTCGGGTTGACCAATCTCTCCCTCCTTGTGTAATGGGAGGGATTCGCCCTCCTATTCTTTGGCGGCTGAGGTATTAACCCTGGGCATAGTATCGTCACCCCCGCCCCTCACCTCCTCGGTGGCTGGGGGAAGAGAGATATGGGACGCACTCTCACTCTCCGCCAATGCAGCGGGCAGAGATCCTCCCTTCGAGTTTTGATCGACAGGGAGCTCGTGCATCGGGATACAATGAGGAAAACCGCACACTATTATAAAAACCTTTAGAGGGGATAAAAATGTTGAATTAGGGTGAATTCGTACCTTTGCGCTTGGGGTTTAACCCCGAGGGTCCTTTGTGGGACAACCTCGAAATTCTCGGACTCCTCGTCAGGATCTGGAATACCATCAAGGCCACCTTGGCATGCATGGTCTTTCATGGGAGGGAACTGGGTCACCCTCGGAGTCTTCGGACGCCTTCCTCTTCTTGGAATGGGAACAATCGTTCCCCTCCCCATCTGCCCCGTATCTCCTTCAAGACTAGAGGGAGCGTGTGTCGCCTCGGATGTTGTGTCCGCGAGACCCTTTGATCGGAGACGCCCTCGGGTCTCTTTCTTCTCTTCTTTCTTCTCATCCCTCTTCTTTGGAGCTGCATATGTCTTTTCGGCCAAGATGGCTGCAAGCAGGGGTGTCCGAGGATCCTCGGGTAGCGGAGCCAGGCAGTTGATCTGCTGGGATTTTGCTAGCCACATCTGTCAAGACGAAGAGGAAAGGATGATTAGAGGCTTCGAACAGGGAGGGGGAAAACCCGAACACAAGTAAAAAGAATGTTACTTTGTCCGGGAGGGGTCGAGGATTCCATGCCAAGGTCCTCCTCTTCTGTTGGCTAGCTCTTTCGCGGATTTAACAACACCTTCCACAGTTTCTTATGGCAGATGCGAAAGAACTCCCGTGTAACGCCCCGGACACACCCGCTGGTGGTCGTTACTCCTGACGAGATCTAGACTAACCTCACAGATCAATACTAGTCTTTTCTGCACACTTTGTCCTCACTCATGCGCATCCGGGACCAACTTCCCGGTTGGTCACGCGTCCTAGAACTATTTCAAGCCAAGTACGCTTAACCTGGGAGTTCTGTTCGAATGGGCTTCCGAAAAAGAAGGAATCTATCTATCTATTATATACTTAAAACGATAGAAAACGAACGGTGCGGATTTGACACTCTAAATATTAAGATGTATTAACGATCAAGATTATCCCGTGTATTACACGTAAAAAAAACTAGCTAGCAATAGGCAAGTAACGTCACGTACAAAATGTATGTTCCAACCAAAGGTAAACGTGATGGATAGGACAAGTAATCGGGGAGCAAATCAAATCGTGGAAAGTGTTTCTTAAAAGAAAAAATAAAGATACAATACAAAACGAACAGTGCTGATTTGACACTAAATATTAAGATGTATTAACGATCAAGATTTCCCCATGTATTACACGTAAAAAAACTAGCAATAGGCAAGTAACGTCACGTACAAAAAGTATGTTCCCACCAAAGCTAAACGTGATGGATAGGACAAGTAATCGGGGAGCAAATCAAATTGTGGAAAGTGTTTCTAAAAAGAAAAAAAAAGATTCACAAGGAAAGGAAACGTAATTTGAATGGAATAGACAAAACGGCTCAAACTAGCTCTAGTGTACGTGCATAGGCAATCTACTAGCAAAAGTATCCATGCGTTGCAACGAAAAGAAAAATAAATCATATGCCCCTAAACGTAAGTTCATGTTCATGTTCTCCTTGGTAGCTTGCTAGCTCGAAGAAAACATAGACATAAACAATTTGGGCAGAAAACTATTAGCCATTATTTAGTTCAAGAAATCTACAAAAATCATTGCTATCACAGATGAATTTATCATGTAACACTAAGGTTCAAACAACAACAGATGCCCCAGGATTTTCTCAATAATCAGCAAATTAGAGGCCAAGTACTGATTCTATTAAACTTTACATTGAACAAATGCATTCTTAAGTTCTCAAATAGCAAATCAGCCCTTTTAAGTACTCTACATCCAATTTTTTTCCTTACTATTCACCTTCAATACATTTTAAAAGTAAATTTCCATCACACTAAAATCTCTTGAGTTTTTCTTCTGTTGATATGAAAAAAGATACAAACTTAAATTACATAGAATTTGAGTCGATAGCACACTGCAATTATGTGATTTTTGTATCTATATTTTTTAATCTTGTGAGATGGGACACAATTTAATTGTTTGGTAATACTTATGTATTCTGAAAAATGGAAATTCTATGTGGCTGATATGCTACGAAAATAGGCTTCATGTGGTGCGTCTCTTCCTTTTTTTTGAGAAAAATGTGGTGCTTCACATGTACGTGCATGTATGTATTCAGGACCAGTACGACTGGTGTTAGGAATAAAAGTTAAACAATAGAGTTAGGCTTGGACTAACACTAATTTCATCGAACAATATGTATGTAGATTGAGTTTATTAGAAAGAAATCATTAAACATTAGAGTCCGGACTCCATCCGAGCTGCTGACCTACTGTGATTGACTTTATCAATTGTGCTAGTCCCAGATCGGTCCAGACTTAGAGATAATAATGTTCAAATATTTTAAGTTTCTAAAACAAATATGAAAGATTTGCTGGCTGAGTTGGCTAGGGCCGCTTGCCCGTTTCTATGCGACCAAGCTTCGAATCCTCAAGTGGGCAATACTTTTTGGCAATCCGAGGACGGCAATGTAAACTACCGAGTTATGGAAAACTGATTGTAGGGACTATTTTGTAAAAATAATGACGGTGAACCTGACGGAAGCAATAGCCGTTTTATTATTAAATTAAAATTAAAAAAATAAGAAAGATTATGATTTGGAGAAGGCGAGATAATGATATATCACATGATTGACCGTGCATGCGATGCGTTCCTAGGGTATAGTAAATATGTTCGTGTGTTGCAACGGAAAAATAAATAAATAGCATACATCTCTAAACCAATAATAGTACATAAAGTCATAAAATTAAATGAAGGACCGGCTTAAATTCACCTCTAGACATGAAGGACGCAAAGAAAAAGAAGCAAAAGAGTGAGAATAAAATCATATTATAACACATATAATAGATTACATACGATGTATTTAATATATTACAATTTTCATGCATTACTTTCTCATATTGTTCCTCTGCCGCATGGCCTCTCCAATATCACAATCCATTTGGTCATCTCGAATCACCTTTGTTTGTCACATATGGGAACCTCCTCGTATTTGTCATTCATTTTATCAGTATTATTTTCTGAATAAGTTTCTTTGATGGTCAATTTTCTAGGTTGATGATTCTGCTGCTGCTTCTCAAACCACACAGGCGAGAAATTAGCCATACATGTTAACTAAAAAGATAATAAAGAAGTAAATAAACATACCCCTTCAAACAAAGAGATGGCATACTAAAACTAATCAAATACTGTTATATTTTCCAATCCCATTATTGAACTGCTTACAGCTTAGAAAGGCAATGAAAAGGAAATAACATGGCACATGTGTGTGACACTGAAATATCTGAAGTTTTGCTCATTAACGAATCAGAATGTGGCAATGTACTGCTTGGAGTCCAGATGACACCTAGTAGGAAAAAAATATTATATACATTTATTTTGGGACGGAGGAAGTACGTCATAAGACAATGACCATTGGGCTTCTGTTTCATTCTTTGGCTTATGTAGATCAAAGATGTTACTTAAAACTGTATATCAATCTGCATGTGTGTGATGCTGCAGTTTAATTTAATCTGATTGTATTTGAATGGGAATTATCTCTCATGCAAATTAAAGTAAAACTACTCAAATAATCTGGCGGGGAAGTTATCTCTTGTGCAATTTCATCAATTCTAATCATGAATGTCAAAGAGGCGTTTCCACTCTGAAGACTTTGCTAGGGAGATATTGAACTGAGCAAGACACCAGCATATACTTCAAGTTTTGTTGAGATACCAGTGAGAGTAAAATCACTGGAAGCTAATACGCAACCTTACATCAATATACTGCACTGGGTGTATCCACTATCGTCTGGTCTGCCGTTCAGGTGAAGTGAGCGCCAGTAGAAAAATGACCTATAGACCACATGAGTTCCAAAGCACCATTAATCAGAACATGTACAAAGAAACAAAGGAGTAATTAACAGCCAAAAATAGGCTAAATTACGAACCTGAGAATCAGGACATGGAGTTCAAGGGGAAACTCCACCACGCCCTCCTGGCAGGAGTTGAGCACGACCGCGGACTCATCGGTGTCGTCGAAGCTGCAGAACCTGTTGCTGCTGCTGCTCGACGTCGCGCTGATGCCCCTTGCAAATATTAGTCTGAACACGCTGCAGAACGCCCATCTGAATTTCCACGACGACACGAAACTAAATGTAAGTAATATCGCTCTAGGAAATACAGTACTCCAAGAGTGCTCTGTTCATCTGATGGATTGTGTGTGTGCCAAGAGCCACGCCAAGCTGCACATTTAGTATGCATAGGACCCTGATTTCTATGCCACCGGGTCGCAAAGACAGCAAGCTGCATATATAAGAAATTACATTGTCCTGTCCTGAGATTGGAGTCAAGATCTGGATCAAAATTACATTGTCATATTTTTCTCTAATTGAAGCTAGATCAAGTACACTGCCTGAGAGAAAATTGCCCAATGCCACATATCATACGAAGATCAGTTCAACAATGTAGGACCATCCCAATGTCTGTGTATCACAGGAATCATGTGGTGCCTTGGGGCTCATGCAGGAGTGTTGAGAGTTAATCCTTCAGCAAAACAAAGAAGATGCGATAGCAAGAGAATAGCTGGCAAATTCCGCCTCCTTTCCTGAACCTGATGGGCTACATGGAAGGTAATTAATTTCCTTTTCTGGTAGCTGGTTGCACTGCTATACTGAAACCATTTGAATTGGCTTCTGTGCAAGTTTAACATGTTACTTGAACAACAAAGATTAAAATAAACTATTGTTTAGGGTTCTAAAGAAGGTTGAACAGCAACGATACAACATGAATCCAACTATTTCATGAGCACAGTTAGTCTATGTAAGTTAAGCCACACATCCTGATGTTGGAAATATGCCCTAGAGGCAATAATAAATTAGTTATTATCATATTTTCTTGTTCATGATAATCGTTTATTATCCATGTTATAATTGTATTGATCGGAGACTTAGATGCATGTGTGGATACATAGACAAAAAACATGTCCCTAGTATGCCTTTGATAGACTAGCTCGTTGATCAAAGATGGTTAATGTTTCCTAGCCATGGTCATAAGATGTCATTTGATAACGGGATCACATTATTAGAAGAATAGTGTGATGGACAAGACTCAAACTACAAACGTAGCATATGATCGTGTCAGTTTAATGCTATTGTTTTCTACATGTCAAGTATTTGTTTCAATGACCATGAGATCATGCAACTCACTGACACCAGAGGAGTGTCTTGTGTGTATCAAACGTCGCAACGTAACTGGGTGACTATAAAGGTACTCTATAGATATCTCCGAGGGTGTCTGTTGGGTTGGCATGGATCAAGACTGGGATTTGTTACTCTATGTGACGGAGAGGTATCTCAGGGCTCACTCGATAATACAACATCACAACAAGCCTTGCAAGCAATGTGACTAAGTGTTAGTCACGGGATCTTCTATTACGGAACAAGTAAAGAGACTTGCCGGTAACGAGGTTGAACTAGGTATGGAGATACCGATGATCAAATCTCGGGCAAGTAACATACCGAAGAACAAAGGGAACATCATACAGGATTAACTAAATCCTTGACATAGAGGTTCGACCGATAAAGATCTTCGTAGAATATGTAGGAACCAATATGGGCATCTAGGTCCCACTATTGGTTATTGACTGTAGAGGTGTCTCGGTCATGTCTACATAGTTCTCAAACCCGTAGCGTCTGCACACTTAAGGTTCAGTGACGTTTCGGTAGTATAGAGTTATGTATGATGGTGACCGAAGGTTGTTCGGAGTCCCGGATGAGATCCTGGATGTCACGAGGAGCTCCGGAATGGTCTGGAGGTAAAGATTGATATATAGGAAGTCCTGTTTTGGTCGCCGGAAAAGTTTCGGGCTCATCGGTAGTGTACCGGGAGTGTCGGTAGTGTACCGGGGGACCATCGGGAGAGGTATTTCGACCCAAGAGGCTACATGGGCTGTGGGAGGAGGTAAACCAGCCCCTGGTGGGCTGGCCGAAGCCTCCTCTAAGTGCCCATGCGGCTGGAGTGGTTTGAGAAGAAAAAAATCCAATGGTGGAGAGGTGGAAAGAGTTTCCAAGTGAAAAGGAGGAAACCTACTCCTAATAGGATTGGAGTAGGACTCCTCCACCTCTAATTTCGGCCAAGTTTGAGGCTGCCTCCTCCCCTCCCTCCCTCCTATATATACTAGAGGATTTAGAGGAAAAAGCTAACCCTAATAGCCACGTGCTACCCTCTCCTCTAGTGCATAATTTTTCCTCTAGATCGTTTTTCTGCAGTGCTTAGGCGAAGCCCTACCGGAATAGCTCTACCATCATCGTGGCAGCATGAAGCACTGTCATGCTGCCAGAGAACTCGCCTACCTCTCCGCTCCCTCTTGCTGGATCAAGAAGGCGAAGATCGTCATCAAGCTGTACGTGTGCTGAACGCGGAGGTGCCGTCCGTTCGGCGCTAGATCGAAAGGACCGTGATCAAGATTGCGAGACGGATCATGACGAGATAGCAGGACGAATCGTGATGAGTTCGCGGGACGAATCGTGATTGGATCGCAAGACAGATCGTGATGAGATCGCAGGACCCTCGGCGATTTGGATCGCGAAGACGTTCGACTACACCAACCGCGTTTCTTAACGCTTCTCGCTTAGCGATCTACAAGGATATGTAGATCCATTCTTCCTCTCGTATATGCTCATCAGCATGGATAGATCTTGCGTGTGCGTAGAATTTTTTTTGTTTCTCATGCAATGTTTCCCAATACCTGATACGATAGTGGAAACTGGCAAAAGTGTCCAAAGTTGTTGTCTACTTCGAGCTACTTGCTACCAACCATTGATTGATGAATAAATCGTTTTTCTTACAGCATACAAGATGGTCCAGGTGTTTCATCATCTTTGCTTGCAACGTAGAAGATGCTCCTGGTCCAGGCCGGTGATCGGGGCAGAGGCGGATGGAGTCGAGACAACTCATGGACATGGGCTCGGGAGGCCGATCAGCCCGCCGAAGGCTCCCATGAACATCCTGGCTGCACAAGAACACAGATAACACACGTCAATCAGTTAACACACGTCAACGTGCAGAACATCAGATTAAAATCGGTACAAAAGAACAACCAAAATTGCACAAACATCACGCACCAAGTTTGGAAACACGCTACACAAGACCAGGGTGAATCGTTTGAAGAAACTTTTTGGGCTCAAGCGTTTGAAACCAAACTTTAATATTGCAACTCAGGAAAAGGGAAACTGTGAGCAGATAGAGGAGCATCAATCCAGCTCTTCGTATGGATGGGAACGGAATAAGAGATCAGGAAAAGATGAGATGTCTGAAGAAATTAAGTATGCCGATGATGCATCTGGAGCCCCTAATTAAGGTGAGGCTAGTTATACCTCCACTCCAATTTTACCTCGCGCCGGGCTCGTCCGCCAACTAGCGCTCCCCTTTGGCCTCTAGATCTCGATTCCGATCTAGCAGCGAGGTGAAGAGCAGCAGCGGGGGCGTGCTGTCTTCATGCGTGCGTGCAGAGGATGAAGGGATCGGGTGGCGGCAGGGAATCGAGATATGCCGCGCCGTGGTCCGTGGCTTCGACGCCGGCGAACACCTCACCCCCGGCCGACTCTCCATTTTCTCCTCCATCTCCACGCGCGCCGCCCGCCTCGCTGCCGCCACCTGATACGGCACCCTCCTCACCCTCGGCCGACTCCCCATTTTTTCCTGCTTCATCTCCGCGCGCGCCTCTCGTCTCGCTGCCGCCGGCAGATGCGGCGCCCGAGCGCAGCGCCGCTCCACGCCATGGCTGCCCCAGCAAAGAACAAAACGTTATAAAAAAAATCGAAGGTTGAATACTCCGAAAGGCAAGGCCCTTTATGTAAAACCGAATCGTTTTTCAGATCCACTTAAACAGGGGCTGCGGATTGAATACCTAAAATCAGAGAGACTTTTCTGCAAAAGCGCCGCAACAACGGACGACCAGAACTATAGCTGCTTTACTATTAGGATTAGGATTAAAAAAATTTAGGAAAGGATTATGATTTGGAGAAGGCGAGATAATGATACCGTGCATGCGATGTGTTCCTAGGGTTTAGCCAAGTCCCATGACCTCCACATGATCCGCACGATCTCATCGATGCAACTACTGTCATGCAAACTGTAGTCTACAATTTATAACAACAATCAAAGATATATGTGATTGTGCACTTAGCGGGCACGAGAAGGAATATCCATAGCTACTGGCTGGATCGATGTATGATCGTAGAAGTAGCCTACACAGTGACAGCGACGACTACGACAACGGCGAAAGCAGAGGAGACGGTCGATGGCAGCGACGGCGATGGCAAAGGCGACATCAGAGGTGACGGCCGATGGCAGTGGCAGAGGCGCATGTCACGGGACAGAAACGCAATGGCATGGCAGAATTGTCGTCGACTCACGGTTGTGGTGGCGCATTCACGTCGACTCAAGGAGCTTCGGTCGTTCACAGCAAAAACACATACATAGGCATGTGTTTAACAGGTACGCTCATTGATCTATCTCTTGGTGCACACGTAAGCTAATTGGTTCTTTACGGATAGCAGCTACAACATGAGAAAATACCATCTTGGCTACATATATAGTATCATTTATGCATGCGTTTATGAGACGTGGTTTTTTTGCGAAGGTATATGAATTTATGTTACCAAACTAATTTCCTCATGTTTTGCTTTTATGATATTTTCTAGCATATTTTATTTTCTCTGATCAGTCCAAATTGTAAATTTTTATATGGTCCACCAAATAATCGGCACACTTTTTGCAAGATGTTCTAGCGTATTTTTCTCTTTATAACTACCAATTTTTTAATACTTCCTCTGTTTTTAAATATAAGTCGTTTTAGACATTTCAATAGGAGATTATGTACGGAGTAAAATGAATAAATTTACGCACTAAAATATATCTATATACATCCGTATATGATTTAATAGTCAAATCTCTAAAAAAATATTTAGAAATGGAGGGAGTGTATAATAGGTCAATTTACCAATGTGAATGTCGTGGAAAGCTAACTCTTTCAATCGTTGACATGAGTGCAAACAATTGGTAAATAAAACAGTAACAATGAAGATCTCCCATGGTGTATTGTTGGTACAAGATCTCACGCATTATTATAGGTGCACTTCCAAAAAATATTATTCTCCCGATGGACTAGAAGGAAAAGATGTACAAGATGGTTATGGATAAAAAGAAGAGATGTCTACTTACGGGAGGGTAACCCATGTTTGTGCTGCAAAAACTGGCCACATGCACTAAAAATCTCCATGAACTAGATTTAGTTCAAATATATACAAGTGAGAATTTCCTTATAATTTTCATAAAAAGTTAATGTTTGTTCTAGATATGACTTATTTGTTGGATAAATAGTGTATCTTTTTAAGAAACTCAATGTGAAATCCATAGGTAGATCAAATTCAGAATAAAATTAATATACATATTAATAGTTAAATTATGATAGGAATACACCAATGTGGAATACATAACTAAACATACAAATTTAATTTCCATTCTATAGAATTTATTGTGTGGTGATGGAAAGTAACATGTTAGTTTATTAGATGTATTGAAATGCACGCATGGGTTTGACTGTATACAAACATATGTTTGTCAATACAAAAGAGATAGCCACGAGGACGACATGCATGCGGTAAGTTCACCGGCGATTTCATGTCGGTCAGCAGCAACTAAGTAGTGGTACATTTTGGGAGGATAAATATAATATACATTTAGAAAAACAATATACATGGCAAGCAAATGACGTGTATGAATATAGGGAGTCAGGATAACCATGTTATGGCTACAACGGGTCAATAGCTCCTATGCGACATCTTTGAGATACAATGGAAAACATGCGACGTAGTTGAAGTAAATGGCTCTCACGCGACATCTTTGAAGAAAACTATAGCTGCAATGCGACATAGCTCTATTTAACCATGAAATGCAAAACTAAGAGGGTTACCGATTTGAGTTATGACACACGGGACCCACCAGTTATCCACATCAACATGGGAGCCGCCACTTACTCGCATGCGTGCGGGGCCCACAACTTATCCACATAAGCATGGTCGTGCTCATACCCCAGCATGCCCTGACCCGAGCCAGCCCATCCCCCCATTGATTGCCCTTCCCCTTTCCTTTCCCCACCTTCTTCTTCCTCTTCTTCGGCAACTAAGCGCGTCGCCGGCGAGTGATGTCTAGCTCGACTTCAAACTCTCGCCAATGGATGCGGTACAGTCCAGTGCCGTTGACAAGAAAATGGCAACCGTGGGCGCATGTTCGTGAAATGCTTGAGCAAGCCACAGCCAGGGCAGATTAGATATGTGATTTTCACCATCGTATGGCCTAATTTCTCCCGATTTATTTCTTTTTTCGTTGAATTTGGGCGGTGTATCTAGGGTTCATGCGCCGCCTATCCTGGTTTTTCAGGTTCTGAAGAAATGTGGGTATATGATGAGTACGTTGAGAGGTGGAAATTGGAGGCATCGACCCAAGAGCTCAATTTTGGAAGATCTTGATTGGTTGCGCTAATGTTATCTTATTTGGTGAACTTGTTAAATTAGGTGAATTTGTAACCTAATTGGTTGAATTTGTTGAATTCTATCTTTGTGAACTTGGTTGATTTGGTGATTTGAATGGTTGTTTCTGACTTTGGTTAACATAATAGTTAATTGAATGACCGAATGCCAATAGTTAACTGAATGTCAATATCCACATGCATAAAAATTCAGTTAACTGTTAACATTCAACATTCAGATAACCGAAATTGCATTTAGTTAGTTGTCCACACTGAAAATTCAGTTAACAGAATTGAACATTCGGTGGTACTATCTCCTACTTCTGGTAAGTGGTCCAGCATGGTGCAATCTATGCACATGCAATCTATCCACATGCAGAAGCAAACAATGCAAGTAAACATGACATCAAAAGAGGAACAAGACATAGCTCTAGTTCATAACATTTTAGGCATCAAAAGAGGAACAACACACCTAATTACAACCCAAAATACTTCTAAGTTATATGGTGATATATGACAACATACCTAACTATAGAGCATATTGTTTTTCTAACTTATATGCTGCTATATACCAGCATACCAAACTACAGAGCATACTGATTTGCTAACTTATATGTTGTGATATAACAGCATACATAATCCATCTTGAGCATCTTCAGGCGCTCGGAGCGGCGCACTGCCCGAGGGATGGTCCTCTCCCCCCTTCTTCTTCTGCTTGCTTGTCCATTCTTCTGGCATCACCTCCTCAAGTTCTTGCTTCATGACGATTGGCGGATCTGCAACATCCGGAAGGTTCTCCATGACAATTGGCAGTTCCCTGTCACCCTCCATGGTGGCGACTGCCTGTCCCACCATCTTCACCTCTGGCTCGTCGTTAGAGAGGATGACCACCTCCTCCACCTTCACCTCCTCGTCAGAATCGTCGTCCGGCCCAAGCACGCTGGGATTAAGTCGATCCCAGTACGCTGCGTTGACTGGCGCTGGGACAGCAATCATGGCGTCGGCGACGTGCTCGACCCTCGACGCAACGCTCTTAGGATCCGACTGGGCCGCCGGTTTGGTGGATGAGCGGTACATCCACCAACGTGAGTGCTGGTGAGGGTCGGGGGACATCTGCGCCTCCCGCATTGCTCACAAGAGGATCGTGGCAGGAGGGATGATAATGCCGCCCGGGAACGCGCGGAGCTTTTCCCCCTCCATCATGACCTTGACGAGGCCGCGGACGTGGTTCCTCATCATCTTCACGGCTGGGAACCAGCGCGCTATCTCCTTGTACTGCGCGCGTAGCTCCTGGCAGTCGTCGGCGAGCTCCTCGATGGCCTTCTGCCAGCCGATGCTCGCGTCCATGGCGATGGTGGTGGATTGGCTGTAGGCAAGGGTTTTTTGGACAGGGGAGTGGGGAGGGGAGTACGGAGTGTTAGTGCGGACAGGGGAGTGGGGAGGGGAGTGCGGACAACTAGAAACGCAAACGCCAATGAGTAGTGCGACGCATGGTTGCCCCGCACCGTACGCAACGCACGGTTGCGTCTTAACTGCAATCTTCGAAGTGTTCAATATGTAGGAAAGAATTACTAATTGAAGCAAATCACTAGTTCTATCTCACTTGCATTGCACCCTCTGCATCTAACTACAGGTCCTAGGTTCGAGCCCCAGGCCAAACATTTTTTATTTGTATTATATCAAGATTGTTCACTGTCACCTCTGCCACTCTTTGTCACCTCTGCCACTCTTTGCCACCGTTTTTTGAGTCAAACACACGCTTTTTATTAACTCTGTTGCAAAATGTTTACATGAATATTGAGTGGATCATAGGGAAGATCGAGCCAAATATGTCTACCAGCTCCTAGAGAAGAGGCGCGGGTGGGCCGAATTTAATTAAGCCCAGCCCGTTGCTTCAGAACGCTACCAAAAAAAGGTGCTAAAAAGACCAGCCAATGAATGCAAAGCCTGTGGATCGCTAATGTAGCCCTACTACCTGATCCAGACCGTCCATTCACGGCGATCCAATGGTCCGGACTGCTGCGGGGTTTTGATGGGGTTTTGAGAGGTTTTGAGAGGTTTTCAAGGGTTAGGGTTGAGCATAACTAATTCAAAAAAAATAAAAAATATATAAAACTTGTGCCGATCATCGTTCTATGTGACTAACTCGATAGAAAAAACAAGAAACCTGGACTATGGACTTTTCCATGAAAAACCCTTCACAAAGATGGCTATCAAGAACAAGGTTGTAGGGTTTTCAAGAGAAGTGAGCTAGGTTTTTTTTTCCACCATGTCTAAAATAGCAAAATTAATGAGTTGTTAGTATATGACAAAGTAAGAACATGTGCACTGGTTTTCCATTTTTTTGAATTTTTTATGCTCATTTCAACCTTGGTCAAACCTAAGTTTGACCAACATTTAAACAAGTTTCAAACATGAAAAATGAAAAACCAAGCCTGGATCCTTCTTAGTCACTCCAAAATGAATCTTTTGTGAGGTTTTTGAAAGTTTCAAGTTCAACATCCAAAACCACTTGTCTTCACACATGTATTTAAACAACTCATTTCTAAGCAAGTTTTTTGTCCATCATGTCTAAAATAGCAAAATCAATTTGATTTGTTAGTATATGACAAAGTAAGAACATGTGCGCTAGTTTTCCATTTTTTGAATTTTTTATGCTCATTTAAACAAGTTTCAAACATGAAAATAAAAAACCAAGCCTGGATCCTTCTTAGTCACTCCAAAATGAAGCTTTTGTGAGGTTTTTGAAAGTTTCAAGTTCAACATCCAAAACCACTTGTCTTCACACATGTATTTAAACAACTCATTTCTAAGCAAGTTTTTTTGTCCATCATGTCTAAAATAGCAAAATCAATTTGATTTGTTAGTATATGACAAAGTAAGAACATGTGCGCTAGTTTTCCATTTTTTGAATTTTTTATGCTCATTTAAACAAGTTTCAAACATGAAAATAAAAAACCAAGCCTGGATCCTTCTTAGTCACTCCAAAATGAAGCTTTTGTGAGGTTTTTGAAAGTTTCAAGTTCAACACTCAAAACCACCTGTCTTCACACATGTGTTTAAACAACCTATTTCTAAGCAAGTTTTTTGTCCACCATGTCTAAAACAGCAAAATCAATTTGAGTTGTTAGTATATGACAGAGTAAGAACATGTGCACTGGTTTTCCATTTTTTGAATTTTTTATGCTCATTTCAAACTTGTTCAAACCTAAGTTTGACCAACATTTAAACAAGTTTCAAACATGAAAAATGAAAATCCAAGCTTGGATCCTTTTTAGTCACTCCAAAATGAAGCTTTTGTGAGGTTTTTGAAAGTTTCAAGTTCAACACCCAAAACCACTTGTCTTCACACATGTCTTTCAAATTAGCTCCAAAGGTAGGGTAAACAACCCATTTCTAAGCAAGTTTTTTTGTCCACCATGTCTAAAGCAGCAAAATCGATTTGAGTTGTTAGTATATGACAAAGTAAGAACATGTGCACTGGTTTTCCATTTTTTTATTTTTTTATTTTTTAATGCTCATTTCAAACTTGGTCAAACCTATGTTTGACCAACATTTAAACAAGTTTCAAACATGAAAATGAAAAACCAAGCCTCGATCCTTCTTAGTCACTCCATGTATGAATTCAAACTCCATGTATGAATTTCAAATGAACCATATATGCATTTGCCTCTGTTCCTCCACTTTAAACTGGTTTGTCATGAAAACAAATTGCATATTCAGAATCCTGGGATTTTTATGATCATTCTATAGATATAATTTATTTCATTTGGAGTTTCGGTTTAAAAGATATCGAGTTTACAAGTTTATAACATTTTCTGGATTATTCACTAAATAGAAAAGGTTTATTCATGCTAATGTGGGGGGCTGACCGGTTAATCTGACCCGTGGGCCAGGGATGTCAGTATCACTAGTTGAATCCTACCCACTACTTATGCGGTCAAATGTGTCGTACCCTAGCTATTTACACATCCAGATCTACGCCACTCTCGGCGCCAGCGACCACAAAAACCACGCCATCCAGCCCCGCCGCCGCAGATCAAGCATGAGGCCCGGATCTTCCAGCTCGCGTGGTGGCCATTCCAGCAGCGAAAACTGCTCCGACAAGGATCGGAATGGGGCGAAGCGGCCGGCGCCCGACCCTGACCCCGAACGGGCGGCGCGGGGTTGCTTCCGACGCTGGTCGGAAGTGCGGCGCGCACAAGTACACGAACTGGGGGCTTGCACCGCCGCGTGCGTTTGCTCGGCGCGAGATGGAGGAGTACGACCGCCAGATGATGGCGACGGCGCGAGAGAGTGGCGCGAGGCGACCGTCTGCTAGCTCCTCTAGTGCGGGTGCACGGGGAGCTCCGCCATTGCATGCGCACCGCTGCCGCCTCCGAAGAGGGAAGGGGAGGAGGAGGGCTTGGCACCGCGCCCTGGGTACCTCGGCTTTCTGTCGGGAGACTACGTCGACGACGGCGACCTCGATGGCGTCATCGCCAAGATTATGAAGCGCACCAAGGACGAGCCGCAACAGCTTGTCATGCGCCGGCAGATGGAAGAGGAGCTCGACGAGTTCCACCTCCGCCAAGCCATCGAGCTATCCCACGCCGACGAGTGGTGGGGCGCCTCCCACTCCGACTCCGACTGAGCGCCGCCGCCGCCTCGTCGGGGGCGCACCCCTGGGGCTCAGATGAGCCCAATTTTGGAGATAACCAGGGGTAGGAGCTACGGGGTACCCGTGTATATTTATGTAATCGAAGCACTCAGTGTGGCTTTTGCTCCGACGAGCCCGAAACTACGGGTACTAATCCGTGTGTAATCGAACCAAATTATCTGCTATGTGTGCTAAAATCTATCTATGTTGTTTGAATTCGATCGATTTGTGTTGAATGCTTGTAAATATGATTGTCTGAATCGGATCTCGGCGGCGTTGCCATGCTTCGTCGCCGGAGAAGAATAAGAGGGAGGATGCGCGCAGGGGAAAACGGTTTAACGCCATCTGGGTCCCACGCTGACATGAATAAGCTATGGGTCCCGTCCGGCTCCACCTAATCCTGACAGAGATTGTGCTTAAGGGTCATGTCATGCCTAGGCTATTTGTACGCAGAGAGGTGTCACACCAGAGCTTTTCTTGTGAACGATGTCGCTTTGCAGCCAATTTGCAGGAAAAACGCCGCACATGAGCTATTGACCTGGCTACAACACAATGGAAAGAACATATCATGTTATGCACATAATAAGTTGTTTCAGTTACGCAAAAACATATAAATTGAAAAAAATTAGATATGATACAAAAGGACAAGCTGGGAGTGTAAGAGATGATATGTTGCAGTTTTAATAAATATATAGTGAAATTACATTGCCTTAGAAGGGCAAGAAACATAGAACATTAGATTAAGATGGACATGTGTGGACACTAGTAGAAAACAGGACATTGGTTCAGGCCGGGCCAGCACATTAGTCCTGGTTCAGTCACGAACCGGGACTAATGGGGGCAACAGTCCCGGTTCAGTCACGAGCCGGGACCAATGGGGGTAGGGGGCCGGGCAGGCCACATGGGGCATTGGTCCCGGTTCGTCTGGAACCTTTGGTCCCGGTTCCAGACACGAACCGGGACCAATGTGCCTCGCTCCTGGCCCACAACCATTGGTCCTGGTTCGTGGCTAGATCCGGGACCAAAGGGGGTCCTTTAATCCCGGTTCCAGCCATGAACCGAGACCAATGAGATGCCTATATATGTCCCCTTGCCAGCGAGCAGAGCACTCCACATTGCTCTGTTTTTCAGGCTGGCGAGGGGAGAGCTTTGCGGTGCTCTAGCTCACCTCCTATGCACATGAGGTGTTTGATGAAATGCCCAAGCCAAACTTAAGCTTTCTCCTCTCGAAGCTCCTTGTCCAAACTCCATTTTCGTCAAGATTTGTCTAGGTTTGGCGGTCCGTCCTGTCCCGTCCCCGTCCTGAAACCACCATCGATCGCCCGCGCGTGGTGAGCCTCTTGACCTTATCTTCTTGCTAAAAGAAAATATACTTACTCGTATGATTTTCTTACTTTTATTATTGTTTGTTATTATATAGTGCCATGGTTATGGTATCCGCCCACGTCGGCCCTCGTCCAGTCTATGATTTAGATGTGGTATATTATCTTTTATATAACTATTTCACATATCTAATGTCTATGACAATTAATTATGCCACCAACTTGACGTAGATGTTTTTATCTATAGGAAGTAGTTGAACCAGAAATTCCAACTGACTATGCAATTTTGCTCGAGAAGTTAACAGAAGCTGAAAAACAAATCGATCATTTGAAAGAAAAATTGAAAAGAACTAAAGATGACAAGATGGGATTGGAGTTGCATGTTGTCGATATCGTCGACGATCACAAGACCAAGATGGATGCAATGCGCTTGAAGCTTAGAATGATTAGAAAATATGCCATTCATACTGAGGCTTGGTATCATTATGCTGTTGGATCAATTGGTACCTTAGTAGCGGTTATGATTGCATTTGTTGTTGCATTTAAATTTTTTACATAGTTTCGCTGTATGTTTTAATTAGATGCTCTAGAGAGCTATATGTTGTTCAATAATGACAACTATGTATGAACTGTATGCATTTATTTTGGTCATTATTGTACTTTGGCTTTAATGTGATGATGAATTTCTATTAATTTGGTCACTTCTCTATTCATGATATGTTGTAATGGTTTTTAATACACTTTATTATATAACGCACGCAGATGAACCGACAATTGATGTACGGTGACCGACGCACCTCTGAGTATATTAAGGGCCTGCATAATTTTGAACACACAAAAAATCTGGAGTTCAAATAAGTTCATGGAAATGAAATGCCTTTTTTAACCGACGAGTTTCCGTCCGGAACCCTGATACATCGAAATAGACTGTCCATTTTGTACACGAAGTGCATCCAACTTTTGCCGTAACCCTCTTAACTTTTTAGCACATGCTATGTGGGTGAAATGATGATACCATGCCAACTTTCAACCTTTCTAGAGTTCATTTGTACTGCTTTTCAATTTCAGGGTCATTTAGCTCAAAAAAATCAATAACTGCATGAAAAAGACCAAATGAAGTGAGAAAGGGTTGAAAATTGATAATGTGTCTTTGAATGGTGCATTTTGAACACACAAAAATCCTGGAGTTCAAATAAGTTCATGAAAATGAAATGCCTTTTGTAACCGACGAGTTTCCGTCCGAAACCCTCATACTTTGAAAGAGGCTGTCCGTTTTGTACATGAAGTGCATCTAGCTTTTGCCGTAACCCTCTCAACTTTTTAGCACATGCTATGTGGGTGAAATGATAATACCATGCCAACTTTCAACCTCTTTAGAGTTCATTTGTAGTGCTTTTCAATTTCAGGGTCATTTAGCTCAAAAAAATCAATAACTGCATGAAAAATACCAAATGAAGTGAGAAATGGTTGAAAATTGATGATGTGTCTTTGAATGGTGCATTTTGAACACACAAAAAGCCTGGAGTTCAAATAAGTTCAAGAAAATGAAATGCCTTTTGTAACACATGAGTTTCTGTCCAAAACTCTGATACTTCGAAAGAGACTGTCCGTTTTGTACACGAAGTGCATCCAACTTTTGCCGTAACCCTCTCAACTTTTTAGCACATGCTATGTGGGTGAAATGATAATACTATGCCAACTTTCAACCTTTTCAGAGTTCATTTGTAGTGCTTTTCAATTTCAGGGTCATTTAGCTCAAAAAAACCAATAACTGCATGAAAAATACCAAATGAAATCAGAAAGGGTTGAAAATTGATGACGTGGCTTTGAATGGTGCATTTTGAACACACAAAAAGCCTGGAGTTCAAATAAGTTCAAGAAAATGAAATGCCTTTTGTAACACATGAGTTTCAGTCGGAAACCCTGATACTTCGAAAGAGAGTGTCCGTTTTGTACACGAAGTGCATCCAGCTTTGCCGTAACCCTCTCAACTTTTTAGCACATGCTATGTGGGTGAAATGATGATACCATGCCAACTTTCAACCTTTTCAGAGTTCATTTGTAGTGCTTTTCAATTTCAGGGTCATTTAGCTCAAAAAAATCAATAACTAAAATTATAAACCTCTAGTGTTTTTGAAACTAAAATTATATAAAACCTAAAAATTACCAAATTGAATGTAATGTTAAAACAAAGTAATATTAAATAGCAGGAAAAATAGCAAAGAAATAACATAAAAAATAGCAAAAGTGAAAATAGATGCGCTTACACTGAAATTCAACCTAAATTCAAAGTGCTAGTTAGGCACCTAACTAGCATTTTGAATTTAGGTCAAATTTCGTGTATAAGGGCATCTATTTTCACTATGACAGGAGCTTGACAGGTCAAGCGCATCGGGGCTTATAAACAGGTGCTGTCTCCCCTCGACTAGCGAGGTGGGACTAAACATCTGCTGCTTCCCCGCCGGCGGCCGAAAAGGGACCAATGGTGCCGGTTGGTGGCACCAACCGGGACCAATGCCCCCCTTTCGTCCCGGTTGGTGCCACCAACCGGGACCAAAGGTCCCTATTTCCTGCCCTTTGGGCTGCTGAAAACAGGGCTTTGGTCCCGGTTGGTGGCACCAACCGGGACTAAAGGGTGGAATTGGTTCCGGTTTGTGCCACCAACCGGGACCAATGCTTCTTCTATATAAGAAGCACTTAGGAAATTTCGCAGTTTTCATTGCCACTTTGCCGAGCCTCCCGTCCTCTCCCCCGTCGTCGCTTGCCGTCCCGAGCCCACCGTCGCTGTCCCCGTCCCCGTCACCGCCGCGTCGCCTCCCCGTCACCGCCCCCGCCGTCGTCATCCCCCTCCTCGTCGCCGCACCGTCCCCGTTGCCTCCCCTGTCGCCCCCGTCGCTGCCCCACCCTCGTCGCCGCCCCCGCCGCCCTCGTCGCCGCCCCTCCCCCTGTTGGGGAACGTCACATGGGAAACAAAAATTTTCCTACGCACACGCAAACCTATCCATGGTGATGAGCATCTACGAGAGGGAGAGTGGATCTATGTACCCTTGTAGATCGCTAAGCGAGAAGCGTTAAGAAACACGGTTGGTGTAGTCGAACTTCTTCGCGATCCAAATCGCCGAGCATCCCGCGATCTAATCACGAACCATCCTGTGAACCAATCACGAACCTTCCCGCGATCTCGTCATGATCCGTCCCGCGATCTAATCACGAACGTCCCGTGGCCTTGATCACGATCCTTCCGATCTAGTGCCGAACGGACGACACCTCCGCGTCCAGCACACATGCAGCTTGATGATGATCTCCACCGTCTTGATCCGACAAGAGGAGGCTGAGAGGAGGAAGAGTTCACCGTCAGTGTGACGGCGCTCCGGCGATGGTGGTGGAGTGATTCCGGCAGGGCTTCGCCTAAGCACTGTGGAAAACCGATCTAGAGGAGCACCGGTGGAACGGGTAGCACGTGGCCATAAATTCTGTGCAAAACCCCTCTATTCCACCAGTATATATAGGAGGAGAGGAGAGGCAGCCTTGGCGCAAGGACAAGGCCCTCTAGGAGTTGGCCGGCCAAGGTGGAGGAGTCCTACTCCTCCTCCAATCCTAGTAGGAGTAGGATTCACCCTTTTTGCCTTTTTTTCACCTTTTTCTTCAGGCCTTTTTCCTCCTGGCACCATGGGCCTTTTGTGGCTGTTCCACCAGCCCACTAAGGGCTGGTTATTATTCTCCCACAGCCCATGGACTCTCTAGGGTCGAAATACCCCTCCCGAAGGTCTCCCGGTACACTCCCGGCACTCCCGGTACACTACCGATGAGCCCGAAACTTTTCCGACGACCAAACTGGGACTTCCTATATATGAATCTTTACCTCCAGACCATTCCGGAGCTCCTCGTGACGTCCAGGATCTCATCTGGGACTCCGAACAAACTTCGGTCACCACCATACATAACTCTATACTACCAAAACGTCACCGAACCTTAAGTGTGCAGACCCTGCGGGTTCGAGAACTATGTAGACATGAACGAGACACCTCTACGGTCAATAACCAATGGAGGGACCCGGATGTCCACATTGGTTCCTACATATTCTACGAAGATCTTTATCGGTCGAACCTCTATGTCAAGGATTCAGTTAATCCCGTATGATGTTCCCTTTGTTCTTCGGTATGTTACTTGCCCGAGATTCGATTGTTGGTATCTGCATACCTAGTTCAATCTCGTTACCGGCAAGTCTCTTTACTCATTCCGTAATACAAGATCCCGCAACTAACAATTAGTCACATTGCTTGCAAGGCTCATTGTGATGTTGTATTACCGAGTGGGCCCTGAGATACCTCTCCGTCACACGGAGTAACAAATCCCAGTCTCGATCCATGTCAATTCAACAGACACCCTCGGAGACACCTGTAGAGCACCTTTATAGTCACCCAGTTATGTTGCGACATTTGATACACACAAGGTACTCCTCCAATATCTATGAGTTGCATGATCTCATGGTCATAGGAACATATACTTGACATGCAGAAAACAGTAGCAATAAACTGACACGATCATAAGCTATGTTTGTAGTTTGGGTCTTGTCCATCACATCATTCTCCTAATGATGTGATCCCGTTATCAAATGACATCTCATGTCCATGGCTAGGAAACCTTAACCATCTTTCAATCAACGAGCTAGTTCACTAGAGGTATACTAGGGACATTGTGTTTGTCTATGTATCCACACATGTATCCATGTTTCCAATTAATACAATTATAGCATGGATAATAAACAATTATCATGAACAAGGAAATACAATAATAAACACTTTATTTATTGCCTCTAGGGCATATTTCCAACAGTCTCCCACTTGCACTAGAGTCAATAATCTAGTTCACATCACTATGTGATTTACATCGTAATGAATCGAACACCCATGCAATTCTGGTGTTGATCATGTTTAGCCCTCGGGAGAGGTTTAGTCAACGGGTCTGCAACATTCAGATCCGTGTGCACTTTGCAAATATTTATGTCTTTCTCCAAGATCTAATCGCGGATGGAGTTGAAGCGCCGCTTTATGTGTCTGGTCCTCTTGTGAAACCTTGGTTCCTTGGCCAGAGGAATGGCACCAGTGTTGTCACAGAACAGGTTCATTGGATTCAGTGCACTGGGCACTACTCCAAGATCCGTCATGAACTGCTTCATCCAGACACCTTCCTTCGCCGCCTCCGAGGTTGCGATGTATTCTGCTTCACACGTAGAATCAGCTACCACGCTTTGCTTGGAACTGCACCAGCTTACCGCTCCCCCGTTAAGAATAAATACGTATCCGGTTTGCGACTTAGAGTCGTCCGGATCAGTGTCAAAGCTTGCATCGACATAACCCTTTACGACGAGCTCTTCATCACCTCCATAAACGAGAAACATTTCCTTAGTCCTTTTTAGGTACTTAAGGATATTCTTGACCGCTTGCCAGTGCTCCATTCCAGGATCACTTTGAAACCTTCCGTCCATACTTATGGCAAGGCTGACATCGGGTCTTGTGCATAGCATTGCATACATGATAGAGCCTATGGCTGAAGCATAGGGGATGACACTCATCTTTTCTCTATCTTCTGCAGTTACTGGGCATTGAGTCTTACTCAACTTCACACCTTGTAATACAGGCAAGATCCCCTTCTTTGACTGTTCCATTTTGAACTTCTTCAAAACTTTATCAAGGTATGTGCTCTGTGAAAGTGCTATTAAGCGTCTCGATCTCTCTCTATAGATCTTAATGCCTAATATGAAAGCAGCTTCTCCTAGGTCCTTCATTGAGAAACTCTTGTTCAAATATTCCTTCACGCTTTCCAGCATTTCCATATTGTTTCCAATCAGCAATATGTCATCCACATATAATACTAGAAACGCTACAGAGCTCCCACTCACTTTCTTGTAAATACAAGCTTCTCCGTAAACTTGTATAAACTCAAACGCTTTGATCACCTCATCAAAGCGCTTATTCCAACTCCGAGATGCTTGCACCAGTCCATAAATGGATCGCTGGAGTTTGCAAACTTTGTCAACATTCTATGGATCGACAAAACCTTCGGGTTGCATCATATACAACTCTTCCTCAATGAAACCGTTGAGAAACGCTGTTTTTACATCCATCTGCCAAATTTCATAGTCGAAATAGGCAGCTATTGCTAACATGATTCTGACAGACTTAAGCATCGCTACGGGTGAGAAAGTCTCATCGTAGTCAACTCCTTGAACTTGTGAAAAACCCTTTGCCACAAGTCGAGCTTTATAGACGGTGACATTACCGTCCGCGTCTGTCTTCTTCTTAAAGATCCATTTGTTCTGAATGGCCTTTCGCCCTTCAGGTAATACTTCCAAAGTCCATACTTTGTTTTCATACATGGATCCCATCTCGGATTTCATTGCCTCTAATCGTTTCTCGAAATCCGGGCCCATCACTGCTCCTCAATAGCTCGTAGGTTCATCGTTGTCCAACAACATGACTTCCAAGACAGGGTTGCCGTACCACTCAGGGGTAGTACGTGGCCTTGTCGACCTATGAGGTTCAATAGCCTCTTGATCCGAAGCTTCATGATCATCATCATTAACTTCCTCTTCTACCGTCGTAGGTTCCACAGAAACATCTTTCTGCGCTGCGCTACTTTCTGGTTGAAGTAAAGGTTCAATAACCTCATCAAGCTCTATTTTCCTCCCACTCAATTCTTTCGAGAGAAACTCTTTCTCAAGAAATGTTCCGTTTTTAGTGACAAACACTTTGCCTTCGGATCTAAGATAGAAGGTATACCTGACTGTCTCTTTCGGGTATCCTATGAAGACGCATTTCTCCGCTTTGGGTTCCAGCTTTTCAGGCTGAAGCTTTTTGACATAAGCATCACATCCCCAAACTTTAAGAAACGACAACTTTGGCTTCTTGACAAACCACAGTTCATATGGCGTCGTCTCAACGGATTTTGATGGTGCCCTATTTAAAGTGAATGCAGCTGTCTCTAATGCATAACCCCAAAACGATAGTGGCAAATCAGCAAGAGACATCATAGAACGCACCATATCTAATAAGGTTCGATTACGACGTTCGGACACACCATTACGCTGTGGTGTTCCGGGCGGTGTCAAATGCGAAACAATTCCGCATTGTCTTAAGTGACTGCCAAACTCATAACTCAGATATTCACCTCCTTGATCAGATCGAAGGAACTTAATCTTCTTGTTACGATGATTCTCAACTTCACTCTGAAATTGCTTAAACTTTTCAAACGTTTTAGACTTGTGTTTCATTAAGTAAGTATACCCATATCTACTTAAGTCATCAGTGAAGGTGAGAAAATATTGATATCCACCACATGCTGTAACATTCATTGGACAGCACACATCAGTATGCATGATTTCCAATAAGTCACTTGCCCGTTCCATCGTTCCAGAGAACGACATTTTAGTCATCTTGCCCATGAGGCATGGTTCACATGTGTCAAGTGATTCAAAATCAAGTGACTCCAAAAGTCCATCAGCATGGAGCTTCCTCATGCGTTTTACACCAATATGACCTAAACGGCAGTGCCACAAGAAAGTGGTACTATCATTATCAATTCTACATCTTTTGGCATCAATGTTATGAACATGTGTGTCATCACTATCAAGATTTAATATGAATAAACCCCTAACATTGGGTGCATGACCATAAAAGATATTACTCATATAAATAGAACAACCTTTATTCTCTGATTTAAATGAGTAACCGTCTCGCAATAAACAAGATCCAGATATAATATTCATGCTTAACGCAGGCACTAAATAACAATTATTCAGGTTCATCACTAATCCCGATGGTAATCGAAGAGAGAGCATGCCGACGGTGATCACATCAACCTTGGAACCATTTCCCACGCGCATCGTCACTTCGTCCTTTGCCAGCCTTCGTTTATTCCGTAGTTCCTGCTTTGAGTTGCAAATGTGAGCAACCGAACCGGTATCAAATACCCAGGCACTACTACGAGAGCTAGTAAGGTACACATCAATAACATGTATATCATATATACCTTGTTTGTCGTTGGCCGCCTTCTTGTCAGCCAGGTACTTGGGGCGGTTCCGCTTCCAGTGACCAGTTCCTTTGCAATGAAAGCACTCAGTTTCTGGCTTGGGTCCATGCTTGGGCTTCTTTGCAGGAGTAGCAACTGCTTTGCCATCCTTCGTGGTTTTACCCTTCTTGCCCTTGCCTTTGACTTTGCCATTTTTCTTGAAACTAGTGGTTTTATTGACCATCAACACTTGATGTTCTTTCTGGATTTCATACTCAGCGACTTTTAGCATCGCAAACAACTTGGCGACTGACTTGTTCATCCCGTGCATGTTATATTTCATCACAACGCTCTTGTAACTAGGTGGCAGTGATTGAAGAACTCTGTCAGTGATCGCCTCTGGCGGAAGGGCAATTCACAACTCCGCTAGACGAGTTGAATGCCCAGACATTCTGAGTATATGTTCACTGATAGACCCGTTCTCCTCCATCTTGCAAGCATAGAACTTATCGGAGGTTTCATACCTCTCGATTCGGGCGTTCTTCTGAAAGATAAACTTCAACTCCTGGAACATCTCATCTGCTCCATGACGTTCAAAACGTGTTTGAAGTCCCGGTTCTAAGCCATACAATATTGCACACTAAACTATCGAGTAATCTTCAGTACGTGCCTCCCAAGCGTTCTTAACGTCTTCGGAGGTCATGTCTTCTAGTTGGTCACCAAGCGGTGCATCAAGGACATATGATTTCTGGGAAGCCATGAGGATAATCCTCAGATTACGGGCCCAGTCAACAAAGTTACCTCCATCATCTTTCAGTTTAGCTTTTTCTAGGAACGCATTAAAATTCAGGGGTGCTACTGCGCGAGCCATTGATCTACAACATAAATATGCAAAGTTCACTTAGACTATTGTTCAAGATAATGAGTTTAGTTAATCAAATTACTAAAGCTCCCACTCAAATTGACATCCCTCAGGTCATCTGAGTGTCACATGATCCAAATCCACCAAGTCAAGTCCGATCATCACGTGAGTTGAGGTGGCTTTAGTGGTGAACATCATTATGTTGATCATATCTACTATATGACTCATGTTCGACCTTCCGGTCTCTTGTGTTCCGAGGCCATGTCTGTACATGCTAGGCTCGTCAAGTTTAACCCGAGTGTTCTGCGTGTGCAAAACTGGCTTGCACCCGTTGTATGTGAACGTAGAGTCTATCACACCCGATCATCACGTGGTGTCTCAACACGACGAACTTTCACAACGGTGCACACTCGGGGAGAACACAATTTTATCTTGAAATTTAAGTGAGGGATCACCTTATAATGCTACCGCCGTACTAAGCATAACAAGGTGCATAAAAGGATTAACATCACATGCAATTCATAAGTGACATGATATGGCCATGAACTTGTGCTTTAGATCTCCATCTTGAAAGCATCAGCATGATCTTCATCGTCACCGGCATGACACCATGATCTCCATCATCTTGATCTCCATCAACATGTCGCCATCGAGGTTGGCACGCCCTGCATGCTTCTACTACTATTGCTACCGTTTAGCGATAAAGTAAGACATTACATAGCACTTAATGATTGACACGCAAGTCATACAATAATTAATGACAACCCTATGGCTCCTGCCGGTTGTCGTATTCATCGACAAGCAAGTCATGAAATTCTATACATCACATGATCATCTCATACATCACATATATCACATCATGTAATTGGCCATATCACATCACAACATACCCTGCAAAAACAAGTTAGACGTCCTCTAATTGTTGTTGCATGTTTTACGTGGCTGCTACGGGTTTCTAGCAAGAACGATTCTCACCTACGCATAAACCACAACGTGATACATAATTTGCTTTTCAACCTTCTCAAGGACCGCCTTTGTCGAATCCGATCCAACTAAAGTGAGAGAAATTTCCACCCGCAAGCCATCTAGGCAACAAGTTGCGTCGAGGGAACCGGTCTCTCGTAAGCGTACGAGTAATGTTGGTCCGGGCCACTTCATCTCACAATACCGCTGAACCAAAATCCAACCAAGGAAGGAAGCAATCTAAGCATCAACGCCCACAAACCTTTTGTGTTCTACTCGAGATCTCATCGAACCATCAACCTAGCTCTGATACCACTGTTGGGGAACGTTGCATGGGAAACAAAAAATTTCCTATGCACACACAAACCTATCCATGGTGATGAGCATCTACGAGAGGGAGAGTGGATCTACGTACCCTTGTAGATCGCTAAGCGGGAAGCGTTAAGAAACGCGGTTGGTGTAGTCGAACTTCTTCGCGATCCAAATCGCCGAGCGTCCCGCGATCAAATCACGAACCGTACCGCGAACCAATCACGAACCGTCTCGCGATCTCGTCATGATCCGTCCCGCGATCCAATCACGAACGTCCCGTGGCCTTGATCACGATCCTTCCGATCTAGTGCCGAACGGACGACACCTCCGCGTTCAGCACACGTGCAGCTTGATGACGATCTCCACCGTCTTGATCCAGCAAGAGGAGGCGGAGAGGAGGAAGAGTTCACCGGCAGCGTGACGGCGCTCCGGCGATGGTGGTGGAGTGATTCCGGCAGGGCTTCGCCTAAGCACTGCGGAAAACCGATCTAGAGGAGCACCGGTGGAACGGGTAGCACGTGGCCGTAAATTCTGTGCAAAAACCCTCTATTCCACCAGTATATATAGGAGGAGAGGAAAGGCAGCCTTGCGCAAGGGCAAGGCCCTCTAGGAGTCGGCCGACCAAGGTGGAGGAGTCCTACTCCTCCTCCAATCCTAGTAGGAGTAGGATTCACCCTTTTTGCCTTTTTTCACCTTTTTCTTTAGGCCTTTTTCCTCCTCGCGCCATGGGCCTTTTGTGGCTGTTCCACCAGCCCACTAAGGGCTGGTTATTATTCTCCCACAGCCCATGGACTCTCTAGGGTCGCAATACCCCTCCCGGAGGTCTCCCGGTACACTACTAGCACTCCCGGTACACTACCGATGAGCCCGAAACTTTTCCGGCGACCAAACTAGGACTTCATATATATGAATCTTTACCTCTAGACCATTCCGGAGCTCCTCGTGATGTCCGGGATCTCATCCGGGACTCCGAACAAACTTCGGTCACCACCATACATAACTCTATACTACCGAAACGTCACCAAACCTTAAGTGTGCAGACCCTGCGGGTTCGAGAACTATGTAGACATGACCAAGACACCTCTACGGTCAATAACCAATGGCGGGACCTGGATGTCCACATTGGTTCCTACATATTCTACGAAGATCTTTATCGGTCGAACCTCTATGTCAAGGATTCAGTTAATCCCGTATGATGTTCCCTTTGTTCTTCGGTATGTTACTTGCCCGAGATTCGATCGTTGGTATCTGCATACCTAGTTCAATCTCATTACCGGCAAGTCTCTTTACTCGTTCCGTAATACAAGATCCCGCAACTAACAATTAGTCACATTGCTTGCAAGGCTCATTGTGATGTTGTATTACCGAGTGGGCCCTGAGATACCTCTCCGTCACATGGAGTAACAAATCCCAGTCTCGATCCATGTCAATTCAACAGACACCCTCCGAGACACCTGTAGAGCATCTTTATAGTCACCCAGTTACGTTGCGACGTTTGATACACACAAGGTACTCCTCCGATATCTGTGAGTTGCATGATCTCATGGTCATAGGAACATATACTTGACATGCAGAAAACAGTAGCAATAAACTGACACAATCATAAGCTACATTTGTAGTTTGGGTCTTGTCCATCACATCATTCTCCTAATGATGTGATCTTGTTATCAAATGACATCTCATGTACATGGCTAGGAAACCTTAACCATCTTTCAATCAACGAGCTAGTTCACTAGAGGTATACTAGGGACATTGTGTTTGTCTATGTATCCACACATGTATCCATGTTTCCAATTAATACAATTATAGCATGGATAATAAATGATTATCATGAACAAGGAAATACAATAATAAACACTTTATTTATTGCCTCTAGGGCATATTTCCAACACCCCCGTCGCCTCCCCCATCGCTCCCGTCGCCGCCCCGTCCCCGTCGCCGCCCCTTCCCCGTCGCCCACGTCGTCGCCCCATCCCCATGGCCGCCCCGCCCCCGCCGCCGCCCCGTCGCCACCCCGTCGCCGCCCCGGCTCTATGCAATTTCTTTTTAAAATATATGTTGATTTTTTTATATGATGAATGTTTATGTTAGATTAGTATGTGTATGTTAGATTACAAATTTTTTTTATGACGAATGTTTATGTTAGATTAGTATGTTTATGATGAATGTTTATGTTAGATTAGTATGTTGTTTTATGTTTTATTTAATTATTAGGAATCCTAGGAAAATTAGTATGTGTATGTTAGATTACAGAATTTTTTTGGGTTTTATGAAAAATTAGTGATTAAATGATAAGAAAACTTTCTCATAGGAATTTGTTGACGATGCCCGGCCGGCATCCTCGTCATCGAGTAGTCCGCGAGAGCCTGCTTGATAGGCGTCATTTCCGGGACTGGGCTCCGCCAGGCTGGCACTGGGAGGTGCTACCTTCCCAGGCTCGGAGGTTGGTGAGGAATGTAGGTATCGTCATCGACCCGGACCTTCTATGGTGGCGGTCACGCGGGCCACTTTCGGTGTGGAGGGAGAGGACACCCGTGGAGGTTGTACGTCGCCGTGTCAGGGAGGAGGACAAGCACGTCCGTCGCTACATGGCGACGTTGGACGCCCGGTTCGATAATACCTGACAGATCTTTCAGGGATCTCACTTGAGTTACGATCCTGTGATGGTTCCTTATCTTTTGGTGTCCACCGTCGGCGACTCAAAGACCACTAGCGAACCGAGTTCACCGTCCTCCACTTTGAATTCTAGGATATTCGATCTGTATTAGTGATCTTATATGATAATATTCGAGATGTATTAGTTAATATTTCATGATGCATTAACTGGATTATTCGGGATGATGTATTAGTGATATTATATTCGAGGTTATTATAAATATTAATGTATTTGTGATATTTTATCGATATAATGCGTGTGTTACTTTCGGTCTGTCGTTGCTCCTTGTGTGACTTTCATGTGTGTTCTTGATGGAGGAATCCCGACTGTTGTCGTGGGGGGCGCCTCCTCTTTTTTCTCTTCTTTGCGATATACTCGTCGATATATTGCGCAAAAAGACAAGAGGGGAGGCGTCCATCACTGGTGGTCGAACTTTTGCTGTGAGAGATTGTCCACCAACATATATACACCACCATATCAGTGTGAGAGAGAGCGCACCAACACAACCATGAGATATGAGAGTTACTTAAGGAAAGCCTCGATGAACCGAAAGTCACACACGCATTAGGATCCAAAGTGTGCCGTAATTTTTGAACTGGCTTATTCGGGATGATGTATTGGTGATATTATATCCGAGTTCATTATAAATGTATTTGTGATTTGCAAGTCATTCCGGTAAAACATAGGGAATTTTTTCTATGTCATTGCTCGATATATGAAACGGGTTGACTTTAGGTCTGTTTCAGCTCATTGTGTGTCTTTCAGTGAGGGAGAGTGTCCACCATATATATATATATATATATATATATATATATATATATATATATATATGAGAGAGGAAGAATCCCGACTGTTAACGTGGGGGTCGCTTCTCCTTCGTTCCAGTGTGCTAGACATTTTGGTGTAATGCACTCTGGGACGAATGGAGGAGCCACCATCATCGACGGTTGCAATATCAGAGGGAGTGCCAACCATATACGTGAGATGCGAGTTTAGGAAGGAAAGACTCGACAGACCTAAAGTCAACCCGTTGCATATTGAGCAATAGTGATCTGTGTGTTGATCAGTTTTTTCGTAGTTTCCTTCGATCGATTTTAAATATTTCAACTATGAACATAGGAAATGTCTGACGACGAAAGGGTATTCGCTATGTGCAAATACTGCGAAGACGAGCGCGACCTGTGTGACAAGACTTTCCTGGTTGATGGTAGGCGCTTCAGCATCATGCTGGATGAGACCTTCGAAGTGGATACAATAAGTCACAATGACAAGTCTTTTTTAGTGATTAAGCATGACTTCTACCTCTTTTTCTTCAACTTATAATTAATTTAATTTTTTACTGTTCTACTAGCGTATCCCTTGCCATGCAAGAATTGCTTTCTTGGATAAGATTGGTTTCAATACTAAAAAAGATATGGAGGTAAAGATAGTTCACTTGAGGACCGAGCATGGTTTTACTTTTGCGGTAAAATTGTACCATGCAGACACCTATTGCTATTTTGAATGCAAAATTTGGCAAGCACTATGCAAGGCTTATGCATTTGAGCCTAATATGCCTATCACCTTTGATATTCGTTCGGAAGATGAAATTGAAGTACTATCGACATCTGGGTCGATGTGCAGACGCCTCCAGTTCTACCATTATGTGAGTTTTTTCAACCATATTTATTAAGTAATTTATATTGTTCATTTAAAAATAGTTGATAACTTATTTGCATTGACAACTTATTTTCATTCTTCAAAAATGTATGGAGGATGGTAGACAGAACCTATTACTATAGTGATGAAGCAGAATTAACTTATAAGGAGAAAGATCATCTTACCGCATTTCTTAGTCATCTTGAGAATTACAATAGCTATTATCAAATTCCTGCACATTATGGTCAATACGTGCCACTAGTGCACATGGTGAGCTACGGTAACATCCATGGAGATTGCATGGTAAGATTTTAATTCTACTATTACGACAGCTGTGCATCTTTTGCATAAATTCTTCTAAAACTAAACTACATTGCTAACTACAAAGTTATTACTATGTTTTCAACAGAAAATCCTAGAGGATTGTGTGTCTCATCTGATGTTTCCGAGAGGTCGCGTTGTTGTTACGAGCTTAGGGCCACCACGGCCAGGTCAGCCTACGCATCACTCCTGTCCATACCGGATTTCTAAAACCGATGGAGTCATGACAATCAAAGATTGGAAAAAATGTATGCTCAATCGTAGAGAGCTATTTGGAAGCAACATTGTGCGTAGGCCAAGAATGGGAGACAGGATGATCTCCGCTCTCCATAATGGAGAGTCAGAGCCTATCTTGTTTTATGATATTATATCTAAGAGAGGGTAGAGTAGGTCCTACGAGATAGGAGTACGCATGTTCTAGGTACAATATGTTATTATGTGCTACAATGTGTTAGAGTTGATGATGATGATGATGAGGAGGAGTTGTGATTATGACTAGTGACCAACTTGTTATATGATGTTTCATTGACGAAATGATGATTTAATTGTGTTATATGTTCTATCTATAAGTATAGTACGTAGCGTTGTGACCAAGCACGGAGATAAGAGAGATCACTTCTCTCTATTAGCTATCTAACAAAATATATGAAACCCCTAAATTAACCCTCCAAAACCCTCACCCCCCTCTTTAAAAAAAACAGCTCATCAGCTGCTGACGCGTGGACGCTCTTTGGTCCCGGTTGGTGTTACCAACCAGGACCAAAGGCCCTCCTGCCTAGGCTCGGCGGAGCGGCCACGTGTAGCCCCATCTGTCCCGCTTCGTAAGCGAACCGGGACTAAAGGTCGTGGGCTTTAGTCCCGACACATTAGTCCCGGTTCCAGAACCGGGACAAATGGGCCTTACGAACCTGGACAAATGAGGCTTTTTCCACTAGTGGAAGGACATCGAGTTGAGAGCTCAGGAATAGAAGATGACTTTTGATGTGTGGAAGTATATAAAGGGCATGATATTTCAAGAGTGAAAAAATGCAAATACGACATGTGATGGTAGAGAAGATGATAGACGCTAAAGTGTGAACCATCGATCTGAAGTTCCTTAAAATTTGTGGATGGAAATGTACAGCCCAGGGATGTGGACTCGATGAGACAAGGGCAAAATCAAGTTTATGGTTTCAAGTGAGACACACATATGTGTAGCATTTATCCTTTGTTTTTTTACTTCGAAATGTCCGTGGCTACAATCCATGCACTAAAATGGAAATACATATGTGTAGCATCTACACTAATGAAAGAGGCAAATAATTTTTTTGAGCAAAATAAAGAACCGTAAGAGGACTATATACGCACAATGAAATAAATAGAGAAAACTGCCCGCTACATATGCGCCACAGATTAGGAAATTTTAGCAGGTGAGGTTAGTTCTGCAATTTTTTCAAATACACGCAAATAAGTTTATATTGCCTTACATGGCTAAACAACATACATTAGTTGGAAGATGTTCAAGACATCAGTGTTAATATATTATATTTTGTTGCGATGTTTCTTAAAAAAATTGACAAATAAGTTTTGACATTTTGTATGTGATTTTGCAAGCCTACTTCATGTACCAACATCACAAGGCTAATATAGATATAAAAACACACACAACATTTAGCCTCGCAGATGGGCACCCACTAGAACTTAGATGAGATGAAACCATCAAAGCTAACTACCACCCAACAGTGGTGCTCGATCAGGAGTTATTGCTATCAATGTAAGTGTCATCTCGGTCTAAGGGGGAGCGTGGTGAAGCTAGCGAAGCTAAAGAGAGATCGACCCAATGATTATACAATGAGTGAGAGCTGTAAGAGAGGCGAGCATGGAAGAATGGAAAGAGGGGGAAGGTAGCGGGGAAGAGATAATTGACCAATGCAGGAGATTAGGTGGCCTACCGGTTGCACACGGCCAAGAGGCCAATTGCCTTGATGAGCTTCATGTCAACCACCATGGCACACATGTCTGACGACTATTAGATGGCTACAAAAACGCTTTAGTCGTAAATATTTTTGCATTTCGATTCCAAAAAGGGTAAAATATTTTAGGTGATACTTTAAAAAAATCTTAAAAAAATATTATTGGATAAATAGATCACCAATATTCTAAAAGGATGATATACAAAGTTTCACTTATAAGGTCATTATAATTAAAATAAGTGAACTTGAACTATTTTGACGGTAAAAATAAATAATCTAGCCACGCAAATGCGTGGGTGACCCCGCTAGTTATGTACTTATAACGATAGAAAACACACAGTGCTGATTTGACACTCTAAAAATTAAGATGTATCAACAGTGTAGATGAGGCAACTACTAGACGTAAGAAAAAAACTAAAACAGAATGATTTTGATAGCACGACCTATATTAGGCAACGTAGAAAGTAAGGACCTGACAACGTATAAAGTGAGGACCTCGGTGTACTGCCGGATTAGGCAAGCACTACACGACAAAAAAACTGGAACATAATGATTTCGGTAGCAACAGTGTATATTAGGCAACGTACAAACTAAGGACAGCACACATTGGTTTCCTGGCGCAATACGTGTATACAAGTTGATCAAACATGCACGTGTGACATACTAGCAACGGTGTATATTGGATGTGTAAAAAACGGTTTATATTGGACAAAGTTGGGCAAGTATAAACTGAGAAGCACACATATCAGCTTCTCATCCGTGCCCCATGCAGACCAAGTAATCTATGGACTAATATAAAGGTTGGCATGGCACACCACATGTACTGACAGATTGACGTCAGATTTAGAAATATAACTGAAATCTTGATACCTGTTTAGATCTTCATGTATGGCAGATTGAAGGCAGATCTACACCTCAAAAACCATCAGTTTTACCAGCAAGGTCAGCAGGACGCCACGTACGGAGGGCCGAATCAGCCTCCATTGATTATATATATATATATATATATATATATATATATATATATATATAAACACCCTATTTTCATGTTCATTCATTGTCAATAATAATTATACTCTGAATTTAATCATCACCGCTGAATAATTCATTCCAAAGTCACTGAAGGTAATAATAACATAATGGTGACGAAGAGGGTGAAAGAATGCTCAATAAATCATTCTGATTCCTATTGGATTCCTTACATGTTAACTGAACAAGTCTCAAAGATTATACGAGAATTATGTGCACAAAGGCTTATGTTTCGATTCAAGCTCAACAATAAGAACCTCAATCTAGGCATGCAAAACTATGCACTAAAAAACATTTGTGCTTGATGAGAGACTTAAGAAGCGATACTTGGAGGATAAAGCTGAAGAGGTAATGATCTATTAAACTATTAAATCAATTTAAAAAACAGTTATTAAACTTTCTTATATGGAACTATGCAAGCAAATATTTATGATTCTTGATCCATTGTGCTCAACACAATTTGATTGATTATGAAGTAGGCAACATGTTAAAACAAAAAAGAAGGAAACTCAATGACCCCGTTAAAAAGGTGATTGAATACTTCACCGTACAAAATTTTCATTAAATAAATACATCTCTTAGATCATCCATTTATGTGGTCTTTGTAGGTACAAATCAACAAATGTGAAAGAGGAGCTAGAAGATAAAAGCAACTGGAGTACAACACGTAAAAATGAGCATCAACACGAGAAGTCATCAAGAAGTGTCGATGACAGAGAAAAGAGGGGAAGATCTATTGTATTATGAGACTCAAAAGATGAACAAAAAGAAAATAGTACACAAAAACAGAAAAAACAGTGCCCAAAAATACCATAAGTGTTCATGCGAAAAACAAAAGGACAAAACTTCAATGTGATGGCTCAGATGTTCGCTACGCCGAAGATAAAAGTACTATCACCCCAAGGATGACACGAAGTTTGGCTAAAAAGTCTAACAACATCAAGGCAAAGGTATTGGTGCAAAATCTGAGGACACAAGTCGTCAACTAGAAGATCAAGGATGCCAAACAAGACCCAAGAAAGGAAGGACATTTTCCAGAAAATTTCTGAGCAATAGTTTATCCATAGTAGTAAGCTAGAGCATATTATTATAAGAAAGGTGTACCATTATTTACTTAGTGAACTTGGAAAATATAGCATATTCATTATTGTGACGTATCGGACAATGGAAATATTTAGTGCATTTTTATATATCATCAATATGTACGAAAAATATGACAATTTGTTTTACACAATTCAAGTTTTGTTTACTATTTAGAAGCAAGCAATGATTGCTGCAATCATTTGTTAAGTAACATTCAGAAAAATTATCATTGCATTTGTATGCTTGGTCAAAGCTATTCTGTGCCTAGAACATTTGCTAAAGCTATAATATACCAGCATCGCCTAGAATATATGAGACCAAATGCACAGCAAGATTTCAAAAGATTGAAAATATATCTCGAATAATATGAATAAATCATGGCTTGACTTTGAATTGATCCATATGAAGCCACAATGAAATTTAAAATGGCTTAAAGATGGATTGAGCTTTTCTTGAGGGTGACTCACAGACCAAAAGTTCAATTTATTTTTCTTACTAACCCCCAGCCAATCCGACCAATTTTTCTTACTTTGGGTCAACTTTTCTAGAACTAAGTTCACATAAAATGTATTTGGACCATTTCCATAGCGACCTGAAACTAGGTCCTAGACTAAGGCAACATAGTTGAAGGACAAACATGTGCAATTATTTGTCCCTGAATAATTTCTACGCAACAAGTATTACAGATCAAAGAATGTAGTCACCAGTGGATTTCCACCTAAAAATAAGCTCCTAATCTCTCTCATGCTCTAACCCAAATCTCTCTTATTGCGTCTTTTGAAAAAACTGAAGCATGGATATTTTACATATAGCTCCATATATGTTGGATTTTTGCTAAGAGGCCTTTGGCCCAAAGCCCATCCAAAAATCTGAAATTCTCATGGCTCATGTGTGTTGGCTGTTGGTGTGGTGTGGGTGGGAATCAAGTTTAGTCCCACCATGCTAGTGGAGGAAGAGCAACACCTCTTTATAATGTGAGCTCTTCTAGCACTTGTAAGAGAGTGAGAAGAGAAGAGGCCCTCATGCACTCCTCCTCGCTTGCCTCGCCACGCCACGCCTCGTCGCGACGCGCCACGGGTTGTGGGATTGAGCTGAGCCGAGCTCATACCTACGCGCTTATTTTTGCCGGTCAGGAACGAAGAGTCCTTAATAGACGCGCCACGATCTGAGACATTGGATCGTGGGTTGTAACCTACTCGGGCGTGGGTTTATTCCACGTCTCTCCACCCTGCCACGCATATATATATACGCGAGGTTCCTGCCAACCCTAGCCGTCATCGTAACATATGGTTTCGCACCATTCTAGATCATTGCGCCGCCATACAAGTCTTCTCCATCCCTCCTTCCGACGTGCACCGTGAGAAGGGACATCAGGCCTCCGGAATCCCGCCTCTCGTGATCCTATACGGGAGAGGGGTGATCAGGTTTTTGGGGAGCGCACTCGCTCAACTGCTGGCTGCGACGACTTTCTCGATGATGACTTCTTCCCCGATCTCGGCAACCTCTTCCTCAACGACATGGGCGACAACATCAACGCTGGCGGTTCTACTCCCGCTGCACCCTATGCAATCTTGTCCTCTCTGTTTGAGATCATGCTAGAATTTATGTGTCTAGTTTGTGTCATAGATTCAATCTACTCGTTTACGATGCTAGTCTGCATGATTAGTTTAATCTATGCTCTTGCTGTCATGATTTATTTTTTGCTTATTCAGATTAAATATTGTAGTAATTTGCTCATATACTCAACAACCCAAAAACCTGATTATAGGCAATTTACTCCAAGTGATTTTGCTGGACATCTGAAGCCGCCCACCTTTAAGGGCGTGCAATATAAGAGGTGGCGCACGAGAGCAGTCTACTGGTTTCAGACCATGTACTACGATGATGCCACCAAGGGTAAGCCCGAGGGAAGCTTTTGAGAAGATCGATACCCTCTTCAAGGGTGCCCTATTGAGTGTTCTTGACGATTTCATTGTGGATTCGTATATGTTGTTGGACAACGGCAAGGACATGTGGGCTGCGCTCGAGGCCAAGTTTGGGGCCTCAGACGCTGGCAGCAAGTTGTACGTCATGGAGCAATTCTATGACTACAAGATGGCTGATGAGCGCTCTATTGTTCAACAAGCTCATGAGATACATTCTCTCGCCAAGGATCTTGAGTACTTCAAGTGTGTGTTGCCGGACAAGTTTGTGGCCGGGGCATCATTGCCAAGCTTCCACCCTCGTGGAACAATTTTGCTACTTCTCTGAAGCACAAGAGGCAAGAGTTTTCCGTTTCAGATCTCATTGGAACTCTTGATGTTGAAGAGAAGGCGAGAGAAAAAGACACACGTGCTCAAGCTGTTGAGGGAGCTTCTAGTGCCCACGTGGTGCAGAAGAACTTCCATCTCAGCAAGCCCCAGAACAACAAGAACAAATTTCAGGGCAAAGTCAAGTTTGTTGCAAAGAACAAGCCGTCACAATCTACCAACTTCAAGAAGAACTCTCATAAGAAGGGGAAGGGACTGTGCCATGTCTGCGGTGATCCCAATCACTGGGCTCCGAGATGTACTAACCGCTATGAGGAACGCGAACATGAGAAGAGCGGCAAGTCCGCTAATGTGGTAACCGGTGATACTGATATGAAGGATTCTAGGTACGGTATTTTTCCTACCATCCTTTCAGTTTGTCATACTCCAGATTGCTTAATTGACACCGGTGCCAATGTACATGTTTGTGCTGATGCCTCCATGTTTTCTTCTTATCAAGTCACAGGGACTTCCCCCGTGCTGATAGGTAAGGGTCACATGCCATTGTTCGAGGTGTCGGTATGGTCGATCGGAAGTTTACTTCGGGGAAGATTGTGCGCCTGAAAAATGTTCATCATGTTCCCTCCATCAATAAAAATCTTGTCAGCGGTTCCTGTTTGTGTCGAGACGGTTTTAAGTTGGTTTTCGAGTCCAATAAAGTTGTAATTTCTAAGTATGGACAATTTGCTGGAAAAGGCTACGAGTGCGGAGGCTTGTTCCTCCTGTCTTTGTCAGATATTTGCACTAAAGTTATTAATAACGTTTGCCACGATAATGAGTCTAATATTTGGCATTTGCGACTTTGTCATATTAACTTTGGTTGCATGACGCGGCTAGCAAATATGAGTTTAATTCTGAAATTCACTATGATCAAAGGCTCCAAGTGCCAAGTGTGTGTGTGCAAGCTAAGCAACCTCGCAAGTCCCATAAGGCTGCAAAGGCGAGAGACTTGGCGCCACTAGAGCTTATCCATTATGATCTTTGTGAGATGAATGTCGTGTTGACAAAAGGTGGAAATAAATACTTCATGACGTTGATTGATGATTCCACTAGACATTGTTATGTGTATCTTCTGAAATCAAACGATGAGGCTTTAAACTTCTTCAAAAACTATAAAGCTGAAGCGGAGAACCAACTTGATCGGAAAATTAAACGGCTTAGGTCCGACCGTGGTGGAGAGTATTTTTCCAATGAATTTGATTCATTTTGTGCGGAACACGGTATAATCCATGAGAGGATGCCTCCCTACTCACCTCAGTCAAATGGGATGGCCGAAAGAAAGAACCGAACTCTAACTGATTTGGTTCATGCCATGTTAGACACACCGGGTCTCTCCAAGGCATGTTGGGGGAGGCGCTAATGACTGCATGTCATGTCCTAAACCGAGTTCCCACAAAGAATAAAACTGTTACTCCATTTGAGGAATGGGAAAGGAAAAGGCTGGAACTGTCTTATCTACGTACTTGGGGTTGTTTGGCGAAAGTCAATATACCAATTCCCAAGAAGCGCAAGCTTGGACCAAAGACCGTGTGTTGTGTTCTTCTGAGCTATGCTTTTCATAGCATTGGCTATCGATTTTTGATAATAAAATCTGAGGTATCCGACATGCATGTTGGTATGATTATGGAGTCGAATGATGCGACTTTCTGTGAGGGCATATTTCCTATGAAGAATATGCCTAACTCATCAAATCAGGTGATACCTACTCTATCTACTCAAGAATCTTCTATAATTCCTGAACCCACCATTTCGATGGAACATGCTGAGAGTCCCGAGGAGGATGACAATGAAACTTCTATAAGAAGTAAGAGACGAAGGACTGCGAAGACTTTTGGTGATGATTTCATTGTGTACCTCGTGGATGACACACCCACGATTCTTTCAGAAGCCTATGCATCTTCTGATGCTGACTACTTGAAGGAAGCTATCCGTAGCGAGATGGATTCCATCTTAGCTAATGGAACCTGGGAAGTCACTGATCGTCCTTATGGGTGTAAACCCGTGGGATGTAAGTGGGTGTTCAAGAAAAAGCTTAGACCTGATGGTACAATTGAAAAGTACAAGTCACGGCTTGTGGCCAAGGGTTATACCCAGAAAGAAGGTGAAGAATTCTTTGATACTTACTCACATGTGGCTAGACTGACCACTATTCGGGTGCTACTATCACTGGCTGCCTCACATGGTCTTCTCGTTCATCAAATAGACATTAAGACGGCTTTCCTCAATGGAGAGTTGGATGAGGAAATTTACATGGATCCGCCTGATGGTTTTATAGTACCTGGCCAGGAAGGGAAAGTGTGCAAGTTATTGAAGTCTTTATATGGCCTTAAGCAAGCTCCTAAGTAGTGGCATGAGAAGTTCGAAAGAACATTAACTATTGCAGGCTTTGTTGTAAAAGAAGCTGACAAGTGTGTATACTATCGCCATGGTGGGGGCGAAGGAGTTATTCACTGTCTGTTTGTCGATGACATAATGATCTTTGGAACCAACCTTGATCTAATCAAGGAGGTTAAGGATTTCTTATCTCGCTATTTTGAGATGAAAGATCTTGGAGTAGCTGATGTTATAATGAACATCAAGCTGCTGAGAGATGAGAATGGTGGGATTACACTGCTCCAATCTCACTATGTGGAAAAGGTCTTGAGTCGTTTTTGGTATAGCGACTGCAAGCCTTCTCCAACTCCATATGATGCTAGTGTGTTCCTTCGAAAGAATCGACGAATTGCTAGAGACCAACTGAGGTATTCTCAGATAATAGGCTCGCTTATGTATTTGGCGAGTGCCATGAGGCCTGACATCTCGTTTGCTGTGAGAAAACTAAGCCGGTTTGTACCAAACCCGGGAGATGATCATTGGCATGCGCTTGAGAGAGTTATGCGCTATTTGAAAGGCAGTGTGAGCTATGGGATTTACTACACTGGGTACCCGAGGGTACTAGAGGGTTATAGTGACTCAAACTGGATATCTGATACTGATGACATTAAATCCACAAGTGGTTATGTTTTCACGCTTGGTGGTGGCGCTGTTTCCTAGAAGTCTTGCAAGCAGACCATCTTAACGATGTCAACTATGGAAGCAGAACTCACAGCATTATACACATCCACTGTTGAAGCAGATTGGCTTCGTCAGCTCTTGATGGACTTGCCTATGGTTGAAAAACCAATACCCGCCATCCCAATGAACTGTGATAATCAAACTGTGATCCTAAAGATAAACAATTCTAAGGATAATATGAAGTTCTCAAGGCATGTGAAGAAGAGATTGAAAACTATTAGAAAAATGAAGAACTCCGGAGTTATTGCATTGGATTATATCCAAACGTCTAAAAACTTGGAAGATCCCTTCACAAAGGGTTTATCGCGTAATGTGATCAAAAATGCATCGATGGAGATGGGTTTGAGACCCATCGTATGAGTTCTCCATAGTGGTAACCCACTCTATGTGATCGGAGATCCTGTGAAGTAGAAGTGGGAGACAAGCTGTTAGACAGCTAGAAGGAGAGTATCCCTACATTCGCTATCCCACTCCGTGAAGATACAATACTCTCAAAATCTGTATGGCAGGTTGATACCTATCTTAATGTGTTCCAAGTGGCTTCTTTAGGTAAGCAGAGATGTTGTCCTACAGAACATCTCCTAAGGAACACACCTATATGAATTTGACTGTAAAGGTAACAGTCTGTGAGAATTGGGTGTTCTCTAAGAAATTCATGAAAGGCCTTGGAGTATGACATATACGCTCCACCCAAGGGGAAGCCTTACGGCAGCGCAATATCGGTCAAGGATTTGTGTGAAACTAGACTTGCAGAAAACTTGTAGTTCAAGACATAGTCCACTATTCAAGTTGTGATCTAGTGTAGCATAAATTTCAAAATAAAAGTTCAACTAACAGTCTCCATCAAGAACCGGTATATAAACAATGTTTTGGAACTCAGAAATGATGAGATGTGCCAATGAGACTTTGTGGGGGATTGTTGGATTTTTGCTAAGAGGCCTTTGGCCCAAAGCCCATCCAAAAAACTGAAATTCTCATGGCCCATGTGTGTTGGCTGTTGGTGTGGTGTTGGTGAGACTAAAGTTTAGTCCCACTATGCTAGTGAGGGGAGATCAACACCTCTTTATAAGGTGAGCTCTTCTATCACTTGTAAGAGAGTGAGAAGAGAAGAGGCCCTCGCGCACTCCTCCTCCTCGCTTGCCTTGCCACGCCACGCCTCATTACGATGCGCCGCGGGTTGCGAAATTGAGCCGAGCTCATACCTACATGCTTATTTTTGCCGGTCAGGAACGAAGAGTCCTTAATAGACGCGCCATGGTCTGAGACGTTGGATCGTGGGTTGTAACCGACTTGGACATGGGTTTATTCCACGTCTCTCCACCCCGCCGTGCATATATATATATATATATATATATATATATATATATATATATACATACGCGAGGTTCCTGCCAATCCTAGCCACCATCGTAACATATGGTTTCGCACCATTCCAGATCATTGCGCCGCCATACAAGTCTTCTCCATCCCTCCTTTCGGTGTGCACCCCGAGAATGGACAACACGCCTCCAGAGCCCCGCCTCTCGTGATCCTGTATGGGAGAGGGGAGATCAGGTTTTGGGGGAGCGCACTCTCGCGACTGCTGGCAACGACGACTTCCTCGACGACGACTTCTTCCCCGATCTCGGCAACCTCTTCCTCAACGACATGGGCGACAACATCTACGCTGGCGGTTCTACTCCCGTTGCACCGTATGCAATATTGTCCTCTCTGTTTGAGATCATGGTAGAATTTATATGTCCAGTTTGTGTCGTAGGTTCGATCTACTCGTTTACGATACTAGTCTGCATGATTAGTTTAATCCATGCTCTTGTTGTCATGATTTATTTTCTGCTTATTCGGATTAAATATTGTAGTAATTTGCTCATATACTCAACAATACATATAAATTGGATCGTTCTAGAGGAAGTTCACCGATGAATTCCACCTAAATAGCCATTAGTAATCTCTCCCAAAATAAAAATCTCATATCTCTCACGTTTAGTCTCTAGTTCCCCGTATCTCTTCTATTGTCTCTCTAAAAACATAGGCATCAAAAGCGTCCTAAACTGAATAAATGTATGTGTATTTATGTATCTTTAATCTTTCACTGTGTCTCCACGATCGAAATCTTTAGTGTTTTTAGAGATAAGTTTTTTAATATTGCTATAAATTGAGAAATAATTTTTTAGGGCAAATAATACCGATCGTACAATTTTGTTAATTTTTTGATCGAAATCAAATCTTACTGAATCTATACCCTCATATCTGTCACACTACAGGATTCCAAAAGACACGATCCCCACCTCTAATCCCCATAACGAATAGTCCCCATATCTCAATCTCTATTCTTCAAGCTATAAGAAAGAGTGGTTGCAGATTTCATGACTTGAAATTAAAATTGCATACTCAGTGCCCGACTGGGAGAGTACAAGGAGATTCACACCTATCCCACGTCGGAAGTCTAAACGACAAGCAACGACAGACAACATATGGCCCTTTTTCCACAAACGCCGCCCTGAGATTGATGGCCTCCCGCCAACAAGCCGAGACACAGCGGCAAAGTACATCATTGCTGCTTTCCCCAATCACGGTCACCACAATTAGGGTTCGGATTCAGTAACCACAAAAAGGAAATTTCGAACAAAATAAGAGAGAAGTAGAACCATGATATCTTGGATTAGTTTCATGAAAGGTAGCAACAACATCTTCCTTATCCTGCCACCAATCGGAGCTGGTGCCGCGTCCGCGCATGTGGATGAGCGACCCGGCCGAAGGGGATCAACCAAGACGAAAGGGCAGGATGTTGTATGCAGAACTGTTTTTTTAGGGCAGTATGCACAAGTGTTCTACTTTCAGAAAAGTGATACGTCTCAAAATGGGCCTCTGTCACGTCCACAATACTTTTTTTAGGGAAGCCTATACTAAGACTAGTTACAATGGGAAGTAACATGGAATAGTAACATAAATATGTTACTAATCTAAGTTACTCCTTCCACAGTGGGTAGTAACATAGAGATAGTAACATTGAGCCTTTCATTTATTAGCTTATAGATTCATCTTGCATTGGAATGTGTTATGTTATAGTAACATAGTATGTTACTTAATTTTTCTCTCTTTTCATTAATTAGGATGTCACATCATATTTTTTGCTTAGGTGACACCTATATTACTACCTATGTTACTCTCATTGTGAGTAGTCTAACTATTAGGCTTCATACGTGTGCTGCACACATAAGAAATACGTGGGCTGCACAATGCCAGGGAACATCACGCTCTAAAAAAATAATTAATCTGGTTCACACTTGTGAGAAATGAGTGACAAAATATTGAGGATTTTAAATCTTTTTCCTAAAGTTAGAACACTTGGTCTGCTATAAGATTAAAAAACGAAATAATAGATGGACAAAATAAAAAAACAATTTATGACCGTATGAAGGTACAAAAATGAATACCGAGTTGCTCAATACAAAATAATAAAAAGTTACCAAAATTAATGTTCAAATCTCTAGAATTAAATTCTTAAATTTATACAATTTATTCCAAATACAAGACTATCCACTTCTTGCCACGCTAATGTGCCGGTGCATGAAATTTTCATAAAAAAATAGTATGCCAACCTAAAATAATATACTAAAAATCGTCGGAAGTTATACAAATGAATAAGAAATGCCCAGCACACAGAAATTTAAAGTTCCAAAAATTAAATGTTGAAAACTATAAATTCAAACATCTTCGTAACAAGTATTATAGAGATATATCCACATCTAGCCACGCGAATGCGAGGGTGTCCCCACTAGTTCCTTATTGATAGGAGTAGTCTATAATTGCTAATAAGCCAGACTATCACATCCCGCACGGTGACAGGTTCGTCCGAACTGTATTCCCACATGGCCGCGGCCCGGTGTTGAAAGGGGAGAATGCGGCGACGGAGCATGTCTTGAAGTACATTCGGTAGTTCAATGTTCTTCTTGTCTACCAGGGGGGAGATGCACATGTGTAAGGTCTTCACCTTCGCCGCACTCCCCTAATTGAGCCCCTTCTTCATCCATGACACTAGTCTGGTGGGAGGGGTGCCTCCCATCCTTCTTCGCGTGGTTCGGTGATGTAGAACCACTCCCGTTGCCAAACCTTGACAGTGTCTATAAAAGAACCGTCCGACCATTGAACTAAGGGGAGCTTGCTAATCATAACTCCCCCGCAGTTGTCCTCCTTGCCAGTAATAACTTTCGGCTTGATATTAAATATCTTCAACCATAGGTCAAAGTGGGGTTGAACCCGAAGAAAGGCTTCGCAGAAAGTAATGAAGGGGGAGATATGCATAAAATAATTCTGGGGAAGATCATGAAAATCCAGCCTATATAGAACATAATACCCCTCGCGAAGGGGTGAAGGGGGACGCCTAAGCCCCGGGGAAAGTGAGGAATGAAAACTACCCTCTCGCCCTCTCTAGGCGTTGGTATGGTCTGGTTCTTCTCCGGGGCTCGATGGATGATGGTCGCCGACAAGTAGCCGGCAAACTTCAGCTCCCTAATGTCCTTCTCGGTGACCTGGGAGACCTCCCACTTGCCCTTGGAGCCCGCTCCGGCCATCAAAGAATTGAGGAAGGGTTCAAGAGGTTAGGGAGGAATGAGGCTGGGAAGATATGAGCTCAGGAGGAAGATGGCAATGGGGAATCTGGAAGGGCGTACTAAAGATCTTGGCTGACGTTTCCTTTTATAGGCCGCTGAAATACCAAGAGTCCCCAAGATGCACCATAGACCTCGCCACTTCCCGATAAGTCATGCACTTATGCATTCATGGGATAACCCAAATCATAAACCATATCCCGAAAAAGGCGGGACACGGTCTCCATATTAATGAGACGTGTTGATTAAAAATGAAAACTGCCTCGAACCGCGATTCAAGCTTTTGGGGGGACCGGTCAACAGTTACGTTTAAGCTATGACCTTTTGGTACAAAGTTGTCAGCAAAAAACATTGTTCTTGCTTGGATGTTTGGCCTTCAAGGCTAAATTATATATTAGAATTTGAATTCATGGCGGAACTCTCCTTGCAAGATGAAGACTTTGGACATGCGAATGCTAAGATCACACTGCAACACTGGAGGCTAGTCCGGGGGCTACTGAGGGAGTCCAAAATTAAGGAGTCCTCGGGCTGCCAGCCTATCTTTGTAGGCCGGATAGTGGGTCGCCTTGTGATTGTCAATTAAGGTCCGAACACCATAACCAAGATAGAATCTCGCAGGACGTGACGTGCACTCCAAGCACAAGACGATGGGATCGTCTTATTTCTTTCCTTATATAACCGACATTATGTAACCCTAGATACCCCTAGTGACTATATAAACCAGAGGGTTTTAGTCCATAGGGTAAGTTAAGCTCATTACTCTCAGGTTTTAGACCACATCATACGATCTCGAGGTGGATTAACTCTTTACTCGCTACCCCATATTGAATACAATCAAAGAAGGACATAGGGTTTTACCTCCATTAAGAGGGCCCGAACCTGGGTAAATATCGTCTCCCTTGTCTACTATAACCCATCAATCCAAGATCCATAGTTCGGGACCCCCTACCCGAGATATGTCGGTTTTGACACCGAGACGTGTCTTTTCCTCGTTCCCTTAGTCACTGGCATAGAAAAATTCATTCCACCATCCCTCGTAGTCACTAAGACGCGGACTAGGGATAGCAGGAGTAGTTCCTGCCCCTCGGGATCACCAGTCTCAACCCGCCCCCCCAAGAGGCGGCATGGTGCCTACGCCGCCCCGAAGGAACCGACTCACAGCCCCACCATAGGTGTGGAGCCTCAACCGACTGACTAGTATGGTTGGTAGAAGAGGAGTGATCAACACGGTGATCATGGTCCATGGAATCCCCATTATGCCCATTACCTCCATCAAGTTTGTCTACATCACCCTTAGTCTCATATCTAGCCGGCTCAATCGTGGTAGCCTCAACCTTAATAGTAAGCTCGTAGTTCCTGCGATCATAGAAGTCAAGATGCAAATCCTGGCACCTCTTCGACATCTTTCACTCCCATAAGCAACCGATAAATGCCATGGCTATGGGTGAATGTCAGGTCCAACTTCTCCCTTTTCCCGACGAGAAACCCAATGCTCCACGTCTCAAGGTAGTCATTAAGTGGATTTGATCGTGCGTGATACGTCCATGTTGCGTCATGATTTCATATTGATATTTATGTTATTCTTGGTTATTATTCCACATTATGATAGAATTCTTATGTATTTTCTCTCTTAATTTACAAGGTACATCCCAATGAGGAAAATTGCCGAAAACTGGAATTCTGGATCTGAAAACCAAGAAAAATGTTGAAAATTCTCTTGACTCCAAATGACATGATACTTCACGGAGAATTTTTGTGGAATATACCTGAATTATTGGAGCAAAAATATACCAAAGGGGGGCACCTGTTGGTGCCAAGCCAATAGGGTGCAACCCCCCTCGCCCCGTGCGCGCCCTGATGGCTTGTGGGCCCACGGGTAGGCCTCTGCCTCCCCTTTCTTGTGCTATAAGTTGGCTTTTGTCCTAGAAAAATTTAAGACGATACTTTCGAAATGAAGCGCCACTATCTCGAGGTGAAAACCTGGGTAGAGACCCTTTTGCTCTCCGGCACAGAGATTCTGTCGGGGAAACTTCCCTCTGGGAAGGGGAACTCGAAGCCATCGCCATCACCAACGCTTATCCTTTGTGCGAGGACCAATCTTCATCAACATAATCACCAGCACCATCTCATATCAAGCCCTAGTTCATCTCTTGTATTCAATCTTTGTCTCAAAACCTCAGGTTGGTACATGTGGGTTACTAGTAGTGTTGATTACATCTTGTAGTTGATGCTTTTTGGTTTACTTGGTGGAATATAATATGTTCAGATCCTTAATCATCATTAGTACACCTCTGATCTTGAACATGGTGATTACTTGTGAGTAGTTACTTTTGTTCCTGAGGACATGGGAGAGTCTTGTTATAAGTAATCATTTGAAGTTGGTATTCGTTCGATATTTTGATGATATGCATGTTGTTTCTTCCTTTTGTGGTGTCGTGTGAACATCAACTACATGGCACGCCACCATATTATGGGCCTAAGGGAAGGCACTTTGGAGTAATAAGTAGATGATGGGTTCCTAGAATGGCAGAATCTTAAACCCTAGTTCATGTGTTATTTCATAAGGGGCTTATTTGGATCCACATGCTTCATCCTATAATTAGATTTATCTTAATTATTATTTCGTAGTTGCGGATGCTCGCGAGAGGGAGTAATCATAAGTGGGTTTCTTGTTCAAGTAAGAACAACACTTTAGCACTAGTCCACACACATATCAAATTGTCAAAGTAACGAAGGTGAATCAACTCAACATGATGAACATGACTAGACAGAAATTCACATGTGTCCTCGGGAGCGCTTGCTTCATATAAGAATACTTGTAGGCTTGTCATTTCATATAAAAAGGATTGGGCTATCTTGATGCACTCCTGCTACTATTGTTACTTGTTACTTGTTATGAAGTATCTTGCTGCAAAAATATGTATCACGGTTACTCAGAGCACTTGCAGACAATACCTTGTTGAAAACTGCTTATCATTTCCTTTTGCTCCTCGTTGGGTTCGACACTCTTCCTTATTGAAAGGACTACGATTGATACCCTATACTTATGGGTCATCATGACTCTTTTCTGGTGTTGTTGCATGGGAGTGAAGCGCCTTTGGTAAGTGAAATTTTGTAAAGAAACATCTTTCGTATATGCTGAAATTTATTGTTGCTTGTCACTATGGATAGTCATACTTTGAGTAGTTTTGTCGAGGTGTCTTCACCTTGAACGGAAGTGACAAAAGCCGATCCCCAACCTACTGAACTTTATGAAAATATTTATTATAAAATTCCTTTGAGTATGTTAGAAAACTGCTAGCTAATCCTTATGCACGAGACGGTACAACTCATCCTGATTTGCACATGATATTTGTAGATGGGATTTGTGGATTATTTAAGCCTCCAAGTTTATCCGAGGACAAAGCCACGAAGGTTTTCCATTTCTATTTGGAGGGAAAATCCTTGCTTCGGTATAGGCTATTGGAGGATACTGGATCATGGGACCGGAGTCGCTTGAAGCTGGAATTTCATCAGAAGTTTTATCCCATGCATCTAGTTCATCATGATCGTAATTATATATATAATATTTGGCCTCGTCATAGAGAAAGAATTGCTCAAGCTTGGGAGAGGATTAAATGTATGTTTCACACTTGCTCGAACCATGATCTCTCGGGAGAGATGATTATACAAAACCTTTATGCTCGACTTTCACATAATGATCAATTCATACTCGATTGTTCTTCCACATGTTCCTACATGAAAAAACTATTGAATTCAAATGGGATATTCTAGAAAGAATTAAACGCAACTCTCAAGATTGGTAACCCAACAAACGTAAAGAGTCGGGTATAAAGCTTGAATTTGATTGTGTTAAATCTTTAATGGAAATTGATACTTTTCATAATTTAGCAGTAAATATGGGCTTGACTCTAAGATAGTAGCTTCTTTCTATGAATCATTTGCTACTCATGTTGATCATTTGCTACTCATGTTTAAATTTCATCCACCTATTGAAGAATTATTAGAGGAACCAATTAAGGTTAAGGAATAGAAAATTGGTTGCCATGTTGATCCAGTTGTGCCTACCACTTACATTGAGAAACCACATTTTCCTGTTAGAATTAAGGAACATGCTAAGGCTATAAGTGTGGTTCATAAAAGCAATACTATAACACCCAAACCTTCTAAACAAATAAAGGTAGAACCTAATATTGCTATGGTTAAGGATCTCTTAGTTTATAATATTGATGGACAAGCTATTTATTTCTATGATGAAGCTACTAGAATTGCAAAACCGGTTAGAAACAAGCGGGATGAACTAGATAAAGATAAACCAGTTGTTGGCATGCCTGTTGTTTCTATTAAAACTGGAGATCATTGTTATCATGGCATGTGTGACATTGGTGCTAGTGTTAGTGCTATACCTTTTACTTTATATCAAGAAATTATGAATGACATTGCACCTTCTGAGATTGAACACATTGATGTCACTATTAAAATTGCAAACAGAGACACTATTTAACTGCTTGGGATTGTTAGTGATGGTGAGGTCATGTGTACAAAAATTAAGTACCCTACTGTTGGCGTCCTAGGAACGGGGGTACCCAGACTTTCCTACCTACGGCCCAGTTTAGAGCTCCGTATGGCCCAACGCAGCTCCATTTATACCAAGGCCCTCGCGAGAGCCTCACGCTCGCGAGGAGAACGACGCCAAGACCCCCGGAAGGAGGAGGCCCCCTAGGTGGCCTCCTGAGTGGCAGAGATCTCTATGTAGCACTCAGCCTTGGGAGGACAAGAATGGCGTAAGGCAGCCAGGTGAGCACATGCATGGGCAAAGGAGGCAGTTTCCTCTTTGGTGCAAAGGAGACAAAGGCATACACAAGTTTCCGAGGCGTCCCACCGAAGGTTTCCACTTTGGTGTAACAAGACCAAGACCGCGAGCCCGGCAGGACGGATGTTATCACCAAGCCCACCTAGGCATCACCATCGGCTACTTTTGCAGGCGAATACCACCTTTAGTCAGGATAAGAATGTACTCCTTGTCCCCCTTCGAAATGGGCCATTGTGGGATCCCTTCCCACCATTACGATAAGGGAAGAGGACCCATGCCACTATAAATGGAGGAGAGGCTCCTCCATAGGAAGGAGAGACTCTAACAGATCAAACACCACTCAAAAACTATAACACCCCGTTACTCCTGGCGGGATCTAGACTGTCCCCACATAACAACACTAGTCTTTCCCGCGTACTTTGTCCTCACTCGTGCGCACCCGAGACCAACTTACCGGTCGGCCACCTATCCTAGAATCGCTCCAAGCCAAGCACGCTTAACTTTGGAGTTCATTTCGAGTGGGCTCCCGTCAAATAAGGAATTCCTTGTTGATATGAGCAGTCTATCATTCCTACTAAGCTAGGCTCTCACATACACCCCCACTCAAAGGAACCGACTTCGTCGGCCCATCAGGAATGTTCCCTTTTGTCACACGTAGGCACGTCCACTCCGGCACATGTGCCATGTTGTGTGCCACGGCGGGCCACACACACCATGTGCCACATGCCCGTGCACCAGACCCGCGCATGGCCGTGTAACCGCAAGGTTCTGCTTTGATACCAATTGTAACACCCGGTTACTCCTGTCGGGTTCTAGAATGGCCCCACAGACCAACACTAGTCTTTCCTACGCACTTTGTCCTCACTCGTGCGCACCCGAGACCAACTTCTCGGTCGGTCACCCATCCTAGAATCGCTCAAAGCCAAGCACGCTTAACTTTGGAGTTCTTTTCAAGTGGGCTTCCGGAAAAGAAGGAATTCCTTGTTGATATGAGTAGTCTATCATTCCTATTAAGCTAGGCTCTCACAAACACCCTCGCGAGGTGAACCACCATCATACTAGTTCATCCACAAACCTCCTCGTGGGGCAATCCACCAAAGGCAGGAGTAGGGTTTTACACTTCGCAACGGCCCGAACCTAGGTAAATCCTCGTGTGTTAGTCTTCTTCCCGTGATCGCGTGAGTTCGTCGTGCCAAGCCATCAGGCTGTGAGTGTGAGGCCGGAGTTGAGGTCGGAGTTGGCAAGGATCTTCGCACATGCCCCTGGGATCGAATCTCCTTGGGTTTTGCGGAGCCCTAAATCCGACATTTGGTGCGCCAGGTAGGGGCTGGTCGAAGCTCCTCTATCCGCAGCTGCATTGACTACATGGCCGGCGTCGCCTTCGAAACCGAGCAGCCCATGGCGCATGGGAGCGCCCCAGTTCGTTTGGCCCACCCCGCGGTTGCATGCATCCGTAGCGGATCACAGACGCCTGCCTCGGCCGCTAGGTCATGTAGTTCCTCTGCCAGGCGAGCATGGTTCAACCATGGCTTGAGGCACCGCAGCCGCAAACGTGGTCAGAGGTAGACATCACCTTCGGTGGCGACGACCACCCCAGGACAACGGCCACCGTTGGTATGCTCCCCATGATGTGCACACCGACCATAAGCAATGTGACCGTCACCAAGACCCACATCAACGGCGGAGGCAGCCTCAACGTCCTCTCCGTGGAAACCTTTGACATGCTTCAGGTGCCCTACGACCGGCTCATCCCCTCCAGGCCTTTCTCTGGGGTGGCCAGGGGCTCCGTCGCCACCTTGGGGCGGGTGCGCCTCCCAGGTACCTTGGCACCCGTTACAACTACCACACCGAGCGGATCGACTTCGATGTCGCCCACATCCACCTCCCATACAACGCAATCCTCGGATACCCCTCCCTCGCCAAGTTCATGGTGGCAACACAGCCAGGCTAAAATGTCATCAAGATGCCTGGGAGCACCGGCATCCTCTTCGTCGCTGCTAGTTCTCGAGCATGCGTTGGTTTCCCATGAAGAGGAACGGTTTGATGCAACAAAGTAGATAAGTATTTCCCTCAGTTTTTGAGAACCAAGGTATCAATATAGTAGGAGATACAAGTGAGCCACCAATAGATATACCTGCACAAGGAATCAAACTCTTGCACCCAATGCTATAAAGGGGTTGTCAATCCCTTCACGGTTATTTGCAAGGATGAGATCTAGTAGAGATAGATATAATATGATGCTTGAACGGAAAGTAAAACTAAAAGTAAAAACAATGCAACAAGTATTTTTGGTGTTTTTGGTTTTAGATCTGATAATATAATATGGAAATAGACCCGGCGGCCATAGGTTTCACTAGATGGCTTCTCTCATGATGGCAAGTATTACGGTGGGTGAACAAATTAATGTCGACCAATTGATAGAAAAGCGAGTAGTATGAAGATATCTAAGGCAATGATTATGCATATAGGAATCACGTCCGTGACAAGTAGACCGAAACGATTCTGCATCTACTACTATTACTCCACACATCGACCGATTCCTGCCTGCATCTAGAGTATTAAGTTCATGAAGAACAAAGTAACGCATTAGGTAAGATGACTTGATGTCGAGTGATGAACTCAAGCAATATGATGAAAGCCCCATCTTTTTACCCTTGATGGCAACAATACAATACGTGCCTCGCTACCCCTACTATGTCACTGGGTGAGGACACCGCAATATTGAACCCAAAACTAAGCACTACTCCTATTGCAAGAATTACCAATCTAGTTGTCCAAACCAAACCAATAACTCAAAGAGACTTGCAAAGATATGAAATCATGCATATAGGAATTCAGGAAAGACTCAAATAATATTCATGGATAATCTGAACATAAACCCACAATTCATCGGCTCTCGACAAACACACCACAAAAGAGTATTCACTACAGGAATCAGGTAATTTGCCGTTAGCCATGGCTGATGGCAAAGGAAAGGACCCCGAGCGGCAAAGGCCTTTGCCATCCGTCAGCAGACGGCAAAAATTCCGGCAAAGAATGGCAAAGAAAACCCCGGTAAAGTGGTCCTTTGCCGTCCTCCTCAGGACCACGGATGGCAAAGAATCTTTGCCGTGGGGAGTGGACGACAAAGAGTTTGGACGGCAGACCCAGGGGCTATGGCCGTCGAGTGTTAACGGCAGTTCTTTGTCGTCCGCTCCCTTTGCCGTCGGCCTTATGCCCCCAGTTTGTCATCGGTGGGCGGACGGCAAAGGGTAGGGCCCTTTGCCCCTAGGGTCCACCTTTGTAATCAGCCTTGGGCCCCGCCTTTCATCGGCCTTGGCCCCCTCCCCTTTGTCGTCGGTCTTGCGCCCCCCTTTGCCGTCGGTGGGTTGACGACAAAGAGTAAGGCCGTTTACCCCCTGTGATCCCCCTTCGCCGTCTGCCCAGGGCCCCGCTTTGCCGTCAGCCCATTGACGACAAAGAGTATGGCCATTTTCCTTTATTTTTTTATTAAAACAATTTTCACAGCAATTTTCACAACAATATGATATATATATATATTTCACAGAAATAAATATGTTGCCATACTGATAACCATATTCAAATAAGTTTCATCCATACATATATGAAAGTTTCATCTGTACCCAACCATATTACAATAGTTTCATACATACATAGTTTCATATACATACGTAGCAAGTATCACATTGTTCATCGATACAAATTAAAAAATACAAGTAACCCAAGCACTCCATCAATGTAAACTTCCGTGAAGTGAATGTAATCTGCAAAATGGCAAGCTCCAAAATTAGAGGAAGACTATGAAGAAGAGAAAGTTAAAATAGGTCATTTAGGAGCTAACTATGGTTATTATGCCATTTTGAAGCTAAGTAAGCTAATTATAGGTCATTTAATGGCTAAATTTGGTAAAATAGGTAATTTTGGAGCTAGCTAAGCTTATTATGCCATTTTGGAGCTAACTAAGCGAAGCATAGGTCATTTTTGATAAAATAGGCCATTTTGGAGCTAATTTAGCTCACTACGTCATTTAGGAGGAAACTAAGCTAACTATATGTCATTTTAGAGCTAACTTAGGTAAAAATAGGTCACTTAGGAGCTAACTATGCTTATTATGCCATTTTGGAGCTAAGTAAGCTAAGTATAGGTCATTTAATAGCTAAGCTAGGTAAAATAGGCCATTTTGGAGGTAGGTAAGCTTATTGTGTCATTTTGGAGCTAACTAAGCGAAGTATAGGTCATTTTTGATAAAATAGGCCATTTTGGAGCTAATTTAGCTTACTACGTCATTTAGGAGGAAACTAAGCTTACTATATGTCATTTTAGAGCTAACTTAGGTAAAAATAGGTCACTTAGGACCTAACTATGCTTATTATGCCATTTTGGAGGTAAGTAAGCTAAATATAGGTCATTTAATAGCTAAGCTAGGTAAAATAGGCCATTTTGGAGCTAGGTAAGCTTATTATGTCATTTAGGAGAGAACTAAGCTAAATATAGGACATTTTTGATAAAATAGGCCATTTAGGAGCTAATTCAGCTTACTACGTCATTTAGGAGGAAACTAAGCTAAATATATGTCATTTTAGAGCTAACTTAGGTAAAAATAGGTCATTTAGGAGCTAACTAAGGTTATTATGCCATTTTGAAGCTAAGTAAGCTAATTATAAGTCATTTAATAGCTAACTTTGGTAAAATAGGCCATTTTGGAGGTAGGTAAGCTTATTATGCCATTTTGGAGCTAACTAACCAAAGTATAGGTCATTTTTGATAAAATAGGCCATTTTGGAGCTAATTTTGCTTACTACATCATTTAGGAGGAAACTAAGCTAACTATATGTCATTTTGGAGCTAACTTAGGTAAAAATAGGCCACTTAGGAGCTAACTATGCTTATTATGCCATTTTGGAGCTAAGTAAGCTAAATATAGGTCATTTAATAGCTAAGCTAGGTAAAATAGGCCATTTTAGAGCTAGGTAAGCTTATTATGTCATTTAGCAGAGAACTAAGCTAAATATAGGACATTTTTGATAAAATAGGCCATTTAGGAGCTAATTCAGCTTGCTATGTCATTTAGGAGGAAACTAAGCTAAATATATGTCATTTTAGATCTCACTTCGGTAAAAATAGGTCACTTAGGAGCTAACTATGCTTATTATGCCATTTTGGAGCTAAGTAAGCTAAGTATAGATCATTTAATAGCTAAGCTAGGTTAAATAGGCCATTTTGGAGCTAGGTAAGATTATTATGTCATTTAGGAGAGAACTAAGGTAAGTATAGGACATATTTGATAAAATAGGCTATTTAGGAGCTAATTCAACTTACTATGCTATTTAGGAGGAAATTAGCTAAATATATGTCATTTTAGAGCTAACTTGGGTAACATAGGTCATTTTGGAGCTAACTAAGCTTATTTTGCAAGTTTGGAGCTACCTAAGCTTATTATGTCATTTAGGAGGAAACTAAGCTAAGTATAGGTCATTCTAGAGCTAACTTGGGTAAAATATGGCATTCTAGAGCTAAGGTAAGGTAAGTAATCATCATTATGTGGTTGTTAAGCAAAACACTAGAAAAACATACCATTCTCGCCAGCACGGAGGTGAAGCACGGTGGTTTTGGCTTGTTTCTCCTAGAGAAGGCTCCCCTGTAGAAGGGTGGTGCGATGCATTTCGAGAGATATTCTGCACCAAACACCATTTACAATGTGTCGTTAGCATGATGAAACTCAAAAGATCACTCCATTAAAATGAAACTCACCGTCCCCGCCATGTTAATGAGTGGCATCGCCAGAGGGTCGTGGCGAGTCTTCTCGCACATATACTATACATTTGGTTTCAACAATTCAAACTTTTTATTTATTAATGAAACGAACATTAAAATGCAAGATTTGACAAATATGAAGAAGAAACTTACCACAAAGAGCTCGTACATGGCCCTGTTAGACGCATCGTTCCGTGCCCTCTCCGCCTCCATCAACGCAGTTGTCCTCTCCTCCAACTCCTTAATCTCCTTATCCTTCACCGCCAAAAGCGTCTGTGTTGCCTCTCTCTCTCTCTCTCTTTCAGAATAGTAGCCTGCAAGACAACTCATTGTTAGCGTTGTAATCATATTGGTTCGCACACACAATGTAATGCAGAAAGATAGTTGAGTCCATTAAACTCACCTCGATGGCGAGCTCGACTGACCGTGGACGAGGTGTTATCTCAGGACAGGAGCTTGTTTGTCGTGCCTTTATCTTTCGGAGAGTGCTAGGACAATGTATAAGACCGTCTCCAATGGCAATCGAGCCATCGGAACTCCCGTTGCCAGCTATCATCACCAGCTCTGGATCAATAGGCCCCTGGATTGGGTTAAAGTCCTCCCATTTCCTCGCCTTCCCGTGATCTCTTTACTTCACGAGCTTGTGGTGGTAGGAGATGTTGGTAAAGTTTTTGGGATGATCGAGGTCAGATTCAGCGAATGCCTTGACCTTCTTATACAAGGCAGTATGGGCCATCGCATAGAGGTCGTACATCTCTGGCACCTCCGTCTTATTGTGACGCGCCTAAAAGAGAGAGTGTGTAAAAAGTATTAGTAAAGGGCTAAAGCTAGCATTAAGAATGAATTGCATGAGTCATGAAGCAAACCACATACCCAGTTCTCACCAAACTCATTTTAGTTGACGCTCCCTTGATGGTCTGGCACACCAATCATTTTTCCACGCCTATCCTTGGCAGTGTTGTGGCGGGCCTCCCACTTTTTGGAGCACCATTGATCCACCAATGCCTCCCAACAATCCATCTTATCCACACACCATCTCGGGGCACCTAAGTTAATAAAGAGAAATTTGAGTGCTACGCGTAAGAATCAAATCAAGGAAACTAACTACAAGGCCTTAATAATATGTAATTACCTTCATGTAATGTTCCTTCTCCATCTTAGAATCACGACACTTCCCCTTTGCCTTCCTAATACGCCATGAGGCATAGTAGTCTCGAACGGCCTGCACCCGAGCCTCATGCCGCCAGTTTTGAAGTAGGTGGCGGCATTCGGTTTCAATAACCTTTGTCGCGGCCTCCTCGTATCCCTCCTCACACCCGTAGAAGGTCTGCAAACAAGACAACACTGATCAGTACAATAACTAGCTATTGTTGAGTTTTAATTGTGTAAAGGAGAAATTACCCAGAACTGTCTGATCACCATGTCAGCCCTCGTGTGGCACAAAACACCGTCGATCTCCACCTCCGACACGGCTGGGGCACCCAAGTAGTGCTCCCAGGTCATTCCTACCTCTCGACCCCGACCGGGAAACGTAAAAATCCCCGGGAAGTTTTGCCGGCAAAGCACACCAAGGACGTTGTTGGGCTTGCGGACACCCTTGGCAGCAATCCAACCCCTGTAGTATGACAAATTAAAGCCAACACATTAGATATTTGAGAAAATGTGAAGGCAAAATGTTAAATAATAGTAAATGAACTTACTTGTCCCCACTTGGCTGAATTGACCACCTCTGCTTGCTGGTCGCCGGCACGAGCCGGAGCCCCGTACTACCATGCTGGTAGACGATGGCCCCCTCGCCTCCGTGCTTTTCTAGAAGCTCATACTCTTCGACGGAATCCTCTTCTATGACCGCTCCATCCGAGAATTCGGCGACGTATCGACTATATCAAATATCCGAGAATAAGAGCAGTCCAAAGGAATTAGAAGTTGCAGAACAATAATTTACCAAGAACTTACTCGATGTACGGCCGCACTTCTGTTAGGTTGTTGAAGATATACAATGAAATGGTCCGCCATTCTTCGACATCCAACGATTTCCCTTTCAAACAACCGGCTGGTGCAAGCTTCCCTTTGAATAGGCTGAGGTTGGATCGACCTTTTTTAAGCTCTCCATCATTGTATCGAGGCTTCGGGTTATGCAAATGATGATTTTTGGATTCGTAGTGTGCTGTCGCGAAGTTGGCCACCTCCTCAGTAATGAATGCCTTGGCCATCGATGCTTCAACTCTATGTTTATTTTTACATTTAGGTCGAAGCATCTTCTGCATCCTCTCAGTTGAGAAGCACCATCGATTTTGAATTGCCCCCCCAATCTTGCCTCGGTCGGGAGATGCAAAATCAAATACTACATTGGATTAAAGAAGCCCGATGGAAAGATCCTTTCAAATTTGCAGATCAACTCCGGTGCCAACTCTTCCATTTCATCTAGCACGCCGGGTGATAGTTCTTTCGCACAAAGAGAACGGAAGAAATAGCTCAGCTCTGCCAGTACTAGCCATGCATCCTCAGGGATAAAGCCACGCAACATCACCGACATTACCCGCTCAAGCCATATGTGCCAATCATGACCCTTGAGACCAGATATTTTCAATTTTTCAAGACTCTCTCCCCTCTTTAGATTCGCAGCATACCCATCGGGGAAAATCAACCGCATTTTCACCCACAATAGCATTTCCCTCATAGCTGGACTTCCAATAATGAACCATGCCTTTGGCTTTGCTACGCTTTCCTTTCCTTTCCGTTTTCGCAAGTTTTGTCACGGTCTATCACATAGAGCCTCCTGGTCGATTAGAGCCTTAGGATTATCCTTTGACTTCCCCTCTATGCCGAACAATATCCCAAAAATGGCCTCCGCCATATTCCTTTCAGTGTGCATCATGTCGATGTTGTGTGGGAAATGAGGTCTTTGAAGTAAGGCAGATCCCAGAAGCATGACTTGTGAATCCAGGCGTCTTCTGTATTATACCCTTTCAAATACCCTGGACGCAAAGGATCTGGATCGAGAGCGTTTAACTGATCAAGGGTCTGTTGGCCTGTCAACACACGTGGTGTAGTGTTTTTGACAACTCTACCTTTGATGACATTCTTCTTGTCTTTTCTGAACTTATGGTTAGGATCCAGGAACTGTCTATGCATGTCAAAGCAAGAAAACTTGTGACCCGCCTGCAGCTAACGGAACTGAAGAGCTGCCTTGCATGTGGGGCATGGGGACCTTCCATGCACACACCAACCAACGAATAGGGCATACGCCGGATAGTCATGCATCGAGTACATGTACCACACATACATTTTGAAGTTCTTTTTGGTAGCGGCGTTGTATGTCTTGATCCCATTATCCCAGGCTTCTTGCAATTCATCCTTAAGAGACTGCATGTACACATTCATATTCTTCCCTGGATATTTGGGGGGCCCTGGAATTATCAACATCAGGAAAATGTTCTTTCTTTTCATAATCTCTCCGGGGGGGGGGAGATTGAGTGGAATGACAAATACATGCCAACAACTCTATTGTGCTGCCGTCATACCATACACATTGAACCCGTCCGTGCTGATGGAAACTCGAGGATGCCTTGTATCTGCCGATTTAGCCTTATGTAATGCATCGAAGTGCTTCCACGCAAAAGCATCTGAAGTGTGTACCAACATCTTCTTACGATCCGCATCTAGTTCGGTTCTTTTGCCCGATTTGTGCCATGTCATCTGCTGGCCCTCTCTTCGACCATGAAAAGACAGTGAAGTCTTGGTACGATTGGCAGATACCGAAGAACATTAATGGGGCTTTTGGTATGAATCTTCTCACCCATATCGTTGTCTACCACAGTATACCTAGAAGAATTGCAAATGGGGAAATAGTTCAAGGCTGCATACTCAAGCCTAAATAAGGCACATCCATTCTCACAGGCATGTATCTTCTCATAGGGCATCTTAAGTACACGAAGGATTTTGTCCGACTAGTACAGGTTTGCAGGCAGTACATGACCTTTGGGTAGAAAGCGTCCAAATATCGTCATCATCACATCGTAGCATTCTCTGCCTAGGTTGAATTGAACCTTCAGAGCCATTACTTGCGCGATGGCATCCAACTGACAAAGCTCAATGTGCTCGTGAAGAGGACGTTTTGAAAACTCCAACATGTCATAGAAGGCCTTTGCAGATTCCTCCATCTCATCGTCCAAATCCCGAGCATCATGAAAGTCTTGCACCATGTCTTCGATCCCAGTACCATTCTCGTCGGTGCAATGACGAACCACCTCAGCCTTGACACGTTCGTGAGACTCACCATGAAAAGTCCACACCGTATAATTAGGCGTAAAACCCCACTTCTGCAGGTGTTTACCAATTTCAAACTCTGTCTGCCTTTTAATGTTGTCACATTTGGGACAAAGGCACCATGTTTTTTGTTGGCCATTTGCAAATGCGGCTCTCAAAACCTCTTTCTGACTAGGGTGCCAGTGTACATCCATGCACGATCACTCATCCTGCGTACCAACTAAACACACAAGATATATATATATATATATATAATTCATCATCTATATTCATCCGATAATCAAGTTTGTCAGTTTTATTACGTCCATGCAACCTACACGCTAATAGGTAGAGATAGGTCCTAATCCCACCCAAGTATGTGTAGATTGGGTTCGTTTTCCCATGTTCTACTCCGGATCCGATGCAAAATTCTGACCCAAGTGGCAGCACCTCCCCACTGTTCTCCTCATACACGTCTCGGCAATAAGTAGAGAGGATGTGTACCCGAAGAACAACAGGGAGGCACTGACGAAATTCTGCATTGGATCCGGAGCAGAGCATATGGGAAAACAAAGCCAATCTACACATACTCGGGCTGTCCATGGATAACGTTGGACAATTAGAAAGAATCACGGTTATAAATATACAAATGCATGCATATTTGTAGACGTAACCCATTCAATGGTAGACGCATACTGGTCACGCATACTGATGATTGAAAACAGCTATAGCTAGCAAGTTTCATCGGCACAAAGACCGGAACAGAGCAAAAAAAATTTAAGGGGGCCGGGGGAGGAGATGTCATTATGCTCACCAACGAACGCAGCAGGGGAGCTCGTCAAATGCATGGGGAGGTCGTCGAACAACAGACCTTTGCAGCGACGAAACAATTGCACATTGAAATGAAACTCGATCAACACAAATATGATGTCTTTCATAATGGCTAGAATCAGAATATATATATGACCTAACTCATAATTTACATCTAGGGTCGGGGGTCAGTGGCATTGGGGGTCAACGGCCAGTGGCGTCGAGGGTCGGGGGTCAGTGGCGTCGGGGGTCGGGGTCAGTGGCGTTGGGGGTCGGGGGGGTCAGTGGCTTCTTCTTCCTCTTCTTTTTTTTCCTTTCCTTTTCCTTCTTCTTCTTCTTCTTCTTCAACTTCTTCTTCTCCTTCTCCTCCTCCTCCTCCTCCTCTCTTCTTCTTCTTCTTGTTCTTCTTCTTCTTTTCTTCTTCTTCTTCTTCTTCTTCTTCTTCTTCTTCTTTCCCTTTTTCCTCTTCTTCTTCTCCTCCTCTCTTCTTTTTCTTCTTCTTCTTCTTCTTCTTCTTCTTCTTCTGCTTCCTTTTTCTCCTCCTCCTCCTCCTCCTCCTCTCCTTCTCCTTCTTCTTCTTCTCCTCCTTCTTCTTTTCCTTCTTCTTGTTATTCTTTTCTTCTTTTCCTTTTACCTTTTTCAAAATTTCCTTCTTCCTTTCTTCTTTTTTCTTCTAACCTAACTAACTAACCTAATTAACCTAATAAATAACTTAATAAACTAATAACACTAACCTAATTATTCTAAAAAAACCAACCTAATAAACTAATTAAACTAACCTAATAAACTAACTAAACTAACCAAAAAAAGAAAAAATGAAAAAAGGGGCGGACGACAGTGGTACTCACCGACTGTGGGTGGCGGGGGCGGTGGTGGACGGAGCAGAGCAGGGACGTCGGGGGCCACAGTGGTGGCCGGGGGTGCAACGGCGGCAGTGGTGGCCTGGCGATGGGGGGCAGGGGCGACGAAGCACGTCGCGGCAGCAGGGGGCGTCAGAGGTGGCGTGGTGGCGGCGGCCTGGTGACAGGGGGCAGGGCGGCGAAGCACGTCACGGCAGCGGGGGCGTCAGAGGCAGCACGGTGGTGGCGGCCTGGCGAGGGGGGCAGGGGCGGCGAAGCACGTCACGGCAGCGGGGGGCGTCCAAGGTGGCGCGACGGTGGCGGCTTGGCGATGGGTGGCAGGGGCGGCGGAGTACGTCACGGCAGCAGGGGGCGGCGGAGGCGGCACAGGGGCGGGGGACAGGGGCGTCGGGGGCGCCGGGCGGCTGGGGGGGCGCTGGGGCGGCGTTGGCGGCTGGGCGGTGGTGGGAGGGGGATGGCGGCGGTGGTCGCAGGGGGAGGGAGAGGGTGGAGTGGGGGTAGGGAGAGAGTGAGAGAGAGAGAGGAGTGTGGGGGGCGAGGGACGGCCGTTATAGGCACGTCCCCTTTGCTGTCGCCCCCTAGACGGCAAAGATAACCACGACCGACGGCAAAGAGCCCTCCCGTTGGAACTGACTAGGCCCAAGGTCCAGTGGGACCCACCTTGCCTCTTTGCCGTATGCCCTTGGTCTCTTTGCCGTTCGGGCGCATACGACAAAGGACTAGTAGATGGCAAATAGGGCCTTTGCCATGCGCTAGTTCTTTGCCATCTGCTTTGCGACAAATGACGGCAAAGAGCATCTTTGCCATGTGCCAGCAGACGGCAAAGTCCTAGCACATGGTAAATGACTAGATTCCAGTAGTGATTACATCGGATAGATCTCCATGAAGATCATGAATAACATGGTATTGAGAAGCAAAGAGAGAGAAGAAGCCATCTAGCTACTAGCTATGGACCCGTAGGTCTATGGTGAACTACTCACGCATGATCGGAGGGGCAATGAAGTTGATGTAGATGCCCTCCGTGATCGAATCCCCCTCCGACAGATTACTGAAAAAGGCTCCAGGATTGGATCTCTCGGGAACGGAAGCTTCCGGCGGAGGAAAAGTCTTTTCGTGGATCGTTCTGGTAACGATGGAATATTTGGGTATTTATAGGCCGAATATTAGGGTTAGGGGAGTTACCAGGGGCCCACAAGCCTGCCCGGCACATGTGCCCCTTGGCCGCGGCAAGCGGGCTTGTGGCCCCGTGGCAACTCCACTGCTTTGGTTCTCAATTCTCGTGGCTTCCATATTTTCTAGAAAAATCTTTCTGGAGGTTTTATTCCGTTTGACGGTGCTACGGCGGGCTTACGCCGGCCTGAACCATTTTCATTATAAATAAGATTGATATACAACACATCGAGTACACTAGATAGTACACAACACAACACACACAAGAAGTTACAAAGAACAATAGAGACAACAGAAGAACTAGGAGTGGATCGAGAACAATAGAGACAACAGAAGAAGAACTAGGGTTGAATCGCGACAAATAGACAACACCGAGAACTTAGCACCTGTCGCTAGGAAGACCGAGAAGAACGGGAGCTAGTTTTGTTGGACCATTCGACAGGAGATCCACCACTGAGACGACAAAGAGAAGAAGTCACAAGCTGCTTTGCGATCACTGTGCACCTTGAAGAGCTAGGAGAGTCGCAGACACCATCCAAGGGTATCCCACTGCCTAGGCACGTCACGACAAAGAGAGCCAAAGACTGTGCCGAAGGGCAATGATCCACCGAGACAACCTTGCACCTCCTCTAGGCCACACCCGGCCACCATCACAAATAGAGGGATCCAAAGCACAATGTGAAGCAACAAAACCTTAGCGCCATCCATTTGGACTACGTTTGGACTCCTTTTGGACTCCGTTTAATATTCCTTATCTGCAAAACTCAAAAACAAGGAAAAAACAAAAACTGGCGCTAGGCTCTAGATTAATAGGTTAGTCCCAAAAATAATATAAAATAGCATATTAATGCATATAAAACATCCAAAACAGATAATATAATAGCATGGAACAATCAAAAATTATAAACAATCCAAAACACATAATTGGAGACGTATCACCATCCCCAAGCTTAATTCCTGCTCGTCCTCGAGTAGGTAAATGATAAAAACAGATTTTTTTATGTGGAATGCTACCTAACATATTTATCCATGTAATATTATTTATTATGGCATGAATATTCAGATCCTTTAGATTCAAAACAATAGTCTAATATTGACATAAAAACAGTAATACTTGGAGCACACCAACAAGGTAGTCGTGTCCTTTTGAAATAACATGGCCTTAGAAAGTTATCCCTACAAAATCATATGGTTTGGCTATGCTCCATCTTCCCCACACAAATTATCTAAATCATTCACAACCCTGATGAACAAGTCAAGCAATTGTTTCACACTTTTGGTGTTCTCAAACCTTTTCAACTCTCACGCAATACATGAGCGTGATCCATGGATATAGCATTATAGGTGGAATAGAATATGGTGGGGGCGCAAAGAAAAAGGAGAAGATAGTCTCACATCAACTAGGCGTATCAACGGGCTATGGAGATGCCCATCAATAGATATCAATGTGGTTTAGTAGGGATTGCCATGCAACAAATGCACTTCGAGCTATAAGTGTATGAAAGTTCAAAAAGAAAACTAAGTGGTTGTGCAAAATGAATATCCACTAGTTATATGAAAGTGACAAAATAGGAGACTCTCTATCATCAAGATCATGGTGCTATTTTGAAGCACAAGTGTGGAAAAAGATAGTAGCAATTGTCCCTTCTCTCTTTCTCTCATTTTATTTTATTTTTTTGGTGGGCTTCTTTGGCCTCTTTTTTTGTTTGGGCCTCGCTGGCCTCTTTTATTTTTTGTAAAGTCCGGATACTCGTCCCAACTTTTGAGGGAGTCATATCCTCCATCATCCTTTTCTCTCATGGTACAATGCTCTATTAATGAAAAATCATCAAACTTCTATTTACTTATAACTCAAAGAAAAATAAATTACAACTCGATTCCTATGACAAGATAAAACTCTATATGCAATATGAAGTGATGATGCAAGTCATAGAAAAACTACATGGTGGAAGTTGCATGGCAATATATCTATGAATGGCTATGGAAATGTCATAATAGGTAGGTATGGTGGCTGTTTTGAGGAATATATGGTGTCTATTTTGAGGAAGGAGGGTTTGATGTACCAGCGAAAGTTGCGCGGTACTAGAGAGGCTAGCAAAGATGGAAGGGTGAGAGTGCATATAATCCATGGACTCACATTAGTCATAAAGAACTCACATACTTATTGCAGAAGTCTATTAGTCATCAAACAAAGCATTAGACGCATGCTCCTAGGGGAGAGGTTGGTAGGAGTTAACCATCGCGCGCTCCCGACCCTCACACAAAGGTCGACAATCATTAGACAAGTCATGCTCCGACTTTGTTACATAGAAGTTCACCATACGTGCATGCTACGGGAATCACAAGCTTTAACACACGCATATATTCATTTCAAAACTAATCACTAGCATGACTCTCATATTACCATCCCTATTATCTCAAAACTATATGCATGGAATCCAACTTCTCATAGTTGTTAATGCACTTAATATGAAAGTTTTTATTATATCCCTCTTTGATGCCATTATATTAAGACCAAATTAAACCTAAACAAATTACCATGCTATTATAAGAAACTCTCAAAATAATATAAGTGAGGAATGAGAGTTCAATAATATCTATAAAATATAACACCACTATGCTCTAAAAAGATATAAGTGAAGTACTAGAGCAACATTGCCTAGCTCAAAAGATATAAGAGAAGCATATAGAGTATTCTAACAAGTTCACGATTCAGCGTGTCTCTCTCTAAAGATGTGTGCATCAAGGATGATTGTGGCAAACTAAAAAAGCAAAGACTCATATCATACAAGACGCTCCAAACAAAACACATATCATGTGGTGAATAAAAATATAGCCTCAAGTAAATTTATCGATGGATTGAAGACGAAAGAGGGGATGCCTTCCGGGGCATCCCCAATCTTAGGCTCTTTGGTATCCTTGAATATGACTTGGGGTTCCATGGTCATCCCCAAGCTTAGCCTCTTGCCACTCTTTATTCCATAGTCCATCAAATCTTCACCCAAAACTTGAAAACTTCACAAGACAAAACTCAACAGAAAACTCATGAGATCCGTTAGTATAACAAAACTAAATCACCACTTTAGCTAATGTTGTGAACTCATTCTTTATTTATATTTGTGTAATACCTACTGTATTATAACTTCTCGATGACTCATACCCCCCGATACGACCCATAGATACATCAAAATAAGCAAACAACACAAAGAAGACAGAATCTGTCAAAAGCAGAACAATCTATAGAAATCTGTAAACTTAGAATACTTCTTGTACTGTAAAAATTCTGAACAATTAGGAAAACCAGGGCAATTTGTATATCAATACTGCGTAAAAATTTTAGATCAATTTGACGCTTTGAAAAATTCAGAAAACTCCCGGATTGAGCGCAAAAGTTTCTATTTTCTAGCAAGATCAAATCAACAACTAGCATAGATCACCCCAAAGGTTTTACTTGGCTCAAAAACTAATTTAAACACAAAAACTCAATTACTACAGAAGTAATAATCTGCCAAACACACCAAAACAGAAGCAAAAAACTGAAAGCAAAATAAAATTGGGTTGCCTCTCAACAAGCACTATTGTTTAACGCCCCTAGCTAGGCAAAACACAATAGATCTAGGTATTGTCATCTTTGGTAAACAATCCAAAATTTATCAATCCATCAAAAGATTTCCTAACTATATCCATCCTTTCCTCTATTTCTTTTCTAGTATAAGAAATTAAATCATGAAAGGGGATGTGCTTAGTGATTTTAACATTCATAAACCCGTAGCCTAGATCATCACCATAAATATCATCATATAACACATGTATCTTATTTCTAAGAGGTTCTTTGGTCATATTTTCAAGCAAATCATCCTCATACCCTTCCAAAATCCCCCTAGTAATCCGATCAAATTCCGCATAGGTTTCATGATATAGGGTGTGAGTTATTCCCGTGTAGGGAGCTCTATTCCTAAGATTTTCACTATAAGATTGATAGTCTCTAGATTCTAGGCTACGCAAGGTTTCTTTATCATGGAGGATTTGTTCAATAGGAGGGTGTTCAGCATCTTTATTATAGAAGGCAAAAATCTCCTTAGCTTCTTGTATGATGAAATCAAATTCTCGCATAAGGACAATAGTAGCAATCTTTTTAGCTTTAGGATGATTAAGATTGGGAAGTTCATAAAAAACTTTGTGCAAAGCGGGATGAATGTGCACAAATTTCCTTTCCAATTTTTCAATGAGCATGACAATAGCATCTGCATAACTATTCGTGCTAAGAAGAATAGAACTCTTATCATAGGTATTGTTCCCGTACAATCAAAGAATTCTTGAATAACACTCTTACCAATAATGTTTCCATCTCCAACTTGAATTTTTTTTAGTTTTAAGAAGAGATTCAGTTTCATGATCTAGAGAGAAAGATTCAAATTTTTCTTCAAGATTAGTACTCGTGATACCCCCAGATTTTCAGCGATAACCTCCCTTGTTTCGGACATGATGGCAAAGTGAGCAATAAAGCACACAAGCAAGAAGCAAAGAAGACGAAGGAAGAAGGGCGAATAAAAGGCAAATCTTTTTGAAAATTGTTTTAGAAGTGGGGGAGAGGAAAATGAGAGGCAAATGGAAAATAATGTAAATGCAAGAGATAAGTTTGTGATGGATACTTGGTATTCTTGACTTGCTATGTATCTCCCCGACAACGGCGCCAGAAATCCTTCTTGCTACTTCTCGAGCATGCGTTGGTTTCCCGTGAAGAGGAACGGTTTGATGCAGCAAAGTAGATAAGTATTTCCCTCAGTTTTTGAGAACCAAGGTATTAATCCAGTAGGAGATACAAGCGTGCCACCAATAGATATACGTGCACAAGGAATCAAACTCTTGCACCCAACGCTATAAAGGGGTTGTCAATCCCTTCACGATTATTTGCAAGGATGAGATCTAGTAGAGATAGATATAATAGGATGCTTGAACGGAAAGTAAAAGTAAAAGTAAAAACAATGAAGCAAATATTTTTGATGTTTTTGGTTTTAGATCTGAAAATATAGTATGGAAAATAGACTCGGGGGCCATAGGTTTCACTAGATGGCTTCTCTCATGATGGCCAGTATTACGGTGGGTGAACAAATTACCGTCGAGCAATTGATAGAAAAGCGAATAGTTATGAAGATATCCATGGCAATGATTATGCATATAGGCATCACGTCCGTGACAAGTAGACCGAAATGATTATGCATCTACTACTATTACTCCACAAATCGACCGACTCCTGCCTACATCTAGAGTATTAAGTTCACGAAGAACAGAGTAACGCATTAGGTAAGATGACATGATGTAGAGGGATAACCTCAAGCAATATGATGAAACCCCCATATTTTTACACTTGATACCAACAATACAATACGTGCCTCACTACCCCTACTATGTCACTGGGTGAAGACACCGCAAGATTGAACCCAAAAGTAAGCACTTCTCCTATTGCAAGAATTACCAATCTAGTTGGCCAAACCAAACCAATAACTCGAAGAGACTTGCAAAGATATGAAATCATGCATGTAGGAAGTCAGGAAAACTCAAATAATATTCATGGATAATCTGAACATAAACCCACAATTCATCGGATCTCGACAAACACACTGCAAAAGAGTATTACATCGGATAGATCTCCATGAAGATCATGAAGAACATGGTAAGAACATGGTATTGAGAAGCAAAGAGAGAGAAGAAGCCCTATAGTTACTAGCTATGGACTAGTAGGTCTGTGGTGAACTACTCACGCATCATCGGAGGGGCAATGGAGTTGATGTAGATGCCCTCCGTGATCGAATCCCCCTCCGGCAGAGTACCGAAAAATGCTGCAAAATTGGATCTCTCGGGAACGGAAGGTTTTGGCGGCGGAAAAGTGTTTTCGTGGCTCGTTCTGATAATGATTGAATATTTGGGTATTTATAGGCTGAAGATTAGGGTTAGGGGAGTTGCCAGGGGCCCACAAGCCTGCCCGGCGCGGGTGCCCCCCTGGCCGCGGCAAGCGGGCGTGTGGCTCCGTGGGAGCTTTGCTGCCTTGGTTCTCAAGTCTCGTGGCTTCCATATTTTCCAGAAAAAATCTTTCTGGAGATTTTATTCCGTTTGGACTGCGCTTAATATTCCTTATCTATGGAACTCAAAACCAAGGAAACAACAGAAACTGGCACTAGGCTCTAGATTAATAGGTTAATCCCAAAAATAATATAAATAGCATATTAATGCATATAAAACATCCAAAACAGATAATATAATAGCATGGAACAATCAAAAATTATAGATACGTTGGATACGTATCAGTCACCGGAGAGGTCAAGGACTTGATTCACGCACTCAAGCTCACCCACAAGGCTGCGGCTGCAGCGCACCCTCACGCTAGGGATGCCACGCGGGCCCCGAAGGACACTTTGGATGCTGCCGACACCGCGCCGGTAAAGAAGAAGAAGTTGTTCTCTCAGAGCCGAGCTGACATGAAGCAGGTGCTTGTAGGCGATGAGAGCGTTGGCCTCACCTTCACCATCAATGCTGGCCTCACTCTGGAGCAGGAAGAGGTGTTGGTGGCCTTCCTTCACGCAAACAAGCTTGTGTTTGTGTGGAGCGCGTCTAACCTGGTGGGGTCCTCGAGGGATGTGATTGAGAACCACCTCATGGTGTGCCCTAACGCACGTCCGATAAAGAAAAAGGCAAGGAGACAGGCTCATGACAAGCAAGCATTCATCGTACAGGAGGTCAACAAGCTAAAGGAAGCCGGGGTTATCTGAGTGGTGCAATACCTGGAGTGGTTGGACCACCTAGTGATCGTCCCGAAGAAGGGCGGGAAAGAGCGCATGTGCGTTGACTTCACGAACCTCAACAAGGCTTGCCCCCGGGACCTGTTCCCGCTGCCGCGTATCGACCAGAACGTGGACTCCACCGCCGAGTGCGACCTCCTGTGCTTCTTGGATGCCTTCTCTATCTACCATCAGATCAAAACGGTAGTGGAGGACGTCGATAAGACATCCTTCCTCACCACGTGCGGTGTGTTCTGCTACATGTGCATGCCCTTCGGTTTACGGAACGCAGGCCCAACCTTCCAGCGGTTGATACACATTGCTTTGGGGCCCAGCTCGGAAGGAATGACGAGGCCTACGTCAACGACATCGTGGTCAAGTCGCGAGAAGCCAAGACCCTGATCGAGGACCTGGAGGAGATATTCACCAGCCTACGGCGAGTGGTCCTGAAGCTGAACCCCGAGAGTTTGTCTTCGGGGTCCCGTCGGGCAATCTACTCGGTTTCTTGGTGTTGCACCAGGGGGGTTGAGGCCAACCCAGAGAAAGTCAAGGCTATAAGAAATATGAGTTCTCTCTAGACCATCAAAGAAATGTAAAAGCTAGCTGGTTGCATGACCTCCTTGGGGCGTTTCATCTCCAAGCTTGGCGAGCGTGCCTTGCCGTTCTTGAAGCTCATAAAGAGGAGGGGCCCCTTCGAATGGACTCTGGAGGAAGATGCGGCAGTCGAGGGTCTCAAGCACTACCTCACGAGCCCACCGGTAATGGTGGCGCCCCATCTATGGGAGCCCCTATTGCTGTACCTAGCAGCCACCCCACACTCCGCCAGCGCTCCGCTCGTGGCGGTCAGGGAGGAGCATGCCGACGCGTGCACAACACCCTCGGGAGTAGGCAGATCACCGGTAGAGAAGCAAGGTGACTCACAAGACGCCCTGAAGCCCCCTCCTCTCCAAGACGATGCTCCTGATGCCTCGGCCGCCTGAGCGACCCCAGAGGCACCAGGATCTCATGAAGTAGCCATGGAGCGGGGCGACACAGAAGACCACTCCCTCATCGAGCACCCGGTGTACTACGTCAGTACCATACTGTGGGACGCACACTCGTGTTATCCTATGCAACAAAAGCTCCTGCTTGCTCTTCTCATCACTTCAAGAAAGCCGTGCCACTACTTTCAGGCCCATCCCATCAAGGTAGTCTCTACGTATCCCTTGGAGAAAGTGTTGCGCAACCCCAATGCCATGAGGAGGGTCGCGGAGTGGAATATCGAGCTACAGACCTTCGAGTTAGAGTTTAGCATGACTAGCTCATTAAAGGAGCAGCTCTGGCGGACTTCATGACCGAGTGGACAGACGCCCCCGGTAGAGGGCTAGACGAGGGTGAGTCACTCACCCCCGGCGACGAGGCACCTAATGGCTCGACCATGCACTTCGACGGGGCCTTCGCGTCCAGGGGAGCAGGAGCCAGGGTTGTAGTCATCTCTTTGACTGGGGACAAGCTTTACTACGCCATGCAACTTTGCTTCCAGTGTGGCGAGAAGGTCTCCAACAACATTGCACAATATGAAGGCTTGATCGCCGGCCTCAAGGCCGTGCCGACCTTGGGAATTCTGTGCCTCACCATCTAGGGTGACTCCTAGCTCCTCGTCAACTTCTCCAACAAGGAGTACACACCCAAGGACGATCACATGGGGGCATACTTGGAAGACGTACGTAAGATTGAAAAGCGTTTTCAGGGCTTGGAGTTGCAGCACATCACGCGTGGTGCGAACAAGGAGGTACGTCGTGAGCCTCATGAGCTAGGCGTCTTCGAGGAACGTCTCTTCAAGTCATCCGCGACACCCCCGACCGAGGACCAGGCGCCATAGGGTGAGGTTTTACCCCTGGCACCGCCCTCGGGGCTCCGAGTTGTGGCCCGACATCAGGAGCTTGGCTAATCTTGGCGCTAGAGCCCCAAGCCGACGATTGGGCACAGGAGTTCCTCGCGTACCTGTTGGGGATATAACCCCATGGAAAGACCCGCCCAAGACGGGTCGGGTCACACCTGGCGGCTCATAGTCATGACCCTTAAGATGGGCCTGATGATTGAGGGAAATGCCACATGGCGACTTAACAGATGGGCCAATATGAAGGCCCGGAGACGGAAGATGGCGTGAGACCCGGCAGCGTGTGAGCCGCCCGGAGACGGCTTTCCCAAGAGGGCAAAGGCAGTTTGGAAACAGGGTCGAATACCTTGTATAAGTCGGTTTGGACTCTTGTAACCCCAGGGCCTCGACTTCCTATATAAAGGTGAGTCCCTAGGGCAGATTAGACAAAAACCAATTGATCGATAGCTAGGTCATGTGAATCCGCTCCCTTGTAATCAATACTCCATCAATATAACACAAAGCAGGATGTAGGCTTTTACCTCTTCCCGAGGAGCCGAACCTGGGTAAACTCGCGTCTCTTGTCCCGATCATCCCCTTTGAGTCCACCGCCTTAGCAATGGCCTCCAACCTATGTCTTCGGACATCTGTCGTGACAAAATCACGACAGTTGGTGCCAATCATGGGGCTAGCGCGTGATGGTGTGGAGTTCTCAAAGGGCTCTCTCCTAGGGATCGAGGGATACGCTGTTGGCATGATGACTAAGAGTCTCCATGACAAGCTCTATATTGACAATGGTGGGTGGGGACCGGAAGCCGACTCAATCGAGTACGGGCATCGGGTTCCCTTCGGCAAGGTTCACGTATTCATCGGTAAGATCGGCAGATCTATGCCCGGGTCGAACATCTGCATCGACCTCGTCGAGCTGGCCCGACATGCGCAACCCGCCCGTGCTCAACTCGGGCGGAGGAGCGTCTTCGTTTCCTTTTGTATAGGCTATTGGAGGATACTGGATCATTGGACTAGAATCGCTTGAAGCTGGAATCTCATCAGAAGTCTTATCCCATGCATCTAGTTCATCGTGATCGGAATTAGATATATAATGTTTGGCCTCGTGATGGAGAAAGCATTGCTCAAGCTTGGGGAGGCTTAAATCTATGATTCACACTTTCCCCAACCATGAGCTCTCAGGAGAGATGATTATACAAAACCTTTCTGCTCGACTTTCACATAATGATCAATTCATAGTCGATTGTTCTTCGTCTTGTTCCTACATGAAAAGAACTATTGAATTCAAATGGGATATTGTGGAAAGAATTAAATGCAACTCTCAAGATTGGTAACTCAACAAATATAAAGAGTCATGTAAAAGCTTTAATTTGATTGTGTTCAATCTTTAATGGAAATTGATACTTTTCATAATTTAGAAGTAAATATGGGCTTGACTCTGAGATAGTAGCTTCTTTCTATGAATCATTTGCTACTCATGTTGATCTCCTTGAGGAGAAGTTGTTTAAATTTCATTCACCTATTGAAGAATTATTATAGGAACCCATTAAGGTTAAGGAATAGAAAATTGTTTGCCATGTTGATCTAGTTGTGCCTACCCCTTACATTGAGAAACCACATTTTCCTGTTAGAATTAAGGAACATGCTAAGGCTATCACTATGGTTAAGAAAAGCTATATTAGAACACCCAAACCTTCTGAACAAATAAAGGTAGAACCTAATATTGCTATGGTTAAGGATCTCATAGTTGATAATATTGATGGACAAGTTATTTATTTCTATGATGAAGCTACTAGAATTGCAAAGCCTGTTAGAAACAAGTGAGATTAGCCAGATAAAGATAAACCAGTTATTGGCATGCCTGTTGTTTCTATTCAAATTGGAGATCATTGTTATGATGGCATGTGTGACATTGGTGCTACCTTATATCTAGAAATTATGAATGACATTGCACCTTCTGAGATTGAACACATTGATGTCACTATTAGACTTGCCAACAAAGACCCTATTTCAGCACTTGGGATTGTTAGAGATGGTGAGGTCTTGTGTACAAAAATTAAGGACCCTACTGTTGGTGTTCTAGGAACGGGGGTACCCAGACTTGCCTACCTGCGACCCACTTTAGAGCTCCGTACGGCCCAACACCGCTCCATTTATAGCAAGGCCCTCGCGAGAACCTCATGCTCGCGAGGAGAATGACCCCAAGACCCCCGGAAGGAGGAGCCCCCCAAGGTGGCCTCCTGAGTGGCGGAGATCTCTATGTAGCACTCAACCTCGGGAGGACAAGAATGGTGTATGGCGGCCAGGCGGGTACGTGCATGCGCAGAGGAGGCAGTTTCATCTTTGGTGCAATGCAGACAAAGGCGTATGCAAGTTTTAGAGGCATCCCACCAAAGGTTTCACTTTGGTGTAACAAGATCAAGACTACGAGCCCAGTAGGACAGATGTCATCACCGAGTCCACCTCTGCATCACCATCGGCTACTTTGCAGGTGAAGACGACCTTAATTCGGGATACAGATGTACTCCTTGTCCCCTTTCAAAATTGGCCGTTGTGGGATCCCTTCCCACCATTGCGATAAGTGAAGAGGACCCAGGCCACTATAAATAGAGAAGAGGCTTCCCCATAGGAAGGAGAGACTTAGAAGGATCAAACACCATTCAAACACCCTCGCGAGGTGAACCACCACTATACTAGTTCATCCACAAACCACCTCCTAGGGCAATCCACCAATGGCAGGAGTAGGGTTTTACGCTTCGCAGCGGCCCGAACCTGGGTAAATCCTCGTGTGTTAGTCTTCTTCCCGTGATCGCGTGAGTTCGTCGTGCCAAGCCATCAGGCTGTGAGTGTGAGGCTGGAGTTGAGGCCGGAGTTGGCGAGGATCTTCGCACATGCCCCTGGGATCGAATCTCCTTGGGTTTTGCGGAGCCCTAAATCCGACATTTGGTGCGCCAGGTAGGGGCTGGTCGAAGCTCCTCTATCCGCAGCTGCATTGACTACATGGCCGGCGTCGCCTCCAAACCCGAGCAGCCCATGGTGCATGGGAGCGCCCCAGTTCGTTTGGCCCACCCCGCGGTTGCATGCATCCGCGGCGGATCACAGACGCCTGCCTCGGCCGCTAGGTCATGTAGTTCCTCTGCCAGGCGAGCATGGTTCAACCATGGCTTGAGGCACCGCAGCCGCAAACGTGGTCAGAGGTAGACATCACCTTCGGCGGCGACGACCACCCCAGGACAACGGCCACCGTTGGTATGCTCCCCATGATGTGCACACCGACCATAAGCAATGTGACCGTCACCAAGGCAGGAGTAGGGTTTTACGCTTCGCAGCGGCCCGAACCTGGGTAAATCCTCGTTTGTTAGTCTTCTTCCCGTGACCACGTAAGTTCGTTGTGTCAAGCCATCAGGCTATGAGTGTGAGGCCAGAGTTGGTGAGGATCTTCACACATGCCCCTGACATCGAATCTCCTTGGGTTTTGCGGAGCCCAAAAACCAACATTTGGTGTGCCAGGTAGGGGTCGAGTCGAAGCTCCTCTATCTGCAGTTGCAATCAGGCCCAGATCCATCGACTACATGGCCGGCGTCGCCTACGAGACCGAGCATCACATGGCGCATGGGAGCGCCCCCGTTCGTCTGGCCCACCTTGCGGTCGCGTGCATCCTCGGCTGATCATAGGTGCCCGCATCTGGCCGCCAGGTCAAGCCGTTACTCCGCCAGGAGAGCGCGGTTCATCCACGACTTGAGGCCCCACAACCGCAAACGTGGCCATAGGTCGACATCACCTTCGGTCCGACGACGACCCCAGGTCAACGACCGCTGCCGATATGCTCCCCATGATGTGCACACCGACCATAAGCAACGTGGCTGTCACCAAGACCCACATCGACGGCAGGGCCGGCCTCATCGTCCTCTCGGTCGAAACCTTTGACACACTTCAGGTGCCCTATTGTCGGTGTCAAAACCGGCAAATCTTGGGTAGGGGTCCCGAATTGTGAAACTAGAATCAACTGTAACATGAGACAAAGGGGGCACTGATTTACCCAGGTTAGGGCCCTCCTATGGAGGTAATACCCTACATCCTGCTTGGTTGTATTGATGATATGGGGGGTTACAGAGTTGATCTATCTTGAGATCGAATAGCCAACTCTAGATGAGTTGTCCTGTCGATATGCCCTAAACCCCCTGACTTATAAAGACGCCGAGGATGCCTAGGGTTTACACATGGTCGGTCACATGCCGATGAGATAAACATGCCTAACTACGACTAATAACTTGGAGAGTACGCCACGGCTCCTCGAAGCTTCCATCTGGCATAGGTCATCTTTGATCTTTCGATGCTCACCTTGCGGCCCATACAGTCCGGCCCATAAACGATAGGTCGACTATCTAAGGACCCCCTAATCTAGGACTCCCTTAGTATCCTCTAGACTAGACTTCAACGCTGATATATACCCGGCCAATCTCCTTATGTCTTAGGCTTGCGAGGCGAGTACCTCATTCCTCTTTGTTCGGCAACCGACCAGTCTTCGATAAGATCCCAAGCATCGCGGGAGCATGTCCATTATAATAACCGCGCGTGTTCCTCTATTTTCACACGTCGTGGGGAGGCGAGTGGTCAGTGACTTTTACAATCTTACCCCTCCATAGCGGAAGCACCACCCATCTTATTAAACAAAATCGTGGCTCAGACCACATCCTCTTCTTCCTCATTGAAAGAAACCCCTAGCGGAAGCTCCATGAAAAACATGGCTAATGCCCCTAGCTCCTCCGCGCGCCCCTACAGCTCATGCCCAAGGGACTGGACCAGCTGCTCTGTTACACTCCTAAGGCTCCGCAACCTGGAGACCCAGGGGTATCTCCCTTCATCAGATCTGGCGGTGAATCGTGCTGGCCTATTTTCTTATGGAGATGAAGTTTTTGTCGAGCGTTTCCCCAATCCTAACAAGGGGGAATGCATATGCTTCATCTCCTTTCTCCTTTGTGGTCTTGGGTTTCCAATCCATCCGTTCATGAGGGGGTTGCTGGAGTTCTACGGGATCCAACTCCACCACCTTACTCCAGGGTCCATCTTACACATCTCGGGCTTCGTTGCTCTCTGCGAGATGTTCCTGGGGTGTGAGGTGCACTTTGATTTGTGGAGAAAATATTTTTGTCTCATCCCTCGAGCTCAGGACAAGACAATTTTGGAGGTCGGCGGAGCCGAAGTGTGCCACATAGCAGGGACGGGGTATCCGGCGGGCACAACGAAGAAATCTGAAGAATGGACTTCGGAATGGTTTTATATTGAAGACGTCCCCTGTTAGAGCCAACTCGGACAGGTCTTCCTGAATACTCCGACGCCCTCCTGAAGAAGAGATACAACTGGCGACCGAGGAGCTCGTCCCAGGAGGAAAGCGTCAAAGTGTGGCGCCTAGCAGCTCAGGTGTGGATGCTTGCCCACCACCAACTGACCATGATCGACATCATGGCCGCCGCCATCTCCCGGTGTGTGCAACCCCTTCAATAGAGGGTACACCCCTTGTGGCAATACAATGGGACGAGCGACACCACACGCTACCCCTACTTTGTCATTGGGTGAGGACACCGCAAGATTGAACCCAAAACTAAGCACTTCTCCCATTACAAGAATTACCAATCTAGTTGGCTAGACCAAACCAATAACTCGAAGAGACTTGCAAAGATATGAAATCATGCATATAAGAATTCATAAAAGACTCATAATATTCATGGATAATCTGAACATAAACTCACAATTCATCGGATCTCGACAAACACACTGCAAAAGAGTATTACATCGGATAGATCTCCATGAAGATCATGAAGAACATGGTATTGAAGAGCAAAGAGAGAGAGAAGAAGTCATATAGCTACTAGCTATGGACCCGAAGGTCTGTGGTGAACTACTCACGCGTCATCGGAGGGGCAATGGAGTTGATGTAGATACCCTCCGTGACCGAATCCCCCTTTGACAGATTACCGGTAATGGCTCCAAGATTGGATCTCTCGGGAACAGAGGCTTCTGGCGACGGAAAAGTGTTTTCGCGACTTGTTCTGATATGCAGACAATATTTGGGAATTTATGGGCCAACGATTAGGGTTAGGAGGGCTGCTATGGCCCCACAAGCCTACAGGGTGTGCCCTACCCCCCTGGGCGTGCCCCTAGGGCTTGTGGCCCCACGGTGTCTCTCCTTCCTTCGTCTCTAAGCTTGGTGGTTTCCTTCCGGTCCAGAAAAAGTCATTCCAAAGGTTTTATTCCGTTTGGACTCCGTTTAATATTCCTTATTTGCAATTCTCAAAAACAAGGAAAAAATAGAAACTGGCACTAGGCTCTAGATTAATAGGTTAGTCCCAAAAATAATACTCCCTCCGTTCCTTGATATAAGGTGTATACGTTTTTGAGAAAAAAATCCTAAATATAAGGTGTATTGCATTGCACCGCTCGTTTGGATATTTGTTTTAGGGATTTGATTACATTTCCTTTTATCACGCAAGCTCCTCTATTTTAGAATGTTAATTAGTCAGGTGTAATCTCGCACAAAACTTGTGAAATTTTCCCTCCATGTGCATTCTTTAATTTCCGTGCCAAAAACTATGCACCCTATATTTTGGAATGAAAATATCATATTAATGCATATAAAACATCCAAAACGGATAATATAATAGCATGGAACAATAAAAAATTATAGATACGTTGGAGACGTATCAGCATCCCCAAGCTTAATTCCTGCTCGTCCTCGAATAGGTGAATGATAAAAACAATTTTTTGATGTGGAATGCTACCTAACATATTTATCAATGTAATCTTTATTGTGGCATGAATATTTAGATCCGTAAGATTCAAAACAATAGTCTAATATTGACATAGAACAATAATACTTCGAGCACACCAACAAGGCAGTCGTGTCCTTTCGAATAACATGGCCTTAGAAAGTTATCCCTACAAAATCATATGGTCTGGCTATGCTCCATCTTCCCCACACAAAGTATCTAAATCATGCACAACCCTGATGAACAAGTCAAGCAATTGTTTCACACTTTTGGTGTTCTCAAACCTTTTCAACTCTCACACAATACAAGAGCGTGAGCCATGGATATAGCACTGTAGGTGGAATATAATATGGAGGAGGTGCAAGGAAAAAGGGAGAAGATAGTCTCACATCAACTAGGCGTGTTAACGGGCTATGGAGATGCCCATCAATAGATATCAATGTGAGTGAGTAGGGATTTCCATGCAACAAATGCACTTAGAGCTATAAGTTTATGAAAGCTCAAAAAGAAAACTAAGTGGTCGTGCAAGATGAATATCCACTAGTTATATGAAAGTGACAAAATAGGAGACTCTCTATCGTGAAGATCATGGTGCTAATGAAGCACAAGTGTGGAAAAAGATAGTAGCAATTGTCCCTTCTCTCTTTCTCTCATTTTTTTATTTTGGTGGGCATATTTGGCCTCCTTTATTTTCTTTTGTTTGGGCTTCGCTGGCCTCTCTTTTTGTAAAGTCCGGATACTCATCCCAACTTGTGAGGGAGTCATGGCTTCCATCATCCTTTTATATCATGGTACAATGCTCTATTAATGAAAATCATCACACTTTTACTTACTTATAAATGAAAAAAAGAAAATTACAACTCGATACCTATGACAAAGTATGACTCTATATGCAAGATGAAAGTGATGGTGCATGTCATGAAAAACTACATGGTGGAAGGTGCATGGCAATATATCTCGGAATGTCTATGGAAACACCATAATAGGTAGGTATGGTGGCTGTTTTTAGGAAAATATATGGTGGCTGTTTTGGGGAAGGAGGGTTTGATGTACCGGCGAAAGTTGCGCGGTACTAGAGAGGCTAGCAAAGATGGAAGGGTGAGAGTGCGTATAATCCATGGACTCAACATTAGTCATAAAGAACTCACATAATTATTGCAAAAGTATATTAGTTATAAAAAAAAGAATTAGACACATGCTCCTAGGGGAGAGGTTGTTAGGAGTTAACCATCGCGCGCTCCCGACCCTCACACAAAGGTTGACAATCATTAGACAAATCATGCTCCGACTTCGTTACATAACGGTTCACCATACGTGCATGCTACGCGAATAACAAACTTTAACACAAGTATTTCTTCCAATTCATAAAAAATCACTAGCATGACTCTCATATTACCATATCTATTATCTCAAAGCTATATGCAAGGAATCAAACTTCTCATAGTATTCAATGCACTTAATATGAAAGTTTTTATTGTATCCCTCTTGGATGCCCATTATATTAGGACTAAATTCATAACCTAAACAAATTACCATGCTGTTTTAAGAAACTCTCAAAATAATATAAGTGAGGAATGAGAGTTCAATAATTTCTCTAAAATATAACACCACCAGGCTCTAAAAAGATATAAGTGAAGCACTAGAGCAACATTGCCTAGCTCAAAATATACAAGTGAAGCACATAGAGTATTCCAATAAATTCAAAATTCAGCATGTCTCTCTCAAAAGATGTGTGAATCAAGGATTATTGTGGAAAACTAAGAAGCAAAGACTCATATCATACAAGACGCTCCAGGAAAAACACATATCATGTGGTGAATAAAAATATAGCCTCAAGTAAATTTACCGATGGATTGAAGATGAAAGAGGGGATGCCTTCCGGGGCATCCCCAAGCTTAGCCTTTTTGGTATCCTTTAATATGTCTTGGGGTGCCTTGGGCATCCCCAAGCTTAGGCTCTTGCCACTTTTTATTCCATAGTCCATGAAATCTTCACCCAAAACTTGAAAACTTCACAACACAAAACTCAACAGAAAACTCATGAGATATGTTAGTACAAGAAAAATAAATCACCACTTTAGGTACTATTGTGAACTCATTCTTCATTTATATTAGTGTAATACCTAGTGTATTCTAACTTTTCCATGGCTCATACCCCCCGATACAAACCATAGATACATCAAAATAAGCAAACAACACAAAGAAAATAGAATCTATCAAAAACAGAACAGCCTCTAGCAATTTATAGACTTCGAATACTTATAAAACTCTAAAAATTCTGAAACATTATTAAAATCAGGGAAATTTGTATATCAATCTTTTGTAAAAATTTCAGATCAATTGGACTCTGTCAAAAATTTAGAAAATTCCTGGACTGAGCGCAAAAGTTTCTGTTTTTCAGCAAGATCGAATCAACAACTACCATAGATCACCCCAAAGGTTTTACTTGGCTCAAACACTAATTAAAACACCAAAACACAATTGCTACAGAAATAATAATGTGAAAAACACACCAAAACAGAAGCAAAAAAACAGAAAGCAAAATAAAATTGAGTTACCTCCTAACAAGAGCTATTGTTTAACGCCCCTAGCTAGGCAAAACGCAATAGATCTAGGTATTGTCATCTTTTGTATGCAATCCATAAGTAGCATGCTTGCGAACCCTAGGAGATTACTTGGTTATATCAATAATCATACTCGTACGCAAAATTCAAGAAATTCTTTGGTAGCAATAGGTTCCTGAACAATATTGATAAAGTTAGGGTGAACACTCATCATCTTAAGGTCTTCATTCCATTTACTAGAGGATTCACCCTTATTCTTGGGAACGTAAACAAACTTGGCAGCCTTAAAAATAGGAAATTTTGGAGTGGTTTGAACAGCAGCAAAAGCGGAACCCAAGTTGGTGAAAATGTCCTCTAGCTTTCCTATTCTAAAGGAATCTTGGTCCAATTTTTCATTAACTATGGGTTCCTTTTCCCCTAGGGTTTTTAGAGTAACTCCTACCTTAGATCCATATTGTGTGATATGATTATGGATCTTTTTATTCAAGTTTTCAATGATCTCTATAGTACCAACTTTATTTTCAATGATATCTAGCCTTCGCATAACATGTTCCAAAGTTAAGATTGTTTCATTAACCATGAGAGGGGGTGAGCCTATCAAATTTATCATAGCATTATAGGAATCAAAGGTATTGCTTCCCAAGAAATTCCCTCCCATAATGGTATCCAATACATATCTATTCCAAGGATAAACACCCACATAAAAATTGCAAAGGAGAACGGTAGTAGATTGCTTATGAATGGATCTATTTTGAGCATTGCAAATTCTATACCAAACATCCTTTAAGTTTTCCCCCTCCCTTTGGTTAAAATTAAGAACTTCATTCTCGGGAGTAATAGCGATAGTAGCAAGGCTAGCCATGAGTTTGAGTGATCTAACACACAAGCAAGCAAAAAGCAACCGAAATGATGAACGAAAAAGGGCGAATAAAAAGGAAAATCTTTTTGGTATTTTCTGAAAATTGTTTTAGAAGTGGGGGAGAGGAAAACGAGAGGGAAATGGAAAATAATGTAAGTGCAAGTGATGAGTTTGTGATGGGTACTTGGTAGGCATGAGGTAGATGTCCCCGAAAACGGCGCCAAAAATCCTTCTTGCTACTTCTCGAGCATGCGTTGATTTCCGTGAAGAGGAACGGGTGATGCAGCAAAGTAGATAAGTATTTCCCTCAGTTGTTGAGAACCAAGGTATCAATCTAGTAGGAGGAACAAGCAAGTCACCAATGGATGCACCTACACAAACAATCAAACTCTTGCACCCAATGCTATAAAGTGTTTTTGTGGCTCGTTCTGATATACAGGGAATATTTGGAATTTATAGGCCGAAGATTAGGGTTAGGAGGGCTGCCGTGGGCCCACAAGCCTGCAGGGCGCGCCCTACCCCCTGGGCGCATCCCTAGGGCATGTGGCCCCATGGTGGCTCTCCTGCCTTGGTCTCCAAGCTTGGTGGATTCCTTCCGGTCCAGAAAAAATCATTCCGAAGGTTTTATTCTGTTTGGACTCTGCTTAATATTCCTTATCTGCAATTCTTAAAAACAAGAAAAAAACAGAAACTGGCACTAGGCTCTAGATTAATAGGTTAGTCCCAAAATAATATAAAATAGCATATTAATGCATATAAAACATCCAAAACAGATAATATAATAGCATGGAACAATCAAAAATTATAGATACATTGGAGACATATCATTGGCCGCCGCACTTGCCGACGTGTAGAAAGGAGAGCAAGAGGACTTTGTTCGGCGGGCAACCAAGGAAGGACATTCGGCCCACAATCCTATCGAATGGGTAAGCTTTTCACTTTCTAACATGAACATAGTTCGGGCTTTCTGTTTGGCACTTTATTTGATCGCAGCCTTGCGTGAAAAGGAATGGAGTTTCATCAAAACAATTAACTGTCCGGCTCCTCGGCCCGAGAACCATTCACGCGACAATGATCCGGGTTTCAACGAGGACCCGGATCTTCTACTTGACTCTAAAGATGGAGTCTATCTCCAGGATTGCATCGACCAATCCTTGGTGGCTATCATAGTCGATTACCCTGGGTCATTCTCCATCCCTGCGACGAGCAAGAAGAAAGGCTCGTCCCTCATGAGGCCAGCTACCAACAGTGCCCTGATAACCCACAAGTGTAGGGGATCGCAACAGTTTTTGAGGGTAGAGTATTCAACCCAAATTTATTGATTCGACACAAGGGGCAGCAAAGAATATTTTCAAGTATTAGCATCTGAGTTGTCAATTCAACCACACCTGAAAGACTTAATATCTATAACAAAGTATTCAGTAGCAAAGTAATATGGTAGTAATGGTAACAGTGGCAAAGTGATAGTAGCAGTTTGTAGTGATTGTAACAGTAGCAACAGAAAAGTAACTTAGCGATGATCAATATATGGAAAGCTCGTAGGCAATGGATCAGTGATGGATATTATGTCGGATGGCATTCATCATGCAACAGTTATAACATAGGGTGATTCAGAACTAGCTCCAATTCATCAATGTAATGTAGGCATGTATTCCGTATATAGTCATATGTGCTTATGGAAAAGAACTTGCATGAGATCTTTTGTCCTACCCTCCCATGGAAGCAGGGTCCTATTGGAAACTAAGGGTATTAAGGCCTCCTTTTAATAGAGAACCGGACCAAAGAATTAGCACTTAGTGAATACTTGAACTCCTCAAACTACAGTAATCACCAGAAAGAATCCCAGTTATTGTCACCCTGGGGGATGCGGATCATAACTCGTAATAGGTGTATACAACTTGCAACATATGATCAAGAACACGCTCATATTCATGAAAACATAATAGGTTCAGATATGAAATCATGGCACTCAGGCCCTAGTGACAAGCATTAAGCATAGCAAAGTCATACCAACATCAATATCAAAACATAGTGGATACTAGGGATCAAACCCTAACAAATTTAACTTGATTACTTGATAGATCTCATCAAACCCATCACCGTCCAGGAAGCCTATGACGAGATTACTCACGGACGGTGGGGAGCATCATGGAATTGGTGATGAAGGATGGTTGGTGATGACGAAGGCATCGATTTCCCCTCCCTGGAGCCCAAAACGGACTCCAGATCTGGTGTCCCGAGGAAGAACAGGCAATGGCGGCGGCTTTGTATCGTGAAATGCGATGAACTCTTCTCTCTTATTTTTTCTCGACCAATAGGGTTATATGGAGATGGCAAGGAGTTCAGAGGAGCCACGAGGGCCCCATAAGCCTGCTAGGCGCGGCCAGGGGGGTGGCCACACCTAGCAGGCTTGTGGCATGCAGGTGGCCTCCTCTGGTTACTTCTTGCACTAGTATTTTTTATTAATTCCAAAAATATTGTTCGTAAATTTTCAGGACGATTCGAGAAATTTTATTTCTGCACAAAAATAACACCAAAGCAATTGTGCTGAAAACAACGTCAGTCCGGGTTAGTTCCATTCAAATCATGCAAATTAGAGTCCAAAACAAGGGCAAAAGAGTTTGGAAAAGTAGACATGTTGGAGACGTATCAACTCCCCCAAGCTTAAACCTTTGCTTGTCCTCAAGCAATTCAGTTGATAAACTAAAAGTGATAAAGAAGAACTTTTACAAACTCTATTTGATCTTGCTATTGTAAATATGTCTAACTTATGATCAGATTTTTAGCAAGGATTATAGACTAACCACATTCACAGTAACATTTAGGTCTCACATTTACTCATGTCAATAGCATAATCAGCTAGTAAGCAATAATAATAAGTCTCGGATGGCAACAATTCTATCAAAACAATCACGATACAATATGACATAATGGTATCTTGCTAGCCCTTTCTGAGACCGCAAAACATAAATGCAGAGCACCTCTCGAGAACAAGGACTGACTAAACATTGTAATTCACGGTGAGAGAGATCCAGTCATGCTCATACTCAATATCAATTAATAGCAAGGCATACAAATGACAATGGTGCCCTCTAACTAGTGCTTTTTATAAGAGGATGATGACTCAACAATAAACTAAATGGAAAGACCCTTCACAGAGAGAAGAATTGATTTGCAGAGGTGCCAGAGCTCAACCTTTTAAAACAGAGATAGGTAATGATTTTGGAGTAGTATGCTTTCATTGCTCACACAACGACCCAAAGGTTTTCAATATCTTCCATGCTAGATACATTATAGGCGGTTCCCAAACAGAATGGTAAAGTTTTTACTCCCCCTCTACCAATCAATCACACTCCACGGCGGGCCGAATTCACGGGTACCGTCCATACAAACACAGTTCTGGGGGAGTTTTGTTTAATTATATTTTGCTTTCTATTTAGAGCATGGAACATGGCATCCCGATTACCAGCCACTTTCTTGTTAATGATAGTGAATCAACACACATCGTGAGAATAACTCACCTAGCATGGAAGATACTAACAGCCCCTAGTCGCCACATGAGTGATTTGGGCATACAAAACGGAAAGTTTATTTGAAGGTTTAAAGTTTAGCACATGCAAATTTACTTGGAATGACAGGTAAATACCGCATATAGGTAGATATGGTGGACTCATATGGAGCAACTTTGGGTTTATTGAGATGGATGCACAAGCAGTATTCCCACTTAGTACAAGTGAAGGCTAGCAAAAGACTGGGGAGCGACCAACTAGAGAGCGACACAGCCATCAACATGCCTTGAGATTAACCAACATTGAATGCAAGCATGAGTAGGATATAATTCACCATGAACATAAATTTCGTGGAGGCTATGTTGATTTGTTTCAACTACATGCGTGAACATGTGCCAAGTCAAGCTACTTGAACCATCCAGAGGAGGATACCATTCTATCATACTTCATCACAGCCATTTTAATGCGCATGTTGGCACTCAAGACGAACCATTATACACTATTAGCTAATCAAGCATAGCATGAATAACTATAATCTCTAATTATAATTGCAAGCATGTTCAACCCATAATGTACTGAATTTGGAACGATGAGCTAATCATATTTACAAAAGCAATATAGGTTGAGTTCATACCAGCTTTTCTCCATATCAATCTTTTCATCAAATATCATCATTATTGCCTTTCACTTGCATGACCGAATGATGTGAATAATAATAAGAGTGCACGTGCATTGGACTAAGCTAGAATCTGCAAACAATGAACCAAAGGAGAAGAGAAGGCAATATGGGCTCTTTGTAAGATAAACAATAATGCATATGAGAGCCACTCAACACGTCATCGTGATCTTCTCCTTACGACCCAAAGAAAAGAAAGGAAAATTATTTCCACGGGAAAGCTCCCAACAAGCAAAAAGAACAACAAGAAATCTTTTTGTGTTTTCTCTTTAGTGCTACAACTAAGCAACTAGGAAATAAAGCTAGAACTAATTTTTTGTATTTTCCTCAAATTTAATTAAACACACAAGAAGAAAGCATAAAGAAGAAAATAAACTACCATGGATAGTACAATGAAAAAGTATGAACACCGACAACTGAAATAAGTGTGTGAACATGAATGTAATGTCGGTGAGAAATACATACTCCCCCAAGCTTAGGCTTTTGGCCTATGTTGGTCTAGGGCCATGGCTGGAAATAAACTTCTCCGGGATACTCCAGAGGACACTGAGGGTTCCACTGATTAGCGACCTCCAATGGCTCCCACTGAAAGACCAGGACCTGATATGGATCAAGGGCCAGTGCCTGCTCGGGTGCTAGAGGTTGCGACAAACCCCAATATCGGTAGATGTCATCGGGCATAATAGTGTACCTGCCTGAATGAATATCGAAGAGAGAAGAAGCAGGCATAGTAATAATCTCACAAGTACCCTGACTAAATTCTAAATTGTAAAGCAACCTCCTATCATCATTGTTTTTAATAAAATCATGGGCTACCATACGATCGTAATCTAAGAACTTCGTGGGTATCAGCCTCTCATCTTTCTCATGAAGCCTAAATGGTATCTCAAAATGTTTGGCTAAACGAGATGCATAGATACCTCCGAATATGGGCCGCTTCGAACGGTTGATGTTCAACCATTGGGCCACCATAGAGCCCAGACTGAAGGTACTATTGGCGAGTAAAGCATGACACGAAATAGCGAGGCCAGGGGCACTAAGGCTTCCACTCTCCTAGTGACCAACTAAACATCTTCCCGCAAATAATGAATAATAGCGTAGCAACGAAAATGTAAACTAGCTGCTCTTGCCTTTGACACGCCTCTTTCTTCTCCGACAGTGACTATGACAATAAAATCTTGCATGTCTCGAGGACGTGGTTCCCTGATGCTGCCCTCATAGGGTATCTTGCAAACTTTGCAAATATCATAAATGTTCATTTTCTTAGGCACATCATATAAGTGAAATTCTACTGTAGGAGGGTCTTCCCTAGGATGAAAGTGAAAATTTTGCACAAAGGTATCGTTGAGGAAGTCGGTGATGCCTGCATTCTTGGCCAAATAATAGAAATCTTCATAAATTTCGGACGCCCTCAAGAATGTGTCACAGCCATTCACATGGTCGGATTTCTACGACACGAGGAAGATTATATTTGGGTTTCTCCTTCATTTCATTTTCATCTTCCTTAGAACCCTGGCTTGAAGAACCTCTTAGTAACGTTCTCAACATTTCTAAAAAATTCTGAAATTTTTAGAGAACTAAAATGAAGGTGAACAAAACTCAACAAAACTCATAGCAACTACTCCCTCAAGTGCCTAGAGACTATATCATGCATCAAAACTACTTGGGACCATATAAATTTGACATGCAAGCTCAAGAACAAGGTCACCATAACAGCAAAAGTTTGCAATATATAAGTCACTAGAACAAAAACTAATTGGACCATTGGAGGAGTCACATATCGATGAGCAATCCCCTAAAACTGTTTTGCAAATGGAGCTTTGAGCAAGGAGATCGAAAATGGTAGCGAGATGAGCTAGAACACGGGTTTGAGCAATGGTGAGATTTTTTCTGGAGGAAGATGAAGTGAATGGGTGCTGTAATAAGTGGAGGGGGCACTGGGGACCCACAATAAACAAGGGCGTGCCCAGGGGGGGTGGCCGCGCCCTGCAGTCTTGTGGCCCACTGGTGCAGCCCCCTGTTGCATTCTCAGTGCCAAAAATTCTTAAATATTCCAGAAAAAATCATACTAAATTTTCAGGGAATTCTTGGAACTTTTATTTTCAGGTAATTTTCTATTGCACAAAAAACTCAGAAAGCAGAAAAATGATAGCATTTTCACTTAATTTCATCTAGGCAACAGAAAGTAAAAGTTGGGTGCAGGAAGTTGTGCTTTCTAAATTCGTCCAGCTCATGCTTATCAAAAGGAATCTATCAATAAGGCTGATCAAGTCTTATTAACAATCTTCTTTCGAATAACATGAAACCGAAGAATTTTTGAAAAACACTAAGTTACCTCAATGGGGATATGCATTTCCCCAACAATAAGTATATCATATTTCTTCTTGATAGTAGGAAGAGGGAACTCAAAGTCTCCAATAATAACCGTTGGAATTTTTTCAATAGAGTTGATACTATGAACTTGAGGTTGTTTCTTCGGAAAGTGTACCGTATGCTCATTACCATTAATATGAAAAGTGACATTTCCCTTGTTGCAATCAATAAGAAACCCTGCAATATTCAAGAAGGGTCTACCAAGGATGATCGACATATTGTCGTCCTCGGGAATATCAATAATAACAAAGTCCGTCAAGATAGTAGCATTTGCAACTATGACAGGTACATCCTCACAAATACTGATAGGTAGAGCAGTTGATTTATCAGCCATTTGCAAAGAGATTTCACTAGGTGTCAACTTATTCAAATCAAGTCTACGGTATAAAGATAAAGGCATAACACTATAACCAGCTCGAAGATCACATAAAGCAGTTTTAACATAATTTCCTTTAATAGAGCATGGTATAGTAGGTACTCCTTTATCTTCTAGTTTCTTAGGTATTCCACCTTTAAAAGTATAATTAGCAAGCATGGTGGAAATCTCAGCTTCCGGTATCTTTCTTTTATTTGTCACAATATATTTCATATACTTAGCATAGGGAGACATTTTCAAAATATCAGTCAAGCGCATATGTAAAAAGACAGGTCTAAGCATTTCAGCAAAGCGCTCAAAGTCCTCATCATCCTTTTTCTTGGATGGTTTAGGAGGAAAGGGCATGGGTTTCTGAACCCATGGTTCTCTTTCTATACCAAGTTTCCTAGCAATGAAGTCTCTTTTATCGTATCTTTTATTCTTAGGTTGTTGGTTATCAAGATCATCAGCAGGTTCAATCTCCACATCATTATCATTACTAGGTTGAGCATCAACATGAACATCATTATTAATGTTATCACTAGGCTCATGTTCATCACAAGATTGTGTCTTAGACGTATCTATAACAGGTTCTCTTGGGGATATAACCCCGTGGTGAGACCCGCCCAGGTGGGGTCGGGTCATACAAGGCGGCTCGTAATCCAGACTAAGGCAGATGGGCCTAGAGACGAGAGTCTAGACATATGGCGGTTTACCAAGATGGGCCAAGGCAAGGCCTAGACGAGAGAAGGCATGAAGACCCGGGCGGTTGAGCTGCTCGGAGATGTCTTGCCCAGGAAGGCAAGGCGACATAGAGATAGAATCAGACACGTTGTAGGAGTCGGTGTGAGACTTGTAATCCGTGGTCTTGGCCTCCTATATAAAGCCAGAGACCTGGGGCGACTTAGAGAGGAACCAACTAATCGAGAACTAGGTCAAGCGAATCCGCTCCCTTGTAATCGATACTCCAATCAATACAACGCAAGCAGGACGTAGGCTTTTACCTCCTCCGAAGGGGCTGAACCTAGGTAAACTCGTGTCCTTCGTCCCAACCAACCCCTTTGAGTCCATCACCTTAGTGATGGCCTCGAACTTAAGTCTTCGGACATCTGCCGTGACAAAACCACGACAGTTGGCGCCCACCATGGGGCCAGCGCTCGGTGGTGTTGAGTTCTCAAAGGGCTCTCTTCTAGGGATCGAGGGGTACGTTGTCAGCAGGATGAACAAGTGTCGCCGCGGCCGACTCTACAATCGACGACGCCGGCTGGGGCCCTGAGGCCGACTCTGTCGAGTACGGCTTCCGAGTCCCCATTGGTGGAATCCATGTTTTCATTAGCAAGGTCGGCGGATCTACACCCGGGCCGGACGTCTGCACCAACATTGTCGAGCTGGCTCGGTGCACGCAAGCCGCTCGACCCATGCAACCCGCTCGATGCGTGCAACCCGCTCGTGTTAACCCGGGCAGGAAGCATGTCTTCGTCGGTTTTACTCAAGGCGCGGATCTTGAGGGGTCCATGTCACAAGAAACTCTCGTCTGTTCAGAGGATGAATTTTGGAGCGGAGAGACGGAATCAATCTAGTCGCTTCACGATGGCAGGCTCGGGGGCTATGACAAGCTTTACCCCAAGTCGGAGTATCATGAGTCGGAGGACCATGGGCTGCTGATGCATGCGGCCGTCTTCATAGAAGGTTCAGCACCAGGCACGAGCAGTACATCCACTGGGGCAGCCGGGTCTGGGGCTGACCCGCCGCTGACTCAAGTTATCCTGGATCTATGAGCTCACAGCCCTGATGGAAACCGAGGTCACGGTAGAGAATCAAGCCGCCCGGAACGCAAAAGTCGCATGGCTAAAGGACCAGATGACTGAAGTCAAACAAGGGATCAGTGTGCTGAAGGCTCAGATGGACGTAGAGGTAGAGCTCCTTAGGGCGAATGCTTTCCGCCTTGAGCTGGAGGAGCAATCTGCAGCGGCGGTTCAGCGGATGAGCCATCAGTCCCGCTTGCTAGAACAGTTCGATGCCAGGAATCTTTTTAACACTCCGGGGACGGGACGGACCGTCGAAGCACCGGAGATTCGGACGGTGGCTCGACAGCAGCGCCCTGACCCGCCCCGACGGAACCAGCCCTCACCAATGGCTTTCCCAACGCCAGCGGGTCACTATTCAAACCTGGCACACAACATGGTGGCGGCGGCAACCCAGCTCGGTACGATTCCTATCCAGGACGAGGCGCCCTTCACAGAAGAGATGCGAAACGCTATTGGATACCTACAGACGGCGATGGCCCAGCAGGAGTAGTACACCTACAACCGGATTCGTGTCACTCAACCCCATCCCCAGCCGTAGCTTCAGCCGGCGTTATGAGTCGCCGGTGGTTTATAGGAGTGATCAACACCGAGACCCGCCACGAGACGATCAGGCGGTTCTGGATGCTCAGGCGCAGGTGAACCGAGCGAGGGGACAGTGTGAGGCAGCCGCTCTGGCGGCGGCGGCGGCTCGCCAAGAACCAGCACCTTCCATCTCGGTAGGAATAGGGGTAACCACCAGGGCCGTGGGAGTGTCGTGCCTAGTACCGGCTTTGCGGAACGAGCGTCTGCCAAAAGATTTCAAGGGCCCTCGCAAGGTCCCGAATTACACCGCGGACCTGCCTCCAGAGGCGTGGATTGAGAGCTATGAGCTGGCGATGGAGATGTTAGACGTCAACGATGCAGTATGTGCCAATATTTTATTATGATGCTGGAAGGGCCAGCTCGCATGTGGTTAAAGGGTTTACCACCCAACACCATTAATTCCTGGGCCGAGTTAAAAGCGAAATTCATCAAAAACTTCCATGGGACGTGCAAGCAAGCCATGACGATTGTGGATTTGGATCATTGCATGCAGCAAGAGAATGAGTCGGGTCATCATTGGGTCCGACGGGTTTCAACCGTCATCCACTCGTCTGAACAGATTACGAGGGGTCAAGCAGTTTTTATTCTGGAGAAGAATTGCCACTTTATGCCTCTAAAGCAGAAGCTTGGCCGGCTCAAGCGCTCGTGTTAGGACATGGGGGAGCTCATGGAGGCTCTCAAGAAGTACGCCGACTCTGACAGTATGAAAGATCTAGTCTCTGACGAGGAGAAGCCCAGTCAGAGCAAGAAGAGTAACAATGGCAAGGGTCCGGTAGGCAATGGCAACCATGACAAGAGGAAGAATCCAGATGGCGGGTCAGAACTTGTGGCCAACGCCAGCACCGGGAACAATTGTGCTAAGGGAAATTGGAACTTCAAACAACCCTTTAACAAGGGTAAAACTCCTTTCAATTTGGAGGAGATGCTCAACAAGCCTTGTCCGGAGCACAGCCGACCCGATAGGGCGGCGGGTCACACTTGGAGGAATTGCCACATTGTGCAGAAGTTTCGAGACTACAGTCTGCGGCAGCATAACAACAACGGTGGTGGCCCGCCAGGCGGCTCAGGGCCGGGCGGGTCAGGAGCCGGCTCAGGTTCTGGCAGTTCAAGATCCGGCTATCAGGGCTAGGGCCATCAAGGAGGGCATCAACAACAATCTGGTGGCAATAATAAGCAACAAGGTAACCAGTCTGGGTATCAGAGTAACCCAAAGCAGCTCAGTTTGGGTCAGTATCATGTTTTTACAACCAACCTTAACAGGCGAGATCAGAAGCTGCGCAAGCGAGCGGTTAGTGCGATTACGCCGGCTATCCCACAATACTTGAAGTGGTCCGAGTATGACATAACTAGGTGCAGAGAGGATCACCCGCCGCGTGTAGACGACCCGGGGCGACTGGCTTTGGTAGTTGCCCCCCAAGTCGGAGGATATGTGTTTGGCCTTCCTCGACGGTCTTTCATGGTGTGGTACCTGGCAAGTCAGCTTATCCAGTGGGTAAGATCTCTTTGGAAGTCGCCTTTGGTGATGAGTACAACTATAGGGTGGAGACCTTGTGTTTTGAAGTGGTCAAGATCAAAAGTCCATATCATGCTCTATTTGGACATCCGGCTTATGCCAAGTTCATGGCTAGGCCTTGGTATGTCTATTTACAGCTCAAGATGCCGGGTCTAAACGGGATGATTACAGTCCATGGTGACCGGGAGACGGCTATTGAGTGTGAGGAAGGAGATGCAGCTTATGCAGAGTCGAGTTGCGCAGAAGCAGATCTCAAGTTTTATAATGAAAATGTTGACCCGGAGGACACGACTCCCCTCAAAAAGCCCACCACAGAATCTGAGCCGCCCCTCAAGTTTTCGGCGGATGACACCAAGCTAGTGGATTTTACTCTGGGCGACTCATCTCACCAGTTTACTATTGGGGCCCATATGGATCCCAAATAGGAAAGCGCGCTCATCGAATTCATCCGTGAGAATCGGAACATCTTTGCGTGGAAGCCGTCTGACATGCCAGGTGTACCGAGAGAGTTTGCTGAGCACCACCTTAATGTGGATCCTAAGTTTAAACAGATCAAACAATTCCTATGGAGGTTCAATGAAGAGAGGCGCAAGGCCATCGGGGAAGAGGTGGCCCGGCTTCTGACAGCGGGTTTCATCGTCGAAGTGTTCCACCCAGAGTGGCTTGCCAACCCGGTGCTAGTTCTTAAGAAGAATTGCACATGGCGGATGTGTGTGGATTACACAGATCTTAACAAAGCCTATCCGGCTGACCCGTTTGCTCTCCCACGCATTGACCGGATCATCGATGCAACGGCGGGTTGTGAGAGTTTATGTTTCCTGGATGCTTATTTTGGGTATCATCAGATCAAGATCGCAGCCAAGGACCAAGAGAAGACAGCTTTCATCACGCCTTTTGGTGCCTTCTACTATGTGTCGATGCCTTTTGGGCTCAAGAGTGCCCAGGCGACTTATCAGCATTGTGTGCAAAATTGTCTTCACAACCAAATTGGGAGCAACGTTCATGCATACGTGGATGACATTGTGATTAAGTCCAGGAAGAAGGAGACTCTGCTTGATGACCCGAATGAGACTTTTGACAACTTACGGGTCTACAAGATGATGCTTAACCTGGCTAAGTGTGTTTTCGGTGTTCCTGCAGGCAAGCTCTTAGGATTTCTAGTCTCTGAGTGTGGCTTCGGTGTTCCTTGTCTGAGTCGGCATGCATCAATGATGTTCAGCGCCTGGCGAGATGGATCACTGCGTTAAGCCGGTTGATAAGCCGCCTTGGTGAGAAGGCCATCCCTTTGTACTAGATGAAGAAGATAGACAACTTTGTCTGGAGTGCGGCGGCGGGTGAAGCGTTTGAGGCCCTCAAGAGGCAGCTCATAGAGCCACCAGTCTTAGCGGCTCCGGCTGAGAAGGAACCTTTGCTCTTATACGTGGCAGCTAATAATAGGGCAGTCAGCACCGCGATCGTTATTGAGCATAAGGAGGCAGGGAAGGAATATCCGGTTCAAAGGTCGGTTTATTATATCAGTGATGTCCTGACAGAGTCCAAGCAGAGGTATCCACATTGGCAGAAGCTTGTATATGGGGTGTTCATGGCCAATCGTAAGCTGAAGCATTACTTCCTAGGGCACCAGATCATAGTGGTTAGTTCTGCCCCGTTGGGAGACATAATTCAAAACAGAGAGGCCACCGGCAGGATTGCTAAGTGGGCATTGGAGCTTGGACCTCTTAATCAGAAATACATGCCTCGCACGGCGGTCAAGTCTCAAGCCTTAGTGGATTTGATAAATGACTGGACAAAGTGTTAGGCACCCGAGGAAAAGCCGGATAACACATATTGGACAATCCACTTTGATGGGTCTAGACAGCTAAAAGGATGAGGGGCAAGGGTTGTTTTAACTTCCCCCAAAGTTGACAAGTGCGGTTATGTGTTAAGGTTGATGTTTCCTTGTACTAATAATGCAGCTGAGTATGAAGCTCTGCTTCATGGCCTCCGGGTGGCTAAGGAGATGAACCTGTGCCGAGTTAGATGTCTCGGCGACTCATACCTCGTAGCCCAACAAGTATGAGGCACCTGGGATTCGAAGGACCCGCGGATGGCGGCTTATCGTCAGGAGGTGGATGTCATCGCTGAACATTTCAAGGGTTATTAGGTGGATCATATTGATCATCGTAGGAACAAGGCGGCTGACGCCCTGTCAAGGCCGGGTTCTCAGCGTAAGCCGGTACCACCTAACATTTTCTTAGATGTATTACATCACCCGTTAGTTAAGTTACCTTCAGAGGAAGACTTGGCCGTACCTGACCCGAAGGGGCAGCTGGTGGCAGCTCTACATGTTATTCCTGACTGGATCGTGCCTTACTTGGGGTAGTTGACTCGTGGCGAGTTACGTGATGATGAAAATCTGGCGAGACATATCACCAGGCGGTCTAAGTCTATGACAATAATCAATGGTGAGTTACATAAGTGCAGCGTCACTCCCGTTTTTCAACGTTGTGTCTCACCTGAAGAGGGCAAGAAAATCTTGAAAGAAATTCATGCTGGGGATTGTGGTCATCACGCCGGCTCAAAATCTCTGGTGGCCAAGGCTTTTCAACATGGTTTCTTCTGGCTGACGGCTCATAAAGATGCGGAGGACTTGGTTCGCAAGTGTGATGGATGTTAAAAGTTTGGCCGATGTGCTCAAGTCCCGGCTCAGGAACTGCGCATGATTGCAATTACTTGGCCGTTTGCAGTCTGGGGGCTTGATATGGTCGGGCCTTTCAAGAGATCCAAGGACAAGAAGACCCACCTCCTGGTGGCAGTGGACAAGTTTACCAAGTGGGTAGAAGCTGAGCCGGTTAGCAAGTATGACGCGGCTATGGCAGTTCAGTTTGTTAAAAAGCTAAATCTACCGCTTTGGTTACCCTCACAGTATCATCACAGATAATGGTACGAACTTATCCAAGGGGGCTATGCGAGAGTTCTGTGAAGTGAGCACATCCAACTTGATGTTTCTGCGGTTGCTCATCCACAGTCAAATGGTCAGGCAGAGCGTCCTAACTAGGAAATCTTGAGAGGTATCAAACCCCGGCTTATGGTTCCTTTGCAGCGCACGCTGGGTTGTTGGGTGGAGGAGTTGCCATCCGTCTTATGGAGCATTAGAACCACTCCCAACAGATCAACGGGTTATACACATTTTTTCATGGTTTATGGCGCAGAAGCTGTTTTACCAAGTGATATCCGTCATTACTCGCCACGGGTGGCGGCTTATGTTGAGGCCAATAATGAAACAACACGTCAAGACACGTTGGATGCTTTGGAGGAAGAACGTGATGTGCGGCGGCTCGATCGGCGATTTATCAGCAAGACCTGCATCGCTATCATAGCCACAGTGTCAGGACCCGGACGTTTCAAGAAGGCGACTTAGTGTTGCGGTTGATTCAAGATCAAACGGATGCACACAAGTTATCCCCTCCATGGGAAGGACCTTTTGTGGTCAACAGAAATCTCAAAAATGGGTCATATTACCTCATTGACATACGAGACGAGTCAAGCACTTCTGGGCAGGAGACCCGCCGGCCGTGCAACATAGCGCATCTGCGGCCTTACTATACCTAAGTCGCTGAGACTTCACATTGTACACCATCATTGTACATATCATATATATATGAATAAATTTGGCATCCCTGCAAGCCGGGGCCTCTGCCATTTTGCATATCTCAGTTTGTGCAAAAAAAGGTCGTCTAGGGGGCTTCCAGCCCGCCGGGTTTAGCTTATCAGACCCTATCGATCGGCTCTTAAGACAAAAAGTTGACTCCATCCACAGGCCATCCAGGGAGCTTCTAACCGGCCGAGTTTAGCTTATCACACCCTATTGGTCAGCTCTCAAGCCAAACAGTTGACTCCGTCAACAAGGTCGTCTAGGGGGCTTCCAACCTGCTGGGTTTAGCTTATCAGACCCTATCGATTGGCTCTTAAGCCAAAAAGTTGACTCCGTCAATAGGCCATCCAGGGGGCTTCTAACCCGCCGGGTTTAGCTTGTCACACCCTATTAGTTGGCTCTCAAGCCAAACAGTTGACTCCGTCAACAAGGTCATTTGGGGGCTTCCAACCCGTCGGGTTTAGCTTACATACCTTCTTGATCGGCTTTGAAGCCACCAGGGTTAAACCTGCATGTAAGCTAATGCTGCTCCGCTATGTGACCTGCCGAACTCTTGCCAGTTAATCTCGCTTGGAGAGCCTGAGCCGGTTCAAAGAAATTGACGACGAATATCGTTAGAGACCCTATACTGGTTAAACCGGTGTTTCTTGTTACGTGAGGGCCGGCTTACGAAAATCAAGGATAAACTCTCTCATCTACTGCCGACTCTCCGCTATGTGGCTCATTCGTACTCTTAGATAGTTAATCTTTTAAAGATCCTGCATTGTTTAAGGTTAAAACGATAGATTTATGTCACGTGAGAGGCAGTTTATGAGCTACCAGGGTACTCATGCCCTGCCGTGTCTCTTTCTGGGATGTTACACTTACTTTGAGTTAATATCGCTTAGAGACCCTGAGCCGTTCTAAGAAATTGATGGCCAATCTCGATAGAGACCCTGTAATGATTAGGAGTTTTATTTAGCGAGTCCCACAGAAGAACCGGCACATGAGTTCACAAAATTTCAAAAAACAAATCAGGAAAGATATAACATCTCCGGGTTGTGCTATTCTAACCCGCCCTACCAAACAGTATGGAACATATTCTGTTTTCGCAGGTTGGTTATCTCAAGAAGAGCCGCCATGACATCTGGTATAATTTGAAGCACAAGGCGGACATAATATGTTAAAGCCGTGCAATTTCCTATGTGCACGATGGCACAAAGAAGGCAAGACAAAGTTTTTACTAAATGCCTATTACAATGCTCTCCACAGAGCTCAAAAGCAAGGACTTAAAGGTTTTTACACCGACCGAAATTTCGGCGGGTCATGAATACCGGGTTATACCATGATTTGTCAAGATTGATCAGCTGGACGGCGACTCATCCTGCGGCGGGTCTTCGACCTCCTTGATCTGGAGATTGTCCACGTCTCAGTTGCAGTTGGTTAAAGCTTCAAAGTTCGCTTCTTCAAAGAGGTCAGACGGGTCAATATCAGGGGGAAAAGAGGTGCTTACGGCGTGCAGGAGTTAAATCCTTTGCCTCGAAAGTTGGGCCACACACTCGTTTCTTTTCGGTGTCGTAAGACGCCTGATATGTTGACAAGTTCACCTCTTGTGCTAACACTGATGCAAGGACCCTGGAGGCTTTTATGCAACAAGCGTAGTTGGCTTCGATGAATTCTGAGCCGTCATCCTTCTTTGACGGGAAGCCATCCATCATCTCTTCAGGAGCCAGCTCCGGGGCAAACGCCAAAGCCCGGCTTATTGCTGCAATAACTCCCTTTCTGGTGGCTGATTTTTTGAGCTCCTGGATTTGCTTGGGCATGGTGGATAACACTTCTATGACTCCCTTCATAGACTGGGGGATACTCTCCTTATTAAGCATCGCTTTGATCGTGCAGAGAGTTCAGTAGTACAACTGTTCTGATAGTGTGTAGATGGCTTTCAGTGACAATAGGCTATCAGTAGCAAGTTAACGGCTCCTTTGACCCGCATAAGACGGATTTTTGGTTATAAGCCGCATGTATAATTCTTCACATAAGGATATTGGCTAAGTCTTTAGAACTTACCAAAGAGAGCAACAGACATCTTGGAAATATGGCGCTTCAGGGCGTGCAGTTCATCGGATACCACCATGAGCCACTGGTCAACATCATCTGCATGTTGAGCCAGGGTAGTTTGCTGCGTCTCAGCAGCTTTCTTGAAGGCGGTGAAATCAACTTTAACTTTTACAAGCTCTTCGGCTGCAAGCCAGCACATCTCCTCTGCTGCACTCCTGGCGGCTTGCTGGGAGGCCAGTTTGCTCTTTAAGCCAGTCAGGTTAGACTCAGCATTGTTTAAAGCTTCATGTGATAGACAAAAGGTAAAATAAGTATAAGTCGCCTAGGTAACATGTCGCCAGATGGTTAAGTTAACAAATACAATGCAAGTCTCAAGCAGATTGCAAGCAATATACTCGACACTTGGGGGCTAATGTCTATTTATTCTCCAAGACTACAAGTAAGTCCTGGCTCATCTTCATTAAATTAAGCCGGCACTTGGGGGGCTACATTTGGCTCTTTGTTCAAAACTACAATCAAGTTCCGACTCATATTTGTCAAAGATAAGCCGGCACTTGGGGCTACATTTGACTTCTTATTCAAAACTACAATGAAGTTCCGGCTCATATTTGTCAAAGATAAGGCGACACTTGGGGGCTACATTTGGCTTCTTATTCAAAACTACAATGAAGTTCCGTCTCATATTTGTCAAAGATAAGCCGGCACTTGGGGGCTACATATGGCTTCTTATTCATATCTACAGGGAAGATCCGACCCATTATTTCTATACTGACCCGAACTTGGGGGGCTACCATTGAACAACAACTTAAACACTAAAGTACCGGCTCAATATTTCCATTTTAAGACGATACTTGGGGTCTACGGGCTAAGTACATCTACTCATGACATGGATTAGAAGACCGGCTTACCATTAGCAAATATTAAACCGGTTCTTGGGGGCTACGTAAAGGATACGAGGAAAGGAAGGGGTACCTCATATTTTTTTCTTCATTAGATTAACAAGCTTGAGCTCCATGTTCCATCTTGTGGAGAGGTGGTTCAGATAACTAGCGTGTAGTTCATCAGCAGTCAACTTGTCAACTTCTATAGCACGGGGAGCTCAAAATCCAACTTGTCAGAGGCTTTAGGTTTCTCGATGTGCTTTGTTAACACACAAGGTTCAGGATTTTGAAAGCCGGTGCCGGTAATGATGACGTTCGGAGTATCCAAGTCGTCAGCGGCCGTTGAAGGGCTTGGCGGCTTAGAATTGGTCCTCGGAGGGCTCTCAATGGCCATCTCATGGGCCGCCGGCTCGACAAAACGACGAGCGTCTTCGGGCACATCCTTTGAGGCAGCAGAAGGATCAGCATGTGCAACCGGAGAGTTTGGCTTAGCAGCCTCCGGTTCTTGGGCAGTGGGGGCCAAGGTAGACCCAACGGTTTTCCTTCGCTTGGCTTGAGCCTTGGAAAGCATAGAGGTTTATTGTATAAAATTCAAGGGTAACAAACATAGGATGGAAGCATGAAAGCACATACTCTGGGTTGATCTTCAGAGGCGGCAGCTTAGTTGCCGTAGAGTCGCCTGAAGAAGGGGGTGATTCTTGAAAGCAGTTAAAGCAATATAAAGACAGAGTCAGGTTATAAAGGCAAAGCTGACCAGACTAAGCTAAGTTGAAAAAAATACCTCAGCCGGTTGTTTTCGCTGAACCGGAGAGTTGGACAACCCAGCCATACGGTCTTCAGAGCCGGCGCTTCGGGTTTGGCATCGGGAGAGGTGTTGTTGCTTTTTCAAAAGAAAGTTGGGGTCTAAATAAGCAAGATGATGGGTAAATGGGAATTTTTGGACGACCTGCCGTATCTTCTTTTGTGGAAGATGTTCTGAGTCAGATGAAACATAGGTTACCTCGGGAATGTTGGCGTGGCTTGTCTCCATTTTGTCCTGTGAATTATTATTGTCAATAAGGTGTATGAAGAGACGGCCAAGAGAGTCAAATTCTACGTCAGAGTCGTCAGCCGCAGGTTGCTCTTGAGGTGCAGGTTTCTTCTTTTAGCCAATAGCCTTATCCTTCGATTTCTTCGTAGGAGGGACGTATTTCTTCTTCCAGAAGCTAGAGTTAGCCTGAAAGTATAAGTCGCCGAAAGAGGTTAAAGATTGCAAATGTACATGAATAGCTGACATGGAAGTAAGGAGTTTGAGAGTCGCCCTTACATCTGGGGTCGGGTTTGCGGCACAGAAGGGTGGCAGCCCAATGGTGCGGCAAGATCCTTGAGACTCATGGACAAGGCTCTTGATGGCGGCAACGATATCATCTTCAGTCAACGCAGTAGGATTAAAGCAGAGGGGGTCATTGGCATCACCCATATATTCGCACAAGAGACAGCTTCTCCGGCTTAGAGGCATGACTTTCCAAGACACCCAACAGCGGGTCAGATCCATCCCTGTCAGTGCATTGGCCATAAGGGCTCTAATTTTGGCGTAAGCCATAGCATACTTCGCCCTTCGGAGGCTGACATCCGTCCAGGGAGTTTAGTATTGGTGCGGAGTCGGGTTGGACGATAACCCGACAATGGACGTTCTCCCTCTGGAGAGATGTCTTTGCAGTAAAACAAGGTCTTGTTCCAGTCTTTGGGATGACTCGGCATTCAAACATTCGGAAAGGTCATGTTCCGTCTTCTTTGAATAGAGATCCTGCCGAGTTCCAAACTTGGGCCGGCTGCCACTTCTGTCTGGCGGTTGGCATAGAAGAACTCACGGAAGAGGTCAACCGATGGCTCTTCTTGTAAGTAAACTTCACAGAGAATTTGGAAGTTGCACATGTTTGAGACGAAATTGGGTGCAATATCTTGAGGATGCAGCTTGAAGAAATGAAGGACGCCTCAGAAAAATTTAGAGCCGGGCGGGCTGAAACCACGTGCAAGATGGTCTACGAATATGACTACTTCACCCTCTTGGGGGATGGGTTGCTTCTCATTGCCTGGAACCTGCCAATGGATGACATCTTTGGATGGTAAGGTCCCTACATCTACAAAATTCTTCAAAAACTCCTCATCAACTATGGAGCCGACCCTGTTACAGGAAGAGGACGCACGAGGCATGGTGGCGTCTTAAAACTATGGAAGGTAACATTGCTCGGCGAGTTAGAAGGTGACAGACAACTAAGGGCGGCTGATGAAATCTATGTTCTACAAAGCTAAACCGCCAGTGCAGTTCATGGCGAGAGCCGGTAGTTTAATGGCGGGTTACGTTGCAGGGCAGCGAAGCAAAATATAGCTAAGTGTGAAAAATAGGATTCACATATTATCTTTGCAGTGAAAGATCTACAAACAGAGGAAAAAGCAGATTTATTCTAAACCTAATGATGAACAGAGGAAATGGCGATATTCGCGGATAGTAGAAGGAAACAAGTACCAATCTATCTTAAATTATTGGTGATTTCCTATGGTTTCCCGCATCGGAGAGAGATTCATTACAAGATTCATTGGGTATTATGTCGTTTGGCATTACGAAGAGCTCGCGTTCTAACGGAGTGAAGAACTCCATGGATTTATTACCCTAAGATACAGATCTAGGGGATGGATAAGGACATAAAGGAAGTAAGGCAACATATGCGGGCAATGTTCTGGTACACTTAGGTTGATGCAGCGGCCTCGGGTGATGACAGTGACGAAGCTTCACTAGAGCGAGAGAGCTCTTTGACGACGATGTCGAGAGGAAGAAGAAGAAGTGTAGGAGGCGGAGGAAATGAGAAAGTCCCTTCGCAATCCTATTTAAGAGGCTGAAAATAGGAAACGGGTGCGGGAATCAAGGCGACCAAAACTGACTGACTGAGACGAACACCTCGATTTTCGGGCCATCAGCTTAATGATGAAAGATCCGTTGCGGTCATCAGGGAATCTTTTTGGTATATCCAGTATGACGTCACGGCGGGATACAATTCTTACCTTTAGGTGATGAAGAGTGAGACTCTCCGCCAAATAACATGAACGATTGACATGAGCAAGCTCAAATCAACCTGGGGCCTAATGTTAGGGATATAACCCCATGGTGAGACCCGCCCAGGTGGGGCCGAATCATACCTGGCGGCTCATAATCCATACTAAGGCAGATGGGCCTAGAGACTTGAGCCTAGACATATGGCGGTTTACCAAGATGGGCCAAGGCAAGTCCCATACGAGAGAAGCATGAAGACCCGGGCGGTTGAGCCGCCCGGAGACGGCTTGCCCAGGAAGGCAAGGCGACATAGAGATAGAATCATACACGTTGTAAGAGTCGGTGTGAGACTTTTAACCCGTGGTCTTGGCCTCCTATATAAAGGCAGAGACCCGAGGCAACTTAGAGAGGGACCAACTAATCGAGAACTAGGTCAAGCGAATCTGCTCCCTTGTAATCGATACTCCAATAAATGCAACACAAGCAGGACGTAGTCTTTTACCTCCTCCGGAGGGGCTGAACCTGGGTAAACTCGTGTCCTTCGTACCAACCAACCCCTTTGAGTCCATCACCTTAGTGATGGCCTCGAACTTAAGTCTTCGGACATCTGCCGTGACAAAACCGTGACAGGTTCACTAGTAGCATGCCAAGTAGTATCATCATTATTTTTTCTACTCTTATTGGAAGGAATAGGTGCATTAGTATTAACTCTCTGAGAATCTTGCTCAATTCTCCTAGTATGGCCCTCATTCTACCACCTCTAGTCACAACTTTAACAAAATTATCATTGTGTTTACTATTCATCTCATTAAGCAAATCATTCTGAGCCTTAGGTACTTGTTCTACTAGAGTGGTTACCATGGAAGCATGTTTACTAATAAGCTTAAGATCATTGACAGTTATACTCAAATAATCATCCAAGCAATCAAGCATATAAGCATTATGTTTCAATAGTCTACTAACACAGGCACTGGAATTTTCTTGCTTCATAATAAAATTATCAAATTCATCCAAGCATTGGCTAGCAGATTTATTATAAGGGATATCTCCTTCATCAATCCACTGACAGAATTTACCTCGACTACCTATGTTGGGCTATCAACACCATGTATTTCTTCAATAGGTGGTAGATTCTTAACATCTTGAGCTTTAATACCTTTTTATTTCATAGATTTCTTTGCCTCTTGCATATCTTCAGGACTAAGGAATAAAATACCTCTTTTCTATGGAGTTGGCTTTGGAGGTGGTTCGGGAATAGTCCAATCATTATCATTGCTCAATATATTATTCAATAATAATTCAACTTGTTCAATAGTTCGTTCCCTGAAAACACAACCAACACAACTATATAGGTGGTCGCTAGAAGCATCGGTTAGTCCATTATAAAAGATATCAAGTATTTCATTTTTCTTGAGAGGATGATCAGGCAAAGCATTAAGTAATTGGAGAAGCCTCCCCCAAGCTTGTGGGGGACTCTCTTCTTGAATTTGCACGAAGTTAAATATTTCCTGCAAGGCAGCTTGTTTCTTATGGGCAAGAAAGTATTTTTCAGAGAAGTAAGAAATCATATCCTGGGGACTACGCACACAACCAGGAGCAAAAGAATTAAACCATATCTTAGCATCACCCTTTAACAAGAAAGGAAACAACTTAAGAATATAATAATAGCGAATTTTTCCTCATGAGTAAACAGGGTGGCTATATCATTCAATTTAGTAAGATGTGCCTCAACAGTTTTAGATTCATAACCATGGAAAGGATCAAATTCAACCAAAGTAATTAACTCAGGATCGATAGAGAATTCATAATCCTTATCAGTAACAAATATAGGTGAAGTAGCAAACTTAGGATCATATTGCATTCTAGCATTTAGAGATTTTTCCTTCCATTTGCGAAGCAATTTCTTAAGATCATATCTATCCTGACAAGCAAGAAAGTACCTAGCTACCTCTCCTTCCATAACATAACCCTTAGGTATATCAGGCAATTCATATCTAGGAGAGGTAGGTCTAGCAGGTGAATCATAGTGTTCAGTTTCAAATAATTTCATCGGATTCAGAAATATTATCAGTTTCAGCATTGGCTCTAGCAATTTGTTCATCAAGAAATTCACCCAGTGGCACGGTATCATCAAGAAAAGTATTATCATAAGCATCATGCATATCAGAAGTAGCATCATCAATTACTTGTGACATATCAGAATTACTAGCAGGCGGTGGTATCGCAAACTTACTCATAACAAAAGGTGAATCAAGTGCAGAGCTAGATGACAGTTCCTTACCTCCCCTCGTAGTAGATGGATAGATCTTGGTTTTCTGGATCTTTCAGATTCTTCATAGTGATCAACAGATATATATCCCAAGTGCCTCAGAGAATAAAGTTATGCTCCCCGGCAACGGTGCCAGAAAAAGGTCTTAATAACCCACAAGTATAGGGGATCGCAACAGTTTTTGAGGGTAGAGTATTCAACCCAAATTTATTGATTCGACACAAGGGGAGACAAAGAATATTCTCGAGTATTAGCAGCTGAGTCGTCAATTCAACCACACTTTAAAGACTTAATATCTGCAACAAAGTAATATGGTAGCAATGGTAACAGTGGCAAAGTGATAGTAGCAGTTTGTAGTGATGGTAACAGTAGCAACGGAAAAGTAACTTAGCGAAGATGAATATATGGAAAGCTCGTAGGCAATGGATTAGTGATGGATAATTATGTCGAATGGCATTCATCATGCAACAGTTATAACATAGGGTGACTCAGAACTATCTCCAATTCATCAATGTAATGTAGGCATGTATTCTGTATATATTCATAGCTGCTTATGGAAAACACTTGCATGACATATTTTGTCCTACCCTCCCGTGGCAGCGGGATCCTATTGGAAACCAAGGGATATTAAGGATCCTTTTGATAGAGAACCGGACCAAAGCATTAGCACTTAGTGAATACATGAACTCCTGAAACTACGGTAATCACCGGAAAGAATCCCAGTTATTGTCACCCTGGGGGATGCGGATCATAACTCGTAATAGGTGTCTACAACTTGCAAGATAGGATCAATAACACACTTATATTCATGAAAACATAATAGGTTCAGATCTGAAATTATGGCACTCGGGCCCTAGTGACAAACATTAAGCATAGCAAAGTCATAGCAACATCAATCTCAGAACATAGTGGATACTAGGGATCAAACCCTAACAAAACTAACTCGATTACATGATAAATCTCATCCAACCCATCATCATCCAGCAAGCCTACGATGAGATTACTCACGAATGGGGGGAGCATCAAGGAATTGATGACGAAGGATGGTTGGTGATGATGAAGGCGTCAATTTCCTCTCTCTGGAGCCCAAAACGGACTCCAGATCTGGTCTCCCGAGGAAGAACAGGCGACGGCGGCAGCTCTGTATCGTGAAATGCGATGAACTCTTCTCTATGATTTTTTTTGCTCGACAAATAGGGTTATATGGAGCTGGAGAGGAGGTCGGAGGAGCCACGAGGGCCCCACAAGCCTGCTAGGCGCGGCCAGGGGGGTGGCCGTGCCTAGCAGGCTTGTGGCCTGTAGTTGGCCCCCCTGTGGTTACTTCTTGCGCCAGTATTTTTTATTAATTCCAGAAATATTCTCTGTAAATTTTCAGGACGATCCAAGAACTTTTATTTCTGCACAAAACTAACACCCAGGCAATTCTGCTGAAAACAACGTCAGTCCGGGTTAGTTCCATTCAAATCATGCGAATTAGAGTCCAAAACAAGGGCAAAAGAGTTTGGAAAAGTAGATAAGTTGGATACGTATCATGCCCCGGACGCATCGTCCCCGACTCCCTAACGCCATCGATCCACATGCCATACACCGGCAACCGAAGTCGTGGTCATGTCGGAGGCCAATAGGGATCCTGCAAAAGAGCCGGCCATGGGTAAAAATCCACCTGCCCGCTCAGCCCAGAGGTAAATCATTCGGCTATTAAATCATTATTAGTAAATAGAGTCTTACGGAAGTTTTGTGAAATATTTAGGAGAAATGCCCAGTCCTCTCCTGCCAAAGAGGTTACCAGGGTGCCGGAGACACCCGAAATTCCCGAGCTACAACTCATGCAGCTCCTGCTGTAGAAGCCCCCATGGCCAATCCATCATCTGCTAATTCTGGTGATGGTGTATCCTTTACCAAATCGGAGGTGGGGAGTGCCATGAATCACCAACAATGGTGGGAGGCCATGCAACATCCAATATTCTCCTAACAAGAGTTCGATGCCCTACACTCAGCGGATGCACACATTGGAGCTTCTCGAGCCGGGTTCGGCGAGGCTATGAAGTTGATATGAGCCAGGATGCAGGTAAGTGGCTGGCTTTCATAGAGTCTGTCCATGTAAACCCAGTAGCCCCTGAGCCGTAATTTGATTTGGAACAAACGAATTAAGGGTCTCTGCAATGTTTGACTGCTGGCGCAGGCTTCAAAGCAACATGCCGAGCAATTGACCAAGGAGCTGGAGGATAGTCGCATAGAAGTGCAATTTGTGAAGGCCGAACTGGCACAAGTGAAGAGCTTCACTCGGGAGGCCCATGGTGAGTGTACCTTTACTGCTAATCTTAATGTATTATCATGCCTGACGCGCAAATTCCATGTAGGAGCCAAATCAATAGGGCAAATTCAAAGGCAGTTGGAGGAAGCCCGAGACTCTCAGCGGTACCCCGAGTCCAAACACGAGGCTGACAACCTTGTTGTGCAAAAGTAGGCCGAAGAAATTAAGAATTTGAAGATTCAGTTGGCCCAAGCTCAAGAAGAAAACCAAAAGCTTCAGAGGGGCATGTTCAATAAGTGTGATTCTATTAGAAACAAATAATTCCTATGTAGGAAGTACAAGTAAGTACGCTGCTGCCTCATGTCTAGGTCTCCTGTCCAGGCATCCTGAAGAGGAGATCGGATCATACCAGGGGAACCTGCTGAAAGAGCTGACTGCTCTCTATGGGCATCTACGGAAAGCAATGAAAGGCATGGTAAAGGCACTATGTCCTGCCGAACAACCACCTGAAGGGCTAGCCGAACTGGTGGATCGATTCAAGGGGGCTCGGAATAGGTTCAAGTTGTGGAACACTTCAGCTTGCCGTGAGGGATCACGAGAAGCATGGCCGATGATAGAGACCCGTTACGCAGGACTTAATCCCGAGCATATGGCGCGGGCTGGTCCCGTGGGATCAGATGGAAAAGAAGTGCCACTCCACCTGGTGTATGACTAGGTGATGCCTGCCGCCCATCTTTCACAACAAGACTGCCCCCTTGACACCATAATTGATAATCTCGATCAACAGCCAAAAATGTAATATATATGTACTTGTTGTGGAAAACAATCTGTGTTGTAAACTTTGTCTTAACCGGCCATTGGCTTCTCCTTCCCGTGCGAGGAGATTGGAAGTCTTCCTCCTCGTTTGTCACTCCAAAATGGCGAACTGTATTTGGGGAACCAGGCAACCCGTCCATGCGGTGCGAACAGACAAAAAGCACACAGAAAGATATGTTATATTACTACTGAGCGTAAGAAACATCTTCCGAGGAAAATAGTACCTCTATCGATACCTTTCATCGGGGCTCTTTGAAGTTCGTAGATAGAAGTCCGCATACTTTTAGTATGCGGCTAATTGTGCTTTGGGAAGAAAAGACCCAAACAATGGTGATAACGACTGGAGCCGTATAAGGTGTTTCTGTCACATCCGACCAATTGTCTACGTAAGATAGCTAGCTTTCGGCTTCACCCGTCTGAGGTACTTATCTGGATAACCCGGTCGTAACAATCATAGAGGTGCTCCCTTTACCCTCTAGCCGAACTATCAGGAACGTAGAGGGTAATCACAAGAGCGAGGCAACCTAGCTTGGCAAAGTCTTAGTTCGAATTGATGCATATGATGGCTTGAATGTGACAAAATAAACGTGTGCGCACGATAAGTGTGAGAAAATACTTGTAATATAAAAACATTGGCTTCGGGAAGAAGCCCCCACATGCTGTGTGCGGATTTAACACTTTATGGTGTATGCTGATAATCATTAATACAGGATCGGTTCAACTGAACATAGGGAAAAAGAAATTGACCCTATCAAAAAGAAAAATGGGGAGGTAAGAAGAAAAGGTCAAAAATAACAAAAGGAAAAAAGAAAAAAACAGGGGAGTTAGACGACACCGGTTTATCCGTAGAAGCGCCGAAGACGAGCTGCATTCCATGGGTTTGGTTCAAGGCGATTGTCGGATGGGCTCCGAAGAAGATTGGCACCTCCCGCGAGTACTTTGTCGATGATGAAGGGACCCTACCATTTGGGATAGAGTTTATGCTTCTGTTTCTCTGGGAGTCAAAGGACGAGTTCGCCTACGTTGTATGCTTTTGCCCTAACCTCCCTACTTTGGTAACATCGAGCTTGCTATTGGTAAAAAGTGGAACGAGCCAGAGCTATGTCGTGCTCTCCCTCCAAGGTATCTAATTCGTCTTGTCGATCCAACTCGGCCTCCTTTTACTCGTACATGTGCACTCTTGGTGCGTCATGAATAATGTCGCAAGGGAGGACTGCCTTTCCCCATAGACCAACGGTGTGTAACCCATTGATCTGTCTGAGGTGGTGCGCAGGCCCCATAAAATGGAGTCAAGTTCCTCCACCCAATGAAAGTCGGGCTCGTGAAGATACCATACCAAACGTGGCTTTATGCCACTCATAATGAGACCATTTGCTCATTCGACCTATCCATTGGTCTGTGGATGATATATTGACGCATAATCGAGCTTTATGCCCATTTTTGCGCACCAGTCCTTGACCTCTTCAGCCGTGAAGTTGGATCCATTATCTGTTATTATACTATGTTGGACACCATAATGGTGTACCATGCTGGATATGAAGTCGATCACTGGTCTAGATTTAGCCGACTTGACGGGCTTTGCTTCTATCCATTTGGTGAACTTGTCAACCATGTCCAGCCCCCAGACCGCGAAAGGCCAAGTGATCGAGATGGTCCAAGGAGTTGTTGGGGGCATGTGACTTTGATTTGCAAAGAGTTGACATCCTACACAATGTTAGACAAGTGACCGGGCGTCCGTCCGAGCTGTGGGCCAAAAGAAACCAGGTCGGAAGGCCTTGCTGACAAGGGCTCTTGCCGGGGCGTGATGGCCACCCATGCATGCATGGATTTCAGCGAGGAGCTCCCATCCTTCTTCCTCGTATATACACCGATGTAATATTCCGGTTGTGCTTTTCTTGTATAACTCACCCTTGTGTACTTTGTAGGCCTTGGAATGCGGAACTATGCATCGTGCCTCGGTTTGATTGTCAGGGAGTTCCTTGTGAAGAAGGTAAGCGAGGAAGGGCTCTGTCCATGGAGCTATTACTGCCATTACCTCAAGAGCCGAGGGTGTTTCATTCAATACAGAGCCGCTGATAATGTCGTCGTTTGGTTCATTTATGGGGGGAACAACCTCGTCTGCCGTATTTGGACTGGAGCGATTGTCGTCGTCCTACCACACTATGGAGGGCTTAAAGAGCTGCTCCAGGAAGGTGTTTCTCGGGACGGGATCGCGCTTGGCTACCATGCGGGCCAGTTTGTTGGTGGCTTAGTTGTTTCCAGAGCGACATGGTGGAATTCCAACCCCTCGAACCGAGCAGATATCTTGAGGACGACATTTCTATATGCCGCCATCTTCGGGATTTTGGCGTCGAATTTGCCATTAATTTGGGTATGGAGAAGTTTGAGTCTCCCCGTACCTCTATCCGTCATATGCCCATTGATACCGCCATCCGAAGACCATGAAGGAGAGCTTCGTATTCAGCTGCATTGTTGGAGTCAGCACACATGATTCACAACACGTATCACACATTGTCGCCTGTGGGGGATGTGAGGATAACTCCAGCCCCCAGTCCGGCCAATGTCTTGGATCCATCGAAGTACATTGTCCATTGGGAGTATGCATTGTATACCTTGGGGAGCTCGGCCTCTGTCCATTCAGCTAAGAAGTCTGCCAATACCTGAGTTTAATGGCATAGCATGGCTTGTAGGTTATTTCAAAGGGAAGGAGCTCAATGCCCATTTGGCTATGCGACCGGTAAATACTGTACAGGCTATCTTTTGGTAATGTGGGTATCTGGACTTGCACTACGTTAGCACCTCTGACACATAATATATTGATTTCTGAGTCCGGAATTTGTGTCCAATCTCATCTCATTCAACGACGAGCACCGCGCTGGCAACTTTGTTGGTGGCCGATATGTAGAATGACATGGGCTCACCGGTGCCTGGTGCCGTGAGTATGGGATTGGTTGCCAGTAGTGTTATGATTTCTTCCAATACAGTCGTTGCCTCATCGGTCCATTCAAACTTGTTGGTCCGCTTCAGGAACTTATAGAGCGGCAAAGCCTTTTCACTAAGGCGGGAGATAAAGCGGCTTAACACTGCTTCGAACCCAACTAGCCTCTGGACGTGCTTCAGCTCTATGGGAATTGCAAGTTCCAATAGAGCAAGGATTTTAGCTGGATTTGCCTCTATTCCTCTATGGGAGACGATGAATCCAAGAAGTTTACCAGAGGGAACTCCGAATACACATTTTTCCGGATTGAGTCATATATCATATTCGCGTAGACTGGAAAAGGATTGCCGTAGGTCATTGATCAACTGGCTGACATGTTTGGTTTTGATTACCACATCATCTGGGTATGCCTCGACAGTCTTACCGACTTGTGTCACGAGACAGGTCTGGATCATGCGCTGGTATGTGGCCCCAACGTTTTTAAGCCCGAAAGGCATCGTGTTGAAGCAGAATGGCCCGTAGGGGGTGATGAATGCGGTAGCCGCATGATCGGATTCTTTCATTTTAATTTGATGGTATCCGGAGTAAGCATCGAGGAAACACAACGAATCATGTCTGACTGTGGCATCAATGATCTGGTCTATGCATGGTAAGGGGAAAGGGTCCTTGGGGCAGGCTTTGTTAAGGTCTTTGAAATCGACACATAGCCACCAAGACTTGACTTTCTTGGGTACCATCACCAGGTCTGCCAGCCACTCGAGGTGTTTAATATCCCGAATAAATGTAGCCTCGAGTAGTTTAGCTAATTCTTCAGCCATGGCTTGCCGTTTGGGCTTGGAGAAGCGGTGCAGAGACTGTTTCACGGGCTTAAAGCCTGGGATAATGTTTAAACTATGTTCGGCAAGCCGTCGTGGGACCCCGGACATATCGGAAGGATGCCAGGAAAAAAAGGTCCCAATTTTCGCGAAGGAAATTCCGGAGTGCTTCATCCATGACGAGATCAAGCTAGCCTCCAATGGACGCTGTCTTATTGGGGTCCGTCGGATGTACCTGAAATTTGACGATTTCTTCTGCGGGTTTGAAGGACGAGGACTTGGGACTTTAGCTAAGGATCGCGTCATCCTTATTAAATGTCGATCATAATGTGGTCAATTCTTTGGTAGCGAAAGTCTCCGCTAATGCCTCAAGGGTGAGCGCTTCCGTTTTATTTTCGGCCTGGAGAGCTATGTTCGGATCAGTGGCAATCGTGATCACTCCATTTGGTCCTGGCATTTTGAGTTTCATGTACCCATAATGGGGTACAACCTGGAACTTTGTAAATGCGTCATGTCCCAATAGGGCATGATAGTTCTTCGGATCGGTAGTATTCAGCATGCCGAACACCATGTCCAAGAAGATACATCCGGAACAACGTGCCTCTTTCCCTAGGATAATTCCCCGAAAGGTTGTGTTACTATGTTCGATGCAAGATCGGTCGCACTGCATTTTTTCAGGGTGCCTTCGTATATAAGGTTTAGACCACTAGCACCGTCCATTAGCACTTTATGTAGCCTGTATCCATCAATGATGGGGTTCAAGACTAGTGCGGCCGGTGAGTGACCCGGAAGAATGGCCGGCTGGTCAGTGTCCTCGAAAGTAATCGGTATGTCAACCCATGGGCTAGTGGTTGCCACATGGTAGACTTGTTCGAGCTCCCTAAGAGCTATTTTACGCCTGTTCCTTGAGGGGAAGGTATCGTAGACCATCAGGACTTCGGCATTGTATCCGGGTGGTGAAGGGAAGCGCCTACTCGAGGGAGGTGTTTCAAGGATGGCCTCGCCGCTTTTTGCGACTTGCCTGACGACCCAGCAAGCTCTAAGGCTATGAGTCAGGTTTGTGTTTAACAACACGGAATGTATAGTTCAAGGTTTGTCCAATAGTCCGTCGAGGACAGTTCTGGTCACTGAAAGGGGCTTGTTTCTTTTTTCAACGGGTTCGTACTTGGCTGGCCGCTTTGGAGGTATCCTCTTTTTCCGAGCTCCTCTAGGGTTTTCGTGGAAAATTGTTTCCAAGAACAACCGTTGGATTGCCAGACGCTCTCCATGGTGTACTACTTTTCTACCAAATCGGATAACTCTGAAAAGTCGCTTATTTGTTGACGGGCCAAGGCATTAAGAATCCCTTCATCATGGAAATTGCGAATGAAAATTGCCGTCATTTATTGGTCATTAAGACCTTTTACTCTCCTCCTAGCGAGTAGGAGTCTATCCCAAAAGTGATGGACTCGTTCTCCTTGTAGTTTCTTAATATCCCGTAAGTCCGAACATGGGCTTTGGTGCGATACTAGGATGATCATCTTGGGTGGTGGGTGGGAAAAAATTCGATTCCAAGCCGCATTGAGTGTTCAGAATTACAATTTCCGAGTCGTGCGATGGATCCCATACCGGTGATGGTCCGGGTTTAGAGTGATTCCCTACCTCTTGCTTGCTGACAGAGTCTCGACAGTCGAGGGCTGGGGCAGCCGAACACTCGATAGTAGCGACAAGGTGGGTAACCGGGGGGACATGAATCTCCCTGTCATCGGGTCTGACACCGAGCTGATCATAGATCGGAACTAGGTCATCCGATATACACATAGCTTCGATCTGGTCGAACAACTCGTTTAAGAATGAGGCGATGGTAGGATGCATGTCGCTAAGACGAGTGGATTCATCAAGCGGTGTGACGGTTCTAGAGTCACGCCGAAGCAGATCTGTGTTCCGTCCAACCATGAGACCTAATGTCTTCGGCGTCAAGGCGTCCGGACTTACAGGTTTCTCTTCGAGGGTCAAAGGTTCTGTTAGAACAAGTATTGCCCATGAGCCAGCCATGAACTCTAAGGTTCCAAACATGATACTCTGATTGGGGGAAAAGCTTCCGGTATGGCCATGATGGCTAATCGGGCTGGCATGCGACAAGATGTCATTGCCAGTGAGGCTCTGATCGGGGGCGAGAGTCCACTAGATGCAGATCTCGTTGCTTGTGATAAGGTGAGCCATTGATTCCTTTGGCGCTCGCAGAGGAACTCTCAATGAAAGCACCAATGTCGGTGTCAACCCGGCGGATCTCGGGTAGGGGGTCCCGAACTGTGAAACTAGAATCGACGGTAACAGGAGACAAAGGGGGCATAGATATACCCAGGTTTGGTCCCTCCTATGGAGGTAATACCCTACATCCTGCTTGGTTGTATTGATGATATGGGGGGTTACAGAGTTGATTGCTACTTCTCGAGCATGTGTTAGTTTCTGTGAAGAGGAACGGGTGATGCAGCAAAGTAGATAAGTATTTCCCTCAGTTGTTGAAAACCAAGGTATCAATCTAGTAGGAGATACAAGCAAGTCCCCAATAGGTGTACCTACACAAAGAATCAAACTCTTGCACCAAACGGAATAAAGGGGTTGTCAACCCCTTTAAGGTTACTTGCAAGGATGAGATCTGATAGAGATAGATTGCTTGAACAGAAAGTAAAACAAAAGATAAAAATAATGCAACAAAGTATTTTTGGCATTTTTGGTTGTATATCTGAAAGTATAAAATGGAAAATAGACCCCGGGGCCATAGGTTTCACTAGAGGCTTCTCTCATGATAGCAAGTATTATGATGGGTGAACAAATTACTGTCGAGCAATTGATAGAAAAAATCATTATGAAGATATACAAGGCAATGATTATGCATATAGGCATCACGTCCGTGTCAAGTAGACTGAAATGATTCTGCATCTTCTACTATTACTACACACATCGACTGACTCCTACCTGCATCTAGAGTATTAAGTTCATGAAGAACAGAGTAACGCATTAGGTAAGAGGACATGATGTAGAGGGATAAACTCAAGCAATATGATGAAAACCCCATCTTGTTATCCTTGATGGCAACAATACAATACGTGCCTCGCTACGCCTACTTTGCCATTGGGTGACTACACCGCAAGATTGAATCCAAAACTAAGCACTTCTCCCATTGCAAGTCTTACCAATCTAGTTGGCCAAACGAAACCAGTAACTCGATGAGACTTGCAAAGATATGAAATCATGCATATAAGAATTCAGGAAAGACTCAAATAATATTCATGGATAATCTAAACATAATCCCACAATTCGTCGGATCTCGACAAACACACCGCAAAAGAGTATTACATCTGATAGATATCCATGAAATCATGAAGAACATGGTATTGAAGAGAAAAGAGAGAGAAGAAGCCATATAGCTACTAGCTATGGACCCAAAGGTCTGTGGTGAACTACTCACACATCATCGAAGGGGCAATGCAGTTGATGTAGCTGCCCTCCATGATCGAATCCCCCTCTGGCACATTACCGAAAAAGGCTCCAAGATTGGATCTCTCAGGAACGGAGGCTTCTGGCGGCGGAAAAGTGTTTTCGTGGCTCTTTCTGATAATGATGGAATATTTGGGAATTAATAGGCCAAAGATTAGGGTTGGGAGAGCTGCCGTGGGCCCACAAGTCTGTTGGGCACGCCCTACCCCCCTAGGTGCGCCCCTATGGCTTGTGGCCCCACGGTGGCTCTTCTGCCTTGGTTCTCAAGTCTCCTGGTTTCCTTCCGGTCCAGAAAAATTCATTCCAAAATTTTTATTCCGTTTGGACTTTGTTTAATATTCCTTATCTGCAATTCTCAAATACAGGGAAAAACAAAAACTGGCACTAGGCTCTAGATTAATAGGTTAGTCCCAAAAATAATATAAAATAGCATATTAATGCATATAAAACATCCAAAACAGATAATATAATAGCATGAAACAATAAAAAATTACAGATACGTTGGAGACGTATGAGCATCCCCAAGCTTAATTCCTACTCATCCTCGAGTAGGTAAATGATAAAAACATATTTTTTTATGTGGAATGCTACCTAACATATTTATCCATGTAATATTCTGTATTGTGGCATGAATATTCTGATCCGTAAGATTCAAAACATTAGTCTAGTATTGACATAAAAACAGTAATACTTCGACCACACCAACAAGGCAGTCGTGTCCTTTCGAAATAACATGGCCTTAGAAAGTTATCCCTACAAAATCATATGGTCTGTCTATGCTCCATCTTCCCCCACACAAAGTATCTACATCATGCACAACCCCGATGAACAAGTCAAGCTGTTTCACACTTTTGGTGTTGTCAAACCTTTTCAACTCGCACGCAATACACGAGCGTGAGCCATGGATATAGCACTATAGGTGGAATAGAATATGGAGGAGGTGCAAGTAAAAAGGGAGAAGATAGTCTCACATACACTAGGCGTATCAACGCGCTATGGAGATGCGCATCAATAGATATCTATGTGAGTGAGTAGGGGTTGGCATGCAACAAATGCACTTAGAGCTATAAGTGTATGAAAGCTCAAAAAAAGAAAACTAAGCGGTCGTGCAAAAATATCCACTAGTTATATGAAAGTGACAAAATAGGAGACCCTCTATCATGAAGACCATGGTGCTACTTTGAAGCACAAGTGTGGAAAAAGGTAGTAGCAATTGTCCCTTCTCTCTTTTTTTATTTTTATATATGTTATTTTGGTGGGCTTCTTTGGCCTCTTTTATTTCTTTTTTGTTTGGGCTTCGCTGGCCTCTTTTATTTTTCTTGTAAAGTCCGGATACTCATCCCAACTTGTGAGGGAGTCATAGATTCCATCATCCTTTTATCTAATGGGACAATGCTCTATTAATGAAAAATCATCACCCTTTTATTTACTTATAACTCAAAAAGAAAATTACAAGTCGATACCTATGACAAAGTATGAATCTATATGCAATATGAAGTGATGGTGCAAGTCATGAAACACTACATGGTGGAAGTTGCATGGTAATATATCTCAGAATGGAAATGGAAATGCCATTGTAGGTAGGTATGGTGGCTGTTTTGAGGAATATATGGTGGCTGCTTTGAGGAAGGAGGGTTTGATGTACCGGCGAAAGTTGCGCGGTAGTAGACAGGCTAGCAAAGATGGAAGGGTGAGAGTGCGTATAATCCATGGACTCAAAATTAGTCATAAAGAACTCACATAATTATTGCAAAAGTCTATTAGTTATCAAACAAAGCATTATACGCATGCTCCTAGGGAGAGGTTGGTAGTATTTAACCATCGCACGCTCTCGATCCTCACACAAAGGTTGACAATCATTAAACAAATCATGCCCCGACTTCGTTACATAATGGTTCAGCGTACGTGCATGCTACGGGAATCACAAACTTTAACACAAGTATCTCTTACAATTCACAACTACTCACTAGCATGACTCTCATATTACCATCTCTATTATCTCAAAACTACATGCAAGGAATCAATCTTCTCATAGTATTCAATGCACTTAATATGATAGTTCTATTATATCCCTCTTGGATTCCCATTATATTAGGACTAAATTCATAACCTAAACAAATTACCATCTTGTTTTAAGAAACTCTCAAAATAATATAAGTGAGGAACGAGAGTTCAATAATTTCAATAAAATATGACACCACTGTGCTCTATAAAGATATAAGTGAAGGACTAGAGCAACATTGCCTAGCTCAAAATATATAAGTGAAGCACATAGAGTATTCTAATAAATTCACGAGTCAGCATGTCTCTCTCAAAATATTTGTGCAGAAAGGATTATTGTGGCAAACTAAAAATCAAAGACTCATATCATACAAGATGCTCCAAGCAAAACACATATCATGTGATGAATAAAAATATAGCCTCAATTGAATTTACCGATGGATTGAAGACGAAAGAGGGGATGCCTTCCGGGGCATCCCCAAGATTAGGCTTTTTGGTATCCTTTAATATGACTTGGGGTGGCTTGGGAATCCCCAGTCTTAGGCTCTTGCCACTCTTTATTCCATAGTCCATCAAATCTTCACCCAAAACATGAAACCTTCACAGCACAAAACTCAACAGAAAACTCATGAGATCCGTTAGTATAAAAAGATAAATCACCACTTTAGGTACTGTTGTGAACTCCTTCTTTAGTTGTATTTTGTAATACCTACTGTATTCTAACTTCTCCATGACTCATACCCCCCGATACGACCCATAGATACATCAAAATAAGCAAACAACGTCAAAAACAGAATAGTCTCTAGCAATATGTAAACTTAGAATACTTATGGAACTCTAAAAATTCTGAAAAATAGGAAACTCAGAGAAATTTGTATATCAATCTTGTGTAAAAATTTCAGATCAATTCTACGCTCTTCAAAAATTATAAAATTCCTGGACAGAGCATAAAAGTTTCTGTTTTTCAGCAAGATCAAATCAACCACAACCATAGATCACCCGAAAGGTTTTACTTGGCCCAAAAACTAATTAAAACATAAAAACACAATTAATAAAGAAGTAAAAATGTGCAAAACACACCGAAGAAGAAGCAAAAAGCAGAAAGCAAAATAAATTTGGGTTGCCTCGCAACAAGCGCAATTGTTTAATGCCCCTAGCTAGGCAAAACGCAATAGATCTAGGTATTGTCATCTTTGGTATGCAATCCATAAGTAGCTCTCATGATAGATTCATAAGGTAAATTTATTTTATTTCTATGAAACTGTTCCATGCCTTTCCTTAACGGAAATTGGAATCTAATATTTCCTTCCTTCATATCAATAATTGCACCAATCGTTCTAAGGAAAGGTCTACCAAGAATAATAGGACATGTAGGATTGCAATCTATGTCAAGAACAATGAAATATATGGACACATAATTCCTATTTGCAACAATAAGAACATCATTAATTCTTCCCATAGGTTTCTTTATAGTTGTCATATTCCTAGTTAGCTTACTTAGGTCAGCATGTGTGTGCATCATGTTTTCACTTTTTGCATGAACTTGAAATGGGGATTAAAAGAAACCCCAACACCTCACCTGAAACAAACAAATTCAATAGTTGTGCAAAACCAACAAATCCAAAATGCCCATAAAAAATGTCCCCTGTGTCTGATAAATGTGGACATCAGTATATCAAGGGTCATTCTAAATATTTGTATATTTATAGCATTTCAAAAATAAATATTAAAACTGCTAAAAATGCCAAATAAAGCATTATGATTATTTTAGTATTCAAAATATTCTAAAACATTTTATGGAAGTTTGAAATATTCAAACTAAGTTCCATAAAATATTTGGGATATTTTATGCCTGGCATTTGTGCCTAAATAAAAATAAATAAAACAATTGTCACAAAATCTAGGCCGACCTAAATAAAACAATTTTAAAAAAGGGAGGAAGCCCACCTAGGCCGACCCATCTAGCTCAGCATCGTCGTCGTCCTCCTGGTAGCAAGGAAGACGAGCACGTTCCCATCGTGCGCGCGTGACGGAGCTGCCACACAGCTCCCTGTGCTCCTGCATCCCCCCGTCGCGCTGACAAGCGGATGAGGACGCGCTGTTGCCCCATCGCTCTCTCTCTAGCTCATTCTCCCCCTGCCTCCTCCCTCTCCTCTGCTCCGCCATAGCCGACGGCCCCGCTCGCTCACCGCCATAGTTGCAGCCGCTCTCGCACCTACCTGGGCCTGCCAGAGGCTCCGCCTTGTTGTCCCCGTCCTCTGCGCCAAGCCACCGTCGCCAGAAGCCCTGGAGCGTCTCCCTCGAGCCCTTCTTCCTCCTTGGCTCCGAGCTCCGCCTCCGTCAATTCGTCGCCTCTGAGCCCTCCCCGAGCAAGGTCTCGTCGTCTTCGAGCCTGCAGTGAGCCCCCATTTCTTTCCCCTCTCTTCCCCGGCCGTTTCTGCCTCTGTAGGCCCCGGTTGCGTCGACTCCCGAAATGCCCTGCTGCATGAGCTCGTCGCCGGCGTTGCTTGGGTGACCAGCTAGTCCATCCGAGGTCATCACCGAGCTCGTGGGGGCACGTAGATACCCTAGGTGCCAAGCTCCCGCCATGTTGTGCCTTAGTTCAAGTAGCTTGTGCTCGCCCGAGCTCCGACAGCCGCCGAGCTTGTTGCCAGCATCGATCACGGCCGCCTCAGCCTCTGAGAGGTGTTAGGATGGACGCGCGCGTGAGCCTAGGCTCACCTGGTGCCTTCCGCCGGTGTCATGGTCGCCGGAGGAGGAAACCCGACCCCTCCACCGTCTCTAGAGGCATCGGCGGCTCAATGTCGGTGAGTCTGGCTGGCGTTGACCATGGGGGTTTGACCCCTGGGTCACTTGGAAGTGGGGCCGGGTCAGGGTTAATTAGGATTAGTTTAAAATAAATAAATAATTAATTTAATTAAGTTAATGACCCACTAATAGTGTGCCCTAACCTAATTAATTAGTAATTAGTGTTTTAAATAATTTCTGTTAGAGGCTGGGTCACTGACTAGTGGACCCCATTGGTCAGGTTTGACCTGTCAACGGTTTGCTGACCAGCTGACGTCATGATGATGTCATGCTGATGCAATAAAGAATTTCCTGAATTAAATTAATTCCAGAAAATATTTTAAACTTAGAAAATTCATATAAATTAATCTATGACTCAGAAAGAAATAATTTATATATGAAAATTTATCAGAAAATCCAATGAATCCAATGGTGCTGTTATCATGCATGTCAGAGCAACCTATGTAGATGAACATTGACATTTACTAAAAGGTTAACATATGGAATATGAAATGGAGAACGATTTTGAACCTATATTCAAAATTACTTCATTTAACTTGGATAGTAGTTGCATTAGCTCATCCATACATACTGCCATGTCATGATCATGCATCATATTGTTGCACTTGTCATGTATTGATTGCTACTTATCTGCATTGCGGTAGGCCCTGCTTCTGATGATACCTCTGAGTATTCCAACGAAGGAGAATACCTTCCCGCTTCCCAACAAGGCAAGCAACCCCATTGATCATTCCGATAACGTCCCATTCTCTCGCTCCTGCTCTTGTTTATTGCATTAGGACAAACGTCACTTGTCTGTCATATGCGGTAGATGAACCCATTCCTTTGCATGACCTCTCATCGTCACAGTAAATAGCTGAACCTTGCAACCTAGCATACCTGGTAGATGCTTGTGCCATGATGTGCTTTGCTTACTTTGCCAGCTATGCCTGCTATGCTTAGAGTTACGTCGGGTCTAAGTCATCTCGGTGATGAACTGGAGTGAAATAATATTGTTCTGATGTGATAAGCTCAATTATGAACTCGATTTGGTAAAGGTAGCGATGAGAGGCTACGTAAGAGTACATAGCGGGTTGTCTCATTGGGACCGTTCTTAGGAACCGAGTTCCGTGTTTGTTATCCAAGGCTAGTTATGACCACACATTGGGTTCCGGTAACTCGACCCATCTTGACTTATCAATCACTTAGTCCTTGGTGTAGGTATTGCAAGTAGTTTCTGGTGTTTATTGTATGTTGGAGGCCGTGCATAGTGCTGACCCAAGGGGTGGGTTACGACGCGGTAGGCAGAGGCACGGTGTACCAAGGGTCATCTGAATGGTGGGATTGGGAACCACGCGCACATCGTTTGGGTCCGTGGCAGAAACTTCGGCCAGACTTCCATGCGGGTTCAGTCTCAAATAGGCGATAGCCTGGACTAGAGGTCTTGTGTGATTAATGGTCATGGCCGACTCCCTCGCTAGGCTTCCGCTTGAAGGTTGCCGAGGTGCATGGTTTTATGAGCACACAGCGATAAGTGGCGAGAGCGTGTGTGAAGAAGTACACCCCTACAGGGTATTAATCTATTCGAATAGTCATGTCCTCGGATATGGACTACTTGGAGAACTTAGGTTGTTCATAGATAATTAAATGGATACTCATAAAAATCTCAAGACAAGTGTGAGTATCGTGGATGGTACTCTTGTAGGAGACGGAAGTGAATCCATGGTGGTGTATTGATGTGGAGTTAGTGGACTCGTGTGCGATATCTAAAATTTGAACAAAGAGTTAAAATTGTGTATATAGGTTAGCCATGAGTCAAAGCTGGCATTGCTGCATAAACTCCACCACTCCCCCTTGTTGATACATGAGCATGAATAGTCTAGGTCTGATTTAAAGACATGCTGAGTACGTTTGTACTCATGTTTGCTTAATAAATGTGGCAGATGAGACTCAGGACACATCAGGTGGGTTCTATCTAGATGTCGACAACGCTGAATAGTTGGTGTCCCAGCTACGACCTTATGCCCTGTGGCGGGTTGTAGATAGTCAGGCCATGTGCCTTCCCTTTCAACTGTCTGTACTCAGACAGCTTTATGCTTCCGCTTGGTTTGTATGAACTTTCTTGTATGATTTGAGTGTCGGGTCATGTGACCCCTACCTATAAGAACATATTATGCAAGGCTCTTCTGAGCCTCTTAAATAAAAGTTGTTTTGTTGTATGGTTATGTTGTGATGCCATAGTTGTATCTATGCATATCGGGCATGTCGTGCGCACGTGTGACGTGCAACGATATGTATGGGATCTGACAGGTAGTCATGTGCCTTTAGTAGTACTCTTTACGGGAAACTACCTCTTTGTGCTTTCATCGAGCCTTGGTAGCTCGCTACTGCTCTGGACACATTGATTGACCCTTATTTTTTGCTATGTCTGTCCCTTCGGGGAAATGTCTCGCAGTGCAAATTGATGTGATGTGTTACAGTCTAGATTCTTATGACTTCGGACCGGGGTCCTGACAGCATTCATATTAGAGCCTGACTGACTGTAGGACTACCAAGCCAAACCGGTCGAAGTTGAGTCTAGAAACACTATAGAAAAGTAGGGGAATTGATTGTGGAAGGGAACGTAAGGCTCTTTTTACTCCTCTTCCCAAGATATTCTATTCAGAGTCACTCTCATCTTTTCTGCGGGGTTAAGAGCTAGGCTTCTCATCTATTTCTTAGGATGACGAGTTAGTAACCATGGACTATTAGCTAGCTTGTTCTCAAGTGAACTTCGGTACTCGAGTATTGTTGGTGTGACAATTAGTTGGAGTAGAAATTTGAGTCTAGATAGTCGAGTGGTTATGCTATCCAATCTTTTGCAGTTGTCTCAAAATCCTTTTTAAGCAATTACAGCCGTTATGCCATCCAATTTCTGCTAGAATCTCTAATGTCTTGCATCATTGTCTGTTTCAGATGCCCCCTCGTCCTTCTCGTCAGGTGGTCCATCTGACTAGGTGCATCCATGTACCGGGTCATACGGCCATGTTGGTTAGATTTATGATGGAGGCTGCTTACTGTTGGTACCCAGAGTACACAATGGAGGAGCAGTATTGAGATTTCAACCAGAGTTAGTATTTGTGTACTGTTAGGATATATCCATCATATCCTGGAGCTGCAGAGCTGCTGCATTGGTCATATGGGTTAGGTGTCACTATAGACATGGCAGTTCAGGAGGCCGCCTATACTATACTGACTATCATGAGGTTTCACCATGGTCTGCTTCAGAACACAGAGTTCTCTTATGTTCCTGCTTCTCTAGGAGGAGAGGAAGGTTATCTTACTGTAGCCTAATGTGATCATTCTCATCAGGACCCTAGGCTGCAGGTGACCGCTCAGATGTTGGAGAACAAGGATCGTGATGCACGTGCCCTTCGCATGGAGCTATATGCTACCCGTGCACGTCTTTGGACAGCCCTGACGCAGCTAGCACCTATCGTCCAGATAGGCTATGGAGATTTGGAGATGCTGAACCCATCGCGGACTCATCTGCCAGCACACGTAGACTAGCCCGATGTTGGAGTTATCACTCCTCTTCGAGGACTGTTGTTGCCACCAACGAGGGGACCAAGGCCACATCCGTGTCCTTATGGTTTGCAGGGATTGCAGGCCAGGGTGTTTCAAGATCCTCAGGTTCAGCTCCCGGGCCACGGGGGTAACCTTATGAGGCGTTCTACGACGATGCTTGAGTACGTGGATGTTAGTTCTAGTATGGTAGTAGTCGTATTGCCACAGTCATACGTGTATTGTGGGATATGACTGAGGTGTGAGTTGAGTTCCGAAGGCGTAGATAGATAATGTATAGGAAGCTTGTAATGCCTTCGATGAGTTGCATCATCTTTCCGTAGGTTGTACTTCAGCTTGGGCTTGTACTGAACTATGTCATGGTGTGTATGAATCATGGTGTTCATATGGCATTTTGTTTTACCATGTTGATCGGGTGTTTACCCTTGCATGCCATGATGTCCAGTGCATTCCTTATCTCATGTCTTAGAGTTGTTTTCCTCTTTGTCTACGTGGTGGGTTTGTTTTCCCAGGATGGTGTCAACTAGGAATAACCCCATGCCTGCTCCCAAGCAGGGCGAGGGAAGCCAGCCAGGACAAGAGAACTTGCCGCAGGAGCGCTCTTTGGCAGAAGTGATACTCGAAGCTGAGAGGAATAAAAGGGAGACCAACAGGTTGTTGGAACGTATTGAGCAGAACACAACACGTCCTCCCCGCAATGAGCATAATGATGGTGTGTCCCTCAATGACTTCGACAAGTTGTGCCCACCTAAGTTTCATCATTCGGTCGACCCGCTCGACGCGGATGACTGGCTGACTAGCATGTCCTGCAAAATCTAAGCAACCAATGTATCTGAGGCCAACAAGGTGACTTTTGCTACATACTTTCTGGAAGGACCAGCCAATCTATGGTGGGAAAATTATGAAGCCATGCGTCCCGCAGGCCCCGCACCAACTTGGGCGGATTTCAGTGAGGCATTCCGTAGCCATCACATCCTGGAAGGGCTGATGGATCGCAAGAAAGAGGAGTTTTGTGCTTTTACCCAGGGCAGACTGACAGTGGATGCCTATATCTGTGAGTTCGGCAATCTTGCTCGTTATGCTCCGGAGGAAGTGTCAATCGATGCCAAGAAACATGCTAGGTTCCGCAAGGGACTTAGTCCTGAGCTCCGTCGAGACATGCGTCTACATGAGTGCAATTCTTTCTAGGCCCTCGTCAACAAGGCTATCAACGCTGAAACTGGACAGACTGACTACGAGGCAACTAAGAAGCACACCCGTGACTTCAGCCCCGCATCTGGCTCAGGACCCAACAAATGCCGGGTGTGGGTGCCCGACACACCTCTGCCACCAAGGTACACCACAAGGCCATCCTTCCAGGCGCCTCGCCCAGCTCCGCCCAACCCTCCAGCCAGGACATTTGGAGGTCCCCCTGTCAATGCTGCTCCCCGTGCCACCATTGTCTGCTACCAATGTGGAGAACCAGGACACTACTTCCGTGAGTGTCCTCAGAACAATGCTAAGCCGGCTGGACGTGGGAAGCCGGGAAAAGCCTTCTATGTGAAGCCAACTCCTGCTCATGGTCGAGTGAATTATGTTTCTGCTGAAGAACCCCTTGAGGATCCTGATGTCATCCTAGGTATGCTCCTTGTCAATAGTCATCCAGCATCTGTTCTGTTTGATACTAGAGCATCTCATTCTTTCATCTCAGAAAGTTATCCACAGTTGCATAACATGTCTTTTTGTGATATGCCTACTCCTTTAGTAGTTCAGACTCATGGTTCAAAATGGCAAACTTCTAGAGTGAGCCATGACAATGAGATTCTTGTGGATAGGCTAGTCTTTCTAGCATCTTTGATAGCCCTCTAGTCTTCGAACATCAATATCATCTTAGGCATGGACTGGATGAAAGCCCACTATGCTAAGATTGATACTCATACTAGGAATGTTCAGCTTACACATCCATCGAGTGAGATAGTTAATGTCTCCACTCGAGCAGCCAAGCACCAACTCTATTCTCTCAATGCTAGCCCTTTTCCATAATTAGAAGATATTCCAGTGGTCCGTGACTTTCCGGATGTCTTTCCAGAAGAACTGCCAGGAATTCTACCTGTCAGAGATGTAGAGTTTGTGATAGAGCTCATCCCAGGGACTGTCCCAATAGCGAGAAGACCCTATAAGATGGCACCTTAGAACTAGCCGAACGTAAGAAACAACTTGATGAGGCTTTGAAGAAAGGTTTCATCTGTCCTAGTTCTTCTCCTTGGGCTTGCCACGTCCTCTTCGTCAAGAAGAAGGATGGATCGGATCAGATTGTTGTGGATTATCGGCGAGTGAATCTGGTCACCATAAAGAACAAGTATTTGCTCCCTAGGATCAATGATTTGTATCGTCAACTCGTTGGATCCTCTGTCTTTTCCAAGATGGATTTGAGGTTGGGATACCATCAAATCAGAATAAGAAACGGGGACATTCCAAAAATAGCTTTTGTTACTCGTTATGGCCAATATGAGTACACCATCATGTCCTTCAGTTTAACCAATGCCCCAGCCACCTTCTCTCGCTTGATGAATTCGATCTTCATGGAGTATCTAGACAAATTCGTTGTGGTTTACCTCGATGATATACTAATCTACTCGAAGAACGAACAAGAACATGCCGAGCATCTAAGGATGGTTTTGATGAAACTTCGAGAGCATCGTTTGTATGCCAAATTCTCCAAGTGTGAATTTTGGTTACCAGAAGTGACCTATCTAGGCCACGTGATCTCTGGTAAAGGTATTGCTGTCAATGCCGAGAGAGTTCAGGACGTCCTTGATTGGACTCAACTTGAATCGGTTAAGCAAGTTAGGAGTTTCCTTGGCTTAGCCAGCTATTGTCGCCGCTTCGTTGAGAACTTCTCCAAGGTTGTGAAACCTCTGATTGAACTCCTCAAGAAAAATAAAAAGTTCGAGTGGACCCCACAATGCGAGGACAGTTTCCAGGAACTGAAAAGACGCCTGACCTTTGCTCCCGTTCTGGTGCCAACAGACTTCTCTAAGGACTTTGTTATCTATTGCGACGCCTCGCGACAAGGATTAGGTTGCATTCTCATGCAAGATCGTCATGTGATTGCATACGCATCTCGACAGTTGTGTCCACATGAGGATAATTATCCAACACATGATCTTGAGCTTGCAGCTATGGTCCATGCATTAAAAACCTGGCGACATTACCTTCTGGGTAATCGTTGCGAAATTTACACTGATCACCAAAGTCTGAAATATATTTTCACCCAGCCGGATTTGAATCTCAGGCAAATACGGTGGGTTGAGTTGATTACAGACTACGACTTAGGGATAACTTACACCCTGGGGAAGGCCCATGTCATGGCTGATGCACTAAGTCTTAAGTCTTATTGTAACAACCTGATGTTACAACAAGGTCAACCACTTCTCTATGAGGAATTTCGGAAGTTGAACCTCCACATTGTTCCTCAAGGATTTCTTTCTAACCTGGTGGCAAAACCTACTCTTACGGATCAAATCATAGAAGCCCAGAAGCATGATGTCGGGATATCTCGGATCAAGAAAAACATTAGGAGGGGTACTGTTAGATGCTTCTCAGAAGATGATTGGGGTGTTGTCTTCTTTGAGAACCGTTTGGCGATCCCGAAGAAGCAACATCTACGGCAGTTGATCCTTAAGGAGGCTCATGATTCTCCTCTCACAATTCATCCGGGTAGTACCAAGATCTATCAGGACCTATGTGAGAGGTTCTGGTGGACTAGGATGAAGAGAGAAATTGCTCAGTTCGTTGCCAACTGTGACGTCTGTCGTCGCATTAAGGCAGAACATTCAAGGCCTGCTGGCACCCTTCAACCTTTAGCTATTCCTGAATGGAAATGGGATAAGGTCGGTATGGATTTCATTACCGGTTTTCCCAAGACCAAGAGAGGGAATAATGCTATCTTTGTGGTCATAGACCGTCTTTCCAAAGTGGCTCATTTTCTTCCTGTTCGGGAGAGTATTACTACTAGCCAGCTAGCTGAGTTATATGTTTCTCGAATAGTTTCTCTTCATGGTGTTCCTTTGGAGATTAACTCAGATCGCGGAAGTATCTTTACTTCCTGATTTTGGGAAAGTTTCCAAACCGCTATGAGGACTCATCTATCCTTTAGTACTGCTTTCCATCCGCAGTCAAGTGGTCAAGTTGAGCGAGTCAATCAAATCCTCGAAGACATGCTCCGAGCTTGTGTTATATCCTTCGGTATGAATTGGGAGAAATGTCTTCCATTTGCTGAATTTGCTTATAACAATAGTTATCAATCAAGCTTGGGCAAAGACCCTTTTGAAGTTCTCTATGGACGAAGGTGTCGAACACCTCTTAACAAGTCAGAAACCAGAGAGAGGCAACTCTTTGGCCCGGATATGATCCAGGATGCAGAAGAGCAAGTTCGCATTATTCGTGAAAAGTTGAAAACAGCCCAGTCTCGTCAAAAGAGCCAATATGATCGCCATCATAAGGCTGTGACCTATGAAGTTGACGAGAATGATTATCTTCGGGTTACACCTCTGAAGGGTACCCACCGATTCGGGATCAAGGGCAAGTTGGCTCCTCGTTACATTGGACCTTTTCGCATTCTTGCTAAACAAGGAGAGGTTTCCTACCAATTGGAACTTCCGTCGCATCTTTCCAAGTTTCATGATGTCTTCCATGTTTCGCAACTCAGGCGTTTCTTCTCGGACCCTGTCCACGAAGTAGACCACGAAGCGCTTGATCTCCAAGATAACCTTACATATCGGGAATACCCTGTTTGTATTCTTGATCAAGCTGAGCGTACCACTTTGCATCAGAACATCAAGTTTCTCAAGGTTCAGTGGTCACACCATTCTGAGGAGGAAACAAGGGAAAGAGAGGATCGTCTTCGAGTAGAGTACCCCACGCTCTTCCCGACAACTTCCAAATCTCGGGACGAGATTCTTTTGAGTGGGGGTGAGTTGTCACATCCCTAGTTAGCTTACTTAGGTCAGCATGTGTGTGCATCATGTTTTCACTTTTTGCATCAACTTGAAATGGGGATAAAAAGAAACCCCAACACCTCACCTGAAACAAACAAATTCAATAGTTGTGGAAAACCAACAAATCCAAAATGCCCATAAAAAAGGTCCCCTATGTCTGATAAATGTGGACACCTCATTTGAATATTTGTAGCATTTCAAAAATAAATATTAAAACTGCTAAAAATGCCAAATAAAGTATTATGATTATTTTAGTATTCAAAATATTCTGAAACATTTTATGGAAGTTTGAAATATTCAAACTAAGTTCCATAAAATATTTGGGATATTTTATGCCTCGCATTTGTGCCTAAATAAAAATAAATAAAACAAATGTCTGAAAATAAAACAGAAACTAGAATTTTAAAAAATGGGAGGAAGCCCACCTAGGCCGGCCCATCTGGCCCAACACCGTTGTCGTCCTCCTAGCAGCTAGGAGGACGAGCGCGTACCCACCGTGCGCGCGTGCCGGAGCTGCCATGCAGCTACCTGCGCCTGCATCCCCCCACCGCGCTAGCGAGCGGATGAGGATGCGCTGCCGTCCCCATCTCTCTCTCTCTCTCTCTCGCTCATTCTCCTCCTGCCTCCTCCCTCTCCTCTTCTCCGCCATGGCCGATGGCCCCGCTCGCTCACCGCTGTAGTTGCAGCCGCTCCCGTGCCTCCCTGAGCCTGCTAGATGCTCCGCCTCGTCGTCCCCGTCCTCTGCACCGACCACGCGTCTCCAGAAGCCTTGGAGCGTCGCCCTAGAGCCCTTCTTCCTTCTTGGGTCCGAGCTCCGCCGCCATCGATTCGTCGCCTCTGAGAACTCCCCGAGCAAGCTCTCGTCGGCTCCGAGCCCAAAGTGAGACCCCGATTCTTTCCCCTCTCTTCCCCGGCCTTTCCCCCTCTGTAGGCCCCGGTTGTGTCGGCTCCTGAAATGCCCCGCCGCACGAGCTCATCGCAGGCGTTGCTTCGTTGACCAGCTGGTCCATCTGAGGCCATCACCGAGCTCATCGGGTCGCGTAGATGTCGTAGGTGCCAACCTCCAGCCATGTTGCGCCTTAGTTCGAGTAGCTCATGCTCGCCTGAGCTCCGACAGTCGCCGAGCTCGTTGTCGGCATCAATCCCGGCCACCTCAGCCTCTGAGAGGTGTCGGGATGGACGCGTGCGTGAGCCTAGGCTCGCCTGATGCCTTCCGCCGCCGGCGAAATGGTCGCCGGAGGAGGAAACCCGACCCCTCCGCCATCTCTGGAGCCACCAGTGGCTCAACGCCGGTGAGTCTGGCCGGCGTTGACCATGGGGGTTTGACCCCTGGGTCACTATCAAGTGGGGTCAGAGTGGTTAATTAGGATTAGTTTACAATAATTAATTAATTTAATTTAATTAAGTTAATGATCCACTCAGAGTGGGCCCTAACCTAATTAATTAGTAATTAGTGTTTTAAATAATTTCTGTTAGAGGCTGGGTCACTGACCACTGGACCCCATTGGTCAGGTTTGACCTGTCAACGGTTTGTTGACCAACTGACGTCATGATGATGTCATGCTGATGCACTAAAGAATTTCCTGAATTAAATTAATTCCAGAAACTATTTAAAACTTAAAAAATTCATATAAATTAATCTATAACTCAGATAGAAATAATTTATATATGAAAATTTACCAGAAAAATCCAATGAATCTAATGGTGCTGTTATCATGCATGTTAGAGCAACCTATGTAGATGAACATTGACATTTACTAATAGGTTAACACATGGAATATGATATGGAGAACGATTTTGAACCTATATTCAAAATTACTTCATTTAACTTGGATAGTAGTTGCATTAGCTCATCCATACATGCTTCCATGTCATGATCATGCATCATATTGCTGCACTTGCCGTGTATTGATTGCTACTTATCTGCATTGCGGTAGGCCCTGCTTCTGAGGATACCTCTGAGTATTCCAACGAAGGAGAATACCTTCCCGCTTCCCAGCAAGGCAAGCAACCCCATTGATCATTCCGATAACATCCCATTCTCTCGCTCCTGCTCTTGTTTATTACATTAGGACAAACGTTCACTTGTCTGTCATATCCGGTAGATGAACCCATTCCTTTGCATGACCTGTCATTGTCACAGTAAATAGCTAAACCTTGCAACCTAGCATACCTGGTAGATGCTTGTGCCATGATGTGCTTTTCTTACTTTGCTTGCTATGCCTGCTATGCTTAGAGTTGCGTCAGGTCTGATTCATCTGGGTGAGGAATTGGAGTGAAATAATATTGTTCTGATGTGATAAGCTTAATGATGAACGCGATTTGGTAAAGGTAGCGATGAGAGGCTATGTAGGAGTACATAGCAGGTTGTATCATTGGGACCGTTCTTATGAACTAAGTTCCGTGTTTGTGATCCAAGGATAGTTACAACCACACATTGGGTTCCCGTAACTTGACCCCTCTCAACTTATCAATCGCTTACTCCTTGGTCCTGGTATTGCAAGTAGTTTCTGGTGTTTATAGTATGCTGGAGGCCGTGCGTAGCGCTGATCCTAGGGGTGGGTTATGATGCGGTAGGCAGTGGCATGGTGTTCCAAGGGTCACCCGAATGGTGGGCTTGGGAACCCTGCACACATCGTTTGTGGCCGTAGCGGAAACTTCGACCTGACGTCCGTGCGGGTTCAGTCTCAAATAGGCAATAGCATGGACTAGAGGTCTTATGTGATTGACGGTTGTCGCCGACTCCCTCGCTGGGCTTCCACTTGAAGGTTGCTGAGGTGCATGGTTTTATGAGCACACAACGATAAGTGGCGAGAGCGTGTGTGAAGAAGTACACCCCTGCAGGGTATGAATCTATTCGAATAGCCGCGTCCTTGGATATGGACTACTTGGAGAACTTATGTTGTTCATAGATAATTAAATGGATACTCATAAAAATCTCAAGACAAGTGTGAGTACCGTGGATGGCACTCTTGTAGGAGACGGAAGTGCATCCATGGTCGTGTATTGATGTGGAGTTAGTGAACTCATGCGCGATATCTAAAATTTGAACTAAGAGTTAAAATTGTGTAGTATAGGTTAGCCATGAGTCAAAGCTGGCATTGCTGCATAAACTCCACCAATCCCCCTTGTTGATACATGAGCATGAATAGTCTAGGTATGCTTTAAGGACTTGCTGAGTACTTTGTACTCATGTTTTCTTAATAAATGTTGCAGATGAGACTCAGGACCCATCAGGTGGGTTCTATCTAGATGTCGATGACGCTGAATAGCTAGTGTCCTAGCTACGACCTTATGCCCTATGGCGGGTTGTAGATAGTCAGGTCATGTGACTTTTTACCCTTTCAACTGTCTGTACTCAGATAGCTTTATGCTTCCGCTTGGTTTTTATGAACTTGCTTGTATGATTTGAGTGTCGGGTCATGTGACCCCTACCTGTAAGAACATATTATGCAAGGCTATTCTAAGACTCTTAAATAAAAGTTGTGTTGTTGTATGGTTATGTTGTGATGCCATAGTTGTATCTATGCATATCGGGCATGATGTGCGTACGTGTGACATGCAACGGTATGTATGGGATCCGACACCTAGTCATGTGCCTTTAGTAGTACTCTTTACGGGAAACTGCCTCTTTGTGCTTCCACTGAGCCTTGGTAGCTTGCTACTGCTCTAGACACATTGATTGACCGGCATGTATCCTTCTTTGCTGCCGTGTCCCTCCCTTCGGGGAAATGTCTCGCAGTGTAATGGAGTCCCTGTAGCCTGCTACGACTGGTCTATGTTCAGTGATGACATTTATGTCCCACGGTGTAGTGGAGTCCTTGTAGCTTGCTATGACTCGTCTACACACGCTTGAGGCTGACACCTGCATTGTTGGGTTATGTATGCATTTTTCCGTACGGATGTGCCACTTGGGTTCTATGACTAGTCATGTCGGCCCGGGTTCTCCGTCGTTTGAATGTTAGCGACATATTCACATACGTGAGCCAATAGGCACAAACAGTCCCGGCTAAGGTAAGGCTGCAGCCATGGAGATTACCGTGCGTGAGGCCGCAAAGTGATGTGATGTGTTACAATCTGGATTCTTATGACTTAGGATCGGGGTCCCAACAATGGTGGAATCCACAAGATGCAAATTTGAGGAACAATCATCAAATTCATGGAAACCTAACACATCACATAAAGTTTTTGGAATCGTGGAAACGCTAGCACCCAAATCACACAAAGCATGACACACATAATCGTTAATCATAATCTTAATAGTAGGTTCCCACTAATCTTATAGGTTTCTAGGTATAGAAACTTCCAACTCAAGTTTTTATTCAAAAGCTTTCACCATAGCACCAACAATATGTTTAGTAAAAGCTTTGGTTTGATTATAAGCATGAGGAGAATTCAACAAGGATTGGAACAAGGAAATACAATCAATTAAACAGTAGCTATCATGATTAAAGTCCTTGAAATCCAAAAGAGTGGGTTCATTTCTGTTTAAAGTTTTGACCTCTTTAATCCCACTTTTATCAATCTTAGCAGCAAGATCTATAATCTCTGAATCATTGGGACGCCTTTTAACTAAAGTTGACTCATCTCCAGTCCCATCCTTATCAAGATTAATATTGGAAAACAAATATTCAATAGGAGTCACATGAATCAGTTTAAGATCTTCATCAATATTATCACGAGAACATACTTTTTCAAGCCATTCACGCTTAGCACGTATTCTAGCGGTTCTTTCCTTACACTCATCAGTAGAAATTCTCATGGATTTTAAAGACTCATTAATATCTTGCTTGAGTGGAATAGATCTAATTTTTAAAGAATCAATCTCAAGAGAAATTCTACCAACGTTCCTAGCCAAATCATCAATCTTGAGCAATTTTTCTTCAATCATAGCATTGAAACCTTTTTGTGTACTAATGAATTCTTTAATATTATTCTCAAGATCAGAGGGCAATTTATTATAATTTCCATAAGAATTTTTGTAGGAATTACCATAATTATTAGAGGAATTACTAGGAAACGGCCTAGCATTAAAATTACCTCTATAAGCGTTATTACCAAAATTGTTCCTACCAACAAAATTCACATCCATAGGTTCATTATTTTTTCCAATCAAAGAAGACAAAGGCATATCATTAGGATCAATAGGAGCACTTTTACTAGAAAACAATTTCATCAATTCATCCATCTTTTCACTCAAAGTATTAATCTCTTCAATAGCATGCATATTTTTACTAGTAGGAGATCTTTCGGTGTGCCATTGAGAGTAATTTGCCATAATATTATCTAGGAGTTTAGTAGCTTCTCCTAATGTGATTTCCATAAAAGTACCACCCGCGTCAGAATCTAAGAGATTCCTAGAAGCAAAGTTCAATCCAGCATAGCAAATTTGTATAATCATCCATAATCTCAAATCATGCGCGGGGAAATTCCTAATCATAAGTTTCATCCTTCCCAATATTGTGCAACATGCTCATGATCAAGTTGCTTAAAATTCACTATATCGTTCCTAAGGGAGATGATTTTAGCGGGAGGAAAGTGCTTGGAAATAAAAGCATCTTTACACTTATTCCCTAAATCAATACTATTTTTAGGCAAAGATGAAAACCAAGTTTTAGGACGATCTTGTAGTGAGAACAGGAATAGCTTCAATTTAACAATATCATTATCCACATATTTGTTCTTTTGAATATCACACAACTCAACGAAAGTATTTATATGGGATGCAGCATGTTCATTAGCAAGGCCGGAAAATTGTTCTTTCATAACAAGATTGAGCAAAGGAGCATTAATTTCATAAGATTCCGCACTAGTGGCGGCAGCAATCGTAGTACTTATAAAATCATTATTATTAGTATTGGAAAAGTCACAAAACTTGGTATTCTCTTGAGTCATCGTGACAAAGCAAGCAATCAAGCACACAAGCAAGCAAAAGGCAAACGAAAGTAGGGCGAATAAAAGGGCAAATCGTTTTGGTATTTTCTGATAATCATTTTAGAAGTGGGGGAGAGGAAAACGAGAGGCAAATGGCAAATAATGTAAATGCAAGAGATGAGTTTGTGATGGGTACTTGGTAGGCTTGATGTAGATCTCCCCGACAACGATGCCAGAAATCCTTCTTGCTACTTCTCGAGCATGCGTTGGTTTCCGTGAAGAGGAACGGGTGATGCAAAAACATAGATAAGTATTTCCCTTAGTTGTTGAGAACCAAGGTATCAATCCAGTAGGAGATACAAGCAAGTCCCCAATAGGTGTACCTACACAAAGAATGAAACTCTTGCACCCAATGCTATAAAGGGTTGTCAATCCCTTTAAGGTTACTTGCAAGGATGACATCTGATAGAGATAGATTGCTTGAATGGAAAGTAAAGCAAAAGGTAAAAATAATAAATAATGCAGCAAAGTATTTTTGGTATTTTTGGTTTTATATCTGAAAGTATAAGATGGAAAATATGTTGGGGAATGTTGCATGGGAAACAAAAATTTCCTACGCACACGCAAGATCTATCTATTGTGATGAGCATGTACGAGAGGGAGAGTGGATCTACACACCCTTGTAGATCGCTAAGCGGAAGCGTAAAGAAACGCGGTTGATGTAGTCGAACATCTTCACTATCCAAATAACCGACCGTCCCGCGGTCCCATCATGATCCATCTCACGATCTTGATCACGATCCGTCCCATGATCCCATCACGATTCGTCTCGCGATCTTGATCACGGTCCTTCCGATCTAGCACCGAACGGACCGCACCTCCGCGTTCAACACACGTACGTCTTGATGACGCCTTCACCTCCTTGATCCAGTGAGCGATGGTGAACTAGTAGATGAGTTCCGGCAGCACGACGACGTGGTGACATTGTTGGTGAAGAACAATCTCCGCAGGCCTTCGCCAAGCACTACAGAAACTATGACGGAAGATAAACTAGAGGGACGGGGTTGCTGACACACATCTTAGGGTTTCTTGATGTGTTCTAGGTGCTACCCCGCCCCTTTATTTATATGCTGAGCCATGGGGTCGAAACTTGGAGAAAAATCCTCCTCAAGGTCGGTTTGCCCGCAAGGCAAGAGTCCTCCTCGGACTCCAGGACCAGACGCCAAGGTCCTCGGCGTCTGGCCCCAGACGCCAGGGTCCCTGGCCTTTGCAAAACACCTTTTGCACCCTCCTAAAGCCTCATGGGATTTACCCCTTGGCCCAAATAAAGTGTTCTTGTACCCCCCCAAACATTTCGTGAAACATCGGAAACTATTCCAGTGAATTCCGAAACTCTTCCGGAGACAAAACACTATTATCCCATATATCAGTCTTTAGCTCCGGACTATTTCGGAGCTCCTCGTCATGTCCAGGATCTCATACGGGACTCCGAACATCTTTCAGTCACCAACATAATAACTCAACTATACTTATATCGTCACCAAACGTTAAGTGTGTAGACCCTGTGGGTTTGAGAACTATGCATACATGACCAAGACACCTCTACGGTCAATAACCAATAGCGGGACCTGGATGCTCGTATTGGTTCCTACATATTCTACGAAGATCTTTATCGGTTGAACGTCTATGTCAAGGATTCAGTTAATCCCGTATAATGTTCCCTTTGTTCTTCGGTATGTTATTTGCCTGCGATTCTGTAACATCCACATTGAATAGCATTAATTCTCCTGATCATTTTGATATATATATATTTCCTATATTTGGAAATGTTTTGAATGCTTTTAAAGAAGTTTTACTACTCTGGATATTAAAAAGGAAACGAATTTAATTCTAAACGGGCCCGCCCGCAGCAGTTATTTCCCGAAACCGCTCTGAGCCGACCGACCGACGCGCTGACGCTGCCCTCCCTCTCTCTGACGCCCTGGCCCCATCGTCGGATCCCGAAGATGCCGCGGTCGCCTTCCTCCTCGCGCTAGACAGACCTCGTCGGTGATTACTCCTCTCCGGATCTCCCTCCTCTTTCCTTCCCCGACCACCGCATCGCTCCTATAAATAGCCCCGACCCTTCTCTCTCCATTCCACACCGAAACCCCCTCTTTCCCTTGCCGGAACGCTGCCCCTCACCTCGCCGGAGTTCCACCACCCAACCGGACCTCCCCGAGCTCATGCCCCTCGCCACACTCACCCCCGACCCCCTTCGACGCCGCCAATTGACGCCGGAGCTTCGTCGCCGCCGTTTGAGCACTTCGGATGTCGCCCCCGACCATCGCATCGTTGCCCCCGACCAACGTCGACCTCCGACCGCCGTCGACCTTGCCGGAATCTCCTCCTCCCCTCTGTAAGCTACCGGACCCTCTCTAGATCGTCCGATCTAAATCCAACGCATAGGATTAGATCTTTTTAGAACCCGAACCGGTATCCTCTAATGTTCGGTCGACCGCTCGTTAGCTCTCACGCGCACGCTCTTTCGACCAATAGGAACCTGACACGTAGACCCTGTCCGATCGTTTGTAGTTTTTCTTTTTTCTGTTTCTGTTTAGAAAACAGAATGCATCCTGATTTTGTTTTTATCATATCTTTTAAAATATTTAGTGTTTTTAGTTGATTCTTTTTGCATAAGTTCACATATTTGATGTAGTTTATGTCTGTATGCTTAGATTTCAAATTTGAGCTTTAAATTTTGAATCCAATCAAATTTGTTCAAATTACTAAAATCTGTATAACATGAGTTTAAAAATATATTTTTGAGTGAATCTGTTTGCTACTGTTTGGTATTAGTTAAACCTATCATTCTACACAATTTGAGAATTTTTAGAATTAATTTGATTACTTTTTTTTAACAAAAACAGAATCTGTTTAGTTCTTAACATAGTTTAATTTGTTTGATTTTAATTTGAATCTGAGTTAGTTTATAGTTTGTTTTTAGTTCTTAATAGGTTCTGTTATTTCAATCATTTAGGTAACATTACTTGAAAATATTAGGTTGAATTGTTTAGTTTTATACCATGTGGTTATAGGAATCTTTTGCATTAGGTATAGTTTTATAAAATAATTTAGTTTTACTTTCACCAACTAGATAGGTGATTAAATTGGGTTTTCTAATAGATAAATTTAGTGATTCTGTTCTGTTAAGTAATATGATGATAATAATTTTAGTGTTAACAATAAAGTTGTTTTGGGTTCCTATTCTAAAGTTATAGGAAAGTTCTAGTTATTTTCATCTAGTAGTGTTTTACAAATTAAAATATTTTAGTAGCAATTCTTCTCACAAAAGTTTAAGTGAAGTTGATTCTGTTTACTAAAATTGATTTTCTTTACTATTTCTTTTTCTACTAGCTATTGCTTGGTTGTTTGTCTTAAAGTAGTAGTAGTAGAAGTTTTTGACACTAAAATTTTGTGAGTCAAATTTTATTTTGATTTTTTTTCTCTTGATTGTTACTAGTGAATGGTTTTAGTATTGTTTTAGTTTTATCTTGCTGATTGTGTGAGTTGTATTTTAGTTGTATGCTTATTGTGTGCTCTTGTTTGATTCGTTAGATCATCCGGAGTGCGAAGCTTGTTATCTAGAGTCACTTGAGTACGAAGATCGTCAGCAAGGCAAGTCACTTTGACCATGTATACCTATGTTTTATTGCATTAGTTCTTCCATCACCCCAATTGCATGCAAAGTAGGTAAATTGGAAACTTGGTTACTTGTTGTAGTATCATGTGGTAGGTACCCCTCAACCCTTTGATACATTGGCCCCGGGAAACGTTGTTTTACATTTTGCTATGCTATGAGTAGACGGGGTTGGTTGTGTGATTCATGAGAGATGTCAGTTAATAATTTCAAGACCTACATAATGATCAAGACTTCAAGACTCCGAGTTTTCAACATACCTCTGGGTGGATGATGGTTGAACGGCGCCCTGGAGAAACCAGTGGTTAGCCTAGATGATGCTGGAGATGTGCCAGTATTCATGCGGAAAGGTCCACCCAGGCACAAAGAGATGGATGGATGCTTCAAGACCCAAGGCTTACCTGCACAGCCACAAGTCATTATGGGCTCTGGCTTGGTTGGATATTGTGGTGACCCTGGACAGGCGGTGCTACGAGATGTAGAAGAACGGTAGGAAAGGATGGGCACCGACAGAGTCTCAGGGAAACCCTTTTGAAGACCATGTTTTGGTCACCCGTTCCTCAAACACCCTGAAGTGCGAGGAATCAAACGGAGGCGATCAAATCTTGTGGGGAACGTGTGCAAAACTCTGCAGAGTACACAAACCTAATCGATTAGCCATGTCCACGGTCATGGACAACTTGAGCCAAAGGAACTAAAACTATCTGGATCTCTCAACACAATTAATTATATTGATGTGGGTTATTAATGTCAACTTGGGTATGAGAATTGGTTGGTGGAACCATCTCATTAATCAACCAACATTGTAGTAATTATGCCTTTGCCCTCTCTTGTTTTAGGAAAAAAACATGGCTTTATGCAAAAACTTACTACCCCACCTGCCATATTTGCATATAGACTAGATCATTACTTTACCCCCCTGTTTTGTGACATTGCCGGCATATTCAATATGCTGACCTACACGGCTGCAACGTATCATGTTGCAGAGTACTTTTCCGACCAGGAGTGAGGACACGTTCTACGCTCGGTGAGATGAGCTTGGAGTCAGATGGACTCGTCTACCTTTGAAGCTTCCGCAAGATTAGATAGTCTCATGAGTTGGCCTTCAGCCACTTTATTGTAATTCTTATTGTAATAAAGGACTCTATATGAGATTTTCGATTAATAAAGCTGTGTGATTTCCCTTTGATATATACATTGATGTACCGTGTGTGTACCAGCATGATCTTGGGATGGTACGGAAACACCGGAGATTCGACCTTTCAGGTCGGGTCGCTACAGATTGGATCGTCGGTATCTCTATACCTAGTTCAATCTCGTTACCGGCAAGTCTCTTTACTCGTTCCGTAATACAAGATCATGTGGCTAACACATTAGTCACTTTGCTTGCTAGGCTTGTTGTGATGTTGTATTACCGAGTGGGCCCTGAGATACCTCTCCATCACATGGAGTAGAAACTCCCAGTCTTGATCCATGCCAACCCAACAGACACCCTCAGACATACCTGTAGAGCACCTTTATAATCACCCAGTTACGTGGCGATGATTGATACACACAAGGTACTCCTATGGTGTCAGTGAGTTGCATGATCTCATGGTCATAGGAACAGATACCTTACATGTAGAAAACTGTAGCAATAAACTGACACGATCATATGCTACGTTTATAGATTGGGTCTTGTCCATCACATTGTTCTCCTAATGATGTGATCCCGTTATCAAATAACATCTCATGTTCATGGCTAGGAAACCTTAGCCATCTTTGATCAACGAGCTAGTCTACTAGAGGCATACTAGGGACACCGTGTTGTCTATATACCCACACATGTATTTAGTTTCCAATCAATACAATTATAGCATGGATAATAAAAGATTATCACGAAGGAGGAAATATAATAATGACTAATTTATTATTTCCTCTAGGGCATATTTCCAACTATCCCCCACTTGCACTAGAGTCAATAATCTAGTTCACATCAGCATGTGATTCGGATTGTTATGAATCTAACACCCATTGAGTTCCGGGGCTCGATCATGCTTTGCATGTGAGAGAGGTCTTCTAGTCAACGGGTCTATGATATTCAGATTTGTGTGTACTTTGCAAATCTCTATGTCATACTGTAAATAATGCTACCACACTGCACTTGGAACTATTCCAAATGGCTGCTTTACTATACGTATACAGATTGCTACTAAGGTGCATCGACGTAACTCCGTACGACGAACTCTTTATCACCTTCATAATCGAGAAACATCTCCTTAGTCCTCTAGTTACTAAGGATAATTTTGATCGCTGTCCAGTGATCCACTCCTGGATCACTTTTGTACCCCTTGACGGACTCATGGCGAGGCACACACAGGTGCGGTACATAGCATGGCATACTATATAGAGCCTATGGATAAAGCATAGGGGACGACCTCCGTCCTTTCTCTTTCTTCTATCGTGGTCGAGCTTTGAGTCTCACTCAACTCCACACCTTACAAACCAGGCAAGAACTCCTTCTTTGACTGATCCATTTTGAACTCTTTCAAAATCTTGTCTAGGTATGTACTCATTGAAAGTCTCATCAAGCATCTTGATCTATCTCTATAGATCTTGATGCCCAATAATTAGGTAGCTTCATCCAGGTATTTCTTTGAAAAACCTTTTTCAAACAACCGTTTATGCTTTCCAGAAATGCTACATCATTTCCGATAAATAATATGTCAACCACATATACTTATCAGGTATTCTATAGACTTGGGTTCGAGGCCATTGCTAACGTGATAGACTCAAAGGGGTTGGTTGGGACGAAGGACGCGAGTTTACCCAGGTTCAGCCCCTCAAATCGAGGTAATAGCTTACGTCCTGCTTGTGCTTGTATTGCTTGATGTATCGATTACAAGGGAGCTACTTCTTGACCTAGTTCTCGATAGCCTGATCCCTAAGTCAGCCCGGGTCTCGCCTTTATATAGGAGGTTAATACCACGGGTCATACAAGTTGTAACCGACTCTCATTACATGTCCGAGTCTACCTCAACCTTATCTTGCCTTCCCTGACCAAGTTATCTCCGGTCGGCTTACCCGCCCGGGTCTTCTCCATCCGGGCCATGTTTTGGCCCATCTTGTCTAGCCGCCAAGTGTCTTGGGCTTAATTCTTCACAACCCACTCTTGGGCTGGTGTACGATCCACCTGGTGTGACTCGGAGCCTTTAGGGCGGGTCTCACAGTGGGGTTATATCCCCAACATTACGCCCTAGGTTGATTTGAGCTTGCTTACTTCAGCCTCCTTCTTACTCTTCGGCGAGTCGCCCAGGAAACAATGACCCGCCGTGACGTCATGTCAAATCTGTCAAAAAAGATCCTCTGACGCACGCAACGAATCTTCCCTTATTAAATGGATAGTCCAAGAATCGAGGCGTCCGCCTCGGTCAAATGACACCCGCCGCCTGGATTTTCGTGCCTGTTTCCGCCCTTTTTCTATTAAATAGGACTACAAGGGGAAGCATTTGCCTTCTCCCACTCGCTCTTCATCTCTTTCCTTCTGACGCTTCCGCTCCAGCGCATCCCGCTCCGGTGCCGTCTCCTCATCATCGTCGACAAGGCCGCTGCATCAACCTGTTTCGTTCCAGAGCTCCCTCTGCATTCATCGCGCCGTCTCCGGTGAGTCCTTCTTCCTCTAGATCCGTAGTCATCTTGAATAGGGTTTCATAGAGCTCCGCCACCGCCGCTTAGAACTTAAGCTTTCGTCAATGCCGGCCATACTGAGTTCATGAACCTTTGACGATATCTTGTCCCCACTGCGCCGCTATGTAGGAGACCGATAGTAATAGTGTGCAGATTCACCACAATTCCGCTTGACATTTTTAGACTTTCTCTGTTTTTGCTAGTTTGTCTCTAGGTCTGAAAATAGAAACATTTCCTTTGTTTTGTAGATCCACAATTTTAGCGATAGGTTGCGAAACCTGTTTTCAGCACTTAGCCAAATTTCACTCTGTCTTCTCATAACCTTGACCTGCCATGCAGTTCCGGCTCTCACCAGCCGGATCCTGGCATCTTAACCTTAAGGTCTTGAGCTTTTAAGCCGCCCGTAGATATCTGCCATTTCTTTACTCATTGTATATGGTTACTTTCCACAGTGTTAACTGCCGCCATGTCTCGCGCCTCCAACTCCTGCAATTGGGTCGGCTCTTGCATCATGGAAGAGTTCCTGATGGATTTTGTACACGCGGGCACCCTTCCCACCAAAGAGGTCATCCATTGGCGGGGTCCGGGTAATGAATTGAAGCATGTTCCTCAGGAGGGCGAGGTAGCTCTTTTTTGGATCACATTGAACGTGGGTTCGTACCCCCCGGCTCAAAATTCTTCTGGGACGTCCTTCATTTTTATAAGCTGCATCCTCAAGACCTTGCCCCCAATTCCGTCTCAAACATATGCAACTTCCAAGTGCTCAGCGAGGTCTATCTACAAACTAAGTCATCTGTGGGTCTCTTCCGGGAATTCTTTTACGTGAATCGGCAGACTAAAGTGAAGGCTGGCCCAAGCTTAGAACTTGGTGGGATTTTCATTCAGAGGCGCCGGGACATAACCTTTCCGGTTGTGTAGATGTCGAGTCATCCAAAAGACTAGAATAAGACTTGGTTTTATTGTAAAGATACCTCCCCGGAGGGTGGGCATCCGCTGCTGGGTTATCGCCCCTCCCGGCTCAAGACAACCTTCGAACTTCCCGGCCGGCTGTCAACTTCTGAACATGCAAGGCACGAGCAGGCTCATGCCAAGATCAGAGCCCTCATGGCCAACGGATTGACGGGATTGGACTTGATCCGCTGCTGGATCTCCTCGAGGATTATGCCTTTCAGCCAGAGAAGCCTCCTCATGTGCGAATACCCGGGCTAGTATGATGATTCCCTCTGCTTCAGCCAGACAACATTAACCGAAGTCTTGTCCATGAGACGTCAGGAGCTTGCAGCGCCATTGGACTGGCGCCTTTTTGTGTCATTAACCCGGCCCCAGACGTAAGGCGACTCTTCATAGTCTCTTCTCTTTGTTTAGTTATGTCTTGGCAATTCATCACTATTAGCCGGCTTACCTTTTCAGGCTGACTCCGACTTCTAGAAGAAGAAGTATGTTCCTCCTCTAAAGAAAACCAAGAAGAAGGCGTCGGCCAAGAGGACAAAGAAGACCACCCCTCAAGAGGAATGGTTTGACCCGCCAGAATCATCCGGCTCAGAGGTATAATTTGACTACTTTTTGCAACCTCATTGTTCGCCTTACTGATAACAATTTATTCACAGGACGAGGTAGAGACGAGCCGCGCCAACGCCCCTGAGGTAACTTATGTTTCATCCGAGTCAGAATGTTTTGTACCCTAGAAGATACAGTGGGTCGTTCGAAAAGTTCCCCTTTCTCATGCTATTGCTTATTTGGATCCCCAATTTCTTTTGAAAAAGCAACAGCAAGCCGACCAACGCCAGACCCGGAGCGCTGGCTCTACTGATCTCATGTCCAGTTTACCTAACTCCCCGGCTCAGAAGAAGCGACCTGCAGAGGTATGTATTTCTTCTATGTTTGATTTTACTAGCTTTTCCTTTGTAATTTCAACACTGTCTCTCAGGGATCACCTTCGTCCGGCGACACTATGGCCACTGCTCTACCGCCTCCAAAGGTTAATCCGTTGTACGTGTTTTTCTAGCCTTACGTCTGGCTCTTTGGCGGTTGTAACCCTTGGACTCTGACTTTCATGCTTTTCTAGGGCTCAAGCCAAGCGAAGGAACACTAACAAGCCCTCCCCTATCCCTACTGCTCAAGAGCCGGAGCTTACCAAGCCAGACGCTCCTATGCCAGACGCAAACCCCCCAGCGACTTCTACAGAGCCGGCAACTGACAATACTATTCCAGAGAGCCCGCCGAGGGACCATTCCAAGCCGTCGAGCCCTGCCAAGGCTGCTGATGAAACCATTGCTCCGGATGTCATGATTACTGGTGCCGGCTTTGGCTCTCCTCCTCCTCTCGTGTTGACAAAACATAGTGAGACGGCTGAAGCCTCCCGGAAGCTGGAGTTTGAACTCCCCACCCTTGAGAAAATGATAGCTGATGTACTTCATGCTGGATATATGAACCGGTTGTCTACAAGCCGGGATCTAGAGCTCAAATTTAGAACTTAATGAAGAAGAAATATGAGGTATTATTTTTCCTCTTTATATCCTTACTCATCCCCCAAGAGTTAGGTTAACATTGGCTGATGATAATCCGGTTCTTCCATATTGGTAGAAGTAGAAATATATAGCATGTAGGTCTCAACTTACTTAGAGGTAACCTCAAATCTTCATTGTCAGCCCCCAAGGGCCGGCTCAAAGGTGATAACCTTGAGCCAGAGCTTTATAGAAAATAGATAATAGATCCAAATGTAGCCCCCAAGGGCCGACTCAATCTTTTCCAAAGTTGAGTTGGGACTTTATTAAGAACGGGTAATAGGACCAATTGTAGCCTCCAAGGGCTAGCTCAATTCTTTTCAAAGTTGAGTCGGGACTTTCATTCTTCTCAGCTTGAAGAACCAATATGTAGCCCCCAAGTTCCGGGTTGACTTTATAAAGATGATCCGGAACTGTCTTGAAATTAGACATTAGCCCCCAAGGGTCATGCATATTGCTTGCAATCTGTTTGAGACTTTCTGCATTTTTGAAACTTCTCCCTCTATCGGTTTATTCCATGCTTTCATATGCCATAGGAAGTTTTAATCGAAGTCGGGTCAGAAGTGGCCGACTTAAAAAACTATCTAGCTGCTCAGTAAGCCGCCCGGAGTGAAGTTGATGAGAAATGTCGGCTCCTTGCCGAAGAATTAACCAAAATCAAGGCCGACTTTGCAAACTTCAAGGAATCCTCTAAGACCAAACAAGCCACGTTGACTAAATGGGTGGATGATGCAGATCAATGAGTCATGATCGTGTCTAATGAACTGCAATCCTTGAGGCGCACATCACAAAGATGACAACTGCCATATTTGGTAAGTTTTTAATAACTTGACTCAATCTGCATCTCGTACTTGTGCTGGCGACTCATAATAAGGCATCCGTATTATGCAGGTCCTAGGAGCTGCCAACTTGCCTCTGACAGCTTGCTGCCCCTGAAGGCCATATACACGTTGACAGAACAACTCTACTGCGGTGCTGTGTGCACAATCAAAGTTGTGAAGTATAAGGAGAATACCCTTTCAACTCTTAAAGGGGTCTTAGAGCTTCTGTCAACGATGTCGAGGCAGATTGTGGAGTTGAAGAGATCAGCCGCCCGCCAGGGGCGATCGCGGCCATAAGCCGGGCATTGGCTTTCGCTCCAGAGCTGACTCCGGCTAATATGATTGACGGGTTTCCCTCCAAGAAGGACAACGGCTCCGAATTTACAGATGCTGATTATGCCCCGTGTGTAAAGGATTCCAAAGTCATCGTGTCTGTCTTAGCAGAAGAGATCAATCTGGCGACTTACCAGGCGGCTTATAGCGCAAATCAGAAAAGGATTCGTGGCCCCCTCTTTGAGTGCAAGGATCTGACACCCGCCCGCGGTAAGAATATTTTTGCCTCTGAACTTGACACGTCCCCCTTCTTTGAAGAAGGAACTTTTGCGGCTTTAACCAACTGCAACTGGGACTTGGAAAATCTCGAAATCAAGGAAGACGAAGAGTGGAGCAAGCTGACCCGCCAGCAAGCTGATCGTGCTGTAGATATCTGTTAATAGCCGGCTCTTTATGACCCGCCATGAGCGGTGTAAAAAACTTGATGATAATTTTGCGCTCCACAGAGAGCATATGTAATAGACTCATAGCAACTGTCGCCTTTCTTGAATTGTTCCATCGCGCACGTATGAAAGTCCGGCTTAACATATATATATATGCCATCTTCCTTGTCCTTCTCATTGTATGCCTTACCGGCTCTTTGCAGCTTAACTTCCTGCATGCATAGATGTATACTTATACCGTTAGGAGGGCGGCTTAAAAGCACAACCCGAAGATGTTGTGTCTTCCTAACGTGCTGACGGAGTCCATTGCTTGGCTTAGGAGTCGGCCGATAGGGTTTGATAAGCTACACCCGGAGGGCAGGAAGCCCCCTATATAGCTATGTTGACTTGTGAACATTTTTTGGTGTAAGAGCCAGTTGTTAGAGATAGATAAGCTACACCCAGAGGTGGGAAGCCCCCTTCGACAACCAAAGTTGACTTGTCAACTTTTCTAGCATAAGAGCCGGCTGTTATGGTTAGATAAGCTATACCCGAAGGTAGGAAGCCCCTTTCGACAGCCAATGTTGAGTTGTCAACATTTATGGCATGAAAGCCGGTTGTTAGGGATAGATAAGCTACACCCGGAGGTGGGAAGCCCCCTTCAACAAGCGAAGTTGACTTGTCAACTTTTTTGGCATAAGAGCCGGCTGTTAGGGTTAGATAAGCTATACCCGAAGGTAGGAAGCCCACTTCGACAACCAATGTTGACTTGTAAACATTTTTGGCATGAAAGCCGGTTGTTAGGGATAGATAAGATACACCCGGAGGTGGGAAACCCCTTCGTCAACCAAAGTTGACTTGTCAACTTTTTTGGCATATGAGCCAGTTGTTAGGGTTAGATAAGCTATACCCGAAGGTAGGAAGCCCCCTTCAATAGCCAATGTTGACTTGTCAACATTTTTGGCATGAAAGTCGGTTGTTAGGGATAGATAAGCTACACCCGGAGGTGGGAAGCCCCCTTCAACACCAAAGTTGACTTGTCAACTTTTTTGGCATAAGAGCCGGTTGTTAGGGATAGATAAGCTATACCTAGAGGTGGGAAGCCCCCTTCGACAACCAAAGTTGACTTGTCAACTTTTTTGGCATAAGAGCCGGTTGTTAGGGTTAGATAAGCTATACCCGAAGGTAGGAAGCCCCCTTGCATGGATGAAGATATGTGAAACAGTAGAGGCCCCGGCTTGCAGGGATGCTACTTTATTCATATATAAATATGATATGTACAATGATAGTGTACAATGGCGAGTCTCAATAACTCAAGTGTAATAAGGCCGCAGATGTGCTATGTTCCACGGCTGGCGGGTCTCCTCACCCGAAGTATCTGAGTCGTCCCGGATGTCAATGAGATAATATGACCCGTTGTTGAGATTTTTGCTGATCACGAAAGGTTCTTCCAATGGAGGAGATAATTTATGCATATTTGTCTGGTCTTGAATCAGCCGCAGCACTAAGTCGCCCTCTTGAAACGTCCGGGTCTTGACCCTATGGCTATTATAGCGGCGCAGGTCTTGCTGATAGATCGCCGAAGAGGCAGCCGCCAGCTCTCTTTCTTCCTCCAAACCATACAATGCGTCTTGACACGCCGTCTCATTGTCCATCTCAACGTAAGCCGCCACTCGTGGCGAGTCATGCCGGATGGCACTTGGTAACACAGCCTCTGCATCGTAAACCATGAAGAGAGGTGTATACCCTATGGATCGGTTGGGGGTGGTTCTGATGCTCCATAAGACGGAGGGCAACTCTTTCACCAAACAACCCAGCGTCCGTTGTAAAGGAACCATAAACCGTGGCTTGATACCCCTCAAGATTTCTTGATTGGCACGCTCCGCCTGACCGTTGGACCGTGGATGGGCAACTGCCGGAATATCAAGTCGTATGTGCTCCAAGTTGCAGAAATTTTTATAGCCCCCTTGGACAAGTTTGTGCCATTGTCCGTGATGATACTATGAGGGTAACCAAAATGGTAGATCAGCTTTTTGATAAACTGAGACATCGTAGCCACGTCACACTTGCTGACCGACTCAGCCTCTACCCACTTGGTGAACTTATCAACCGCGACCAAGAGGTGCGTTTTCTTATCCTTGGATCTCTTGAAAGGCCCGACCATATCAAGCACCCATACTGCAAACGGCCAAGTAATTGGTATCATGCCCAATTCTTGAGCCGGAACATGAGCATGCCGGCCGAATTTTTGACAGTCGTCACACTTGCGGACCAAATCCTCTACGTCCTTGTGAGCCATCAACTAGAAGAAACTGTGCCGGAAAGCCTTGGCCACTAGAGATTTTGAGTCGGCGTGATGTCCACAATCTCTAGCGTGAATTTCATTCAAGATCTCCCGACCCTCCTCTTGTGAGACACAACACTGAAACACCCCAGTAACACTGCATTTGTGCAATTCGCCATTAACTGTTGTCATGGACTTAGATCGCCGGGTGATCTGTCTGGCCAAATTTTCATCGTCGGGTAACTCGCCCCGAGTCAAATAGGCCATGTAAGGCATAGTCCAATCTGGAATAGCATGTAGAGCCGCCACAAATTGCCCCTCTGGGTCGGGAACAACCAACTCTTCTTCTGAAGGTAACTTGACAATCGGGTGATGTAAGACGTCCAGAAAGATATTGGGTGGCACCAGCTTTCGCTGAGAGCCTAACCTTGACAAGGCATCCGCCGCCTCATTCCTGCGATGATCAATGTGATCCACCTCATAGCCTTTGAAATGACCAGCAATGACATCCACTGCCTGACGATAAGCCGCCATCCGTGGGTCCTTGGAGTCCCAAGTGCCTGAAACCTGCTAAGCCACAAGATCTGAGTCGCCCAAACACCTTACCTGGCTTAAATTCATCTCCTTAGGTACCCTGAGGCCATGAAGCAGGGCTTCATATTCATCCACATTGTTGGTGCAAGGGAACATCAGCCGGAGCACATAACAAAACTTATCACCTTTGGGAGATGTCAAAATGACTCGTGCTCCTGACCCCTCCAGCTGCTTGGATCCATCAAAGTGTATAGTCCAATAGGTATTATCCGGCTTTTCTTTGGGCGCTTGACACTCTGTCCAGTCATTTATGAAATCCACAAGGGCTTGAGACTTGACAGCCGTACGGGGTATGTATTTTAGATTGAGAGGTCCCATCTCCAATGCCCACTTAGCAATCCTACCAGTGGCTTCTTTATTTTGAATTATGTCCCCTAATGGAGCAGAGCTGACCACGGTGATCTGGTGCCCTAAGAAGTAGTGCTTTAACTTGCGATTGGCCATGAACACCCCATACACTAGCTTCTGCCAATGTGGATATCTCTTCTTAGACTCTGTCAGGACCTCACTGATATAATAAACCGGCCTCTGAACCGGATATTCCTTCCCTGCTTCCTTGCGCTCGACCACAATTGCAGCGCTGACAACCCGGTTGTTAGCCGCCATGTATAGGAGCAAAGGTTATTTCTCAGGCGGAGCAGCTAATACTGATGGCTCAGTGAGCTACTTCTTGAGCGCCTCAAATGCTTCACCCGTCGCCATACTCCAGACAAACTTGTCTGTCTTTTTCATCATATGATATAGGAGGATAGCTTTCTCACCAAGGCGGTTTATAAACCGGCTCAACGAGGCGATCCGCCCTGCCAGGCGTTGGACATCGTTAATACATGTCGGCTCTACAAGGGATGTGATAGCTTTGATCTTATCCGGGTTAGCCTCAACGCCATGCTCAGAAACCAGAAATCCCAAGAGATTGCCAGCCGAGACACCAAAAACACACTTTGCCGGATTAAGCATCATCTTATATACCTGGAGATTGTTTTCCAAAAGGGTCTCCTTCTTCCTTGATTTGATCATAAGATCATCCACGTATGCGTGAACGTTGCGCCCGATTTGACTTTGAAGGCAATTCTGCACACAGCGCTGATAAGTCACCTGGGCATTCTTGACCCCAAAAGGCACAAACACATAATAGAAGGCTCCAAAAGGCGTAATGAAAGCCGTCTTCTCTTGGTCCTTAACTGCCATCTTGATCTGATGATATCTTGAATAAGCATCCAGGAAGCACAGGCTTTCGCAACCTGCCGTAGCATCAATGATCTGATCAATACGAGGAAGAGCAAAAGGATCAGCCGGACAAGCTTTGTTCAGGTCCGTATAATACACGCACATATGCCACGTGCCGTTCTTCTTAAGCACCAGCACTGGGTTAGCAAGCCACTCCGGGTGAAAGACCTCGATGATGAAACCCGCCGCTAAGAGCCGGGCAACCTCTTCTCCATCTGCCTTGCGTCTCTCCTCATTGAACCGCCGTAGAAACTGCTTGATAGGTTTAAACTTACGATCCACATTAAGGTTGTGCTCAACGAACTCTCTCGGTATACCCGGCATGTCAGAAGGTTTCCATGCAAAGATGTCCCGATTCTCACGGATGAATTCGATGAGCGCGCTTTCCTATTTGGGATCCATGTTAGCCCCAATGATGAACTGTTTGGATGAGTCGCCCGGAGTGAAATCTATTGCCTTGGTATCATCCGCCAAAAATTTGAGAGGCAGCTCAACCTTTGCCGTGGGCTTTTTCAGCGGGGTCATATCCTCCGGGTCAACGTTCTAATTATAGAACTTGAGCTCCACCTCAGCACAACTGGATTCTACGTAAGCCGCATCTCCTTCCTCGCACTCAATAGCCATTTTCCGATTGCCATGAACAGTGATCGTGCCATTCAATCCGGGCAGCTTGAGCTGCAAGTAAACATAAAGGGCCTAGCCATAAACTTAGCATAAGTTGGCCGCCCAAACAACGCATTATAAGGGATCTTGATCTTGACCACTTCAAACCATAAGGACTCCACCCTGTAGTTATATTCGTCACCAAAAGCGACTTCCAAAGTAATCCTGCCCACCGGATAAGTCGACTTGCCTGGCACCACACCATGAAAAATGGTGGATGAGGGCTTAAGATCTTTGTCAAGCAGCTTCATCCGTCTGAAGGTATCATAATAGAGGATGTTGATACTGCTGCCTCCATCCATAAGTACCTTATTCACCATATATCCTCCCACTTGGGGTGCAACTATGAAGGTCAGCCGCCCCGGGTCATCAACGCGTGGCGGGTGATCCTCCCGGCTTCACGTTATGTCATATTCGGACCACTTCAAGTACTGCGGAAGAGCCGGTGCAACTGCATTAACCGCTCGCTTGCGGAACTTTTGATCCCGCTTGTTAAGACTAGTCGTGAAGACATGATACTGGCCTGAACTGAGCTGCTTTGGATTACTCTGATATCCATACTGGTTATGTTGCTGCTGATTGTTTTTACTCGAGTGCTGAGGATGTCCTCCTTGATTGCCCTGGCCATGGTGACCAGACCATGAGCCGCCGGATCCAAATCCAGTTCCTAACCCGCCTGGACCTGAGCCGTCGGGCGGGCCACCACCATGGTTGTTGTGCTGTTGCATGTTGTAATTCCTGAACTTCTGCATGATGTGGCAATCACCCCATGTGTGCGCCGAAGGTTTATCGGGCCGGCTGTGCTCCGGACAGGGTTTCTTAAGCGCATCCTCCAAATTGAAGGGAGCCCTATTTTTGTTAAAAGGCTGCCTGAACTTCCTGTTGCCCTTAGGATGATTCTGGCTGGTGCTTTCATTGGCTAACAACTCTGACCCGCCATCGGGGTTCTTTCGCTTACTCTGGCTACCATTGTTTGCCACACTCTTGCCCTGATTGTTCCTCTTTCCTTGGCCGGCCTTCTCCTCATCAGAGCCTGGATCCTTCGAGTTATCAGAATTGGCGTATTTTGTGAGAGCCGTCATGAGTTGTCCCATGTCCTGATAGGTACGCTTGAGCAGGCCAAGCTTCTACTTCAGTGGGATGAAGTGGCAGTTCTTTTCTAAGATCAGAACTTCTTGAGCCGCCGTGATCTGTTCAGAGGAGTGGATGATGGTCGACACCCGCCGAACCCAATGGTGAGCCGACTCATTCTCCTGCTGAACGCAATGATCGAGATCCACAATGGTCATAGGCTATTTGCATGTCCCTTGAAAGTTTTTCATGAACTTTGCCCTTAGCTCAGCCCACGAGTTGATGATATTGGGTGGCAACCCTTTCAACCACATGCGAGCTGGACCTTCAAGCGTCATGATGAAGTATTTAGCACACACCACCTCACTGACATCCAACATCTCCATAGCCAGCTCATAGCTTTCGACCTAGGCTTCCGAAGGTAAGTCAGTAGTGTATTCGGAACCTTATGAGGTCCTTTGAAATCTTTTGGCAACCACTCACTTCGTAGAGCGGGCGATAAACATGGCACTCCTATGGCCCTGGTGGTCACTCCCACTCCTACTGACACGGAGGGCATGGGACCTTGGTGAGTCGGCGTAGCCAAAGCTGCGGCCTCTTGCTGGCTTCTGGCCCGGTTTATGAGTCCTTGTGCATCTAGAGCCTCCTGATCGTCCCCCGGATGTCCTTGGTGCCGATCGCTGCTGGAAACTACTGGCGACTCATAGCGCCGGCTAAAGTTGTGGCTGGGGAGAGGGGTTGAGTGAACACGGCTCCGGATGTGAGTATACTTCTCCAGCTGGGCCATCGCCGTCTGAAGGTATCCAATAGCATTTTGTACCTCTTCTGCAAAAGGCGCTTCATCCGGAATAGGGATTGTTTCAAGCCGGGTGGCCGCAGCCACCATGTTCTCTACCGGGTTGGAGTAATGACCTACCGGTGTTGGAAAGACCACTGGTGAAGTCTGGTTCCGTTGAGCCGGGTGTGGCGTTGGTCGAGCCGCTGGTCGGCTTCCAGGTGCATCCGCTGCCCGCCCCGTTCCTGGCGTGTTAAAAATATTCCTAGACTCATAATGTTCTGGTAAGCGAGGTTGATGTCTCATCCGATGCACAACAGCCCCCGACTGTTGCTCCAGCCAAAGGCGGAAAGCATTCGTCTTAATACGTTCTGCCTCTTCCTCCATCTATACTTTTGGCTTAGCTATCCTCTGCTGCTCCTCCGCCATCTGGTCCTTGAGCCTCACAATTTCTAAGTTCCGAGCGGCTTGGTTATCTGGAGTAACTTCAGTGGCCATCAGGGCCGTGAGCTCGTTCATCAGATCCAGAAGAACTTGAGCCGGTGGCGGCGGGTCAGCCCCTGAGGTTGCTGCTCCTACGGCTATACTGCTCGTACCTGGGGCCGACCCCGCCATGAAGACGGCAGCATGAACCGGCGGCCCAAGAGCATCCGACTCAGAACGACTCGACTCAGGGCAATGCTCGCCGTAGCCCCCGAGCCCGCCATTGTGAAGCTGGTAAATCGACTCCATCTCTTCACTCGAAGACTCGTCTTCTGAATAGACAAGAGTTTCCTGCGACACAGAAGCTTCCAGATCCATACCTTGAGTAAAGCCTACAAAGACGTGCTTCTAGCCCGGGGTTAACATGGGCGGTCTGCAAATCACGGGTGGGTTGCCCACGCCGAGCCGGCTCGACGATGTCGGTGCAGACGTCTGTCCCGGGTGTAGATCCTTCGATCCTTCCGATGAAGACGTGGATCCGACCGAAAGGAACCCAGAATCCATATTCCACAGAGCCGGCATCAAGCCCCCAGCCGGCGTCGTCGATGTAGAGCCGGCCACGGCGACTCTTGCTCATCCTTCCGACCACGTATCCCTCGAGCCTCGGGAGAGAGCCCTTTGAGAACTCAACACCACCGAGCGCAGGCCCCACAGTGGGCGCCAACTGTCGTGGTTTTATCACGGCAGATGTCCGGGTGAACGGACTTGGGTTCGAGGCCATTGCTAACGTGATAGACTCAAAGGGGTTGGTTGGGACGAAGGACGCGAGTTTACCCAGGTTCAGCCCCTCAAGTCGAGGTAATAGCCTACGTCCTGCTTGTGCTTGTATTGCTTGATGTATCGATTACAAGGGAGCTATTGCTTGACCTAGTTCTCGATAGCCTGATCCCTAAGTCGCCCCGGGTCTCGCCTTTATATAAGAGGTCAAGACCACGGGTCATAGAAGTTGTAACCGACTCTCACTACATGCCCGAGTTTACCTCTACCTTATCTTGCCTTTCCTGACCAAGTTATCTCCAGGCGGCTTACCCGCCCGGGTCTTCTCTGTCCGGGCTATGTTCTGGCCCATCTTGTCTAGCCGCCAAGTGTCTTGGGCTTAATTCTTCACAACCCACTCTTGGGCTGGTGTACAAGCCGCCTGGTGTGACCCGGAGCCTTTAGGGCGGGTCTCACCGTGGGGTTATATCCCCAACATGACCCGTTTTCAGCAACAAACACTTTGCACTCGGATCTGAGATACAAGGTATACCCAACTGTTCTTGGGGTATTCTATGAAGATGCACTTTTCTGCTTTGGGTTCGAGCTTATTAGACATAAGTGTCGCATTCCCAATATCTGAGAAATGTCAGCTTAGGTTTCTGCCAAACCATAGGGTGTCATCTCAATGGATTTAGATGGTGCCCTATTTAAAGTGAATGTAGTTGTCTCTAATGCATAACCCCAAAATTATAGTGGGAAAACGATAGGAGACATCATAGTTCGCACCATATCCAATAGAGCACGACTACGACATTCTGATAGACCATCACACTATGGTGTTCAAGGTGGCGTGAGTTGTGAAACAACTTTCACATTGTCTTAAGATGTATGCCAAACTCGTAACTCAGATATTCAGCTCCACGATCATATCATAGACATTTTTATCTTCTTGTCACGATGATCTTAAACTTCACTCTGAATTTGTTTGAACTTTTCAAACATTTCAGACTTGTGTTTCATTAAGTAAATATACTCATATACACTCAAATCATCAGTGAAGGTAAGAAAATAACGATATCCACTGCATGCTACAACACTCATTGGACCGCATACATCAACATCTATTATTCCCAATAACTTACTAGCCCGCTCCATCATACCGAAAATGAGGTCTTTTAGTCATCTTGCCCATGAGGCATGGTCCGCATATATTGGTCTAAAGCGCATGAAGAAACTCCATGCTGACGAATCTTTGGACTCATTTGGTTTTGAATCGGTTGAGAATGAGATTTAGCGGCAGTGCCACAAGTATGTGGTACTATCATTGTATCCTTTGGCATCTATGTTATGCACATGTGTATTACTACGATCAAGATTCAACAAACCATTCTCATTGGGTGCATGACCATTGAAGGTATTATTCATGTAAACAGAATAACCATTATTCTCTCACTTAAATGAATAAGTGTATTGCAATAAACACAATCTAAGCATGTTCATGCTTAACGCAAACACCAAATAACATTTATTTAGGTTCGTCACTAATCTCGAAGTTAGAGAGAGCATGCGATGTTGATCACATCAACCTTGGAAACATTTCCAACACAAATCGTCACCTAACCCTTAGCTAGTCTCCGTTCATTCCGTAGCTTTTATTTCGAGTTACTAACATTTAGCAACCAAACTGGTATCCAATACCCAGGTGCTACTAGGAGTACTAGCAAGGTACACATCAATTACACGTATATCAAATATACTTCTACCGACGTTGCCAACCTTCTTACCTACCAAGTATCTAGGGTTGTTCCACTTCAGCGACCGCTCTCCTCATAATAGTAGCACTTAGTCTCGGGTTTGGGTTCAACTTTCGGTTGCTTCACTTGAGCAACAACTGACTTTCCATCCATGAAGTTTCCCTCCTTAGCCTTTCCCTTTTTGAAACTAGTGGTTTTACTAACCATCAACACTTGATGTTCCATCTTGATATCTACCTTCGCAGTGTCAAACATCATGAATAGCTCAGGGATCATCATTTCTATCCTTGGAATTTTATAGTTCATCACGAAGCTCTAGTAGCTTAGAGACAATGACTTGGAGAACTATATCAATCACTATCTTATGTGGAAGATCAACTCCCACTCGATTCAAGCAATTGTATCACCCAGACAATATGAGCACATGCTCAACGATTGAGCTATTCTACTTCAACTTGCTGGCAAAGAATCTTGTTGGAGATCTCATATCTCACAACACGGGCACGGGCCTGAGACCCAATTTCAGATCTTAGAACATCTCATATGTTCCGTGGCGTTCAAAACGTTTTGGAGCCTCAATTCTAAGACGTAATGCATGACGCATTGAACTATCAAGTATTCATCAGAACGTGCCTGTCAGATGTTCACAACATCTACAGATGATGCTAGAGGGGGTGGTGCACCGAGCGGTGCATTAAGGACATAAGCCTTCTGTGCGGCAATGAGGACAATCCTCAAATCATAGACCCAGTCCGCAATATTGCTACCATCATCTTTCAACTGTATTTCTCTTGGAACATACAAAAATTGAAGGGAGCTACAGCGTGAGCTAGTAATCTACAACATAATTTGCAAAGACACTACTAACTACGTTCATGATAATGAGTTCAATTAATCATATTACTTAAGAAATCCCACCCAAATTGACATACCTTTGATCATTCGACTGATACATGATCCAAATTCACCAACTCAAGTCCGATCATCACGTGAGTTGAGGTAGTTTCAATGGTGAACATCATCATGTTGATCATATCTGCTAGATGACTCATGTTAGACCTTTCGGTCTCTTGTGTTCCGAGGCCATGTCTATACATGCTAGGCTCGTCAAGTTTAACCCGAGTGTTCCGCATGTGCAACACTGGCTTGCACCCGTTGTATGTGAACGTAGAGTCTATCACACCTGATCATCACGTGGTGTCTCAACACAACGAACTTTCGCAACGGTGCACACTCGGGGAGAACACAATTTATCTTGAAATTTAAGTGAGGGATCACCTTATAATGCTACCGTCGTCCTAAGCAAAACAAGGTGCATAAAAGGATTAACATCACATGCAAATCATAAGTGACATGATATGGCCATGAACTTGTTCTTTTCATCTCCATCTCCAAAGCACCGGCATGATCTCCATCGTCACCGGCATGACACCATGATCTCCATCAAAGTATCGCTACTGGGTTGTCGCGCCCACCATGCTTATACTACTATTGCTACCGCTTAGCGATAAAGTAAAGCATTACATAGCGCTTAATGAGTGACACGCAGGTCATACAATAATTAAAGACAACCCTATGGCTCCTACAGGTTGCCGTACTCATCGACATGCAAGTCGTGATATTCTATACAACACATGATCATCTCATACATCACATATATCTCATCATGTAATTGGCCATATCACATCACAATATACCCTGCAAAAACAAGTTAGACGTCCTCTAATTGTTGTTGCAGTTTACATGGCTGCTATGGGTATTTAGCAAGAACAATTCTCACCTACGCAAAACCACAACGGTGACACATAAGTTGCTTTTCAACCTTCTCAAGGACCGCCTTTGTCGAATCCGACCCAACTAAAGTAGGAGAAACAGACACCCGCCAGCCATCTTTGTGCAACAAAGTTACACGTCAGTCGATGGAACCGGTCTCTCGTAAACATACGAGTAAGGTTTGTCCAGGCCGCTTCATCCCACAATACCGCTGAACCAAAAGACGACCAAGGGAGGAAGCAATCTAAGCATCAACACCCACAAACTCCTTTGTGTTCTACTTGAGATCTCATCTACACATAGACCTAGCTCTGATACCACTATTGGGGAACGTTGCATGGGAAACAAAAAAATTCCTACGCACAAGCAAGATCTATCTATTGTGATGAGCATCTACAAGAGGGTGAGTGGATCTACATACCCTTGTAGATCACTAAGCGAAAGCGTTAAGAAACGCGGTTGATGTAATCGAACGTCTTCGCGATCCAAATCGCCGAGCGTCCCGCGATCCCATCATGATCCATCTCGCGATCTTGATCACGATCCGTCCCGTGATCCCATCACGATCCGGTTCGCGATCTTGATCATGGTCCTCCCGATCTAGCACCGAATAGACGGCACCTCCACGTTCAACGCACGTACGGCTTGATGACGCCTTCACCTCCTCGATGCAGCGAGCGATGGTGAAGTAGTAGATGAGTTCCGGCAGCACGACCACGTGGTAATGGTGTTGGTGAAGAACAATCTCCACAGGGCTTTGCCAAGCACTACGGAAACTATGACGGAGGATAAACTAGAGGGACGGGGTTGCCGGCACACGACTTAGGGTTTCTTGATGTGTTCCAGGTGCTAGCCCCACCCCTTTATTTATATGCTGAGCCCTGGGGTCGAAACTTGGAGAAAAATCCTCCTCAAGGTCGGTTTGCCCGCAAGGCAAGAGTCCTCCTCGGACTCCAGGACCAGACGCCAAGGTCCTCAACATCTGGCCCTAGACGCCAGGGTCCCTAGCGTCAGGCCCCTGGCCTTTGCAAAACACAGTTTGCACCTTCCTAAAGCTTCATGGGCTTTACCCCTTGGCCCAAATAAAGTGTTCTTGTACCCCGAACATTTCGAGAAACATCTGAAACTAGTCCGGTGAATCCCGGAACTCTTCTGGAGACAAAACACTATTATCCCATATATCAATCTTTACCTACGGACTATTCCGGAGCTCCTCGTCATGCCTGGGATCTCATACGGGACTCCGAACAACTTTCGGTCACCAACATAATAACTCAACTATAATTATATCGTCACCAAACCTTAAGTGTGTAGACCATGTGGGTTCGAGAACTATGCAAACATGACCGAGAGACCTCTACGGTCAATAACCAATAGCGGGAGCTGGATGCCCACATTGGTTCCTACATATGCTATGAAGATCTTCATCGGTTGAACCTCTATGTCAAGGATTCAGTTAATTCCGTATAGTGTTCCCTTTGTTCTTCGGTATGTTACTTGCCCGAGATTCGATCGTCGGTATCTCTAAACCTAGTTCAATCTCATTACCGGCAAGTCTCTTTACTCATTCCGTAATACAAGATCCTGTGGCTAACACATTAGTCACTTTGCTTGCAAGGCTTGTTGTGATGTTGTATTACCGAGTGGGCCCTGAGATACCTCTCCGTCACACGGAGTAACAAATCCCAGTCTTGATCCATGCCAACCCAAAAGACACCCTCGGACATACCTGTAGAGCACCTTTATAATCACCCAGTTACATTGCAACATTTGATACACACAAGGTACTCCTCCGCTGTGACTGAGTTGCATGATCTCATGGTCATAGGAACAGATACTTGACATGCAGGAAACTGTAGCAATAAACTGTCACGATCATATGCTACGTTTATATATTGGGTCTTGTACATCACATCATTCTCCTAATGATGTGATCCCGTTATCAACTAACATCTCATGTTCATGGCTAGGAAACCTTAGCCATCTTTGATCAACGATCTAGTCTACTAGAGGCATACTAGGGACACCGTGTTGTCTATATACCCACACATGTATTTAGTTTCCGATCAATACAATTATAGCATGGATAATAAACGATTATCATGAACAAGGAAATAAAATAATAACTAATTTATTATTGCCTCTAGGGCATATTTCCAACAAAATAGACCCGGGGGCCATAGGTTTCACTAGAGGCTTCTCTCATGATAATAAGTATTACGGTGGGTGAAAAAATTACTGTCGGGCAATTGATAGAAAAAGCGAATAATTATGAAGATATCCAACGCAAAGATTATGCATATAGGCATTACGTCTATGTCAAGTAGACCGAAACGATTCTGCATCTACTACTATTACTCCACACATCAACCGACTCTTGCTTGCATCTAGAGTATTGAGTTCATGAAGAACAGAGTAACGCATTAGGTAAGATGACATGATGTAGAGGGATAAACTCAAGCAATATGATGAAAACCCCACCTTGTTATCCTTGATGGCAACAATACAACATGTGCCTCGCTACCCCTACTTTGTCACTACGTGAGGACACCGCAAGATTGAACCCAAAACTAAGCACTTCTCCCATTGCAAGAATTACCAATCTAGTTGGCCAAACCAAACCAATAACTCGAAGAGACATGCAAAGATATGAAATCATGCATATAAGAATTCAGGAAAGACTCGAATAATATTCATGGGTAATCTGAACATAAACCCACAATTCATCGGTTCTCGACAAACACACCGCAAAAGAGTATTACATCGGATAGATCTCCATGAAGATCATGGAGAACATGGTACTGAAGAGCAAAGAGAGAGAAGGAGCCATCTAGCTACTAGCTATGGACCCAAAGGTCTGTGGTGAACTACTCACGCATCATCGGAGGGGCAATGGAGTTGATGTAGATGCCCTCCGTGATTGAATCCCCCGCCGCCAGATTACCGGAAAAGGCTCCAAGATTGCATCTCTCGGGAACGGAGGCTTCTGGCGGTGCAAAAGTGTTTTCGTGGCTCTTTCTGATAATGATGGCATATTTGGGAATTTATAGGCCGAAGATTAGGGTTGGGAGAGCTGCCGTGGGCCCACAAGCCATCTAGGCGTGCCCTACCCACCTGGGCGTGCCCCTAGGGCTTGTGGCCCCATGGCGGCTCTTCTGCCTTGGTTCTCAAGTCTCCTAGTTTCCTTCCGGTCCATAAAATTCATTCCGAAGATTTTATTCCGTTTGTACTCCGTTTAATATTCCTTATCTGCAATTCTTGAAAACAAGGAAAAAACAAAAACTTGCACTAGGCTCTAGATTAATAGGTTAGTCCCAAAAATAATAGAAAATAGCATATTAATGCATATAAAACATCCAAAATAGATAATATAATAGCATGGAACAATCAAAAATTATAGATACGTTGGAGACGTATCATTGATCTACCTCGAGAACGAATAGCTAACTTTAGATGAGTTGTCCTGTCACTATGCCCTAAACCCTCCGACTTATAAAGACGTCGAGGATGCCTAGGGTTTACACATGGTCGGACACATGTCGAAGAGATAAACATGCCTAACTATGACTAATAACTTGGAGAGTACGTCACGGCTCCTCGAAGCTTCCATCTGGCGTAGGTGGTCTTTGATCTTCCAATGCTCATGTTGCGGCCCATATAGTCTGGCCCATAAACAATAGGTCGACTATTCGAGGACCCCCTAATCCAGGACTCCCTCACCTATGACCGGCTCATCCCCTCCAGGCCTTTCTCTGGGGTGGCCAGGGGCTTTGTTGCCCCCTTGGGGCAGGTGCGCCTCCCCGTTACCTTTAGCACCCATTACAACTACCGCACCGAGCATATCGATTTTGACGTTGCTCACATCCACCTCCCTTACAACACAATCCTCGGCTACCCCACCCTTAGCAAGTTCATGGCGGCAACGCACCTAGGCTACAACGTCATCAAGATGCCTGGGAGCAGCAGCATCCTCTTCTTTGCTGGAGACGTCAAGGACGCGATTCGCGCACTCAAACTTGCCCACAAGGCTGCGGCTGCAGCGCACCCTAACACTGGGGACGCCGCGCGGGCTCCGTAGGACGCTGGGGATGCTGCCAACACCATGTCGGTAAAGAAGAAGAAGTTGTTTTCTCAGAGTCGGGCTGAGACAAAGCAGGTGCTTATAGGCGACGAGAGCCCTGGCCTCACCTTCACCATCGACGCCGGCCTCACTTCGGAGCAGGAAGAAGCGTTGGTGGCCTTCCTTCGCGCAAATAAGGATGTGTTTGCATGGAGCGCGTCCAACCTGGTGGGGGTCTCGAGGGATGTGATTGAGCACCACCTCATGGTGTGCCCTAACGCTCGTCCGATAAAGAAAAAGGCAAGGAGACAGGCTCATGACAAGCAAGCATTCATTGCCCAGGAGGTCAGCAAGCTGAAGGAAGTTGGGGTTATCTGAGAGGTGCAATACTCGGAGTGGCTGGCCAACCTAGTGACCATCCCGAAGAAGGGCGGGAAAGAGCGCATGTGCGTCGACTTCATGAACCTCAACAAGGCTTGCCCCGGGGATCTGTTCCTACTGCCGCGCATCATCCATATCGTGGACTCCACCGCCTAGTCTGACCTCATGTGCTTCTTGGACGCCTTCTCTAGCTACCATCAGATCAAGATGGCGGTGTAGGATGTCGAGAAGACAGCCTTCCTCACCACATGCAGTGTGTTCTGCTACATGTGCTTCTCCTTCGGTTTACGGAACACAGGCCCAACCTTCCAGCGGTTGATGCACATTGCCTTGGGGCCGCAGCTCGGAAGGAACGGCTACATCTTTAGCGTGCATTGGTTTTCCCTTGAAGAGGAAAGGGTGATGCAGCAAAGTAAGTAAGTATTTCCCTTAGTTGTTGAGAACCAAGGTATCAATCCAGTAGGAGGAAAAAGCAAGTCAGCAATGGATGCACCTACACAAATAATCAAACTCTTGCACCCAAAACTATAAAGGGGTTGTCAATCCCTTCATGTTTATTTGCAAGGATTAGATCCGATAGAGATATATGTAGCGAGTACGGAAAGTAAAAGGTAAATCAATTGCAGCAAGTATATATCTAAAAATAAATGATGGAAAATAGACCCGGGGGCCATAGGTTTCACTAGAGGCTTCTCTCTTGAAGGCAAATATCATGGTGGGTAAACAAATTACTGTCAAGCAATTGATAGAAAAGCGAATAATCATGTCATTATCAAAGGCAATGATCATGCATATAGGCATCACGTCCATATCAAGAAGACCGAAACGATTCTGCATCTACTACTATTACTCCACACATCGATCGACTCCTGCTTGCATCTAGAGTATTAAGTTCATGAAGAACAGAGTAACGCATTAAGGAAGATGACATGATGTACAGGGGTGAACTCAAGCAATATGATGAAAACCACATCTTGTTACCCTTGATGGCAACAATACAATACATCCGTCGCTAACCCTACTATGTCACTGGGTGAGAACATCGCAAGATTGAACCCAAAACCAAGCACTTCTCCCATTGCAAGAATTACCAATCTAGTTGGCCAAACCAAACCAATAACTCGAAGGGACTTGCAAGGATATGAAATCATGTAAATCAGAATTCAGAGCAGATTCAAATAAGATTCATGGATAATCTGAACATAAACTCACAATTCATCGGATCTTGACAAACACAGCACAAAAGAGGATTACATCGGATAGATCTCCATGAACATCACGAAGAACATGGTATTGAAGATCAAAGAGAGAGAAGAAGCCATCTTGCTACTAGCCATGGACCCGTAGGTTTGTGGTGGACTACTCACGCATCATCGGAGGGGCAATGGAGTTGATGTAGATGACCTCTCTGATCAAAAACCCCTCCGGCAGATTAGTGGAAAAGGCTCCAAGATTGGATCTCTCGGGAACGGAGGCTTCCGGCATCGGAAAATTATTTGCGTGGTTCTTTCCCATGTTAGGGGATATTTTCGTATTTATTGGCCAAGAATTAGGGTTAAGAGACCTGCCAGTAGGCGACAAGCCTGCTAGGCGCGGCCAGGGAGGCGCGCCTAATAGGCTTGTGGCGCCCTGGCACCTCCCCTGACGTGCACTCAAAGCTTGGATGACTTGTTTCCTTGTAGAAAAATTCCTTGCGCGGGTTTTATTCCGTTTGGACTCCATTTAATATCCCGTATCTACAAAACTCAAAAAACAAGGAAAAAACAGAAACTGGCACTTGGCTCTAGATTAATAGATTAGTCCCAAAAATAATATAAAATAGCATATTAATGCATATAAAACATCCAAAACAGATAATATAATAGCATGCCATCATCAAAAATTATAGATACGTTGGAGACGTATCAGCATCCCCAAGCTTAATTTCTGCTGGTCCTCGAGTAGGTAAATGATTAAAATAGAATTTTTGATGTGGAGTGCTACCTAACATATTGTGTGGACCCCAACTCATAATTCGTGATCACCGAATGTACGTGCACAGTGATCCCAGAGATCAGTGCTCACTGAACACACAGAAACTGAATAACAAGAGTCTTACAACCATTACATACCGGTTTACTCAAATATGGCCTTTATGGCGAAGTCTTCATATGATTGCAGCGGAAATCTTCAACGATAGCGTGAACCATGCCATTTGCCTTAACCCTAGAGGCATACTGACTAGGAAGTGTACTAGCTTACATGTTTGTCACAAGGTAGTCTTCATCATAACTTGATGTTTTATGCCTGGCCAATAAAATAGCCAGTGGCAAGCCACTGAGTACTTTGAATGTACTCGCAGGCAACCCATATTGGAACAAGGCAATAATCATCCATGATATAGCACTAAGTAGGTATTTTGCAGAAAGCTAATTTTGTATGCAATGACATGATCAAGTAATTTATGTAGGTATGAATCAATAGTTAGCTGATATCCATGTGAACAAGTTACATATATGTGTCATCTCATGGAAAGTCATCACGTCAAGTCAACTAACTTATCTCAAGTATCATCTCTGTGTCATCCACATGCACACACACCAAGTTTAGTAATCATTTGGACGTAGCACAAGAGCGGTCATCCAAATGTCCTTGATTGTGGACATGGCTATTCGAATAGTTCTACACTCTACAGAGGTTGCACACTTTACCCACAAGACTTGGGGAACTTCCGTGTCATCCACGACTCGCGGTATTTAACATACCCGAGGTAAGCACCCGAGCAATGCCTTTCCCCTAGCAATACAAAACAAAGAGTCCACTCGATTGGTACACAACCCACATGATGTACATCACACGTAGCATCCATGCAGGGACCAACGGTGTGCCCGGTGCCTGTGAAGACAGTGCATGATCGTCCATACCGGCACAACCCCATATCGAGAGTGTCCACGCCACTCTCGCCACTAGTAATGCGGGCTCCATGCTAGTACCCACCAAAGTAATCAACAAAGCCCCTTCCCATATAGGGGTAGAGTGGTTGTGCATGTAAGGTGGGAGTAACGGTCACAACTTACACCAATCCGTTTTTGAAACTACACACACACTCACTTGCTCCGGTACACCACTTCTTTCTCAAGTGGTTACCCAACTCAACATCGTCACCCTCGGGCATTAGTGGCACTCGACGGGGTTTTCGAAAAGTGTTTGAAAACACAATGTTTCCATCACCATGCATATTCCCATCCCACTTGCGTAGCAACTACTAGCATCCTAACTAATCCCACCCGCATAACCATCATAAGGAGGTAGGGTCATGCACGATGAAAGTGTCAACAAGAAAGTATAAGAGGCATCCCAGCGAAGGGGAATACCACATCATCATGATCAATACCATGAAATAAAGTGCTATATGCCATGCAATAAAAGTTTTTATAGTCATGGTCAAAGGGCTGCTTGCCTGGCTCAGCAAACTCTTTGAGGTCTTCACACGCTTCTTGTCCACTCCGAGCACTTCGTCTACTTCATCAACTATCGCCAAAACAACCGCAATAAGCAGCACAACAAGCAGAAAATAAAGTGATCTATAAATAGAAGTTCTATTTTTCTAGGACACCTCTAGTCATGAGACAAATAACCAAGGAGGTTTTGGTGGATGTGGGTCAAGGGGGACTTTGGAATGGTGGAATGAAGGAAGATGTCCACAGAAAACATTTTAACAAAAATGAGTGGATGAGCCTAAAAAATAGGGAAAGATTTTAGAAACATGATGGAAGTGGTTTCACTGGATTTGGAGTTGATATAATTTACCTATGATTTTCCTAAGATGGAATGATGGAAAAGGGGAGTTATTTATTTGGTCAAGCATAATAGGTGCATGATAAAATTTTAAACTTGTCTAGACAAATAGGGCATGACATTTAGAGCCTCTACGAATTTGAATCACTCCATTTGGAGTTGATATCAGAGCTCTAGCTATTTTACAAGTGGGGCATTTCATAGTTCAAATTTGAATTTGAATTTGAGCTCTACAGAAAATTTTGTGGGAAAAATATGTTAACCACATTTTTGGATAGATCATGATTTTCCGAATCTGTAGAAATTTGAATCACTAATTTTGGAGGTTAGATGAATTCTTTATGAATTGATTAGTGCCACTAGAAAAAGAAAAGGGAAAAGGTCTTACCGAAAGGCCAAACGGCGCACTTGGCTCAATTTAACAAATGGGCCGGGCCGGTGGCTTGGCCGGGCGCGCGAAGGGCCATGTCGATGGCGCATCAGCAGAAGCCGTCTCCAACATAGGGAGGTCCTCATACGGGGAAGCTGCATCCACTTAAATAGGGGGCCTGGTCGCTTGGTCACTGACAGGCGAGGCCCGCGTGTCGGATCCGTCTTCTCCCTCCCACTCGAGCAGAGGCGACAGAGGAGGCGAGGCAGAGCCTCCGCTAGCACTGTTTTGACGGCTCGGGCCATCTCTGGCCAAGCTTCGGCTGCCGAAACGGTTAGGGGAAAGGCCCGCACCCGCCCGGGGGTCCATTCCCACCGAGGAGCGCTACAGAAGGAGGGGTCTTGGCTATGGCGGTCGTGGGGGCGGCCCTTAGGTGATGAGGAGAATACACAGGGGCTTGGGAGGATCTTACAAAGACTCTAGGGGGCTTCGATGATGCTAGAAGGCCGGTGGGGGGAGCTTCGGCCATGTACGGGGATAGAGAGTTCGGGAGGGGAAACAAAATGATTCACGAGGCTCAGGGGAGAGAGGGAGTGTCAAGGGACCTGAGAGGGGGGCTAGGGAAGGCCCTATATGGTCGGGTGTGAGTCCACCATGGACAGCACCCATGGCCATGGCGCAGCTGCGGCTAGAGGTCACGGGGGGTGACCCAGAGCGTGTCAATGGTCTTCGTGGATGCGACCTACATCTAGGGAAGATGGGAGAGGGAGCGGGCAAGGACCGGGTCATCGCGCATGTGAGCACGCCCTTAGGGGCTCTCAGGCGGCCGGCGCGCGTGCGAGAGGAGGCCAGAGGAGGGAGATAGAGGAGGGGGGCATGACGGTTGCGTGTCCCGGACGTCGAGGCCGACCATCTGGCGAGAGGGGGGCGCTCGAGGTGGTTGGGGCCATGCGTAGTGTGGCGACTACAGTGTAGTTGGGCACTGTAGCGTGCTCTGGAGCGCAGCCATTGCATGCCATGGCCTTGCCACTTGTGCCATGGTCGTATCCATTTGTGTCTAAAGGGTCTGGGGTCAATTAAACAATGTGCGGAGGCCCTTGGATTCCCTGTGAGGCAAAAGGAAGAGGAGAGAGGTTGAGGAAAAGAGGAAATGGGGCTGTCCACAGGGGGAAAATGGGGTTTTACCCCATTTAACCATGGAACCAGAGCTGCATTTTCCTTGCTAGAGGTGAAATGCATCAATGTGAGAATGTGGTGAAAATTTGAGAGCAAGGGGAATAGTAAAAGTGGTGGAAACAGTAGCTTCTAGAAATGGCCAGAAGGTGTTTGTGCTATGTTTGGGCTAGTAGATGGAGTCTACTTGCCATGATATTTAACAGGATCAAATTTTGGGTAAAAATGAGAGGGATCACAAGGTTTGGGATCAATATAGAAAAGTTGATAATGCAAACGTTGTGAACCCTAGAATTCAACAAAATCAGGTTTCTGTAGATCTAGTTAGTCTAAACTAATCTCCTTGATGCACCACTTTGTGTAACATCATTATTTGGGGATTTAAACATTCCTACAAAGTTTGCGGTCAATAGTACAAGCTTCACAATGTAAAGTTGTTCAAATATGATTCTGGACAGAGAGGGTTTTGGAATATTTTGGTGAAGCATAACTATTGGGATTGAGATGAAAAATTTCAAGAACATCAGACATAGCTCGTGTGACTTTTTGGAATTTTCCTGTATTTTATTGAGAATATTTCTTATAGAAGGATTTCAAATTCATGAAATAGGTAGAAATGGGTTTGAAGGGTTTTGTCCAATATTTTGAACATGACCATGTGTTGAAACTCTTATATATGGACAATATATGTCCACTTAGGTTCCCTAAAGTTTCTCAAATATTTTTAAAGCATTTAAATAAATTTTACCTATAAAAGACCATTTCTAGCCTGAAGAAAAGGCCTTTAAATAAAATATGGAAATAATATTTAAAAATAATATTTGGGGTCTTTGGGAAGTTACATATATATTAGGTTCTGAATAAATCATTTGGGAAAAAAGGATCCACCCATTTTGGACTTGTAGTGCAAATCTTAAATGAGGGGGTTTTGAAAACCTAATTTAAATAAATGCTTTTTGGCCAAAATAAAATTTTGTAAAAAATATTTTTAAGTCCTATTCACATGGCATGATCATTGATAAAGATTTGGGATCAAGGAAAAGAGTTCTTGAGGGTAGGAGGATGTTTTATGAATTATAGAGCACTAACAAGCAATCAAACAGGCAAATAACACACAAGTCAAGCACTCAAATGCACTCAAAAAGTTTTAATTGGTCCTAATTTTTTAGTCATGAGGCAAAACACATGGTGTGACACATATTTATCCATGTAATATTCTTTATTGTGGCAAGAATATTCAGATTCGTAGGACTCAAAACAAAAGCCTAATATTGATACAGAAACAATAAAATTTCAAGCATGCTAGCAAAGCAATTGTATCTCTTCAAAATATAATGGAAAAATAAAGTTATCCCTACATTATCATATGGTCTGGCTATGCTCCATCTTCCCCACACAAAGTATTTATATCATGCACAACCCCGATGAAAAGTCAAGCAATTGTTTTCACACCTTTATTTTCTCAAAAAAATTCAAATCTCATGAAATACATGAGCGCGAGCCATGGATATAGCACTATAGGTGTAATACAATATGGCGAAGGTTGTCAAGGAAAGGGACAATATATTCTCACATCAACTAGGCGTACCAACGGGCTATGGAGATGTCCATCAATAGATATCAATGTGAGTGAGTAGGGATTGCCATGCAAAGGATTCACTAGAGCTATAAATGTATGAAAGCTCAAAAATAAACTAAGTGGACATGCATCATGAAGAAAAAATCCACTAGCTATATGAAAGTGATAAAATAGGAGACTCTCTATCATGAAGATCATGGTGCTACTTTGAAGCATAAGTGTGGAAAAAGGTAGTAGCAATGTCCCTTCTCTTTTTTCTCAATTTTTTAGTGGGCATCTAAGGCCTCTTTTATTCATTTTTTTATTTGGGCTTCGTTGGCCTCTTTTTTTCATTAAGTCCGGAATCTCATCCCCACTTGTCAGGGAATCATAGCTTCCATCATCCTTTCTATAATGAAAATCATCACACTTTTATTTGCTTACAACTCAAAAGAAAATTACAAGTCGATACCTGTGACAAAATATGACTCTATATGCAATATGGAAGCGATGGTGCATGTCATAAAAGGAAACGGTGGAAGTTGCATGGCAATATATCTCGGAATGGCTATGGAAATGCCACAATAGGTAGGTATGGTGGATTTTTGGAGGAAAGATATATGGTGGCTGTTTTAAGGAAGGTATATGGTGGTTGTTTTGAGGAAGGTGTATGGTGCACCGGCAAAAGTTGCGCGGTACTAGAAAGGCTAGCAATAGTGGAAGGGTGAGAGTGCGCATAATCCATGGACTCAACATTAGTCATAAGGAACTCACATACTTATTGCAAAAGTCTATTAATCATTGAAGCAAATGATTAAACGCATGCTCCTACGGGGGAGGTTGGTAGGAGTTAACCATCGCGCGCCCCTGACCCTCACACAAAGATCGACAATCTATACACAAGTCATGCTCTGACTTCCTTACATAGCAGTTCACCATACGTGCATGCTATGGGAATAACAAACCTTTACACAAGTATTTTTCCCAAATCCCAGTTTACTTCCTAACATGTCTCTTAACATTACCATCTTTATATCTCAAAACTTTATGGAAGGAGTCAAACTTCTCTACTCAATGCAGTTAATATGGAAGTTTTTATTATATACCTCTTGGATGCCTATCATATTAGGACTAAATTCATAACCTATACCAATTACCATGCTGTTTTAGATACTCTAAAAATAATATAAGTGAGGTACGAGACTTCAAGTATTTCTATAAAACGCAAACACCACCGTGCTCTAAAAGATATAAGTGAAGCATATAGAGCAAAATTGGCCAACTCAAAAGATATAAGTGAAGCACAAAGAGTATTCTAATAAATTCACGATTCAGCATGTATCTTGCAAAAGTTGTGTGCAGCAAGGATGATTGTGTCATACTAACAAGCAAATACTCATATCATACAACACGCTCCAAATAAGACACATATCATGTGGTGAATAAAAATAAAGCCTCAAGTAAATTTACTGATGGATTGAAGACGAAAGACGGGATGCCTTCCAGCGAATCCCCAAGATTAGGCTCTTTGGCATCCTTGAATATGACTGGGGGTGCCTTGGGCATCCCCAAGCTTAGGCTCTTTCCACTCTTTATTCCATAGTTCATCGAATCTTTACACAAAAACTTGAAAACTTCACAACACAAAACTCATGAGATACGTTAGTATAAGAAAATAAATCACCACTTTAGGTACTGTTGTGAACTCATTATTTATTTATATTGGTGTTATACCTACTTTAATCTAACTTCTCTATGGCACATACCACATGATACAACCCATCGATTCATCAAAATAGGCAAACAACTCAAAGAAAACAGAATCTGTCAAAAACGAAAAAGTCTGTAGCAATCAGGAAACTTCGTGTACTTCTGTAACTGAACAAATTCTGAAAACCTATTACAACCAGGGAAATTTATATATCAACCTTGTGTACAAATTTCATATCAATTCTACGCTCTTAAAAAATTAGAAAATTCCTGGACTAATAGCAAAAGTTTCTGTTTTTCAACAAGATCAAATCAACAATTACCATAGATCACCCCAGAGGTTTTACTTGGCTCAAACACTAATTAAAACACCAAAACACAATTACTACAGAAGTAATAATGTGGGAAACACTCAAAAACATAATAAAAATATAACACAAAAATAAAATTGGGTTGCCTCCCAACATGCGCTATTGTTTAACGGCCCTAGCTAGGCAAAACACAATAGATCAAGGTATTGTCATCTTTGGTATGCAATCCAAACTTAATCAAATCATCAAAATATTTTCTTACTAGATATATACTTTCCTTTATTTCCTTCCTAGTAGATGAACTTAAATCATGAAAAGGACTTTGGCTAGTGATTTTAACATTCATGAACCCATAATCTAGATCATCGCCATAGATATCATCGTATAAAACACGTATCCTATTTCTAACGGGTTCCTTAACCATTTTTTCAAGAAAATCATCCTTATACCCTATGTAAATTCCCCTTCTAATCAAATCAAATTCTTCAGTTGGAGGGTGTTCAATATGTTTATCATAGAAAGCAAAAATCTCGCTAGCTTCTTGTACGATGAAATCAAATTCTTGCATAAGGATGATGGTAGCAATCTTCTTAGACCTAGGGTGATTAATATTGGGAAGTTCATAAAATACTTTTTGCAAAGCGAGATGAAGGTCCACAAATTTTCTTTCCAATTTTTCAATGATCATGATAATAGCGTCCGCATAACTATTTGTGCTAAGAAGAATATACCTCTTACTCATAGGTATTACCCCCGTACAATCAAAGAACGCTTGAATAACACTATTCCCAATAATATTCCTATCTCCTACTTGAAAAGTTTTAGTTTTATAATTAGGAGGAGATTCAGTTTCATGTTCTAAAGAGCAAGATTCAAATTTTTCTTCAGGATTAGTACTAGCTATACCCTCTAGATTTTCAGCGATAACCTCCCTTACTTCACACATGGTGGAGAAGGAAGCAATCAAGCACACAAGCAAAAGAAGGCAAACGAAAGAAGTGCGAATAAAAAGGTAGATATTTTTGGTATTTTCTGAAAATCGGTTTATAAGTGGGGGAGAGGAAAACAAGAGGCAAATGGCAAATAAAGTAAATGCAAGAGATGAGTTTGTGATGGGTACTTGGTAGGCTTGATGTGTATCCTCCATGGCAACAGCGCTAGAAATCCTTCTTGCTACCTCTTGAGCATGTGTTGGTTTTCCCTTGAAGAAGAAAGGGTCATGCACTGAAGTAGGTAAGTATTTGCCTCAGTTGTTGAGAACCAAGGTATCAATCCAGTAGGAGGAACAAGCAAGTCACCAATGGATGCACCTACAAAAATAATCAAACTCTTGCAACAAACGCTATAAAGAGGTTGTCAATCCCTTCACAGTTATTTGCAAGTATTAGATCCGATAGAGATATATGTAACGAGTGCGGAAATTAAAAGGTAAATAAATTGCAGCAAGTACAGATCTGAAAATATATGACGGAAAATAGACCCGGGGGGCATAGGTTTCACTAGAGGCTTCTCTCTTGAAGGAAAATATCATGGTGGGTAAACAAATTACTGTCAAGCAATTGATAGAAAAGCAAATAATCATGTAGTTATCCAAGGCAATGGTCATGCATATAGGCATCACGTTCGTATCAAGTAGACTGAAACGATTCTACATCTACTACTATTACTCCACACATCGACCGACTCCTGCCTGCATCTAGAGTATTAAGTTCATGAAGAAAAGAGTAATGCATTAAGAAAGATGACATTATGTAGAGGGATAAACTCAAGCAATATGATGACAACCCCATCTTGTTACCCTTGATGGCAACAATACAATACGCGCCTCGCTACCCCTATTATGTCACTTGGTGAGAACACCGCAAGATTGAACCCAAAACCAAGCACTTCGCCCATTGCAATAATTACCAATCTAGTTGGCCAAACCAAACCAGTAACTCGAAGAGACTTGCAATGATATGAGATGATGCAAATAAGAATTCATAGGATATTCAAATAAGATTCATGGATAATCTGAACATAAACTCACAATTCATCAGACCTTGACAAACACACCACAAAAGAGGATTACATCAGATCGATCTCCATGAAGGTCATGAAGAACATGGTATTGAAGATCAAAGAGAGAGAGAAGAAGCCATCCAGATACTAGATATGGACCCGTAGGTCTGTGTTGGACTACTCACGCATCATCGGAGGGGCAATGGAGTTGATGCAAATGCCCTCCATGATCGAAACCCCCTCCGGTAGATTACCGGAAAAGGCTCCTAGAATGGATCTCTCGGGAACGGAGGCTTCCAGCGGCGGGAAAGTATTTGTGTGGCTCTTTCTGAGGTTGGTGGAATATTTGGGTATTTACAGGCAAAGAATTAGGGTTAGGAGACCTGCCAAGAGGCAACAAGCCTGCTAGGCACGGCTAGGGGGGCCGCGCCGAGCAGGCTTGTGGCGCCCTGGCACCTCCCCTGGTGTGCACTCCAAGCTTGGATGACTTGTTCCCTTCCAGATAAATTCCTTCCGCAGGTTTTATTCTGTTTGGACTCTGTTTAATATTCCATACCTGCAAAACTCAAAAACAAGGAAAAGACAAAAACTGACACTTGGCTCTAGATTAATAGGGTAGTCCCAAATATAATATAAAAATAGCATATTAATGCATATAAAACATCCAAAACAGGTAATGTAATAGCATGCCATCATCAAAAATTATAGATACACTGGAGACATATCAGGAACGCCGAGGCCTACGTCGACGATATCGTGGTCAAGTCACGAGAAGCCAAGACCCTGATCGAGGACCTGGAGGAGATATTCACCAGCCTACGGCGAGTGGGCCTGAAGCTAAACCCCGAGAAGTGTGTCTTTGGGGTCCCATCGGGCAAACTACTCGGTTTTCTGGTGTTGCACCGGGAGATCAAGGCCAACCCAGAGATAGTCAAGGCTATAAGCAAGATAAGTCCTCCTCAGACCCTTAAAGAAGTGTAGGAGCTGGCGGGCTGTGTGACCTCCTTGGGGCACTTCATCTCCAAGCTTGGCGAGCACGCCCTGCCGTTCTTCAAGCTCATGAAGAGGACGGCCCCCTTCAAATGGACTTCAGAGGCAGATGTGGCAGTCGAGGGCCTCAAGCACTACTTCATGAGCCCACCGGTAATGGTGGCACCCCATCTATGACAGCCCCTATAGATATACCTGGCTGCCACCCTGCACTCCGCTAGCGCTGCGCTCGTGGCGTTCAGGGAGGAGCGTGCCGACGCGCATGCAACACCCTCAGGAGCATGCGGATCACCGGCCGAGAAGCAAGGTGACTCAAAAGATGCCCCGAAGCCACCTCCTCTCCAAGATGGTGCTCCTGAGGCCTCGGCCGCCTCGGCGACCCCAAAGGCACCAGGATCTCATGAACCAGCCATGGAGCGGGGCGGCACGGAAGATCACTCCCTTGTCAAGAACCCGGTGTATCACATCAGTACCGTACCGTGGGACGCATGCTCACGTTATCCTATGCAGCAAAAGCTCCTTCTCGTGCTTCTCGTCGCTTCAAGAAAGCTGCGCCACTACTTTTAGGGCCATCCCATCAAGGTAGTCTCTGCGTATCCCTTGGAGGAAGTTCTGCACAACCCCAATGCTGCGGGGAGGGTCGCGGAGTGGAACATCGAGCTGCAGGTTTTCGAGTTAGAGTTTAGCATGACTAGGGTCATCAAAGGATTGGCTCTGGAGGACTTCCGGCTGAGTGAACAGACGCCCCTGGCAGAGGGCTGGACGAGGGTGAGTCACTCACCCTCGGGGACGAGGCACCTGATGGCTGGACCATGCACTTCGGCAGGGCCTTTGCGCAGGGGAGAAGGAGATGGGGTTGTACTTTATCTCCCCAACCGGGGACAAGCTCTACTACGCCATGAAGCTTTGCTTCCAACGTGGCGAGAAGGTCTCCAACAACATCGCGAAATATGAAGGCCTAATAACTGGCCTCAAGGCCGTGCCGGCCTTGGGAATTCGGTGCCTCACCATCAAGGGTGACTCCTAGCTCCTCGTCAACTTCTCCAACAAGGAGTACACGCCCAAGGACGAGCACATGGGGGCATACTTGGAAGAGGTACGTAAGACTGAAAAGCACTTTCAGGGCTTGTAGTTGCAACAAATCCTGCGCGACGTGAACAAGGAGGCTGATGAGATCGCCAAGAAGGCGGTGCGTCGTGAGCCTCGGGAGCCAGGTGTCTTCGAGGAACGTCTCTTCAAGCCGTCTGCGGCACCCCCGACCAAGGATGAAGCGCCGCGGGTGAGGTGTTACCCCCGGCACCGCCCTTGGGGGCTTTGGGTTGTGGCCCGACATCGGGAACCCAGTTGCTCCTGGCGCTGGAGTCCCAGGCCGACGACTGGACATAGGAGTTCCTGGCATACCTGTTGGGGATATAACCCCATGGCAAGACCCACTCAGGAGGGGCCGGGTCACGCCTGGCGGCTCATAGTCAAGACCCTTAGGATGGGCCTGATGATTGAGGGCAAGGCCACATGGCGACTTACCAGATGGGCCAAGAGGAAGGCCCGGCGACTGAAGATGGTGCGAGACCCGGCGGCGTGTGAGACGCCCGGAGACGTCTTGCCCAAGAAGGCAAAGGCGGTTAGAGACAGGGTCGAATACTTTGTATGAGTCGGTTTGGACTCTTGTAACCCTAGGGCCTCGACCTCCTGTGTAAATGTGAGTCCCTGGGGAAGCTTAGACAGAAACCAATTGATCAAAAGCAAGATGTAGGATTTTACCTGTTCCCGAGGGGCCGAACCTGGGTTAACTCGTGGCTCTCGTCCCGGTTAACCCCTTTGAGTCCACTGCCTTAGCAATGGCCTCAAACCTAAGTCTTCGGACATCTTCCGTGACAAAATCACGAGAGTTGGCGCCCACCATGGGGCTAGCACGCGGTGGTGTGGAGTTCTCGAAGGGCTCTCTCCCAGGAATCAAGGGATACGCCATTGGCATGATGACTAAGAGTCTCCGCGGAAATCTCTACATCGACGATGTTGGGTGGGGACCGGAAGTCGACTCAATCGAGTACGGGCACCAGGTTCCCTTCGGCAAGGTTCACGTATTCATTGGTAAGATCGACAGATCTATGCCCGTGCTGGACATCTCCACCGACCTCATTGAGCCGGCCCGGCATGCGCAACCCGCCAGTGCTCAACCCGGGCGGGGGAGCATCTTCGTCGGCTTCACACAAGGCAGGGAAGATTTCGCGCCAGGAGGGGAAACTTTGGCTCTTTCAGATGAAGGATCCTCCGGTGGAGATGCGGAATAAATCTACCAGCTTCATGACGGCAGGCTCGGGGGCTATGCCAATGGTGATAGTATTCCAGAGCCCTACCACCCGCTAAGTCGAGCCTCCGTCTTCATGGCAGGCCTGGCACCGGCTTTCAACAGCACGACATCCGGAGCAGCGGCAGGAGCCGCCATGCTCGTTGCTGGGACTCCTAAGCCGCCGGCTCGGGTCTTGCTGGAACTAATGGATGAGTTAACAGCCTTGATGGCCACTGAAGTAACAGCCATAAATTAGGCAGAGTGCAATGCTAAGATTACCAGGATTAAGGGACTAATCGCTCAGGCCCAGGAGGATATCAACGAGTTGCAACTTCAGATGAACGTTGAGTCGGAATGTTTGAGGGCAGATGATCTCTGTTTTAGCTTAGACCAGCGTGCTTCGGAGGTGATTCTTCAGAGGAGGAACCAAGTCAACCTCCCTATTCATCCCCCGAACCTCTTCAACACTTCCGGAGTGGGGCCGAGCATGCCACCAGTTGTGACCCGGCCTGCTGAGGCACCCCGGTAACCAGACCCACCTCGGAGGGATCGAACTCCACCATGGAACCTTGTGACACTACCTGGCCATTATTCTAACCCGGTGGAGAACATGCTAGTCGCGACTGCCAGGCTCGATGCACTCACCTTCGCCGAATGAATGTCATTTGCTCAGGAGGTGCGAAGCGCCATTAGTTTGCTATAGACAGTGCTGGCTCAGCAGGAGAAGTACACATATAGTCGGGGTCGTGTACACTCCACTCCCGTTCAAAGTCGTAGCTACAGCCAGCGCATAGAGTCGCTGGCGGTTTCTAGCAGCGAACGAGGACTCAACCCGCCCAATGATAACTTGCCTCGGATTAATGCTCAGGATATCATAGATAGGGACCGGGCTTAGTGGGGTCAACACCAGTGACAGATTACCTAGTGATCCCTGAGCCGGCTCCAATAACCCCTTCCGCCCCAGTGGGGGCTGGCGCCTCATCCAGGTTGTTGGTGTGTCGTGCCTGACAGTGGCTCTACGGAACTAGCGTGTGCCCAAGGACTTTAAGGGTCCGTGTAAAAGTACCTAACTATACGGCTGATTTACCCCCCGAGGCTTGGATTGAAAGTTAGGAGCTCACCATGGAGATGTTGGATGTCAGTGAGGCAGTTTGTGCAAAGTACTTCATCATGGTGTTAGAAGGGCCAGCTCGCACGTGGTTAAAGGGTTTGCCTCGTATACCATCGCGTCTTGGGATGAGTTGAAGGCACACTTCATCAAGAACTTCCAAGGAACATGCAAGCAGCCTATGATGATGGTACATCTTGACCACTATGTACAGCATGAGGGTGTGTCGGCCCATCATTGGGTTCGGCGGGTTTCGACGGTTATCCACTCATCCGAGAACATCTCGGCGTCAGACGTGGTCCTGATTTTAGAGAAAAACTGAGTGCTCTTGTCAGGACATGGGCGAGCTCATGATGGCTCTCACGAAGTATGCAGATTCAGATACTACTAAGGATATGAGCTCTGATGATGAGAGATCAGCTAAGGGTAAGAAGGATAACAATGGAAAGAGTCGACAGTAAAACGGAGCTGGAAATAGCAACCAGGGCAAGAGAAAGAACCGGACGGCGGGTCGGAATTGGTGGCAATTGCTAGCGCTGGGAATAATCGGGCCAAGGGTAATGGTAAGCCTCCCTTTAAAAAAGGTAAAACTCCTTATAACTTGGAGGAAATGCTCAATAAGCCTTGTCCATAGCATAGCCGACCCGATTGGCCGGCGGGCCACACATGGAGGGATTGCAGTATTATGCGGCAGTTTCGGGACTACAACATTAACCAGCATCGTAATAACGGTAATTGTCCATCGGGCGGCTCGGGGGCAGGCTTCGGTGGAGGCGGCTCGGGTTCAGGATATCAGGGTCAGGGCAATCAAGGTGGTCACTACCAACAGTCCGGCAACAGTGGTCAGCAACAAAACAACCAGTCGGGGTACCAGAGTAACCCGAAGCAGCTCAGTGGAGGCCTGAAAGAACATTTGCTCCCTTGGTGGTTTTGGTAATTAACAACAACATATAAGTCATTGAACTAATGTTTCCACCAAGTATATTTCAGGAAATGTTCAATGAGAGGATTGGCAAAAGGAGATTGTGGAGAAACCCCAAGATTCAAGGAAATAGGTTGTCCAAGCTTCAAGCAAGAGGACTCTACATTTTATATTTGTGAGAAATCACTTTGAGTCATAGGAAAGCCAATACTATTAAAAGGGGGTAAGGTTTTGTTGGTGACCAATATGCTCAAACGTGCATAAGTGATAGTCGCCAAAAACATCCACAAACTCTCCCACCAAAGTCTGTTCTATACCCAACACTCAAAATCGGTGCAACCAACTTTCCCACTTCGGTGCCACCGATTACAGAACCTATACAGACTCAAGCCAAACCCTAGCCACTTCAGTGCAACCGATTCCATACCGGTGCCACCGAGTTTAGGTTGCCAACTTTCTGTTACGCAAATTCACATTTTTGGTCCCACCGAGAATATTGGATCGACATCACCGAGATTGGAAATCTGACCGTTGGTCACCTTATCGGTGCAACCGTGTTTCCTTTATCGGTCTCACCGAGATTCAAAAGTTGCCACCTTTTGATCATTTCGGTACCACCGAGATTAACACATCAGTGTCACCGAGTTGGTCATTTTGTGTGTAACGGTTGGATTTTTGGGGATGCCTATATATACCCCTTCACCACCACCTACTCGAGAGAGATGCACTCAGAACTATTCCATACCTATCCTATCGGATTTTCTGAGAGAGAACCACCTACCCTTGTGTTGAGGTCAAGATCTTCCTCTCCAATCTTATGGATCTTGATTTCTAGCCACCCTAAGTTGCTTTCCAGCAATCCCATCTCTTCTACGAAGCCAAACCTATGAGAGAGAGATTGTGTGCTGAGGAGTCTATCATCTTGAAGCCCAAGAGCAAGGAGTTCATCGTCATTACCGAGCCTATTACCTTTATGAGGGTGGTGCCTCCTAGATTGGTTAGGTGTCGCTTGGGAGCCTCCTACTTCGTGTTGTGGAGTGAACCAAGAAGTTTGTAAGGGCAAGGAGATCGCCTACTTCGTGAAGATCTACCCATAGTGAGGCTAGTCCTTCGTGGACGGAAGCCATATGGAATAGTCAAGGTTGCTACTTCGTGGACCCTTTTGGGTGGAGCCCTCCATGGACTCTCACGACCATTACCCTCCGTGGGTTGAAGACTCCATAAACGTGGATGTACGATAGCGCCACCTATCGGAACCACGGGAAAAATCATCGTGTCTACAATTGTGTTTGATCTTCCTACCCTATCCCTTATATACATGCTTGTTGTTACTTTCCGATGCTATATACTCTTAGACTTGCATGTGTAGGGTGTACTTGACTTGCCATGAAATGCTAAAAGCTGTCAACCCTAAAACTTGGTATAGGCAAAACTTTTAATTGGTCAAGTAGTCTAATCAACCCCCCCCCCTCTAGACCTACTTTCGATCCTACAAGTGGTATCAGAGCCTTGGTTTCCATTGCTTAGGTCTCACAACCTAGGAGAAGTATGGCGTCTAGTGAGGGAAGTTATCACCGTAGAGGTCCGTACTTTGATGGCACACATTTTGCTAGTTGGAAGCATGAAATGATAATGCATATTCTTGGTCATAACCCCGTTGTTTGGGCTATTGTTCGTGTTCGCTTGCAAGGTTAGTTCTTTGTAGATGGATGGGAACCGGATCGTGAAGTGACTGCGGATGAATTGAAGATGTTGCAATTCAATGCTCAAGCATGCGGCATTATCTTCAACTGCTTATGCCTCGAAGAATTTCAACAAAATCAGCCGTCTTGAGAATGCAAAAGAGATTTGGGATACTTTGGTTGTTCTGCACAAAGGAACCGAGTCTGTGAGAGAATCCAAGTTAGATGTTCTTCAAGGTTATCTTGACAAGTTCAAGATGAAGGATGGTGAAGGAGTCGCAGAGATGTACTCTAGGCTAGCTCTCATCACCAATGAGATTGTCGGCTTAGGAAGTGAATAAATGACCGACAAATTCATCATAAAGAAGATACTTAGAGCTTTGGATGAGAGATACGACACCGTGTGCACATTAATCCAAATGATGCCAAACTACAAAGATCTCAAGCCTACGGAAGTCATTGGAAGGATTGTTTTTCATGAGATGACACTCAAAGATAAATAAGAGTTTCATCACAAGTCTAGCGGTGCTTACAAAGCCACAAGTGATGCTCCCGCAACTTCAAGCAAAAACCTTGTCACCAATGAAGAGATAAGCCTCATGGTCAAGAAATTCAACAAGTTCTACAAGAATAGAAGCAAAGAAAGAAACTCCAACTCAAGATATGAAGATAAGCGTTCATCAAGTCGTGACCACAATTTCTACAATTGTGGGAAGCCCGGACACTACTCAAATGAGTGCACGGCTCCCTACAAAAGAAGAGAAGAGTCACCTCGAAGACGAAGCTCAAGGAATGAATCACCACAAAGATAGAGAAGGAGTAGAGATGATCGTTATGAAAAAAGACACTCAAGGAGAAGTAGAGATTCGGATAATAAGGACAAGTACACCAAGAGCTACACACTAAGAAAACATCAAGCTCATGTTGGTGAATGGGTTTCTGGCTCCAACTCCGACAACCACTCTGAGAAAAGCTATCACTCCAACTCCGACTATAGTCAAGATGATGGTGTTGCCGGAATTGCTCTAGTAACTACCAAACTCCTATGATCTATTTGATTCACCAAACGAAGGGAGTGGAAGTTGCTTCATGGCTAAAGGACCCAAGGTATCACACCCCGAGTATCTTGATTTTGATAGTGATGGACATGATTTACTTTGTGATGATGACCTATTTTGTGATAAAACTAGTGATATTGATCAAAATGAACTTGATAATTCTCATGCTAGTCAAGATAAGTCATTTGATGATGATAATATGAAAATAGAACAACTAAATAAATAATTAAACACTCTTAAGTTAGCTCATGAATCTACTCTCGAAGATCATAGAGAGCTTGTGAGAACTCATGAGAACCTATGCTTCGAGAAGCTCAACTTGGAGCAAGAGCATGAGTTTCTCAAAGCTATCAATGACGATCTCCGAAAGAAGACCTCATCATATCTATCCAAATGACTACTCTTGTCTACTTTCATGCCTCAAGTTAAAACTAACCAATCTAGTAACAAAGGCAAGAAAGGTTCTTCATCAAGTAGCAACAATAAAAATGCTAAACCCAATGATGTTGCTTCTAGTAGTTCTATTGATTCCACTAATGATGATTCTCTTAGCCAAGTTACACTTGAGAAGAAAATGCTTTATTGAAAGGAATGATAGAAAAGGGTATCTACAAGAGTCTTGCCGGATGTAAGCAATTTAAGGAAATTGTACGCAAGCACGGAGGATACCGGAAGAATCGTGGTGTTGGCTACTTCAACGCTAATGGAGTCGAATGGGAATAAGGTCAATATACCAAACCCAAGTTTGTTCCTCAGAAGGAGAAGTATGAAAATGCTCTTCTCAAGGGGACAAACACTCAAGATGACCTTCCACCACAAGACCACAAGCTGAAGGGCAAGAACAAGCTTCAAGAGGACATTAACTCATATGAAGATGAACCCCTAGCTTTGGTGGAGTGGGTTCCCAAGGCTACTTCAAGCTCAACTACTACAAAGGACACTTCAACACCAAGGATCCCCATAAACTTGATGTGGGTTCCCAAGAATAAGAATTAGTAAGTTCTTGAGGGGTGACTCCGCCAATGAAATTCACACACATTCATTATTGGCAAGAACTTTTTGCACTCAACATCAACTCAATGCAATAGTTCAAGGAGTCACACATTCCCTCAAAGGTAAGCAAGGGACAAGGTAATCAACAAATCAATGGGCATCATAACACATGATTTGCACTCCATGTCCATAGATATCCTTGTATTTATCTCTTGTATGTTGGGACTAACTCATGCAGGTGAGAGGAGTAAGGAAACAACAAGGATGCTCCCAACTCTTGGTGATCTTCATCAACATTGAGCATCCACAACTACCTCACCAACATGAAGTCTTCATCGACAAAACCCAAGGTTACTTTATACTTCTTATGGGGGATGTCACATTAAGGGGGAGCTTTACTCTAAGACTTGAGTAAAAGCATCTCTTAGTATGTGACAACATTAAATGCTTTATGCAAAAGTGGTAACCCCACTTGTGCTTAAACGATGAGTATGACCTATGATCAAGTACTCTTACTTGGCTCCTAAGTCAAATATTCATATATAGATGACTTTTTCATCGCCCACGTGCTTGTTAGATGCTAGTGTGTTTGTGAATGTTCGTCATGATTTCCTTTGACATCTTATTGTGTGAGCATATTGGTCTGCATTTATTTTCTCATTCGAGGACATCCAATTGTTGCTATTTGGCTTTTGATTTATCTTTTGCCAATTGGATGGACAAGAATGCCTAGGACCACTCTTTATCTATCTATGCTTTCTCACCTCATATTCCATTCATGCTACATCACAAAATTTGAACAAGTGCTTTTCGATCCCTTTGTGTGTGGAGCACTCGGAGTTCTGTATCGACAAGGACTGACCATTTAAACCTCCCAAGTGCAACTCGGTGGAACCAATTCCAAAAACTCGGTCTCACCGAATGCCTAGGGTTGAGCTAGTTTTTCAATCTCGGCAACACCGATTTCATATTCTCGGTTACACCGAGTTTCCCTGTCAGCTGAAAGTTGTGAAACTCGGTGACACCGAAAACATAAAATCGGTATCACCGACAGTAAAGGGTATATATCTTGTGGACCTCGACGCTTTGAAATTTCGATCATCAACGTCGCGCCTTAGAACCCTAAGCTTCCGCCCCAAGACCCCTGGTCATCGCCCTAGACTTCCAGAGCTCCTCCGCCGCTGGGAATCGCCGCCGTCAACATAATCTACACCAACGTCGCTGCCGTAGAGGATCCGCGCCAAGCTAGGGTACGGATTCGATCTCTAGTGCGCTCCCATTCTGATTCTTGCGCATTGGACCTATTTTTCTCTATAAGCCACCCCTTGCTCATATATTCATCCAATCAAATCTACGAAATCCCAAGTTAGATGAATTTTTCTAGGGTTATGTTGTCCGCCCGATACATCTCGGTGGAACCAAAATAGAAATATCGGTCTCACCGATATACTTTTCTGTGTTGTTGGAACTAACTCGGTAGAACCGAGTGGCTCTTTTCGGTCCAACCGAAAAGGCTGCCAAGTTCCTGTTAAGGAGTTGGTCTGTCTCGGCCCCACCGAAAAATTCATTTCGGCTGTACCGATATGTATGTGACAGATTGCAAAACTTTTGAAAAACTCACTGCTCAAATTTCAAAAATAGCCTTTTGTGATGACTCATCTCCTTCTGCTCATCTACACTCTATTCATAGGGTCAGCATGTCAGGTTCAGAAGACAGTCAGAACAGGTCAGAGCAGGGAGCAGACATGAGTTCAGGAACAAGCCCAGAGCCCAGTTCATTCTTAGATCCAGGCACCCCCAGCTCTCATGGGTTGCCCAAGGTTGCCACCAGAACCAGGAAGAGGTTGAAATCAAATGAAGAGGATTCAGACTTTGTGCCTGAGGAGATTCTTGCTAAGAAGCAAGAGAAGGCTGCCAAGAAGGCTGCAACTGAAGCTACTTCCTCTAGAAGAGTTATCAGCAAAGTATATGCACCAGCTTATACCTTCAAGGCTCATGAGACTGCCAAAGCAACAATGTCTGTTGAGATCCCCAAGAGAGCTATGCCTAAGAAGGCGGGAGAGAAAAAGGCCAGGAAGAGGATCATCCATGTGACTGACAGGCCTACCTCCATGTTTGAGGATCCAGAAGAAGCTCCTGGTGTTGAGGAAGAGGAGGTTGAGCTAGCTACAAAGGCTCCTCCCAAGAAGAAGGCAAAGAAGTTGATGTCTGATGCTATGCCTAAGACCAGCACATCCAAGAAGGCTGCCGAGAAGCTCAAGAGGACAACTAGGCAGATTCCAGCTTCTAAGAAGAATAAGGAACTGCTTCCAGAGTTGATGATGTGGATGACTTGAAAACACTAATGAAGCTTAGACCACACCTCCCAGTTCATAATGCCAGCTACCCACTAGCTGAGGACATGAAGAAGAGGAAGGATTCTGGATTGAGGGCATGGAGAGCAATATATCCTTATGCCCAGAGAAAGAAGACTACTGTGGACTACAGATTCTATACCAGAGAGCAGCAGGACTTCTATGAGACTGTGCTCTTTGACAAGAGTCCATCTGTCAGTGATATGCGGTACATTGATTGGAAGTTCATCAAGGAGAATGAGGACTACTTTCCAAGTGTCCAGGACAACTTCCATTGCATAGGTCTGGATGAGTTCGTTGGCAGAGAATTCACAGCATGGAATGACGAGATGATCATGCAGTTCTACTCCAATGCACACTTCTACGGAGATGGTAGAATTGTGTGGATGACTGAAGGTGCGACATATGAATCAACTGTTGAGGAATGGGCAGATATCTTAGGAGTTCCTGAAGCACAGGATGGTGACTTGAATGTATACTCAGAATCCAAGGCTAGTCACAATGCTATGGCTAAAATGTATAAGGAGATCCCTGCTGCAAATGTGAAGTCTCACAGGCTAGGATCCTTCTATTTCCTCTAGGCTGGCCTCCGCACTATCAACACCATACTGAGGCATACCTTGATGCCCAAGTCAGGAGATGACAACATGATCCGAGGCCACTCCATTAATATGTTGATCCACCTTGACACTCACACCGGGATCAGAGTCATGGATCTGATTGTTGAGACAATCAAGAGGGTTGCTGCTAACCAGAAGCGCTCATGTTGTTATGCACCCTACATCCAGATGCTCATAAACTCAAGACTGGAGAAGCACATATTTGCCCTAGATCACCCACATTTGCCCCTACAGCCAGATCTCGAGGACAACGTTGTGGTGATGGATGCAGATCATCCCACTTCTGCTGCAGCTCAGGAGGAAGCCGAGGCAGTGAGAGCCGCTAGTGCTCAAGTCCCACGATCCAGGAACGAGCAAATGGATCTATTGATTGCATCAGTCCAGGGCATGCAAAAGGACATTAAGGGGATTCTGGACAACCAGAACTGTCTTGTTAGAATCTTTGAGACCAGAATCAAGACCCTTACTGATAAGGTGGACGGGCTGACGAAGATAGTCACAGAACTTCAGCACGAAGTTGACTCCGTGAACATCCCTCGGGTCTCTTCTACTTCAGATGAGGAGGAGGAGGAGGAGGAGGATGAATCACCTATAGGGACACGCACTCAATTCACTACTCAGGCTAGATCGGACACCATGCCAGCTCCAACAGCTCCATCATCTCCATCAGTGACCACTCCAGCTCCATCCATGACATCTGCAGAGATCTTCGCCGACGCTGTCATCTCGTCTCCTTCATCAACAACCAGAGGAGATATGCCCAAGAACAGTTAGATATATGCCTTTGAACTTTTTGCTAACTTGTTGCCAAAGGGGGAGAAGTGTATATAGATCTTTAGGCTTCGAGCAAGAGATCAATTTGGTTTTTACTTGCTTTTCTTTTCAAAAACATTTGGTTCTTTTGGTGTGATGTGAGATACTTTTGTGTTTGTGTTATGCTACTATGTTATGGGTGATGCTACTATTTTGTATCATCTTAATGCTCATGAGATGATCATTCACCTTTGTTTGATTGTGTTGTGCATTGTTATTCATTCTAATTCTTCTCGAACACCACCAAGTTGTATGTGACATGGAAGAAGTGGCCCATATGCCTAATCGGTTTTGCATTTGCATTCAAACGCAAATTCTAAATAATGCACAAATTTAGGGGGAGCTCTTGCTTATCACATACCTCTAAAAGCGACGATTAATTTCATTGATTTTATCATATGTCGAAGCTTTAATCTATATGTTGTCATCAATTACCAAAAAGGGGGAGATTGAAAGCACATTTGCTCCCTTGGTGGTTTTGGTAATTAATAACAACATATAAGTCATTGAACTAATGTTTCCACCAAGTATATTTTAGGAAATGTTCAATGAGAGGATTGGCAAAAGGAGATTGTGGAGAAACCCCAAGATTCAAGGAAATAGGTTGGCCAAGCTTCAAGTAAGAGGACTCTACATTTTATATTTGTGAGAAATCACTTTGAGTCATAGGAAAGCCAATACTATTAAAAGGGGGTAAGGTTTTGTTGGTGAACAATATGCTCAAACGTGCACAAGTGATAGTTGCCAAAAACATCCACAAACTCTCCCACCAAAGTCTGTTCTATACCCAACACTCAAAATTAATGCAACCAACTTTCCCACTTCGGTGCCACCGATTCCAGAACCTAGACAGACTCAAGCCAAACCCTAGCCACTTCGGTGCAACCGATTCCATACCGGTGCCACCGAGTTTAGGTTGCCATCTTTCTGTTACGCAAATTCACATTTCGGTCCCATCGAGAATGTTGGATCGGCGTCACCGAGATTGGAAACCTGACCGTTGGTCACCTTATCGGTGCAACCGAGTTTCCTATATCGGTCTCACCGAGATTCAAAAGTTGCCACCTTTTGGTCACTTCGGTACCACCGAGATTAACACATCGATGTCACCGAGTTGGTCATTTTGTGTGTGACGGTTGGATTTTTGGGGATGCCTATATATACCCCTTCACCACCACCTAATCAAGAGAAAAGCACTCAGAACTATTCCAATTTCAGATTTTCTGAGAGAGAATCACCTACCCTTGTGTTGAGGTCAAGATCTTCCACTCCAATCATATGGATCTTGATTTCTAGCCTCCCTAAGTTGCTTTCCACCAATCCCATCTCTTCTACCAAGCCAAACCTGTGAGAGAGAGATTGTGTGCTGAGGAGTCTATCATCTTGAAGCTCAAGAGCAAGGAGTTCATCGTCATTACCAAGCCTATTACCTTTTGGAGGGTGGTGCGTCCTAGATTGGTTAGGTGTCGCTTGGGAGCCTCGTACTTCGTGTTGTGGAGTGAACCAAGAATTTTGTAAGGGCAAGGAGATCGCCTACTTCGTGAAGATCTACCCATAGTGAGGTTAGTCCTTTGTGGACGGAAGCCATATGGACTAGTCAAGGTTGCTACTTCGTGGACCCTTTTGGGTGGAGCCCTCAGTGGACTCTCGTGACCCTTACCCTCCGTGGGTTGAAGACTCCATAAACGTGGATGTACGATAGCGCCACCTATCGGAACCACGGGAAAAATCATCGTGTCTACAATTGCGTTTGATCTTCCTACCCTATCCCTTCTATACATGCTTGTTGTTACTTTCCGCTGCTATATACTCTTAGACTTGCATGTGTAGGGTGTACTTGACTTGCCATGAAATGCTAAAAACTGTCAACCCTAAAACTTGGTATAGGCAAAACTTTTAATTGGTCAAGTAGTCTAATCATCCTCCCCTCTAGACCTACTTTCGATCCTACAAGGCCAGTATCATGTTTTCACTACAAGCCTGGACAAATGAGATCAAAATCTACACAAGAGGGCAGTCAACACGGCAACGTTGGCTCTCCCACGATATTTGAAGTGGTTTGAGTATCCTATCTCATGGAGTAGGGAGGATCACCCACCGCAGATCGATAACCCGAGACACTTAGCGCTTGTGGTAGCACCTCAGGTTGGAGGTTATATGTTCACAAAGGTACTGATGGACGGTGGCAACAACATCAACATCTTGTACTATGACACTTTTCGCCAGATGGAGCTGATTGATAAGGCTCTTAAGCCGTCATCGACAGTTTTTCACGGTGTTGTGTCGGGCAAGTCGGCTTTCTCGGTAGGCAAGATTGCCCTCGAGGTGGCGTTCGGGGATGACTACAACTATAGGGTGGAGACCTTGTGGTTCGAGGTGGTGAAAATTAAGATCCTGTATCACGCCTTATTTGGTCGACCGGCTTTCGCGAAATTTATGGCCAGGCCCTGTTATGTTTACCTAAGGCTCATGATTCTGGCTCTCAAAGGAACAATTACAGTGCAGGGTGATCTGAAGGTGGCCCTTGAGTGTGAGGAGGGCGACGGTGCTTATGCGAAATCAAGTTGTGCTAAGGCGGAGCTCAACTTTTACAAAGATAATGTTGACCCGACGGATATGAATCAATTGAAGAAGCCTAGTACAGAGTCTAAGATGCCCCTGAAGTTTGTAGCAGATGATACTAAGCTGGTGGACTTCACTCCGGGTGACTCATCAAAGCAGTTCACTATTGGCGCTAACATGGACCCCGCATAGGAAAGCGCGCTCATCAAATCCATCCGTGACAATCGGGACATCTTTGCATGGCAGTGATATATCTCCATCGTATCTATAATTTTTGATTGTTTCATGCCAATATTCTACAACTTTCATATACTTTTGGCAACTTTTTATACTATTTTTGGGACTAACATATTGATCCAGTGCCCAGTGCTAGTTCCTATTTGTTGCATGTTTTTTCTTTCGCAGAAAATCCATATCAAACGAAGTAAAAATGGGATAAAAACTTACAGAGATTTTTTTGGAATATATGTAAATTTTGGGAAGTGGAATCAACAGAAGGCGGTGCCCAAGGGTCCCACAATCCTGGAGGGCGTGCCCAGCCACCCCTTATGTCGGTTGGAGATGTCCTTTGGTCGTAAGAAAGATATTTTTATAAGGAAATCCCTCAAAATTTCAGCCCGATCAGAGTTAGGGATCTCCGGATACCCAATCTCGGAGGGGATCTCACCCCTCCGCCGCCATGGAGGCCATGGAACAGAGGGTAAACCATTCTCCCATGTAGGGGGAAGGTCAAGGAAGAAGAATAAGGAGGGGATCTTTCTCCCCCTCTTTCCCGGTGACACCAGAACGCCACCGGGGCTATCATCATGGCAGCGATCTACTCCAACAACTTCGTCATCTTCACCAACACCTCCATCCCCTTCCCCCATCTATCTATAGCGGTACACTCTCCCGCAACCCGCTGTACCCTCTACTTGAACATGGTGCTTTATGGTTCATATTATTATCCAATGATGTGTTGCCATCCTATGATGTCGGAGTAGATCTATTTTGTCCTATGGGTTGATTGATGATCATGATTGGTTTGAGTTGCTTGTTTTATTATTGGTGTTGTCCTATGGTGCTCTTCGTGTCGTGCAAGCATGAGGGATCCCCGTTGTATGGTTTTCAATATGTTTATGATTCGCTTATGGTGGGTAGCGTAAGTGATGGAAGCATAGACCCGAGTAGTAGGTTGTTTGCGTATGGGAATAAAGAGGACTTGATACCTTATAATGTTATGGTTGGGTTTTACCTTAATGATCTTTAGTAGTTGCGGATGCTTTCTAGAGTTCCAATCATAAGTGCATATGATGCAAGTAGATAAAGTATGTTAGCTTATGCCTCTCCCTCATATAAAATTTCAATAATGATTACCGGTCTAGTTATCAATTCCCTAGGGACAATTTTGCAACTCCTACAACCACTTTTCCAAACTCGTTAAACTAACTTAGTTGTTTCTTTATCTTAGCAGCCTCTAGTTTTTATTTCCGTGCTCTTTATTATCTTGCAAATGTTGGAAATATGCCCTAGAGGCAATAATAAATTAGTTATTATCATATTTCCTTGTTCATGATAATCGTTTATTATCCATGCTATAATTGTATTGATCGGAGACTTAAATGCATGTGTGGATACATAGACAAAACCATGTCCCTAGTATGCCTCTAATGGACTAGCTCGTTGATCAAAGGATGGTTAAGGTTTCCTAGCCATGGACATGAGATGTCATTTGATAACGGGATCACATCATTAGGAGAACGATGTGATGGATAAGACCCAAACTACAAACATAGCATATGATCGTGTCAGTTTATTGCTACTGTTTTCTGCATGTCAAGTATATGTTCCTATGACCATGAGATCATGCAAGTCACGGATATCGGAGGAGTGCCTTGTGTGTATCAAACTTCGCAACGTAAATGGGTGACTATAAAGGTGCTCTATAGGTATCTCTGATGGTGTCTGTTGAGTTGGCATGGATCGAGACTGGGATTTGTTACTCCGTGTAACGGAGAGGTATCTCGGGGCCCACTCGGTAATGCAACATCACAATAAGCCTTGCAAGCAATGTGACTAATTGTTAGTTGCGGGATCTTGTATTACGGAACGAGTAAAGAGACTTGCCGGTAACGAGGTTGAACTAGGTATGGAGATACCGACGATCGAATCTCGGGCAAGTAACATACCGAAGAACAAAGGGAACGTTATACGGGATTAACTGAATCCTTGACATAGAGGTTCGACCGATAAAGATCTTCGTAGAATATGTAGGAACCAATGTGGACGTCCAGGTCCCGCCATTGGTTATTGACCATAGAGGTGTCTCGGTCATGTCTACATAGTTCTCGAACCCGCAGGGTCTGCACACTTAAGGTTCGGTGATGTTTCGGTAGTGTAGAGTTATGTATGGTGGTGACCGAAGTTTGTTCGGAGTCCCGGATGAGATCCCGGATGTCACGAGGAGCTCCGGAATGGTCCGGAGGTAAAGATTCATATATAGGAAGTCCCAGTTTGGTTTCCGGAAAAGTTTCGGGCTCATCGGTAGTGTACCGGGAGTGCCGGTAGTGTACTGGGAGTGTCGGTAGTGTACCGGGAGACCTCCGGGAGGGGTACTTCGACCCCAAGAGGTCCATGGGCTGTGGGAGAGTATTAACCAGCCCTTAGTGGGCTGGGAAAACAGACACAAAGGCCCATGGCGCAGGAGAGAAAGTCCTAAAGCAAAAAGTGGAAAATCAGCCAATAGGAGGCAATCCTACTCCAACTAGGATTGGAGGTGAAGTAGGATTGCTTACCACCTCCTATTTCGGCCGACCCAAAGGCCTTGGACGACTCTCCTATCCTCTCCTCCTATATATACTAGTGGATTGGGTGGTTTTTGGACAGAATTTCCGGCCACGTGCTACCCGTTTCACCGGTGCACAGTTTCTCCTCTAGATCGGTTTTCCGCAGCGCTTAGGCGAAGCCCTGTCGGAATCACTCCACCACCATCACCGGAGCGCCGTCACGCTGCCGGTGAACTCTCCCTCCTCTCCACCTCCTCTTGCTGGATCAAGACGGTGGAGATCATCATCAAGCTGCACGTGTGTTGAACGCGGAGGTGCCGTCCGTTCGGCGCTAGATCGGAAGGACCGTGATCGAGATCGCGAGACAGTTCGTGATGAGATCGCGGAATGGATCGTGATGAGTTTGCGGGATAGACCGTGATCAAGATCGTGAGACGGATCGTGATTGGATCGCGGGACGGATCGTGATGAGATCGTGGGACGCTCGGCGATTTGGATCGCGAAGATGTTCGACTACACCAACCGCGTTTCTTAACGCTTCCCGCTTAGTGATCTACAAGGGTATGTAGATCCACTCTCCCTCTCGTAGATGCTCATCACCATGGATAGGTTTGCGTGTGCGTAGGAAAAAATTTGTTTCCCATGCGACGTTCCCCAACAGTGGCATCATGAGCTAGGTTGATGGTTCGATGAGATCTCGAGTAGAACACAAAAGGTTTGTGGGCGTTGATGCTTAGATTGCTTCCTCCCTTGGTCGTATTTTGGTTCAGCAGGATTGTGAGATGAAGCGGCCCGGACCAACATTACTCGTACACTTACGAGAGACCGGTTCCCTCGACGCAACTTGTTGCCTAGATGGCTTGCGGGTGATAGTTTCTCTCACTTTAGTTGGATCGGATTCGACAAAGGCGGTCCTTGAGAAGGTTGAAAAGCAAACTAGTGTATCACCGTTGTGGTTTATGCGTAGGTGAGCATTGTTCTTGCTAGATACCCGTAGCAGCCACGTAAAATATGCAACAACAATTAGAGGACGTCTAACTTGTTTTTGCAGGGTATGTTGTGATGTGATATGGCCAATTACATGATGAGATATATGTGATGTATGAGATGATCATGTGATGTATAGATTATCACGAGTTGCATGTCGATGAGTACGGCAACCGGCAGGAGCCATAGGGTTGTCTTTAATTATTGTATGACCTGTGTGTCAATCATTAAGCGCTATGTAATGCTTTACTTTATCGCTACGGTAGCAATAGTAGTAGAAGCATGCAGGGCGTGACAACCCCGATGGCGACACGTTGATGGAGATCATGGAGTCATGCCGGTGACGATGGAGATCATGCCGGTGCTTTCTAGATGGAGATCAAAAGCACAAGTTCATGGCCATATCATGTCACTTATGATTTGCATGTGATGTTAATCCTTTTATGCACCTTGTTTTGCTTAGGACGACGGTAGCATTATAAGGTGATCCCTCAGTTAATTTCAAGATAAATTGTGTTCTCCCCGAGTGTGCACCGTTGCGAAAGTTCGTCGTGTTGAGACACCACGTGATGATCGGGTGTGATAGACTCTACGTTCACATACAACGGGTGCAAGCCAGATTTGCACGCGCAGAACACTCGGGTTAAACTTGACGAGCCTAGCATGTACAGACATGGCCTCGGAGCACAAGAAGACCGAAAGGTCGAACATGAGTCATATAGTAGATATGATCAACATAATGATGTTCACCATTGCAGCCACCTTAATTCACGTGATGATCGGACTTGAGTTGGTGAATTTGGATCATGTATCACTCGAATGACCCAAGGGATGTCAATTTGAGTGGGAGTTCTTAAGTAATATGATTAATTGAACTCATTATCATGAACATAGTCAAAGTGTCTTTGCAAATTATGTTGTAGATTACTAGCTCGCGCTGTAGCTCCCTTAAATTTTTATATGTTCCTAGAGAAATAGAGTTGAAAGATGTTGGTAGCAATATTGCGGACTGGGTCCGTGATCTGAGGATTGTCCTCATTGCTGCACAGAAGGCTTATGTCCTTAATGCACCGCTCGGTGCGCCACCCCCTCTAGCGTTGTCTATAGATGTTGTGAACATCTAACAGGCACGTTTCGATGACTAATTGATAGTTTATTGCGTCATGCATTACGGCTTAGAATTGAGGCTCCGAAACGTTTTGAACGTCACGGAACATATGAGATGTTCTAGGAGCGGAGATTGTGATCCCAGGCTCGTGCCTGTGTTGCGAGATATGAGATCTCCAACAAGATTCTTTGCCTATAAGATGAAGGAGAATAGCTCAGTCGTTGAGCATGTACTCAGATTGTCTGGGTACTACAATCGCTTGAATCAAGTGGGAGTTGATCTTCCAGATAAGATAGTGATTGATATAGTTCTCCAAGTCACTATCACTAAAGCTACTAGAACTTAGTGATGAACTATAATACACCAGGGATAGAAGTATTGATCGCTGAGCTGTTCGCGATGTTTGACACCGCGAAGGTAGAAATCAAAAAGGAGCGTCAAGTGTTGATGGTTAATCAAACCACTAGTTTCGAAAAGGGCAAGAGCAAGGAGGGAAACTTCATGGATAGCAAGTCAGTTGCTGCTCCAGTGAAGCAACCCAAAGTTGACCTCAAACCCGAGACTAAGTGCTTCTATTATGAGGTGAGAGGTCGCTGAAGCGGAACAACCCTAGATACTTGGTAGATAAGAAGGCTGGCAACATCAACAGAAGTATATTTGATATACGAGTTATTGATGTGTACCTTGCTAGTACTCCTAGTAGCACCTGGGTATTGGATACCGGTTCGGTTGCTAAATGTTAGTAACTCGAAATAAAAGCTACAGAATAAACGGAGAACTAGCTAAGGGTGAGGTGACGATGTGTGTTGGAAATGTTTCCAAGGTTGATGTGATCAACATCGCACGCTCTCTCTACCTTCAGGATTAGTGACGAACCTAAATAAATGTTATTTGGTGTTTTGCGTTGAGCATGAACATGATTAGATCATGTTTGTTGCAATACGGTTATTCATTTAAGTCAGAGAATAATAGTTATTCTGGTTACATGAATAATACCTTCAATGCTCATGCACCCAGTGAGAATGGTCTGTTGAAATCTTGATCGTAGTAATACACATGTTCATAACATTGACGTCAAAAGATACAAAGTTAAATAATTATAGTACCACATACTTGTGGCACTGCCGCAAAATGTCATATTGGTATAAAGCGCATGAAGAAACTCCATGGTGATGGATATTTGGACTCATTCGATTTCGAATCGGTTGAGACATGCGAACCATGCCTCTTGGGCAAGATGACTAAAGGACCCCGTTGGATGGAGCGGGCAAGTGATTCATTGGAAATGATACTTGTTGATGTATGCAATCTAGTGAGTCTTGTAGCGTGTAGTGGATATCGTTATTTTCTTACCTTCACTGATGATTTGAGTAGATATAGTGTATATTTACTTAATGAAACACAAGTCTGAATCGTTTGAAAGGTTCAAGCAAATTCAGAGTGAAGCTTAAAGATCATCATGACAAGAAGATAAAAATGACTGCGATATGATCGTGGAGGTGAATATCTGAGTCACGAGTTTGGCATACAACTTAAGACAATGTGAAAGTTGTTTCACAACTAAACGCCACCTGGAACACCATAGTGTGATGGTGTGTCCGAACATCATAGTCATGCTCTATTGGATATGGTGCGTGCTATGATGTCTCTTATCGTTTTACTACTATAATTTTGGGGTTATGCATTAGAGACAACTACATTCACTTTAAATAGGGCACCATCTAAATCCGTTGAGATGACACCGTGTGAATTATGGTTTGACAGAAACCTAAGCTGCCATTTCTTAATGTTTGGGGCTGCGATGCTTGTGTGGAAAATGTTTTCACATAATAAGCTAGAACCCAAAGCGGACAAATGTATCTTCATAGAATACCCTAAGAACAGATGGGTATGCCTTCTATCTCAGATCCGAGTGCAAAGTGTTTGTTGCTAGAACTGGGTCCTTTCTTGAGAAAAAGTTTCTCTCGAAAGAATTGAGTGGGAGGAAGATAGAACTTGATGAGGTTGTTAAACCTTTGTTCAACCAGAGAATAGCGCAGCGCAGAAAGATGTTTCTGTGAAGCCTACGTTAGTTGAAGAGGAAGTTAATGATGATGATCATGAAACTTCAGGATCAAGTTACTATTGAACTTTGTAGGTCGACAAGGATGTGTACTGCTCCTAACCGATACGACAACTCTGTCTTGGAGGTCATGTTGTTGGACAACAATGAACCTACGAGCTATGGAGAAGCGATGATGGGCCCGGATTCCGACAAATGGTTGGAGGCCATGAAATCCGAGATAGGATCCATGTATGAAAACCAAGTATAGACTTTGGTAGACTTGCTCGTTGGACAGCAGGTCGTTGAGTACAAATGGATCTTTAAAATGAAGACAGACGCTGATGGTAATTGTCACCATTTGTAAAGCTCGACTTGTTGCAAAGATGTTTGTGACAAGTTCAAGGGGTTGACAGCGATGAGACTTTCTCACTCATAGAGATGCTAGAGTCTGTTGGAATTATTTTAGCAGATGCTGCATTTTCAATTATGAAATCTGGCAGATGGATGTCAAAACATTGTTTCCTTAACGGTTTACTTGAGGAAAGGTTGTATGTGATACAACCAAAAGGTTTTGTCAGTCCTAAGGATGCTAAAAGGTGTGCAAGCTTCGGTGATCCTTCCATGGACTGAAGCAAGCATCTCAGAGTTGGAATATACGCTTTGATGAGTTGATCAAAGTTTTTGAGTTTATACAAAGTTTACGAGAAACTTGTATTTGCAACAAAGTGAGTGGGAGCACTATAGAATTTCTGATAAGTATATGTGGATGACATATTGTTGATCGGAAATAATGTAGGATTTCTGGAAAGCTAAAATGGTTGTTTGGAAAGTGATTTTCAAAGGAAGACCTGGATAAAGCTACCAAATTGTTGAGCATCAAGATCTATAGAGATAGATCAAGATGACTTGATGAGACTTTCAATGAGTACATACCTTGACAAAGATTTTGAAAGAGTTCAAAATGGACCAGTCAGAGAAAGAGTTCTCGCCTGATTTGTAAGGTGTGAAGTTGAGTGAGACTCAAAGCTCGACCACGGTAGAACGAAGAGAAAGGACGAACGTCGTCCCCTATGCCTTAGACATAGGCTCTGTATAGTATGCCATGTTGTGTACCGCACCTGTGTGTGCCTTGCCATGAGTCTGTCAAGGGGTACAAGTGTGGTCCAGGAGTGGATCACTGGACAGCGGTCGGAATTATCCTTAGTAACCAGAGGACTAAGGAAATGTTTCTTGATTATGGAGGTGATAAAGAGTTCGTCGTAAAGAGTTACGTCGATGCAAGCTTTAACACCTATCCGGATGACTAGTAGTACCAATCTGGATACGTATAGTGGAGCAGCCATTTGGAAATAGTACCAAGTGGAGTGTGGTAGCAATGTTTACGGTTCGACATAGAGATTTGCAAAGTACACACGGATCTGAATATCGCAGACCCGTTGACTATAAGACCTCTCTCACATGCAAAGCATGATCGAGCTCCAGAACTCATTGGGTGTTAGATTCATAACAATGCGAATCACATGGTGATGTGAACTAGATTATTGACTCTAGTGCAAGTGGGAGACTGTTGGAAATATGCCCTAGAGGCAATAATAAATTAGTTATTATCATATTTTCTTATTCATGATAATCGTTTATTATCCATGCTATAATTGTATTGATCGGAGACTTAAATGCATGTGTGGATACATAGACAAAACCATGTACCTAGTATGCCTCTAATGGACTAGCTCATTGATCAAAGGATGGTTAAGGTTTCCTAGCCATGGACATGAGATGTCATTTGATAACAGGATCACATCATTAGGAGAATGATGTGATGGATAAGACCCAAACTACAAACATAGCATATGATCGTGTCAGTTTATTGCTACTGTTTTCTGCATGTCAAGTATATGTTCCTATGACCATGAGATCATGCAACTCACGGATATCGGAGGAGTGCCTTGTGTGTATCAAACGTCGCAACATAACTGGGTGACTATAAAGGTGCTCTACAGGTATCTCCGATGGTGTCTGTTGAGTTGGCATGGATCGAGACTGGGATTTGTTACTCCGTGTAACGGAGAGGTATCTCGGGGCCCACTCGGTAATGCAACATCACAATAAGCCTTGCAAGCGATGTGACTAATTGTTAGTTGCGGGATCTTGTATTACAGAACGAGTAAAGAGACTTGCCGGTAACGAGGTTGAACTAGGTATGGAGATACCGACGGTCGAATCTCGGGCAAGTAACATACCGAAGAACAAAGGGAACGTTATACGGGATTAACTGAATCCTTGACATAGAGGTTCGACCGATAAAGATCTTCGTAGAATATGTAGGAACCAATGTGGACGTCCAGGTCCCGCCATTGGTTATTGACCGTAGAGGTGTCTCGGTCATGTCTACATAGTTCTCGAACCCGCAGGGTCTGCACACTTAAGGTTCGGTGACGTTTCGGTAGTGTAGAGTTATGTATGGTGGTTACCGAAGTTTGTTCGGAGTCCCGGATGACATCCCGGACGTCACGAGGAGCTCCGGAATGGTCCGGAGGTAAAGATTCATATATAGGAAGTCCCAGTTTGGTTTCCCGAAAAGTTTCGGGCTCATCGGTAGTGTACCGGGAGTGCCGGGAGTGTACCGGGAGTGCCGGTAGTGTACCGGGAGACCTCCGGGAGGGGTACTTCGACCCCAAGAGGTCCATGGGCTGTGGGAGAGTATTAACCATCCCTTAGTGGGCTGGTAAAACAGCCACAAAGGCCCATGGCGCAGGAGAGAAAGTCCTAAAGCAAAAAGTGGAAAATCAGCCAATAGGAGGCAATCCTACTCCAACTAGGATTGGAGGTGAAGTAGGATTGCTTCCCACCTCCTATTTCGGCCGACCCAAAGGCCTTGGATGAATCTCCTCTCCTCTCCTCCTATATATACTAGTGGATTGGGTGGTTTTTGGACAGAATTTCCGGCCACGTGCTACCCGTTTCACCGGTGCACAGTTTCTCCTCTAGATTGGTTTTCCGCAGCGCTTAGGCGAAGCCCTGTCGGAATCACTCCACCACCATCACCGGAGCGCCGTCACGCTGCCGGTGAACTCTCTCTCCTCTCCACATCCTCTTGCTGGATCAAGACGGTGGAGATTGTCATCAAGCTGCACGTGTGCTGAACGCGGAGGTGCCGTCCGTTCGGCGCTAGATCGGAAGGACCGTGATCGAGATCGCGAGACAGTTCGTGATGAGATCGCGGAACGGATCGTGATGAGTTCGCGGGACAGACCATGATCAAGATCGTGAGATGGATCATGATGAGTTCACGGGACGGATCGTGATTGGATCGCGGGACGGATCGTGATGAGATCGCGGGACGCTCGGCGATTTGGATCGCGAAGATGTTCGACTACACCAACCGCGTTTCTTAATGCTTCCCGCTTAGCGATCTACAAGGGTATGTAGATCCACTCTCCCTCTCGTAGATGCTCATCACCATGTATAGGTTTGCGTGTGCGTAGGAAAATTTTTGTTTCCCATGCGACGTTCCCCAACGACAAACCTATCCTATCACACCTACAAAGTACTTCTAGTTTCATACTTGTTCTAGGTAAAGTGAATGTTAAGCGTGCATAGAATTGTATCAGTGGTCGACAGAACTTGAGGGAATATTTGTTCTACCTTTAGCTCCTCGTTGGGTTCGACACTCTTACTTATCGCTAAAGTCTACAATTGATCCCCTACACTTGTGGGTTATCAAGACTTTTTTCTGGCGCCGTTGCCGGGGAGCAATAGTGTGGGATGAATATTCTCGTGTGTGCTTGTTTGCTTTATCACTAAGTAGATTTTATTTGCTCTTCTAAGTTGTTCTCTATCTTTAGTTATGGATATGGAACACGAAATACCAAAAAATAGGTGTACTTGCAACTCATGGAGATGGGGAACCTCCTAAAACCCTCGGTGCTCGTTATGTGGAAAATATTATGCGCTACTTTGATAATCCTGAGAAAACCCCATTCAACTTGATAATGGGATACACGTTGGATCAACGTGAATACATTAGGGATTATCGCTTATCTAAAAAAGGGAAACAATTATGGGATCAAATTAGAATACTGGGATGATGTGCTTGGAATGCATGCTCGAGATGTGACTTACTTGCTGATCTAATATAGAAGCTCGACACCTCCCCTTTCAATGAAAATTTAATGATAATGAAACCTTAGCTTCTTATGCTAAAGGTATTTATGATTATTATGATGTGGAACGAATAGAAGAATTTGTTGTTTTTAAAGGTGCTTATGAAATTGCTTCTTTGCTTGAAAAGAATGATGATGATGTTCCTTACGAATCTAAAATTTTTGCTATACTTAAATATTGCTATGAGAATTATGATTGCAATGCTGATATTATTGAATTTATTGAAATAATGACCGCTGCTTGGGACGAGACTAATATTTTGCAGGAATCTATGGAAAAAGAAATTCCTGAAATTGTGAGTTCATTAGATGAAAAAGACGAGGAGGAGAGTGAAGAACAGAAGGAGGAAGAGCGGCTTAGCTACCCGTGACCACCTTCTAATGAGAGTAACTCTTCAACTGATACATTGTTTAATTTCCCTTCGTGCTTACCGAAGGATGAATGCTATGTTGATTGCTATGATCCCTTGGATTCATTTGAAATATCCCTTTTTGATGAACTTGATGCTTGCTATGCTTGTGGCCATGATGCCAATATGAAAGATCCTTATGGAGATGAACTTGCTATAGTTACTTATGTTAAAAATGAAATTGTTGCTATTGCACCCACGCATGATAGTCCAATTATCTTTTTGAATTCTCCCAACTACACTATATCGGAGAAATTTGCACTTATTAAGGATTATATAGACGGGTTGCCTTTTACTATTACACATGATGATTTGATAGATATAATATGCATGTGCTTGCTGCTCCTACTTGCAATTATTATCAAAGAGGAACTACATCTCCACCTCTGTATGTTTCCAATATGATAAAATTGCAAGAAACTGCGTATGCTATGTATTGGCCTTTACTTTGTGTGCATGAATTTGTTCATTTATGACATGCTGATGCATAGGAAGAGAGTTAGATTTTGTTGGTGCGTGATATATGTTACTTTGTGCTAAATACTAAATTACAAATCATTGTTAATTAAAATTGGCTTTGATATACCTTGGAATCCGGGTGGATCCATTACTTGAGCACTATATGCCTAGCTTAATGGCTTTAAAGAAAGCGCTGCCAAGGAGACAACCCAAAAGTTTTAAAGAGTCATTTTATTCTGTTGTATGATTTTATATGGTTTAAAAACAAAAAATAAAGAGGGGAACCTAAAAAAATTCAAAAAGAGACGTGAAAGTAAGAAGGATGAGCACCGTTGAAGTGGGGGAGCTCCTTGAACTTTGTTCATGCCCATGGAAACTTTGCAAATATTAATTACAGAAACTTTTCAACAAAAATCGTTATCCCCTTGTATAAATCCATTGTATTATAGAAAATAATGTGCTCAGAATTACCTTTAGGATGTTTAAGTTGCTTGTTTGATATGTGCTGTGTAAAAACAGAAACTTTTGCTACACTGTTTGAATTTCTATATTTTACTGGAGTGTGCAAAAATTCTGAAATTTTTACACAATATTTTTATACAAGTTATTGACCGTGACCTAATCTTTCAGAATTTTTAGAGTTACATAAGTATGGTGAATGTTCATATTACTACAAACTATCATGTTTAAGACAAATTCTGTTTTTGATGCATTGTTTTGCTCGTTTTGATGAAACTATCGATTGTATCGGTGGCATAAGCCGTGGAAAAATTATAATACAGTAGCTAGAATGCAAAATTAAAATATGAATTGGTTGGTAGCAGTACATAAAGTTGTGATTTGCTTTATTATACTAACGGATCTCACGAGGGTTTTGTTAAGTTTTGTGTGATCGAAGTTTTCAAGTTTTGGGTGAGATCACGATGGATGAAGGAAAAAGGAGTGAAAAGAGACTAAGCTTGGGGATGCCCGAGGCACCCAAAGGTATTATTCAAGGACTCCCAAGAAACTAAGCTTGGGGATTCACCGGAAGGCATCCCCTCTTTCTTCTACCAACCATCGGTAACTTTACTTGGAGCTATATTTTTATTCGTCACATGATATGCGTAAATCTTGGAGCGTCGTGTGCTTTTTTTTATTTTAATAATGCACCATGCTAGTATGATATAGTCCTTGGTAAATTTATAGAATGCTTCATGCAGCTCACTTATATCTTTTGAGTACGGCTTTATAGAATGCTTCATGTTCTTCACTTATATCATTTGAAGTTTGGATTGCTTGTTTCTCTACCCATAGAAAACCGCCATTTGTAGAATGCTCTTTTGCTTCACTTATATTTGTTAGAGTGTGGGCATATCTTTTGTAGAAATAATTAAACTCTCATGCTTCACTTATATCTATTTAGAAAGTTAACAGGAGTTGGTCATTCACATGGTTAGTCATGAAATCCTACATAAAACTTGAAGATCACTTCATATGATATGTTTGATTCCTTGCAATAGTTTTGCGATATAAAGATGGTAATATGAGAGTCATGCTAGTGAGTAATTGTGAATTGGGGAAATACTTGTGTTAAGGTTTGTGATGCTCGTAGCGTGCAGGTATGGTGAACCGTTATGTAACAAAGTCGAAGCATGATTTGTTTAATGATTGTCAACCTTTGTGTGAGGGTCGGGAGCACGTGATGGTTAAATCCTACCAACCTCTCCCCTAGGAGCATGCATCTAATGTTTTGTTTTATAACTAATAAACTTTTGCAATAAGTATGTGAGTTCTTTATGACTAATATTGAGTCCATGGATTATACGCACTCTCACCCTTCCACCTTTGCTAGCCTCTATACTACCGCGCAACTTTCGCCGGTGCATCAATCCCACCTTCCTCAAAACAGCCACCATACATACCTATTATGACTATTTCCATAGTCATTCTGAGATATATTGCCATGCAACTTCCACCATTCCGTTTAGTATTACATGCACCATCATTTCCATATTGCTTTGCATGATCGTAAGACAGCTTGCATGATGTTTTAACGGCTTGTCCGTTTTTTGATGTCATTTGCTAGGCTAGATCGTTGCACATCCCGGTATCCTATCGGAAGCATTCATATAGAGTCATATTTTTGTTCTAGGTATCGTGTTATAAGTAAATAAAAGTTTGATGATTTTCATTATTAGAGCATTATCCCGTGTGAGAAAAGGATGATGGCAGCTATGAATCCCTCACAAGTTGGGATGAGTCTCTGGACATTACAAAAAATAAAAGAGACCAGCGAAGCCCAAATAAATGAAACAAGAGGCCAAAGACGCCCACCAAAATAAAAAAGATAAAAAAAGAAAAAATGAGAGAAAGAGAGAAGGGACAATGCTACAATCTTTTTCCACACTTGTGCTTCAAAGTAGCACCATGATCTTCATGATAGAGAGTCTCCTATTTTGTCACTTTCATATAGCTAGTGGAATTTTCATCATTTGCATGACCACTTAGTTTTCTTTTTGAGATTTCATACACTTATAGCTCTAGTGCACCCGTTGCATGGCAATCCCTACTCACTCACATTGATATCTATTGATGGGCATCTCCATAACCCGTTGATACGCCTAGTTGATGTGAGACTATCTTCTCCTTCTTCCTCATCACCTCCACCATATTATATTCCACCTATAGTGTTATATCCATGGCTCATGCTCATGTATTGCATGAGAGTTGAAAAGTTTTGAGAACATAAAAGTGTGAAACAATTGCTTGACTTGTTCATCGGGGTTGTGCATGATTTAGATACTTTGTGTGGGGAAGATGGAGCATATCTAGACCATATGATTTTGTAGGGATAATTTTCTAAGGCCATGTTATTTTTAAAGGACACAATTTTTTGTTAGTATGCTTGAAGTATTATTGTCTTAATGTCAAATGATAGACTATTGCTTTGAATCACTCGTGTCTTAATATTCATGCCATGATTAGATTGTATGATCCAGATTATGCTAGGTAGCATTCCACATCAAAAATTATCTATTTTTTATCATTTACCTACTCAAGGACGAGCAGGAATTAAGCTTGGGGACGCTGATACATCTCCGTCGTATCTATAATTTTTGATTGTTTCATGCCAATATTCTACAACTTTCATATACTTTTGGCAACTTTTTATACTTTTTTGGGACTAACATATTGATCGACTGCCTAGTGCCAATTCTTGTTTGTTGCATGTTTTTGTTTCGCAGAAAATCCATATCAAACGAAGTCCAAATGGGATAAAAACTTATGGGGAATTTTTTGGAATATATGTAATTTTTTGGAAGTGGAATCAACAGAAGACGGTGCCCGAGGAGCCCACAAGCCTGGAGGGTGCCCCCAGGGGGGTAGGGCGCACCCTGAGGGCTTCTGGCCACCACTTAGTTCGTCTGGAGATGTCTTTTGGGCGCAAGAAATTTATTTTGATAAGGAAAATCCCCTCAAAATTTCAGCACGATCGGAGTTACGGATCTCCGGATATTTAAGAAACGGTGAAAGGCTAGAATCTGGGAGCGCAGAAACAGAAGGAAACAGAGAGAGAGAGATCCAATCTCGGAGGGGCTCTTGTCCCTCTGCTGCCATGGAGGGCATGGACCAGAGGGTAAACCCTTCTCCCATCTAGGGGGAAGGTCAAGGAAGAATAAGAAGGAGGGGGGCTCTCTCCCCCTCTCTCCCGGTGGCACCGGAATGCCGCCGGGGCCATCATCGTGACGGCGATCTACTCCAACAACTCCGTCATCTTCACCAACACCTCCATCACCTTCCCCCATCTAGCCATAGCGGTCCATTCTCCCGCAAACCACTATACCCTCTACTTGAACATGGTGCTTTATGCTATATATTAGTATCCATTGATGTGTTGCCATCCTATGATGTCTGAGTAGATCTATTTTGTCCTATGGGTTGATTGATGATCATGATTGGTTTGAGTTGCATGTTTTATTATTGGTGTTGTCCTATGGTGCTCTCCGTGTCACGCAAGTGTGAGGGATCCCCGCTGTAGGGTTTTCAATATGTTTATGATTCACTTATGGTGGGTGGCATGAGTGACGTAAGCACAAACCCGAGTAAGTAGGTTGTCTGCGTATGGGAATAAAGAGGACTTGATACCTTATAATGCTATGGTTGGGTTTTACTTTAATGATCTTTAGTAGTTGCATATGCTTGCTATAGTTCCAATCATAAGTGCATATGATCCCAGTAGAGAAAGTATGTTAGCTTATGCCTCACCCTCATATAAAATTGCAATAATGATTACCGGTCTAGTTATCGATTGCCTAGGGACAATTCCGCAACTCCTACCACCACTTTTCCACACTCGTTAAACTAACTTAGTTGTTTCTTTATCTTAGCAGACTCTAGTTTTTGTTTCTGTGCTCTTTATTATCTTGCAAACCTATCCTATCACACCTACAAAGTACTTCTAGTTTCGTACTTGTTCTAGGTAAAATGAACGTTAAGCGTGCGTAGAGTTGTATCGGTGGTCGATAGAACTTGAGGGAATATTTGTTCTACCTTTAGCTCCTCGTTGGGTTCAACAATCTTACTTATCGAGAAAGGCGACAATTGATCCCCTACACTTGTGGGTTATCAGGAAGCCGTCTGACATGCCGGGTGTACCGAGAGAGTTCGCTGAGCACCACCTTAATGTGGATCCCAAGTTTAAACGGATTAAACAGTTCCTCTGCCGTTTCAACAAAGAGTGGCATAAAGAAATTGGAGAAGAGGTGGCCCGGCTCTTGGCAGCAGGGTTCATAATGGAGGTTTTTCATCCGGAGTGGTTGGCAAACCCTGTGCTTGTGCTTAAAAAGAACGACATGTGGCGTATGTGTGTAGACTACACGGATCTTAACAAGGCTTGCCCAGTTGACCCATTTGGTCTCCCCCGTATCGACCAAATTATTGATGCAATGGTAGGTTGTGAGAGTTTATGCTTCCTGGACGCATATTCGGGTTATCATCAAATCAAGATGGCAGTTAAGGACCAAGAGAAGACGTCGTTTATAACACCTTTTGGGGCTTTCTTCTATGTGTCTATGCCTTTCGGGCTTAAGTGCGCGCAGGCGACTTATCAGCGTTGTGTGCATGATTACCTTCATAGTCAGATTGGGCGCAATGTTCACGCTTATGTGGACGATATTGTGGTTAAGTCAAGGAAGAAGGAGACTCTGATTGACGACCTGAAGGAAACAGTTGACAACTTACGGGTCTACAAAATGATGCTTAACCCGACTAAGTGCGTCTTTGGGGTTCCTACAGGCAAGCTCTAGGGTTTCTTAGTTTTAGAGCGGGGCATTTAAGCTAACCCGGGTAAAATAAAGGCCATCACGTCATTGTCTAAGATGGTGAGCGTTAATGATGTGCAGTGCTTGGTGGGTCGTATCGCCGCTTTAAGCTGCTTCATCAGCCGCCTGGGCGAAAAGGCTATCCCTCTATATCAAATGATGAAAAAGACGAATGACTTTGTCTGGAGCAAGGTTGCACATGAGGCGCTTGAGGCGCTCAAGAAGCATTTGGTTGAGTCGTTGATCTTGGCTGCTCCGGCTGAGAAAGAACCTTTGCTCTTATATGTGGCGGCTAATAACAGGGCAGTCAGGGCCGCGATTGTGATGGAGCGTAAGGAGGCAAGGAAAGAGTATCCAGTCCAGAGGCCGGTTTACTTCGTCAATGAGGTCTTAATAGAATCCAAGCAAAGATACCCACATTGGCAGAAATTGATCTATGGGGTGTTCATGGCAAACCACAAGTTGGGGCATTATTTTCTTGGACACCAGATCACAGTGGTTAGCTCTTCCCCATTGGGAGATATCATCCAAAATAGAGAGGCTGCTGGCAGGATTGCTAAGTGGGCATTGGAGCTTGGCCCCCTTAATTTGAAGTATGTGCCTCGCACGGCTGTCAAATCTCAGGCTTTGGTGGATTTCATAAACGATTGGACAGAGTGTCAGTCGTCTGAGGAGAAGTTGGACAATTCACTTTGATGCATCCAGACAATTGGAAGGATAGGGCCAGAGTTGTCTTGACTTCCCCTAGAGGTGACAAGTTTTGTTATGTGTTAAGCTTAATGTTTCATTGTACTAACAATGCAGCTGAGTATGAAGCCTTGCTTCACGGGATCCGTGTGGCTAAGGAGATGAATCTAAGAGGGTTAGATGCCTTGGCGACTCAGACCTCGTGGCTCAGCAAGTCTCAGGCATGTGGGATTCCAAAGACCCATGGATGGCAGCTTACCGTCAGGCGGTGGACATCATCGCTGGCCACTTCAAGGGTTATCAGGTGGATAGTATTAACCGTCGCAAGAACGAGGGGGCTGATGTATTATCAAGGCTGGGCTCTCAGGGTAAGCTGGTGCCGCCTAACGTCTTCTTGGACGTATTGCATCACCCTTTTGTTAAGTTACCTTCTGAGGAGTATATGGCTATACTTGACCCGGAGGGGTAGCTGGTGGCGGCTCTACATGCTATCCCTGATTGGACGTTGCCTTATCTGGCGTATCTGACTCACGGTGAGTTCCCTAAGGACGAGACCTTGACGAGACAAATCATGAGGCGGTCTAAGTCAATGGCGAGTTACATAAGTGCAGCGTAACCGACGTCTTTTAGCGTTGTGTTTCTCCTGAAGAGGGCAAAGAGATTCTAAATGAAATACATGTCGGTGACTGCGGCCATCGCGCCACCTCAAAGTCTTTGGTGGCAAAAGCTTTCTGCCACGGTTTTTTCTGCTTGACGGCTCATAAGGATGCAGAGGACTTGGTCACCAAGTGTGATGGATGTCAGAAGTTTGGACGACGTGCTCATGTGCCGGCTCAAGAATTATGGATGATTCCAATAACCTGTCTGTTTGCAGTCTGGGAACTTGATATGGTTGGACCTTTCAAGAGATCTAAAGACAAGAAGAGCTACCTTTTGGTGGCGGTTGATAAGTTTACCAAGTGGGTCAAGGCTGAGCCGGTTAGCAAGTGTGATGCAGCCATGGCGGTTCAATTTGTCAAAAAGTTGATCTACCGTTTTGGTTACCCTCATAGTATCATCACGGACAACGGAACAAATCTTTCCAAGGGGGCTATGAAAGCATTTTATGAAAGTGAGCACATCCGGCTTGATGTTTCTATTATCACTCATCTGCAGTCCAATGGTCAGGCGGAACGTGCTAATCAGGAGATCTTGAGAGGAATAAAACCCCGGCTTATGGTTCCTCTACAGAGAAAACCGGGTTGTTGGGTGGAGGAGTTACCATCAGTTCTTTGGAGTATCAGAACCACCCCCAACAGGTCAACAGGCTATATGCTTTTCTTCATGGTTTATGGTGCAGAAGCCGTTTTGACAAGTGATATTCATCATGACTCGCCTCGGGTGGTGACTTATGTGGAAACGGACAACAAGACGGTGCGTAAGAATGTGTTAGATGCTTTGGATTAAGAGCTGGATCTTGTAGCAACACGATCGGTGATTTATCAGCAAGACTTGTGTCGCCATCATAGTCGTAGAGTCAAGACCCGGACATTTCAAGAAGGCGACTTGGTGTTATGTTTGATTCAAGATCAGACAGATATGCACAAGTTATCTCCCCCTTGGGAAGTACCTTTTGTGGTCAGAAGAAATCTCAATACCGGGTCATATTACCTCTTAGACATGCGGGAAGGCGACAAGTCACGTAACTCTGGGCAGGAGACCAATAGGTCGTGGAATATTGCTCACCTCCGGCCTTACTACACTTGAGTCATCGACTCTCATCAATGTACATACATCTATCATTGTATATATCCCTTTTCATATAATAATGTCGGATTTTGGGCTCCGCAAAACCCTCAAGGTTTGAACACAGGGGTGTGTGCGAAGGTTCCCTGCGGCCTCACCCAACCTAGCCGGCTAGTCGACTGTTACTGCTATGAACTCGCTCGATGACAAGGAAGAAGATGAACACGGCAGTTTACCCAGGTTCGGGCCATAGCAAAGCATAATACCCTACTCCTGCTTTGCTTGATTGGCTCTCATGGAGGTTTTGGTGGATTAACTAGTACAATGAGCTTGACTTTCGTGAGGGGTCTCAAGGAGTGTTTTTGGCTCTCTCCCTTTCGATAGTGTGTTGAGTGGCTAAGTGTTGGATCTCCCCTCTCTATGGTCTGACCTAGCTTCTTTATATAGCGGTGGCCCGGGTCCTCTTCCCTTATCACAATGGTGGGACGGGATCCCACAACGGCCAAATTTAAAGGGGGGCAGGAGTACATCCGTGCCCTATCCAAAGGCGGTCTTCGCTTGCAAAGTAGATGTTGGTGATGCAGTGGTGGGCTCGGCGATGACATCCGCCCTGCGGGGATCGTGGTCGTGGTCTTGTTGCACCAGAAGGGAAACCTTTGGGTGGCACTTTGCGAACCCTCATACGTCCTTGCTCCCTTTGCACCAAAGAGGAAACTATGCTGCCTGGCATCCTGACGCCCGCCTATCCTTCCTTGCGTCACCCTTGAATCCTGAGGCCGAGCCTTGCATAGAGATCTCCGTCGCTCAAGAGGGGGCCTGAGGAGGCCCATCCTTGTTGGTCTTGATGTTGTCCTTCTTCGCGAGCCCAGGGTCCTCACGAGGGCCTTGTCTTGAATAGTGCCACGCCAAGCCACGCTTGGCTAACGAAGTGGGCCATGGCCTGGCACAGGCAGGCAGGGCTGGGTACCCTTGTTCCCAGAACGCCGACAGTAGCCCCCTGGCCCAAGGTGCACCCGAGCTGGCTTCAGAGTGAAGAGTTGAGGACAGCCAGAAGCGCCGCGGGCCCCAAACACCTGCGGGCCAGGCTTTACACGTGTCGGACCCGAAGGGGCTCAAGCCCGCCTTTCCTCTGCGTGAGCTCAACTGACGTCTAGTCTGTTAAATTGCTTGATGCACACCGCCAAGTCGCCCTTGCTCTTCGTCGATCTCGCCGTTTGATACATCCATTTTGCATCATGCTTTTATATTGATATTTATTGTATTATGGGCTGTTATTACACGTTATGGCACAATACTTATGTCTTTTCTCTCCTATTTTACAAGGTTTACATGAAGAGGGAGAAAGCCGGCAGCTGGAATTCTGGGCCGGAAAAGGAGCAAATCTGAGATACCTATTCTGCACAACTCCAAAAGTCCTGAAAATTTACGAAAAATTATTTTTGAATATATAAAAATACTGGGCAAAACAGATACCGGAGTGGGCCCACCAGGAGGTGGCAAGCCTGCCATGCGTGGCCACCCCCCGGTCACACCTAGTAGGCTTGTGACCCACCTGGTAGGTCCCCGACGCCCATCTTCTCCTATATGAAGGGTTTTGACCTGGAAAAAATCAGAAGGAAGCTTTCGGGATGAAGAGCCGCCGTCTCAAGACGGAACTTGGACAGAACCAATCTAGAGATCCGGCAGGGCCGTTCTGCCAGGGAAACTTCCCTCCCGGTGGTGGAAACCGAAGCCATCATCATCACCAATGATCCTCTCATTGAGAGGGGGTAAATCTCCATCAACATCTTCACCAGCACCATCTCCTCTCCAAACCCTAGTTCATCTCTTGTATCCGATGTTTGTCTCAAACCTCAGATTGGTACCTATGGGTTGCTAGTAGTGGTGATTACTCCTTGTAGTTGATGCTAGTTGGTTTACTTGTTGGAAGATCATATGTTCAGATCATTTGATAATTAATACTCCTCTGATTATTAACATGAACATGTTTTGTGAGTAGTTATGTTTGTTCCTGAGGACATGGACAAGTCTTGTTATAAGTAATCATCTGAATTTTGTATTCGCTCGATATTTTGATGAGATATATGTTTTATCTCCTCTAGTGGTGTTATGTGAACGTCGACTACATAACACTTCACCATTATTTGGGCCTAGGGGAAGGAATTGGGAAGTAATAAGTAGATGATGGGTTGCTAGAGTGATAGAAGCTCAAACCCTAGTTTATGTGTTGCTTCGTAAGGGGCTGATTTGGATCCATATGTTTCATGCTATGGTTAGATTTATCTTAATACTTCTTTCGTAGTTACCCATGCTTGAGTGAGGTGTTAATCATAAGTGGGAGGTTTTTCCATGTAAGGGCAGCACCCAAGCACCGGTCCACCCACAAATCAAATTATCAAAGTAACGAACGCGAATCAAATGGGCATGATGAAAACTAGCTTGATAGAAATTCCCATGTGTCCTCAGGAGCGCGTTGCTTTATATAAGAGTTTGTCCAGGCCTGTCCTTTGCTACAAAAAGGATTGGGCTACCTTTCTTCACCTTTTCTACACTTGTTACTTGTTACTCATTACAAATTATCTTATCACAAAACTATCTGTCATCAATAATTTCGGTGCTTGCAGAGAATACCTTACTGGAAACTGCTTGTCATTTTCTTCTGCTCCTCGTTCGGTTTGACACTCTTACTTATCAAAAGGACTAGATAGATCCCCTATACTTGTCGGTCATCAAGACTCTTTTCTGGCACCGTTGTCGGGGAGTGAAGCGCCTTTGGTAAGGAAAAATTTATATAGTGTGCTGACATTTACTGTCACTTGTCACTATGGAAAGTAATCCTTTGAGGGGCTTGTTCGGGGTATCTTCACCTAGACCGGACACACAAAGAGTTATCCCTTAACCTACTGAAGCTAATGAAAATATTTATTATGAAATTCCTTCGGGTATGATAGATAAACTAATGGCTAATCCTTATGCAGGAGATGGAACACTACATCCTGATTTGGATCTAATCTATCTGGATGAAGTTCGTGGATTATTTAAGCTTGCAGGTCTACCCAAGGATGACATCAAGAAGAAGGTATTTCCTTTATCTTTTAAGGAGAAGACATTGACATGGTATAGACTGTGTGATGATATTGGATCATGGAGGTACAACCGATTAAAGATGGAATTTCATCAGAAGTTCTACCCTATGCATCTAGTTCATCGTGATCGGAATTATATTTATAATTTTTGGCCTCATGAAGGAGAAAAAAACGCGCAAGCTTGGGGGAGGATTAAGTCAATGTTATATTCATGCCCCAATCATGAGTTCTCGAGAGAAATTATTATTCAGAATTGTTATGCTTGGCTTTCTCGTAATGATCAACCCATGCTCGATACTTCTTGTGCTGGTTCCTATATGAAGAAAGATATTGACTTCAAATGGGATTTATTGGACAGAATTAAATGCAACTCTGAAGATTGGGAACTCGATGAAGGTAAGGATTTAGGTATGAACCTTAAGTTTGATTGTTTTAAATCCTTCATAGACACCGATGTTTTTTGTGAATTTAGCACTAAATATGGACTTGACTCTGAGACAGTAGCTTCTTTTTGTGATTCTTTTGCTACACATGTTGATATCCCAAAGGATAAGTGGTTTAAATATCATCCTCCCATTGAGGTGAAAGTAGTTGAACCTATTAAAGTTGAAGAGGAAACCACCTTCCCCTGTTAAAATAAAGGAACATGCTAAAGCTTCAACTCTGGTTTGTAAGAGTTGTGCTAGAACACCTACACCCCCTAGCAAATTAAATTTGAGCCTAGTATAGCTATGGTTAAGGATATCTTGGTTGATAATATTGATGGGCATGTTATTCAATTTTGTGATGAAGCCACTAGAATTGCTAAACCTGATGCTAAAGATAAACATAGACCCATTGTTGGCACGCCTTTTGTTTCTTTTAAAATAGGAGATCATTGTTATCACGACTTATGTGATATGGGTGCTAGTGTGAGTGCAATTCCCTTTTGCCTTATATAAAGAGATTATGGATTATATTGCACCAACTAAGTTAGAGGAAATTGATGTTACAATTAAGCTTGCTAATAGAGATACTATATCACCAGTCAGGATTATGAGAGATGTTGAAGTCTTGTGTGGAAAAATAAAATATCCTACTGATTTCTTGTTCTTGGCTCTCCACAAGATGATTTTGTCCCATTATATTTGGTAGACCCTTCTTGAATAGCATTAATGCCAGGATAGATTGTGAGAAGGAAACTGTTACTGTACGTTTTGGGGATATGTCTCATGAGTTTAATTTCTCTAAATTTCGTAGACAACTCCATGATACAGAATTGCCTAGTAAGGATGAAATTATTGGTCTACCTCTATTGATGTGCCTCCTACTGATCCTTTAGAACAATATTTGCTGGACCATGAAAATGATATGCATATGAATGAAAGGAATGAAATAGATAAGATTTTCTTTGATCAACATCCTATTCTGAAACACAACCTGCCTGTTGAAATACTAGGGGATCCTCCTCCACCCAAGGGTGATTCCGTGTTTGAGCTTAAACAATTTTACCGGATACTCTGAAATATGCTTATCTTAATGAAATGAAGATATATCCTGTTATTATTAGTGCTAAACTTTCAGAGCATGAAGAACAGAGATTATTGAAAACTCTGAGGAAGCATCGTGCTGCTATGTCACGCCCAAGATGCGATCCTATCCTCATTTTGACTCGAGGGGTTCGACAGGGATAGAAGTGCACCTCGTCGTTTTGCAAGAATGGATATCATTACAAGCATATGTACAGAAGAGATGAGTATATGGAATTGGCTTACACTCGCCTCAAGCTACATCAAGATCACATCAATACAACAAAATATTCAAACATCATACAAAAGAGCAGGGTCCGACTATGGACGAAACCAAATGATAAAATGACACCCATCCTTGCTATCCCAGACTGCAGCCTGAAACCCATCCTAGATTGATGAAGAAGAAGAAGAAGAACTCCAAATAAAAAACAAGCATCGCGCTCACGTCAAAGCATCGCATTACCTGTACTTGCAATTGTTGTTGTAGTAATCTGTGAGCCACGGGGACTCAGCAATCTCATTTCCAAGGGTATCAAGACTAGAAAAACTTAATGGGTGAGGTATGGCTAAGTGGTGAGGCTGTAGCAAGCAACTAAGCATTTATTTGAGTGGCTAACTTATGTTAGAGAAAAATAATTATGGTGGTCTACGCATAACGGACGTGAACTATCAATGATCACTAAGTGATCCTGAACACCTACTTACGTCAAACATAACCCCACTGTGTTCTCTCTCGGATAATGACTCATGAGAAGAGACAGTCACGATTACGCACACGATTTGTGTATTTTATTTGAGTTTACTTCAAGTATGCTATGACCGGGTGTTAAACAAAGTTTCCAAGTTGCCACATAACCGCGGGCATGGCTTTCCGAAAGATTTAACCCGACAGGGGTGCTCCAACTCATCCATCACAAATTAACCACACGCCGTGGGAATAACCTCGACCACGAATCTTGTGATCTTCCTAAGCAAGTCCACTTGAAAACCGCCACCTCGAGATAGCCTGAAGTATTATTGGAATTCCTCGTGCAAGACCTTCGAGAAAGGTAAAGCCACGCGTATCTCTTTCTTAGGGCACTACCAGATGAGCTAGACGTTGGGTTGGCTGAAACCCTGGATGACCAGGGGGCGCCGGACATTGCTCGGTTTGGACCAACACTCATGAGGAGCACTGTCCCGGGTTCTTGATTAAAGATCCTTGGGTTAATTTCTACCTATGCAGGTAGATACGCGCGGCCAAGCAAAAGGCCAAGCCTTCCACCTTTTACCAAGTATATATGTGCATTAGATAAGTAGCAATAATACTGTGATATAACAAAACAATGTCCATGTTGACACACGGAAGCAATTGCACCTGCAGCTAGAAACGCTATAAGAAGGGCTGAGCAAGCGGTAAATAACCAAACAAAGGTTTTCTGGGATGTGGAGGGGGTTAGAGGCTTATCATGACAACGTTGGGAGGCTTGACAAACAAGTGGTAGGTAGCCAGACATAACGGTAGAAGCGAACTAGAATTAATAACAATAATAGTAGTGATATCCAAGGAAATGTTCATCTTGCCTGAGATCCGACTTGGAAGAAGAACGAATCCATGAAGAAGACGAGCTAACATAGTCAAACGAATCCTCACACTCCGAACGCTTTTGTAACTCTATCAAGAACGAACAATCTGAAAACAACAATCAACACATGAACAACACCACAACATATGCATGACATGATGCGCAAACAAACATGATGCATGTCCGGTTTATGCAAGGCATGGCAATCACAACAATCAAATACTACACATTAAGTGAAGCTCAATATGCAACGAGTTGCATATTGACGAAACTCCACATTTGAATTACTTAGTTCACTCCCGTTTAGGTACACATCAATGTTGCATGTTTTCAAACATGGCAAAAGGTGAAGCATAAACAACTACAACATCTAGGCATCTTAAATGAGGCCGGAAACAACTTATAGCATTTCCGAAATGACCACATACGTTAATTTAGAAATTTTTCTAGTTCTTAACTAACCATATTTTATATTTGTTAAACAACAGAATAAAGTATACCATTTCATTCTACACGTAATTCTAGTCGATTTACATATATAGAACATTTAAAACGGAGCTACGGTCTAAAAGATATGAGCAACACAAGATGGATTTTCCATGAATGCAAAATGCATGAAAATTACAACCACAAACATTTAAAATCATAAATGCAGCAAGATAATATGATACTACATGAAATTCTAAGCAAGTTGCATATGTGTCATGCCCAAAACGGAGCTACGATTCAACCACAAATACCCAACACAAGTTACATTTGAAATCTGCTCAAAACAGCAACAGGGCATATTGGAGGCATGAAAACAACAAGCTACAAGATTCTAAAATGCACAAACTAAGCATGGGGTAGTATCATATAATACACACTTCATTTCATCTTATCATATCATACTCAAAAGAGGGATGGATCACATGGTAGGAAGCTAACAATATGGCTAATTGAAAACAGTTTCAGGCTTAGTAAAAATAACAGTTTTTGACAGTGCAGCTTTTATCGCAAAGGCATATTGACAATAGTAAAACTATATTCTACAGGGCATATTATGGCATGAAATTTAACAGCATGCTAGAGGACATTATGAAATACAAATAACTCCATTGCACCAACCCCAAAGGGGTTCTAGACCACTAGCAAAACACATGGCAAGACAGCAACAAAATGTTACAGATTCCAGATTTAGAAATATTTTGGGCATATCAAAACAACACATTCTTATAGCGTGTTGGCAACAAGAAAACAATTCCTAATCATGTATTATCATGGCAAAAAAAATGACCATAGGCTAGTGCACATGTCAAAGGGCATATCTCATGTTCAAAATTATTTCATATCATGCATGGATTAATTCACACAAAATAAACAAAAAGGCATCATAGCAAAATAACATGCACACAAACTTACTCAAATGACAAATCTAAATGCACAAATAATTTCAATGGATGTTTCTACCCCAAAATCATATATAACATGTGGGTTTTTATTATAAAACAAATGGCAGCACATATATGCGAGATTAGGACATAAACCGTTTTTATCAAGTTATGTGCGCAAAAATAAATGCAACCAACACATCAAATATTTTTAGCATGCATGAAAAAGGCATATACCAATGCTACACATTTTACATATTTCAAATCTATAGTTTGTTTTACCTAAGATGCACAAACAATAATTATGCACAATGCAACATGACATTTACGCAAAATCACAGGAAATGGCATGTTAAACTTTTTATCATGTATGCAAGTTGGTTATTGTGATTCTACACGAAATTCTACACATTTTCATATATAAAATATATGCATCCGATGCATGGTTATTTACTTATAAGCATTTTAAAATCATGCTTTTGCCATATAAAACGCCAATGGACCAAATCTGTTGGCGCAGGATGACTATATGACGCCTATGGGCGTTTGATAGCAGAGTCAGGGGCGCTCACCCATGGGTCACTTGGGCCGGATAGAGCGAAGGGACAAGGCCTTGGCGTGCACTGGGCCGAGAAGGCGCAGGCCCATGAGGGCGGTCAACGGCGCACTTGGGCGTCGTCTCCCTCTCGAACCAGAGGAGGAGGCGCCATGGACGCGCGGCGGCGGCTTGCGGGAGGCTCTCCGGCATGGATTTCGATGGGGGTTGCTGGGAATGGGTCTGGCGGCGTCGGATCCGATCGTCTCCGTCCCGGATCTAGCCAGCGGCAGCAACCTTCATGCGATGGCACCGGCGGCAGCTCCTGCATCGGGACGGCACACAGAAAGAGAGATGAGACAAGGGAGAGAGAGAACTGCGGGAGGAGGAGGTCGGGGCGAGGTCTGGCCTGGAGGTTGCCTGCGGCAGCGGGGTCCGGCGATGCGCGGTTCCAGTGAGCTCCGACAGCTTGCTCCGGCAAAAGGAGACGACACGAAGGCCGAGGCCATCGGCGCGGGGGAAGGCGGCGGCAGGAGCTCGGGCTCCGGAGCGACTCGGGCGCGGCGGTGGCTCCCCGCGGGCCCGAGCGGGCCACAGATGGGCTTCGCGGGCCACGACAGCTGGAGGTGGGAGCAGGTGCGCCATGTGGCGGCTGAGAGCTAGAGGCGCGTGGAAAACGAGGCAATCGGCTAGGGTTTTCTAATTAGGAGGGATTGCCCTTCCTTTTATAGCTAGAATGGCTAGGTTAGGGGGTTTTCATCTGTTTTAGGATCGTTCGATGGCCCGGAAGCGAAGGGGGGCTAGCTAGGTGGTAGTGGGATGAGTAGAGGGGGTTGGGACAAGAAGAGAGGAAGAATTGCAGCCTGTGACACGAGTTGAAACACCAAAAAACGTCCGCTAATAACCGATGACGCACTCCTACGGTTGACCCTTCGGGTATCAAACGACCTCTGATTGGGACGAAATTTGGCAGGCGGTCTACCTACAATATAACAAGACCACACGCCAAGTTTTGACCCAATCCGAGAATATTTTTATATGCACTTAAAAAATATTTTTATCGGTGCCGTGGGGCGTGTGCATGTGTGGTTGGTCTCCAAATGGTCAGCGGCGAGAATGGAGAGAACTGGAAACTACGAACGGAAGCAAGTTTTGAAAACGAGTGACGATGCCATGTAGATGATGCGAATGATGCGCTGATGAATGCAACAACCAAATGAATCACACGATGACAACGGAATAAAAGGGGAATCCTCTCGAGCATCGGTCCCTGGATGTTACATGCTATTGGATATACTCTTGATGATCTTAAGGGCATTTGTCCCACTCTATGTCAGCGTAAAATTAAAATGGATCCCGATGCTACACAAGTTGTTGATCACCAACGATGGTTAAATCCTAAAATGAAGGAAGTGGTAAGAAATGAAATATTAAATCTTCTGGAGGCAGGTATCATTTACCCTATTGCTGATAGTAGATGGGTTAGTACCGTTCATTGTGTCCCTAAGAAAGGAGGTATTACCGTAGTTCCTAGTGATAAAAATGAATTGATCCCGTAGACAATTGTTACAGGATATAGAATGGTAGTTGATTTTAGGAACTTAAATAAAGCTACTAGAAAATATCATTACCCTCTACCTTGTATTGATCAAATGCTAGAAATACTATCCAAACACACACATTTTTGCTTTCTAGATGGTTATTCTGGTTTTTCTCAAATACATGTGTCAAAAGAGGACCAAGAGAAGACCACTTTCACCTACCCTTTCGGTACCTTTGCTTATATACGCATGCCTTTTGGTTTATGCAATGCACCTGCTACCTTTCAAAGATGTATGACTGCTATATTCTCTGATTTTGGTGAAAGGATTGTTGAGGTTTTCACCAATGATTTTTCCGTTTACAGAACTTCTTTTGATGATTGTTTGAGCAACCTTGATCGAGTTTTGCAGAGATGCGAAGAAACTAATCTTGTCTTGAATTGGGAGAAGTGCCACTTTATGGTAAATGAAGTTATTGTATTGGGACATAAAATTTCCTAAAGAGGTATTGAAGTTGACAAAGCTAAAGTTGATGCTATCGAAAAAAGGTCATGTCCTACGGATATCAGAGGTATAAGAAGTTTCCTTGGTCATGCTGGTTTCTATAGGAGATTTATTATAGACTTCTCTAAGATTTCTAGGTCGCTCACTAATCTCTTGCAAAAGGATGTTCCATTCATTTTTTATGATGATTGTGTAGAAGCTTTTGAAATTCTTAAGAATGCCTTGATTTCTGCACTTGTTGTTCAACCACCTGATTGGAACCTACCCTTTGAAATTATGTGTGATGCTAGTGATTATGCCATTCGTGTTGTCCTAGGACAAAGAGTTGATAAGAAATTAAATTTTATTCATTATGCTAGCAAAACTCTAGACAGTGCTCAAACAAACTATGCTACCACTGAAAAAGAATTTTTAGCAGTTGTGTTCGCTTGTGATAAGCTTAGACCCTATATTGCTGATTCTAAAGTAACTGTTTACATTGATCATGTTGCTATTAAATATCTTATGGAAAAGAAAGATGCTAAACCTAGACTTATCAGGTGGGTTCTTCTTCTACAAGAATTTGATTTGCATATTGTTGATAGAAAGGGTGTTTATAACCCCGTAGCAGATAACTTGTCTAGGTTAGAGAAATTTCTTGATGACCCACTACTTATTGATGATAGCTTTCCTGATGAACAATTAGCTATCATAAATGCTTCACGTAATGCTCCTTGGTATGATGATTATGCTAATACATCGTCGCTAAATTTATACCGCATAGTTTCACATACCAACAAAAGAAAAAGTTCTTCTTTGATTTAAGACATTACTTTTGGGATGACCCACACCTTTATAAATAAGGAGTACATGGTGTTATTAGACGATGTGTACCTGAGCATGAATAGGAACAGATTCTACACAAGAGTCATTCTGAGGCCTACGGGGGATACCACGCTAGAGACAGAACTGCACATAAGGTATTACAATCTGGTTTTTATTGGTCGACTCTCTTCAAGGATGCTCATAAGTTTGTCTTGTCATGTGATGAATGTCAAAGAATCGGTAATATTAGTAGACGTCGGGAAATGCCTATGAATTACTCTCTTGTCATTGAACCATTTGATGTTTGTGTTTATTATTATATGGGACCTTTTCCAACGTCTAACGGGTATACTCATATTTTAGTTCTTGTTGATTATGTTACTAAGTGGGTAGAAGCTATTCCAACTAGTAGTGTTGATCATAAAACCTCTATTAAGATGCTTAAATAAGTTATTTTCGTTAGATTTGGAGTTCCCGAATATTTAATGACTCATGGTGGTTCACATTTTATTCATGGTGCATTCCGTAAGTTGCTTGCTAAGTATGATGTTAATCATAGAATTGCATCTCCTTATCATCCTCAGTCTAGTGGTCAAGTAGAATTAAGCAATAGAGAAATTAAATTGATCTTGCAAAAGAGGGTTAATACATCTAGGAAGAATTGGTCTAAGAAACTTGACGATGCATTGTGGGCTTATAGAACTGCTTACAAGAACCCTATGGGTGTGTCTCCGTATAAAATGGTTTATGGTAAAGCTTGTCACTTACCTCTAGAGCTAGAGCATAAGGCTTATTGGGCGATCAAAGAGCTCAACTATGATTTCAAACTTGCTGGTGAGAAGATGTTATTTGACATTAGCTCACTTGATGAATGGAGAACTCAGGCCTATGAGAATGCCAAGTTGTTTAAAGAGAAAGATGAGAGATGGCATGATAAAAGGATACAAAAGTGTGAATTCAATGTAGGTGATCATGTCTTGCTATACAATTCTCGGTTAAGATTTATTGCAGGAAAACTACTCTCCAAATGAGAAGGGCCTCACATTGTCGAGGAAGTATATCATTCTGGTGCCATTAATATCAACAACGTCGAAGGCACAAATACTAAGGTGGTAAATAGGCAAAGAATCAAACATTATACCTTAGGTACTCCCATAAATGTTGAAACCAATGTTATCAATACCATAACTCCAGAACAGTATATTAGGGAGACCTATCAGAACCTTTCAAACTCCGAAAAGGAATAGGTATGTGGTACGGTAAGTAAACCGACTCCAAAACTTCCCCAATAGAAATTTTACTCGGTGTGGAATATTTAAAAAATAGGAAAATCAAAAGTAGTCCGAAAGATGCACGAGGAGGCGACATGCCTGCTAGGCGCGGCCACCCCCTAGACATGCCTAGGGGGGTTTCCACCACCCCGTGCACCCTTCGGACTCCGATTTCTTGTGGTACACTCCTTCGGGTCGGGAAAATTTCATTATATAATCTCCCAAATGTTTGCACTTTCGTATCACGACAATACCTCTCGTTTTCGTTTTGAGCTATTTCTGTTACAGATTAACACCGTCATGGCATCCCCAAGTGCTTTGAAGGACAGGTGTTTTGAGAAGGTCATCAACCCTTATCTTGTGGATCTGCTACAACACCCTCAAACCATTGAGATGTGTGAGGGGGTGCTGCACATCCGTGACGTTGAGGTGCCAAAGAATACCAGGAGCGCGGAAACAAGGCTCGAAGCTATGGAGTAGCAAGGCGTCAAGTGCTAAGGGATGGTAGAACGCGGAATCAATGCCAATCATATGATGATCGTACAGTTTACCCATAAACACAAGCTAGACACCAAGGACATCGGGGAACACATCTTCAAGCTTTACGAGAAAATCGAGCATCTCCAAGCCAATATTTATGATCTGCAAAACAAAAACTCTGAGTATGAATACAGATTTAAGAGAATGAGTTTGGCTACAGATTTGAGGATTCCGGAGACTCGTTTATATTTTTGTGATGGTGAGCCTATGCCTTGGAATATGCAGGACAAGCTTCCAACCTCAAGAACAACTCGACCACCATCACCTCTAAAGAAGGACATCTAACAACATGGGTATGGGCACTCCTCTTGGCTTGTGCCAAGCTTGGGGGTGGTGCCCCGGTATCGTATCACCACCACACCTTTTTTCCTTTTTCCTTTTCTTGTTTTTCTTAGTTTGATCCTTTTTTATTTGTTTTGATCGAGTAGAATAAAATTTCAGTATGATCTAGCTTTGAGTTTTTCTTTTTACTTAAGCAAGTTTGAGAGTTATATAATAAAAAGTAGTTTTGATGTGAGGGCTTTGCTAGCTTATTATGCTCTTGAGAGTAATAAATAAAAGAAGATAGAATAAAAGCAAATAGAATACATAATGATCTTATGGGGAGTGATGACTTCACATATAAGAAGTATGTCGATTGAAATTTGTTGGGAGTTAACAAACATAGTGATTGGTCATTGGTGCAATTGAAAAGGATGTAATAAAGAAAGAGAGATTTACATATAAATATATTATCTTGGACATATTTTATAATTGTGACCACTCGTTAAAATATTACATGCTAAGAAGTTGATGTTGGACAAGGAATACAACATAATGGGATATGTTTGCTTGCCTCCGGATAGAAGTTATATGGTTTTAGATCCTCCAACATGTAGTGCTTGCTTCCACCTCATATTAGCCAAAACTTCCACACCAAGTAGAGATACTAGTTGTGCATCCAAACACCTCAACCCAGTTTTGCCATGAGAGTCCACCATATCTACCTATGGATTGAGTAAGATCCTTCAAGTAAGTTGTCATCGGTGTAAAAAGCAATAAAAATTGCTGCTAAATATGTGTGATATTTTATTGTAAGGGAAATAAGCATTGTAGGAACTTGTGATAGTAAAGAAATAAAAGCGACAGACTGCATTATAAAGGTTGCTATCACAAAGGGCAATAAAATGCGGTATTACTTTGCACTAAGGGTTTGTGCATTCCAAAACAAGAAGTGCATGACAACCTCTGCTTCCCTCTGCGTAGGGCGTATCTGTTACTTTTACTTCTTAAGTATTTACCTTTATGCAAGAGTCATGGTGATCTTCACCACTTCCTATATTTTGCCTCTCTCTTGGCAAGCATTATGTGTTGGGGAATGATCTAGACGCATATATCCACCCGGATGTGGGTGATCATGAGTTATTATTGTTGACATCACCCTTGAGGTGAATAGTTGGGAGGCAAAACTATAAACCCTATCTTTCTCTATGTCCAATTGAAGCTTCGATCTCATGAGTACCGCGTAAGTGTTAGCAATTATGAAATACCAAAAGATGATTGACTATGTGGGTTTTCTTTACAAGCTCTTATATTGACTTTGTCTGATGTTATGATAAATTGCCAATTGCTTCAATGACTAAGATTTGGTTGTCAATAGAGTTCTTGGTTCATACTTTATCTTGTGAATAATTGTTACTCTAGCATAAGAAATCTTATACAATGAGTATTGTTGTTCTAAAGATGTTCATGATGCCCTCATGTCAGTATTGTATTTTATCGACACCTCTATCTCTCAACATGTGGGCATATTTATCGGTCTCGGATTTCGCTTGAGGGAAAGTGAGGTCTAAGCTTGGGAGAGTTGATATGTCCATTTTGCATCATGTTGTTATATTGATATTTATTGCATTATGAGCTGTTATTACGCGTTATGGTACATTCCTTATGCATTTTCTCTCCTATTTTACAAGGTTTACATGAAAAGGGAGAATGCCGGCAGTTGGAATTCTGGACCAGAAAAGGAGCAAATCTGAGATACCTATTCTGCACAGCTCCGAAAGTCCTGAAAATTTACGGAGAATTATTTTGGGATATATAAAAAATACTGGGTGAAAAAGATACCAGAGGGGGCCCACCAGGAGGTGGCAAGCCTGCCAGGCACGGACGCCCCCTGGCAGCGCCTAGCAGGCTTGTGACCCACCTGGCAGGGCCCCCGACGCCCATCTTATGCTATATGAAGGGTTTTGACCTGGAAAAATCAGAAGGAAGCTTTCAGGACGAAGCGCCGCCATCTCGAGGCGGAACTTGGACAGAACCAATCTAGAGCTCTGGCGGGATTGTTATGCCGGGGAAACTTCCCTCTTGGAGGGGGAAATCGAAGCCATCATCATCACCAACGATCCCCTCATCGAGAGGGGGTCAATATCCATCAACATCTTCACCAGCACCATCTCCTCTCCAAGCCCTAGTTCATCCCTTGTATCCGGTCTCTGTCTCAAAACTCAGATTGGTACCTGTGGGTTGCTAGTAGTGTTGATTACTCCTTGTAGTTGATGCTAGTTGGTTTACTTGGTGGAAGATCGTATGTTCAGATCCTCTATGATAATTAATACTCCTCTAATTATGAACATGAACATGTTTTGTGAGTAGTTACGTTTGTTCCTGAGGACATGGGATAAGTCTTGTTATAAGTAATCATGTGAATTTGGTATTCGTTCGATATTTTGATGAGATGTATGTTGTTTCTCCTCTACTGTTGATATTTGAGCATCGACTACATAACAATTCACCATTATTTGGGCCTAGGGGAATGCATTGGGAATTAATAAGTAGATGATGGGTTGCTAGAGTGACAGAAGCTTAAACCCTTGTTTATGTGTTGCTTCGTAAGGGACTGATTTGGATCTATATGTTTCATGCTATGGTTAGATTTATCTTAATTCTTCTTTCGTAGTTGTGGATGCTTGCGAGAGGGGTTAATCATAAGTGGGAGGTTTGTCCATGTAAGGGCAGAACCCAAGCACCAATCCACCCACATATCAAATTATCAAAGTAACGAACATGAATCAAATGAGCATGATGAAAACTAGCTTGACATAAATTCCCATGTGTCCTTGGGAGCGCTTTGCTTTATAGAAGAGTTTGTCCAGGCCTGTCCTTTGCTACAAAAAGGATTGGGCTACCTTGTTGCACCTTTGCTACACTTGTTACTTGTTACTTGTTACAGATTATCTTATCACAAAACTATCTGTCACCGATAATTTCCGTGCTTGCAGAGAATACCTTACTGGAAACCGCTTGTAATTTCCATCTGCTCCTCGTTGGGTTCAACACTCTTACTTATCTAAAGGATTACAATAGATCCCCTATACTTGTCGGTCATCACCATTCGACTTCCCCTCTTCTGCAATCCTTGCCCCTTCTACTGACTCCCTACGCGCGCCGCGCCACCCCCTTCGCCATGGTTTCCAAGAAGAAAGAGGGCAATGGCCTGAGGGCGCCGGCCAGTGCATCCGTGCCCTTGCCTGCGTTGGGCCGGTCTTTGGTGGTGAACCTGGAGGGGATGGAGAAGCTTCAGCTAGTGGTCACCACTGGCTCCAACGAATGGGGGGCGACCAAAATCTGGCCGGTCTCGTGACCTCGGGGCGAGCTTGCGGCTTCCGTCGTGCCTCTCCATATCCATGCCCTTCTCTCGGGCTTGCTGTTACTGTTCTTGGACTTCTTCTCTGCCGTGTTGTCGCACTATCAGATCCATGTGCTCCACCTTGACCCGGACACCCTTGTCCTCCTATCAGCCTTCACGTTCTTTTGCGAGTCCTTTGTGGGCATTGTCCCCTCCATGGCTCTACTGCGCCACTTCTTCTCCCTCAAGCTGACCTCAGGGGAACAATGTTCTGGGTGTGTGTCCTTGAGAGCAGCCAATGCACTGACCGAAGGGGCACTTGATGCGGGGCTCTCTCCAGAGGCTGGAGAATTTCAGCCGCACTGGGTGTACGTCCATGCCGTCGGGGCCGGCCCTTTGTTCCATCTCCCGCTATCTCCCACGGTGCCGCGGCATGGGTGGACACGCGAGGAGCTCGCTGACCCATGGCGCGCGTGTGTTAGCCAAGCTAGCGAGGCTGAACGGGGCAGACGTGACGACGGAGATGGTGGTGCAAGAGTTCCTGCACCGACGAATAGCCCCCTGCAGCGTCATTCACGTCCGTTGTGGGCCTTCAGGGGGCCATGTGATCCCATGAGAATACAGGCCTTGTCTCTTTCCGCGGACGTGCTACACGAATTGCTCCTCCGCCTGACCGGTGGTGAGCCCGATGAGCTTCCTTAGGTCGGCCTCCCCTTGTACAACTGCAAGGGCCGAGAAGCCCTTGTCCTGAAGATGCCGTGTTTTGACGAGTGGGGGCTCCTTCCTCCCGAGGCTGAAATCGGGCGCTCTTCGCCGGATGTTCCTTAGGTACCTACCTAGGGCCAACCCTGAGACAGAGTTGTTACCCGGATGATGATAGGGGTCGCCTCCCCTGCTCCCGAGCGTGCAGCGCCGATCGTTGGCTCGTCGTCCGCCAGCCACTGCTCTGGCCGGAAGAGGAAGGCTCCCAAGGGCGGCCACTCCTCGTCGCCTTGGGCACCATCGAAGAAGAAGTTAGTCGCCATAGCAAGTAAGTGCCAGCATCACCTTGTCCCATCCCTATGTGTTGTTCTTCTGAGCTTGAGTTTCGCAGGCTTCCCAACGGTGAGGGAGGGGTCGAGTTGACATCGTCCGCCTCCATGGCTGCCGAGCTTCCCGTGGCCTCACCCTTTGTAGACCGCGGAACTCTGGTTGCCACCCCTCTCTCGACCGCACTTTCTCATTCATTAGGGGGCCCAGGCGTGAGTCCCCTATGATCTTCTTCACCCGCGGTCTTCTTCTTCCCGGGATGGGGTAGCATCCTTCGCTCGTGCCCTTCGTTGGAGATATGCCGCGCGCCATCCCGGGACCCCCTCTTCCCAACGTCGTGGGGCTTCGAGGGGGTGTCTTGTTCCTCCGGGGCAGCTACGGGGGAGCCCCCAGCCCCTAGGGAAGCGTCCAAGCTAGGCGGCAACTCGCATAGCTCCCCCCCTCCATCCTGAAGGAGGGGAGGAGCCCTGTTGGGCTCTCGGGCTCATGAACGATCGAAGCATCGTACGGTGGGGTTTGCTCCATACTGCGGCGAGGGCGCTGGAATGCCCGTAGTGACGCTTACTTGCAGACGGAGCATCAATGCCTTGCGCAGGAATGGCGTCGCCTTGAGGTTGCGGTGAATCTCGGGTGCCTACAGAATGAGCGCGCCCGCGCTGAGGCTGGGGAATCCCTTGGTGCGGCGGCGGAGGCCCATGAGTGCGCCCTTGCCAAAGCTCACGAAGCTGACTACCGGTGCAGGGCCTCGGACGAACGCCTCGAGGAGGTTCATGCATTCAACACTGCCCTCGAAGGGTAGATCCTGGCATGGAAGGATGCACTTGATGGTGCGGCTCCCGAATTCCACACCGCCAACGTGAATCCCGGCGTGCCTCCTGACACGATGGCGATGGAGGCACTGGAGCAGAGCTTGGAGCAAGAGAGGCTGGAGAAGAGGGAACGCCAGGTGTTGCTTGTTGAAGAGTCCCTTGCCTCTCGCGAGGCGAGGTTCCATGAAGAGGTCGACAACAAGGTGGCAGGGGCTTGGTGCTCCCTCGTCCGGGACTATCGCGCGAAGCTGCAACTCCAGGAGTCTCGATTCTGGGAGCGACATGATTCCCTGAAAGGCGAGGTTAAGGACCTCCAGAAGAGGTTAGATCAAGAGGAAGGGCGCCGCGCGTGCTCCGATGGACGGTCTAGCCACTGCTATAGTCGAGCTGGCTTTCCTTTATAAACAAGTAAGTGGTGTGGCTTCCCTGGCAAAGAAGACTTTGGATGAGGCGGCCCGGGCTCGCGGCCTCTAGCATATGCGCTCTCAGATGTTCCAGTCTCTTGAAGGGAGGGCCAAGTGGGCCTTGGACAACATCTGCGGTGCGAGCATCTCGAGCCCCTTAATTCTGGACGATGTCGGGTACCTAGGCTTGTTTTCCAGGGTCGCAGGGTGCCTTGAGGGGGCGCGGAGAAGATCTGCACGCTGGTGGAGGAGAAGATCCATGACCTCCTCGCGCAGGCAGCCTCGCTCATCTTCAGCCACCTCCTTCGCCTCAATCCACACTTTGACTTCAACGCGTGATTCGTCTCCAACATATCTATAATTTTTTATAACGTCATGCTATTATATAATCTGTTTTGGATGTTTTATATGCATTAATATGTTATTTTATATTATTTTTGGGACTAACCTATTAATCTAGAGCCTAGTGCCAGTTTCTGTTTTTCCTTGTTTTTGAGTATTGCAAATATGGAATATTAAACAGAGTCCAAGCCAAAGAAAATCTTCAGAATGAATTTTTCTAGAACAAAAGAGATCCACCATACTTGGAGTGCAAGGCAGGGACTCTGCCAGGAGGTCACAAGCCAGGGGGCGTGGCCACCCCCCTGGCCGCGCCTGGCAGGCTTGCCACCTCCTGGCAGGTCTCCTAGCCCTAATCTTCGTCCTATAATACCCAAATATTCCCCCAATACCAAAAGGAGACACTAAAATACTTTTCCGCTGACAGAAGCCTCCGTTCTTGAGAGATCCAATCTTGGAGCCTTTTCCGGTAATCTATCGGAGGGGGATCCGATCACGAAGGGCATCTACATCAACTCCATTGCTCCTCCGATGATGCGTGAGTAGTCCACCACAGACCTATGGGTCCATAGCTAGTATCTAGATGGCTTCTTATCTCTCTTTTTGGTTCAATACCATGTTCTTCATGATCTTCATGGAGATCTATTCGGTGTAATACTCTTTTGCGGTGTATTTGTCGAGATCCGATGAATTGTGGGTTTATGTTCAGATTATCCATGAATATTATTTGAGTCTTTTCTGAATCCTTATATGCATGATTTCATATCTTTGCAAGTCGCTTCGAGTTATTGGTTTGGTTTGGCTAACTACATTGGTAATTCTTGCAATGGGAGAAGTGCTTAGTTTTGGGTTCAATCTTGCGGTGTCCTCACCTAGTGACAAAGTAGGGCTAGCGAGGCACGTATTGTATTGTTGCCATCAAGGATAACAAGATGGGTTTTTCATCATATTTCTTGAGTTTATCGCTCTACATCATGTCATCTTACCTAATGCGTTATTCCGTTCTTCATGAACTTAATACTCTAGATGCAAGCAGGAGTCGGTCGATGTGTGGAGTAATAGTAGTAGATGCAGAATCGTCTCGGTCTACTTAACACGTACGTGATGCCTATATGCATAATCATTGCCTTGGATATCTTAAAAATTATTCTCTTTTCTATCAAGTGCTCGATAGTAACTTGTTCATGCACTGTGATACTTTCCTTCAAGAGAGAAGCCTCTAGTAAAACCTATGGCCCCCGGGTCTACTTTCCATAATATATTTTCAGATCTATAAACCAAATATACCAAAAATACCTTGTTGCAATTTATTTACCTTTTTACTTTACACAATCTTTTACATCTATCTCTATCAGATCTAATCCTTGCAAATAATTGTGAAGGGATTGAAAGCCCCTTTATAGCGTTGGGTGCAAGAGTTTGATTGTTTGTGTAGGCGCATCTATTGGTGACTTGCTTGTTCCTCCTACTGGATTGATACCTTGGTTCTCAACAACTGAGGGAAATATTTATCTAATTCACTGCATCACCCTTTCCCCTTCAAGGGACAACCAATGCAAGCTCAAGAGGTAGCAAGAAGGATTTCCGCCGCCGTTGCCGGGGAACGATACACAACAAGTCAAGACAAGAACCCTCCCGTCAACTTGCCAATTTCTGGTGCCGTTGCGGGGGAGGATACACATCAAGCCTACGAAGTACTCATCACAAAATTATCTCTTGTATTTACATTATTTGCCATTTGCCTCTTGTTTTCCTCTCCCCCACTTCTAAAACGATTTTCAAAAAATACCAAAAAGATTTTCCTTTTTATTCGCCCTTCTTCCATTCGCCTTTTCGTTTGCCTTTTGCTTTCTTGCGTGCTAGATCGATTCCTTGCCACCATGTTGGAATCTAAGGAGATTTAATTGAAAAGGATAGTAATAATCTTGAGGGGAATTTTGATGCTAATCACAACCCTCATGAAGAACCTACTGTCACACATACAAAAAAATTCCGCATAGGTAGAGGTAATATCATTGGAAAAGGTGTTATTCAAGATTTCTTTACTTGTGCAGGAACTCTTCATACTTTAGGAGGGTCCATTCTCAATAAAAATATAGTCTTGTGGATGCCATAACTCTGTTAATAATTGAACTTGAGAGGTAATTCCATCATATGCACCCTTGCATACAAAGAATTTTTCTAGAGTTCTCTAATATTCAATATTCTCCCATTAAGCGTGCCGCCATTATATTCCTATCCCATAAGTTTAGATTTATCATGAAAGAGGCTACTGAAATTTTTTCTCATTATAAAATTAATGGTGAATGTCCCCTCATAGAGGAGATCATTTTTAATCAAGAAGAGATAATGAGATTGCAATCTCCGGATTACGTTGCTTCTAATGAAAATTTGAGAAAAAAGGTCCCTACCGAGGTTTTGGTTGATAAGATTACTGAACTCAAAGATAATTTTCCTATACAAAACAATAGATTAGAGTTCATTCTAAGAAAAAGGCTTATGACTTTCACCCAAAGGAAATATTATAATGATGAATTGATTATACAATATAGGGGGGCGAAGGAGGAACCTATCCCTCCCGCACTTGATCTTAATGATCCTTATCATATTAAATTCATCCCTTCTGATTACTTTTGCTTGCCACAAAGGAAACTTGCCGCTGAAAGAAGGGAGTATGAGATGATCATGGATGATCTCCCTTACTATTATGATAACACCTAGTTCTATTGCGTTTTGCCTAGCTAGGGCGTTAAACAATAACGCTTGTTTGGAGGCAACCCAATTTTATTTTTATGTTCTATTTTTGCTTCTGTTTTTGAGTGTTTCCCACATTATTACTTCTGTAGTAATTGTGTTTTGGTGTTTTAATTAGTGTTTGATCCAAGTAAGACCTTTGGGATGGTCTATGGTGATTGTTGATTTGATCTTGCTGAAAAACAAAAACTTTTGCGCTCAGTGTAGGAATTTTATAAATTTTCAGAGCGTCGAATGAGTCTAAAATGTTTACACAAGATTGATATACAAATTGACCAGGTTGTCCTAATTGTTCGGAATTTGTTGAGTTACATAAGTATACGAAGTTTTCAGATTTCTATAGACTGTTTTGTTTTTGGTAGATTCTGTTTTCTTTGGGTTGTATACCTATTTTGATGTATCTATGGGGTGTATTGGGGGGTATGAACCATGAATAAGTTAGAATATAGTAGGTATTACACCTATATAAATAAATAATGAGTTCACAACAGTAACTAAAGTGGTGATTTATTTTCTTGTACTAATGGATCTCACGAGTTTTCTGTTAAGTTTTGTGTTGTGAAGTTTTAAAGTTTTGGGTAAAGATTTGGTCGACTATGGAATAAGGAGTGGAAAGAGACTAATCTTGGGGCTTCCCAAGGCACCCCAAGTCATATTCAGGGATGCCAAAGAGCCTAAGCTTGGGGATGCCCCGGAAGGCATCTCCTCTTTCGTCTTCAATCCATTGATACATTTACTTGAGGCTATGTTTTTATTGAACACATGATATGTATTTTTCTTGGAGAGTCGTGTATGATATGAGTCATTGCTTTTCAGTTTGACACAATCATCCTTGATGCACACATCTTTTCAAACACGCTGAATCGTGAATTTATTAGAATACTCTATGTGCTTCACTTATATCTTTTGAGATAGGCAATTTTGCTCTAGTGCTTCACTTATATCTTTTTAGAGCACGACGGTGTTTTGTTTTATAGAAATTATTGAACTCTCGTACCTCACTTATATTATTTTGAGATTCTTTAAACAGCAAGGCAATTGGTTTTGGTTATGAATTTAGTCCTAATATAATAGGCATCCAAGAGGAATATAATAAAAACTTTCATATAAGTGCATTGAATACTATGAGAAGTTTGATTCCTTGCATATAGTTTTGAGATATAAAGATTGCAATATTAGAGTCATGCTGGTGAGTAATTGTTGAATGGTATAAATACTTGTGTTGAAGTTTTTGATTCTGGTACCATGCATGTATGGTGAACCGGTATGTAACAAAGTCGGAGCATGATTTATTTATTGATTGTCATCCTTTGTGTGAGGGCCGGGAGTGCGCGATGGTTAACTCCTACCAACCTCTCCCCTAGGAGCATGCGTCTAATACTTCGCTTCGATAACTAATAGAATTTTGCAATAATTATGTGAGTACTTTATGACTAATGTGAGTCCATGGATTATACGCACTCTCACCCTTACACCTTTGCTAGCCTCTCTAGTACCGCGCAAATTTCACCGGTGCATTAAACCCACCTTCCTCAAAATTAGCCTCCATATTACCTTCCTCAAAACAACCACCTTACCTACCTTTTATGGCATTTCCATAGCCATTTCGAGATATATTTCCATGCAACTTCCACCGTTCTGTTTTTTATGACACGCAACATCATTTTCATATTGCGTTTTCATATAGAGTCATATTTTGTTCTAGGTAATTTTTGAGTTATAAGTAAATAAAAGTGTGATGATCATCATTATTAGAGCATTGTCCCGTGAAAGAAAAGGGTGAGGAAAAGCTATGATTCCATCACAAGTTGGGATGAGACTGCAGACTTTATTAAAAATAAAAGAGGCCAGTGAAGCCCAAATAAAAAAAGAGGCCTTAGATGCCCACTAAAATAAAAAAAAGTGAGGTAAAGAGAGAAGGGACAATGCTACTATCTTTTTCCACACTTGTGCTTCAAAGTAACACCTTGGTCTTCAGGATAAAGAATCTCCTATTTGTCACTTTCATATAACTAGTGGAATTTTTCATTGTAGTGCACAACCACTTAGTTTCTTTTTGATCTCTCATACACTTATAGCTCTAGTGCACCCATTTCATGGCAATCCCTACTCACTCACATTGATATCTATTGATGGGCATCTCCATAGCCCATTGATACGACTAGTGGATGTGAGACTATCTTCTCCTTTTCTTCCCAACCTCCACCATATTTCTATTTAGCGTATAGTGCTCTATCCATGGCTCACGCTCATGTATTGCGTGAGAGTTGAAAAGGTTTGAGAACATAAAAAGTGTGAAACAATTGCTTGGATTTTTATCGGGGTTGTGCATGATTTAAATAATTTGTGTGGGGAAGATGGAGCATAGCCAAACCATATGATTTTGTAGGCATAACATACTTAGGCCATGTTATTTCAAAAGGACGTGATTGCCTTGTTAGTATGCTTGAAGTATTATTGTTTTACGTCAATATTAAACTTTTGTTTTGAATCTTACAAATCTGAATATTCATGCCACAATAAAGAATATTACATGGATAAATATGTTAGGTAGCATTCCACATCAAAAATTCTGTTTTTATCATTTACCTACTCGAGGACGAGCAGGAATTTAGCTTGGGGATGCTGAGACGTCTCCGACGTATCTATAATTTTGATGATGTCATGCTATTATATTATCCGTTTTGGATGTTTTACATGCATTAATATGCTATTTTATATTATTTTTCGGACTAACCTATTAATCTTGAGCCTAATGCTTGTTTTGGTTTTTTCTTGTTTTTGAGTATTGCAGATATGGAATATTAAATGGAGTCCAAACAGAATAAAATCTTCGGAATGATTTTTTCTGGAACGAAATAGATCCACCACACTTGGAGTGCAACGCAGGGCATCTGCCAGGAGGTCACAAGCCAGGGGCGCGGCCACCCCCCTGGCCGCGCCTAGCACGCTTGCCACCTCCTGGCAGGTCTCCTAGCCCTAATATGCGTCCTATAAATACCCAAATATTCCCCCAATACCAAAAGGAGCCACGAAAATACTTTTCCACCGGTAGAAGCCTCCATTCCCGAGAGATCCAATCTTGGAGCCTTTTTTGATAATATGTCGGAGGGGGATCTGATCACGGAAGGCGTCTACATCAACTCCATTGCTCCTATGATGATGCGTGAGTAGTCCACCACAGACCTACAGGTCCATAGCTAGTAGCTAGATGGCTTCTTCTCTCTCTTTGTGCTTCAATACCATGTTCTTCATCATCTTCATAGAGATCTATTCGATGTAATACTCTTTTGGTGTGTGTTTGTCGAGATCTAATTAATTGTGCGTTTATGTTCAGATTATCCATGAATATTATTCGAGTCTTTTCTGAATTCTTATATGCATGATTTCATATCTTTGCAAGTCTCTTAGAGTTATTTGTTTGGTTTGGCCAACTAGATAGGTAATTCTTGCAATGGGAGAAGTGCTTAGTTTTGGGTTCAATCTTGCGGTCTCCTCACCCAGTGACCAAGTACGGGTAGCGAGGCACTTATTGTATTGTTGCCATCAAGGTTAACAAGATGGGGTTTTCATCATATTGCTTGAGTTTATCCCTCTACATCATGTCATCTTACCTAATGCGTTACTCTGTTCTTCATGAACCTAATACACTAGATGCAGGGAGGAGTCGATTGATCTGTGGAGTAATAGTAGTAGATGCAGAATCATTTCGGTCTACTTGACACGGACATGATGCCTATATTCATAATCATTGCCTTAGATAACTTCATAATTATTCACTTTTCTATCAATTGCTCGACAGTAATTTGTTCACCCACCGTGATACTTTCCTTCAAGAGAGAAGCCTCTAGTGAAACCTATGGCCCCCAGGTCTGCTTTCCATAATATATTTTCAGATCCATAAACCAAAAATACCTAGCTGAAATTTATTTAGCTTTTACTTTCCGCAATCATTTACATCTATCTCTATCAGATCTAATCCTTGCAAATAACCGTGAAGGGATTGACAACCCCTTTATAGCGTTGGGTGGAAGAGTTTGATTGTTTGCGTAGGTGCATCCATTGGTGACTTGCTTGTTTGTCCTACTGGATTGATACCTTGGTTCTCAACAACTGAGGTAAATATTTATCTACTCCACTGCATCGCCATTTCCTCTTCAAGGGAAAACCAATGCAAGCTCAAGAGGTAGCAACACTATGCTTGGTCCAGTACCTGAAATGATGTGTGTCGCCCTTGCCGAGCGGGTAAGTGACCACGTGGAAAACCTGATAGCGGAGTTGTCCTCCGGCAAGGCCGAAGACCAGGTTGCGACCGTGACACTCGAGGCCGTCGACGGGGGTGATGGCGAGGGCAGCACCGTCTCCGTGTCTCCCTGAGCAGCCTTCTTGTTTTCCTAGCAGGTTCATGTATGTGTCCTAATACCTTCGAGAATTACCCTTGAACTTACTTCTGAATGGCGAGGTGTGTTGCACCAGGCCTGCTTTCGTGGGTGTGTATTGGGTTGGGAGTCCTTTTGACACTCCCCATCTACGGGCCCCAGTCCCGCACATTTCCCTATCGTCGTGGCTGCGTCTGGCCAGGGACGCACCCATCGGGGTCGGCCTCGACACCCTCGATGCCGACCGGATCACCAAGGACGGCATCGAGGCTGCCAAGTGTCTATATGACCGGTAAGGCTCCTGAGGCATGCTGCTTAGGAACCCCCTTTGACGCGCAAGCAGCTCTACGTCGACAGGTCCAGTCCCGTGCATTTCCCTACCTCCATGGTATACGACCGGATCACCAAGGACGCAACCACGAGGTGAGGCCTTAACACCCTCGATCGCGACCGGATCACCAAGGATGGCATTGACGGTGGCAAGTGGCTTTATGACCGGTAAGGCTCCTAAGGTGTGCTGCTCAAGAGCCCCTTTTGACGCTCGAGCGACCCCGTCTCCGCCCAGTCGGGCCCTGTCTCGAGAGGTGCAGGCACTAGGGCCTCCCGGGTTCTATGATGTGGTGCAGGCACTGGCGCCTCGCTGGGGTTACCCAGGTCCCCTTGCAGGTGCTCGTGGCCTAGCCCCGAGGCCGGGCAAGTCGGGCCTAGGGACATGGGCGGGTAGAGGATCACCCACTGGCGACTAAGCGACACCCGGCTCGGAGACATGGGCATATGTTCCACCCTCCATGTCCAAGCGGGCGTGGCACGCCCTAGGGACTGGGTACTGTGCGCTACCCTCCGTCCCCAGGTTGGGATCATTAGGCCCGGATACATGGGCGTGTGTTCCACCCTCCGTATTCAAGCTAGGGCCACTGGGCCCGGGAACGATGGCGGGTGTCCTCCCCTCCGTTTCCGGGCCAGTGACCCCCGGTCCCCAGACCTAGATGCCTGCTCACGGCAGCTCCCTGCCAGCGGGTGTGCCCCATGAGAGCACTCGTGCCGGTCATGTCACGCCCAAGATGCGATCCTATCCTTATTTGGGCACGAGGGCCTCAACAGGGATAGAAGCGCATCTCGATGCGTTCGCAAGAATGGATATCATTACAAGTACATGTACAGAAGAGATGAGTATAAGGAATTGGCTTACACTCGCCACAAGCTACATCAGAGTCATAGCAATACAATAACATCTCAAACCTCATACACAAGAGCAGGGTCCGGCTACGGACGAAATCAAATGATAAAATGACATCCAGCCTTGCTATCCCAGGCTGCCACCTGGAACCCATCCAAGATTGAAGAAAAAGAAGAAGAACTTCAAATCAAATCAAGCAACGCGCTCACGTCGAATCATCACATTACCTGAACCTGCAACTATTGTTGTAGTAATCTGTGAGCCACAGGGACTCAGCAATCTCATTTTCAAGGGTATCAAGACTATTAAAGCTTAATAGGAAAGGCATGGTTAAGTGGTGAGGCTGCAGCAAGCGACTAAGCATTTATTGAGTGGCTAACTTACGAGAACAGAAAGTAAAGTATGGTGGTCTACGCATAACGAACGAGAACTAGATATGATCACTAACTGATCCTAAACACCTACTTACGTCAAACATAACCCCACCGTGTTCTCTTCCGGATAAGGACTCACGAGAAGAGACAATCACGGTTACTCACACAGTTGGTGTATTTTATTAGAGTTTACTTCAAGTTTGCTATGACCGGGTGTTAAACAAATTATCCAAGTTTGCCACATAACCGCGGGCACGGCTTCTCGAAAAGATTTAACCCTGCAGGGGTGCTCCAACTCGTCCATCACAAATTAACCATACTCAACGAGAATAACCTCAACCACGGATTTCGTGATCTTCCTAGGCAATTCCAAAGGAAATCCAACACCTCGAGATAACCCGAAGAAAATCAAAGTTCCTCACTCGAGACGTTCGAGACAGGTAAAACAAATCCAGCAAGGCCGCCCGACGTGCCGACAATCCCGATAGGAGCCGCGTATCTCGTTCTCAGGGCACAACCGGATGAGCAGTACGTACGGTGGCCGGATAGAAATCCCCCGAGTTGCCCCGGGTGGCCCCACAAGTGGCTCTGTTTTGGACCAGCACCAGCAGCACTGGCCCCCTGTATTATGTTAAATTAATCCACGAGGGGGCGACCCTCTATGCATTTAAAAGGTGATCAGTTTAATTATGATGGGCAAATGTAGTACCAAAGTTGGGCCTTGCCAGACAAGTTTTAATCTAACCCGAAAATCAAGGGGGTCCCCATAACAACCCTGAGCATGTTAGGAGCGCTCATTTCTGGAACATAACACCGGTTCACAAGTAACTAAGGGCGGCAAGAGTGAAACAAAACACCAAGCAAAGGCCAAGCTTTCCACCCTTTACCAAGTGTATATGTGCATTAAATTAATTAGCAGCAATATTGTGATATACAAAAGAAGGTCCATGTTGACACATGGAAGCAAATTCACCTGCAACTTGCAACACTATAAGAAGGACTGAGCAAGCGGTAACATAGCCAAACAAAGGTTTGCTGGGATGTGGAGAGGTTAGAGGCTTATCATGGCAATGTTGGGAGGCTTATCAAACAAGTGGTAGGTAGCGGGACATAACGATAAAAGACGAGACAACTAGCATGGCAATGATAGTAATGGTATCTAGGGAAATGTGTCATCTTGCCTGAGATCCCGCTCGGAAGAAGACCGAGTCCATGAAGAAGAAGAACCAACGTAGTCGAATGAATCCTCACACTCCGAACGCTTTCGGAACTCTATCGAGAAGAAGCAATCTGAAACAAACAATCAACACGAGATACACCACAACATATGCAAAACACGATGCACAAATGATATGATGCATGCCCGGTTAAATATGCAATGGGAGACAAATCACAACAAACAACTTCTACACATTAAAGTGAAGCTCAATATGCAACGAGTTACATATTAACGAAACTCCACATTCGAGTTATTTAGTTCACTCCCGTTAGGTACACAACAATATTAAATGTTGTTAAAATTGGCAAGAGGTGAAGCATAAGTAGACTATACTATCTAGGCATCTTAAATGAGGTCGGAAACAACTTATAGCATTTTCGAGATGACCCCATATGTTAATTATGAATTTGGTCCAGATCTGATCTAAACATATTTTATGTTTGTTAAACAGCAAAATAAAGCATACCATGTTATTCTACACGTTATTCTAGTCGATTTACATATATATAACATCTCAAACGGAGCTACGGTTCAAAAGATATGAGCAATTCAAGATGCACATGTCATGAATGCAAATGCATGGGAAATGCGATCACAAACATCTCAAATCATGAATGCAACAGGTTATTATGAAACTACATGAGATTCTAAGCAAGTTTCATATATGGAACGCTCAAAACAGAGCTACGGTTCAACCACAACCAACAAAACAAGTTTTAGTTTACATCTGCCAAAAACAGCAAGATGGCATTTTGAACATGTGAAAACAACAAGATACAATATTCTAAAATGCACAAACTAAGCATGGGGCAATAGCATGCAACACCTACTTCATTTCATCTTCACATATCATATGCAAACCAAGCATGGATCACTTAGTAGGAAGCTCACAAGAAGGCAACTTAATAACAGTTTCAGACTTAGTGAAAATAGCAGTTTTAGACAATGCAGTTTTTATCACGAAGGCATATTGACAACACTAAAACTATATGCTACAAATTATGGAATGGCATGAAACTTAACAGCATACTAAAGGACAATACCAACAACAAATAACTCCATTGCATCAACCACAAAAGAGGTCTAGATCACTAGCAAATCACATGGCAAGAAAGCAACAAAATATAACAGATTCAGACTTAGAAATATTTTTGACCCTGAAAATAATAGATTTTCATAGCAAGTTGACAACAGCGAAACAACACCTAAACATGCATTTCTATGACAAACAAAATTTCCACGGGCTAGGACACACATCAATGAGCAACTTTCATGTTGAAAAATAATTCATATTATGACCGGAATAATTCCTACGAAAATGACAAAAGGGCATCATGGTAAAAAAGACATGCACTCAAACATGCTCAAATGACGAAACTAAATGCACAGTTAAATCCTATATATTTTTCTACCCCGAAAACATATATAATATAATTAGGTTCACATGGAAACTTATTCACAATTAAATATTCGGTATTAGGCCTATTCATGTTATAGCGATTCGTTAATGCAAAATAATGTGCAAACATGTTGAAACCATTTATCCCATGCATGAAAATGCGATGCAAATGCGACGGACATTTTTAATATGTGATATCATTAATCCCGATGCACGTTGATTTAAATATGCAAAATGCAAATATGACATATATGCAATAATGCGGAAATGACATGTTAAATTAATTTTACCTGGGTGCAACTGACATATTAAAATTCTACATATTTTTCTAACCATGTTTCATGTTGAAATTATTTTCATCTGGCTTACGGTTTAATTTCTAGCACGTTAAATACGCGAAATAACTAAAAAAACAAAAAAAAGGGGGGAACTCACCTAGTGGGCCGAACTGGCCCAACCGGTGGCTGGCAGGGGAGCTGCTGGGCCGGGGCGCTGGCGCTGGGCCGGCCCACCGAGGCGGCTGGAGCCGGTCAACGCGCTCCCGAGCGCTCGCTCGTGCTCCCGCGCGCAGGCACAGGTGGGGGCGCCGGCGGAGGACGGCGAGGCCGGCGGCGAGGCGGCGCAGGGAACCGGGACGCGGCGGATCCGACGCGGAACGACGGGATCCGGCTGGCGGCTGGCCGGAGGGAGGCGCGGCGGCGGCGCTGGCCATGGCGGCGGGGACGACCGGAACGGCGAGCTGCGGGGGAAGAAAGAGCGCCGCGGTTAGAGAGAGGAGGGAGGAAGGAGAATGGAAGGAGAGGGGAGATCCAGCGGCGGCCAGGGGGCGTCCGGCGACGGCTAGCTGCGGCCAGGGGCGGCGGCGGCTCCGGCGAGGAGGCCGGCCATGGGGCTGCGGAGCTCGGGCTCGCGGATCTCGCCATGGATGAGCTCGGGAGCTCCGGGAGAGCTCTGGAACGGCCGGATCGGGACCAGATCGGCTCGAACGGGCCTCCGGATGGGCTCGGACGGGCTGGCTAGAGGTGGAAGAAGGCTAGGGTTAGGCTAGGGTTGCACGGGAACCTAGGTCCTATATATAGGGATCAGGGCTGGGGGTTACGGCACTGGGGGTTGTGCCTAAAACTATTTTTTATCAAATTTTGTTTTAACCAAAAATGATTTGTTTAATTTAAGTTTCCAAAACCCCCTGAAATGAGGTTTGCATTGCAAGTCGTCAAACCATGTGGGACTTTCTTTCCCAAAGGCTTTATTTCAAATCTACTATATATATGACTTCTCAAAACCACCAAATATTATTTTTAAAGATTATTTTCATATTTTATTCAAAGACTTTTTCTTAAGGCCAGAAATGGTTTTCCTAGGGAAAAATTATTTAAATGCTTTAATAATATTTGAGAAAATTTAGAGAAACTCAATGGCATATATTTTCCATATATGTGAGTTTCAAAACAAGGGCTTGATCAGATCATGGGCAAAACCCCTCAAAACACTTTCTGTTCAGATCAAAATTTTGGAATGTTTCTATAAGAAACATTCTCAATAAATTCCAGGAAAATTCTAGCAAGTCAACACTATCATGGGTGATGATCTTGCAAAGTTTAATCCCAATCCAAGCTGGTTTGGTTCATCAAATCATCCCAAAATCATTTCTGTCCAGAATCAAATTTGGGCAACTTTGCATTGTGAAGTGTCTCCCTTTGGCCTCTAACTTTGTGGGCATGCTCTAATGACCAAATAGTGATGATACACTAAGTGGTGCATCAAGGGTTAAAGCCTAGCATCATTAGATCTATAAGAATCTGATTCTGCCAAATTCTAGGGTTCACCTAATCTCCATTGGCAACTTTTTCTCCTTAAGCTCAAATTTGGTGGAGCATCTCATTTTCACCTAGCCTTTGACCCTGGTAAAAATCTCAATAAGCTGGTAATGCCTTCTTGCCCAAAACCTCATCAAACACCTTCTGGTAAATTTGTAAAACCAGCTTCTTCACCTCTTATCCTTTTACCCTTCCCTCTATCTTTCTACCACAACCTCTCATGGGTGTACTTTACCTCTAGTAAGAACCCCAAGACCCCGGGTCACCAGGAGGTGGGGTAAAACCCCTGATTTTACCCCTGGACAGCCCCATTTCTTCTTCTTCTCCCAGTCTTCCTTCTCTCCTAGGGCCTCCCGCAACATCCAATGACCTATTCCACTTTGTTATCCCCCCTAGATCCTCTAGGCATGAGTGGCCACGCAGAAGACGCCATTGGCATGCCGTGGCATGCCATACACACGCATTGGAGCGCGCTACAGTGCCGACAGGCACTGTAGCCGCTGGCCACTGCATGGCCCTGACCATCTTGGGCCCTTCCCTCGCGCTAGTCGACGCGCCTCGGCGTCCGCGACACGCCAAGCTGTCGGCCCTCTCTCTCTCCTCTCTCCTCTGCCCTTCCACGCGCGTGCCCGATGCCGCCCGGTTCGGCCAACCAGGGAGCTCACACGCGCGGGCCTCTCTCTCCTCTCTCCTCCCTCCCTCCGGCCTAGACCGACCCCAGGAGCACCCCAGGCTCGCCCCCTGTCTCCCCCCGAGCCCTCTGGCCTCGACCGTGACCTCACCGGCACAGCGCAGCTCGGTGGACTCGCCCCCTCCTATAAAAGGGCCTCCCGAGCCCCTCTCTTCCCTTTGCTCTCTCTCTTATCTCCCCTATAGACCCCATGCGCCTCCCCGTCGACCATCTTCGACACCTCCCGAATGGTGACAGCCTCCTGAGTCCATCCCCGCTCTCGGATCCCCTCGGCCTCTCTTCCCCTCTCCCATGCTCTCTCTCCTCCCCCTCGTGCCACTGACGATCGGGCCCCGCACGTCAGGTTCGAACCTGACCGCGTGCGAGGCCGGGTGGCTGGCCAGCTAGGCCAGCCCAGCCCCTGGCCACCTCTGGCCCAGGTCCCAGTGGCCTTCTTTTTCCTTTTGTTTTTCTGTGGACTTTGGAAAAATTCCACAGAATGGAATATTTACCCAATGCCAAAATTTCTTCCACCTAAAATCATGAAATAATTCCTAGAATTTAATAGTGCCATTTGTAAAAATGTTTGAAAATGTTTTTAGTACTATTTTATTTTAAAACCTATTTATAGGCACCTTTGTGCCTCTGTTATTTTATTTCAAAAATCGTTTTCACAACAAAAACCTAGGAGAGTATTTTTAGTATGATATTTAGTATTTAGCAGAGTAGGTTAACATTTTTGGTAAGTGTTTGAGTGCTCTGTTTTGTGTGTTTACTTATTTTTATCATTATATTTCGCGACGATAGATTGCGCTGTTGACGAAGAAGTTGGACCCGAAGACTTCGAAGACCCCGGAGACTTTGTTGAGCCAGGCAAGCAGCCCTTTAACCATGTCAAGAAACCATTTTTATTACATGTCATAAAGCACTTTACTTTCATTGTATTTGATCAGATGTGGTGGTGTTCCCCTTCCGGTGGGATGCCTCCGGTACTTTTTCTTTGACACTTGCATCGTGCATAACCCTACCACCTTATGAAGGTTGTGCGGGTGGGAGTATTTAGGTTGCTATAGATGCTACGCAAATGGGATGAGACTTATGCATAGAGATGGAAAGGAGAGAAATGATTTCAAAGACTCTTTCGAAAACCCCGTCGGGTGCCACTAATGCCCGAGGGAGATGATGATAAGTTGGGTAACCACTTGAGAAAGAAGTGGTATGCTGGAACAAGTGAGTGTGTGTTTTCGAAAACAGTGAGTTCTATGGTCTGCTGACCATCCCAACCTTACATGCGTAACCACGATACCCCTTATGGGATGGGGCTTTGTTGATTACTATGGTTGGTGCTAGCAAGGAGCCCGCATTACTAGTTGCAAGATGAAGTGGTCACTCTTGAGACGGGGTCGTTCCTGAGAGGAAGGTCATGCGATGTCTTTATAGGCACCGGGCACACCGTTGCGTGCCCTCATGGATGATACGAGTGATGTAAATAATGAGGGATGGCACCAACGAGTGGACTCTTTGTTTAGTATCACCATGGGAAATGCATTGTTCGGGTGCTTACCTCGGGTATGTTAAATACCGTGAGTCGTGGATGACACGGAATTTCCCCGAGTCTTGTGGATAAAGTGTGCAACCTCTGCAGAGTGTAAAACTATTCGAATAGCCGCGTCCACAGTCATGGACAGTTGGAGGTCCTTCTTAGACTATGTCCGGATGTTTTCGTGAAACTTGGTGTGAGTATGGATGTGATGGTGACAAGAGGTCACATGAGCTAAGTCCGACGACTTAGCGTGAGGGATGACCTAAGTCCGATGACTTAGCATGAACATGAGATGTTCGACCAATGCTTATGATGGTATCTGCAATTTTGTGCACATGAATACCTGCTGGTTGTTGATGCATGCTCACTAATTGCTTGATCATCTCATTTGCATACAAAATTAGCTTTCTGCAAATTTACCTACTTAGTGTTGTATCATGCATCATTATTACCTCGTTCCACACTTGGGTTGCCTGCGAGTACATTCAAAGTACTCATTGGCTTGCCACTGGTTATTTAATTGGCCAGGCATGGAAGAACAGGAGTATGTCAAAGAGTTGTTGGAGACGAACATGCGAACTAGGACGCTTCCCAGCCAGAATGCCTGTAGGTTAAGACAGATGGCATGGGTTCACGCTTTCGACCAAGATTTCCGCTGCTTGTTCTAGTTTAAGTGTTTGTCCCGTGTGGCCCTATCTATGTAAGACTAAGACCTTCGTGGTCATTATTTGTGTAAGACATTAAGTATGGATGTAAGTGTTGGGGAACGTCGCATGGGAAACAAAAAATTTCCTACGCACACGCAAACCTATCCATGGTGATGAGCATCTACGAGAGGGAGAGTGGATCTACATACCCTTGTAGATCGCTAAGCGGGAAGCGTTAAGAAACGCGGTTGGTGTAGTCGAACTTCTTCGCGATCCAAATCGCCGAGCGTCCCGCGATCCAATCACGAACCGTCCCGCGAACACATCATGATCCGTCCCGTGAACTCATCACGATCCGTCTCATGATCTTGATCACGATATATCCCGCGAACTCATCACGATCCATTCCGTGATCACATCACGAACTGTCTCGCGATCTCGATCACGGTCCTTCCGATCTAGCGCCGAACGGACGGCACCTCCGCGTTCAGCACACGTGCAGCTTGATGACGATCTCCACCGTCTCGATCCAGCGAGAGGAGGTGGAGAGGAGAGAGAGTTCACCGGAAGCGTGACGGCGCTCCGGTGATGGTGGTGGAGCAATTCCGGCAGGGCTTCGCCTAAGCGCTGCAGAAAACCGATCTAGAGTAGAAACTATGCACCGGTGTAACGGGTAGCACGTGCCCGGAAATTCTGTCCAAAAACCACCCAATCCACTAGTATATATAGGAGGAGAGGAGAGGAAAGGCAGCCAAGGCCTTTGGGTCGGACGAAATAGGAGGTGGGAGCAATCCTACTTCACCTCCAATCCTAGTTGGAGTAGGATTGCCTCCTATTGGCTGATTTTCCACTTTTTGCTTTAGGACTTTCTCTCCTGCGCCATGGGCCTTTGTGGCTGTTTCCCCAGCCCACTAAGGGCTGTTTATTATTCTCCCACAGCCCATGGACCTCTTGGGGTCGAAATACCCCTCCCGGAGGCCTCCCGGTACACTACCGGCACTCCCGGTACACTACCGATGAGCCCGAAACTTTTCCGGAAACCAAACTGGGACTTCCTATATATGAATCTTTACCTCCGGACCATTCCGGAGCTCCTCGTGACGTCCGGGATCTCATCCGGGACTTCGAACAAACTTCGGTCACCACCATACATAACTCTACACTACCGAAACGTCACCGAACCTTAAGTGTGCAGACCCTGCGGGTTCGAGAACTATGTAGACATGACCGAGACACCTCTACGGTCAATAACCAATGGCGGGACCTGGACGTCCACATTGGTTCCTACATATTCTACGAAGATCTTTATCGGTCGAACCTCTATGTCAAGGATTCAGTTAATCCCGTATAACGTTCCCTTTGTTCTTCGGTATGTTACTTGCCCGAGATTCGATCGTCGGTATCTCCATGCCTAGTTTAACCTCGTTACTCGCAAGTCTTTTTACTCGTTCCGTAATACAAGATCCCGTGACTAACACTTAGCCACATTGCTTGCAAGGCTTGTTGTGATGTTGTATTACCGAGTGGGCCCTGAGATACCTCTCCGTCACACGGAGTAACAAATCCCAATCTCGATCCATGCCAACTCAACAGACACCATCGGAGATACCTGTAGAGCACCTTTATAGTCACCCAGTTACGTTGCGACATTTGATACACACAAGGCACTCCTCCGATATCCGTGAGTTGCATGATCTCATGGTCATAGGAACATATACTTGACATGCAGAAAACAGTAGCAATAAACTGACACGATCATATGCTATGTTTGTAGTTTGGGTCTTATCCATCACATCATTCTCCTAATGATGTGATCCCGTTATCAAATGACATCTCATGTCCATGGCTAGGAAACCTTAACCATCTTTTGATCAACGAGCTAGTCTACTAGAGGCATACTAGGGACATGGTGTTGTCTATGTATCCACACATGTATATGAGTTTCCGATCAATACAATTATAGCATGGATAATAAACGATTATCATGAACAAGGAAATATGATAATAACTAATTTATTATTGCCTCTAGGGCATATTTCCAACAGTAAGACTCTTGTTATTCAGCTTATGTGTGTTCAGTGAGCATTGATCTCTGGGATCACTGTACACGTACATTCGGTGATCTCGACTTATGACTCGGGGTCCTCACAGAGCACCTGGCAGGATGCACCTGTGTGGCCCGAGCGTTGGTTCTGTCAGTTGAGCGAGTTCACGGGTGCGAGCCCCACCGAGGTACATCGAAGCCTCGCGAGTGGCAGTGGTGCGCTTGAGGGCGTACCTGGCCCAAGAGTCGCGGCGAACACACGTCGTGCGATGGCGCCGCAGCTCGTGCGCCACGAGGAGTGTGACGTGCCTTTGCGTCGAGTCGTGGCAGGTCCAGAAGGGCTACGGTGCGCCCCTAGAATGGGGGATAGCTGAGGAGGCGGGGGCTTGCCATGTGGCTGGAGAAGGTGGCAGCCCTCGACGTCCGTTAAAGGCTTGGCTGGTGATGGGACCTGCCAACGGAGAGGTGGTTCGATGCTGTGCTTGGAGGCCCGCCGGCGCTGCCCGCGCCACACGGGTAGCTCGGTGCTCGGCCCGGGCTCGTCGTCCTTTTGCCATGAGCGCGGCGATCAGAGGCAAGGTGAGACTCAAGGCAAGCTTCGACACGGCCCCTACCCGGCGCGCCAAATGTCGGATTTCGGGCTCCGCAAAACCCTCAAGGTTCGAACACAAGGGTGTGTGCGAAGGTTCCCTGTGGCCTCACCCAACATAGCTCGCTACTCGACGATTACTACGGCAAACTCGCTCGATAACGAGGAAGAAGATGTACATGATAGTTTACCCAGGTTCGGGCCGCTCGATAACTCCTACTTTGTTGGATTGCCTCTAGTGGATGTTTTGGTGGATGAACAAGTACAGTGAGCTTGAGTCTCACGAGGGGGCTCAAGGAGTGTTCTCGGCTCTCTCCCTTGCGGCGGTGTGTTGAGTGGCTAAGTGTTGGATCTCCCCTCTCTACGGTGTGACCTGACTTCTACACATAGTGGTGGCCCATGTCCTATTCCCTTATCACAATGGCGGGAAAGGATCCCACAATGGCCGAATTTGAAGTGGGACAAGAGTACATCCGTGCCCTGTCCAGAGGCAGTCTTCGCCTGCAAAGTAGTTGTTGGTGATGCAGTGGTGGGCTCGGCGATGACATCCGCCCTACAGGGCTCATGGTCGTGGTCTTGTTGCATCAGAAGGGAAACCTTTGGGTGGTGCTTTGGGAACCCGCGTACGTCCTTTCTCCCTTTGTACCAAAGAGGAAACGATGCTGCCTGGCGCGTTGGCGCCCGCCTGTCCTTCCTTGCGTCACCCTTGACTCCTGAGGCCGGGCCTTGCATAGAGATCTCCGCCGCTCATGAGGGAGCCTGAGGAGGCCCATCCTTGTTGGTCTTGATGATGTCCTTCCTCGTGAGCCCAGGGTCAAGCCACTCCTGGCTGACGAAGTGGGCCATGCCCTGGGTCGCAGGCAGGCAGGGCTGGGTACCTCATACAAGATTGGCATCCCTACAAAACGCCAACAAATAAAGTTGGCATCCCTACAAGCTGGGGCTTCTGCCGTTTCTTCATACAAGATTGTGCAAAGGTGGAGACTTCAACAAGGTCGTTTGGGGGCTTTCAACCCGCCGGGTTTAGCTTTCACACCCTCTTGATCGGCTCTTCAGCTACCGCAAGGCCGGGTTATATACCCAAAAGTTGATTCCGTCAACAAGGTCATTTGGGGTTTCCAACCCACCGGGTTTATGTTTCACACCCTCTTGATTGGCTCTTCAAACACCGCAAGGCCGGGTTATATACCCAAAAGTCGATTGCGTCAACAAGGTCATTTGGGGGCTTCCAACCCACCGGGTTTAGCTTTCACACCCTCTTGACCGGCTCTTCAGCCACCGCAATGCCAAGTTAAACCTGCATGTATGGTGTTGCTACTCCGCTAGGTGACCCGTCGAACTCTTGCCAGTTAATCTCGACCAGAGACCTTGAGCTGATCAAAATATTTGACAGTCACTCTGACCAGAGACCCTGTACTGGTTAAGGTTCAAACGGTGGCTTCTGTCACGTGAGGGCCGGCTTACGGAAAGTGAGGATAAACTCACCTATCTGTTGCGCCTCTCCGCCTTGTGGCCCATTCGTACTCTTATTCAGTTACTCTTTTTAAAGACCCTGCACTATTTAAGGTTCAAACGACGGATTTATGTCACGTGAGAGCCGGCTTATGGGTCTGGTTGTACTCATGTCCGGTTGTGCCTCTCCAATATGGCTCGGTGTACTCTTAACAGATACTCTTTTTAAAGACCCTGCACTGTCAAGGTTCAAATGACGAATCTGTGCCATGTGAGAGCCGGCATATGAGTTTTGGGCTCTGCACCTAAGTTTTCAAAAAAAGAAAGCAAGATCATAAAGAGATTTCACATCTTTGGGTTGTGCCTATGAAGCCTCCTTAAAAATGATACAGAATATACTTTGTCTTGTTTGTTTTTGCAGGTCTTATCTTCTATAATAAGCCGCCATTAAGTTTTGAAGAAATTTGGTTATAGCTAGAAAGAAAGATGGATAAGCACATAAATCTATTCAATTCTCAAACATGCACGATCGCATGACAAAGGCAATCAAGTTTTTTGCTACAGCTATTACAAATCTCTTCGAGAGCCCAAAAATCAGCGAACTTAAAGTTTTTTGAGTCACTTATAAACACCGGTGGCTCAACCAACCGGGTTACCTTCAACCAGGGGCAAGTTGTTCAACTCGCCGACGGGTCATCCTGCGCCTGGTCTTCGATCTATAGGTTGTACAAATTCTAGTTGCAGTTTGTTAAATCTTCAAAGTAAGCTTCGTCAAAGATGGGAGACAGGTCAATTTCAGGAGCAAAGAGTTGCTTACTGTGTGCAGGAATTAAGTCTTTGGCTTCAAAGGTCGGGCAGCACATTTGTTTGCTATCCTCGCCATAAGCCGCCTGATATGAGGTTAGATCAATGTCGTTGACGAGTGTCGATGCAAGCACTCGGGAGGCCTTCATACAATGGGCGTAATCTGCTTGAGTAAACTCTGAGCCGTCATCCTTCTTCGACAGGAAGCCATCCATCATCTCTTTCATGGTAAGCTCAGGGGCGAAAGCTAGCGACGGGCTTAATGCGGCCATTGCTCCCTTTTGGGTGGCTAATTGTTTTAGCTCTACGATTTGTTTTGGAAGGATGGACAAAACTTCTATCGGCCCTTTCATGAACTTGGGGACACCTTTATCAGTCAAAATCGACTTGATGGTGCAAAGGGTTCCGCATTACAGTTGTTCCGTTAAGGTATATACTACTTTCAGTTTTGACAAGCTGGCGGATGATAGCTAGCGGCTTCTTTGGCTTGCAAAGAAAATCAGAAGTTATATGCCGCCTAAAGAGTTTTTTCAACAAGCTAATGATTTTTTCTAAGTTTCAAGTACTTACCAAAGATGGCAGTAGTCATTCGAGATATATGATGCTTGAGGGTTTTTAGCTCCTCTATCACAAGTTTGAGCTTTTCATCAGTGTCTTCTGCATGCTTCGTCGGGATAGCTTGCTCAGATTCGGCGGCTTTCCTGAAAGCGCCAAAGTCCGCCTATACCTTATCAAGTTCTATACCGGAGACCCGCCACTTCTCTTTCGCCTCAGCCCGAGAAGTTTGTTGTGAGGCAACATTCTCTCTAAGGCCGGTCAGATCAGACTCGGCCATGTTCAAAGCTTCCTACGTAGTGTGAATAAGATTTATGATTTCTAAGTCGCCAAGGAGAAACATTCGTAGTTAGAAGTACTGAAGCAATAATATTACAAGTCTCAAGCAGATTGCGAGCAATATACTTTACACTTGGTGGCTAATGTCTGCCACTTTTCTCAAGGTCTACAATGCTAGAAATCCCCGGGTCATCTTCAAGAAGATAAGCCAGTGCTTGGGGGCTACACTTGGTGCTTCTAAGCAAAAGTTCTGGATCATCATTCGCACGATAACCCAGACTTAGGGGCTACACTTGGTGCTTCTAAACAATAAAGCTCCAGCTCATCATTGGCATAATGACCCCGACTTGGGGGATACACTTGGATCTTATTTTCAAGAAAGTACCGGCTTATTATCTATATTAAGCCGTCACTTGGGGCCTACATGCCAAGCTACTTGCAACATAACAAAAGTTGGAAGACCCGATCTACTATTTACATTACTAAACCAGATCTTGGGGGCTACATAAGGACATAAGAAAAGGCAAGATAGGAGGAGTACCTCATATTTCTTCTTCATCATCCCAACAAGCTTGGACTCCATGTTGCGGCTTGTGGAGAGGCGTTCAGATAGCTAGCGTGTAACTCGTCTGCAGTCAGCTTCTCCAAGCTAGGGAATGGAAAGTAAATCTTCTCTGGTGAGGGCGTCTCATCTTTGCTGGTATGTTTTGTTAAAACATGAGGAGCAGGAGAGTTGTAACCCGTCCCAGTGATAACGACTTCTGGAGAAGCCGTATCTTCAGCACCTGGTGAAGGGCTGGGCGGCTTAGGCTCAGTCTCTGGAGGGCCTTCAGGAGCAGCCATATCACGGTCAGTCGGCTCAGAAATTGAGGAGTGTCTTCAGGAGCATCTTTCCCAGCCTCAGAGGGCTAAACATGAGTTGCGGGAGAGTCCGGCTTAGGAGTCTCTGACTCTTGAGTAGTAGGAGTAGTGGTTGACCCGCCTACTTTTCTTCGTTTTGCTTGAGCCCTAGGAGCAAAAAGATTGTTATGCAGCAGAAGGACAAGGGTGTTAGCATATGCTATGGAGTATATAGGTACATACCCTGGGTTCATTTTAAGAGGAGGTAGCTTGGACACGGTCGAGTCATCAAACTAAGGAGGCGTCTCCTGAAAGGTTAAGATGGTAAAAAAAGTAAGCTACAATGCAAAAACAGTATACATACATTGGAATCGATTGAAGGAATACCTCAGCACGACGTTTCCGAGGAGCTTGAGAATTTGGCAAGCCGACCAAGAGGTCTTCAGAGCCGGTGCTCCGGGACTGACGCGTGGATTCATGTTGTTGCTTTTTCAAAAGAAACTTGGGATGTAACTAAGCAAGAGGATGTGAAAATGGAACTTTCCTGATGAACCACCGTGCTTTTCTTCATGGCAAGATTTCTGAGTCGGAGGAAATGTAAGTTACCTCAGGTGCCGGTGTTCTAGGACCAGGGGTACCCATCCCTGCCTGCCTGCGGCCCAGGACATGGCCCACTTCGACAACTAGACGCGGCCTAGCGTGGCTCCGCTCAAGACAAGGCCCTTGCGAGGCCCATACGCTCACGAGGAAGAATGACCCCAAGACCAGCAAAGATGGGCCTCCTCAGGGCCCCTCCGGAGCGGCGGAGATCTCTATGCAGAACCTAGCCTCAGGAGTCAAATATAAAGTAGGGAAGGTGTAATGCCCAAGATGTGCTTCTATCCTTATTTGGGCACGAGGGCCTCGACAGGGATAGAAGCGCATCTCATCATTTCACAAGTGCAGTAAACATTGCATACATGTAGGAAGAGATGAGTATATGAGTTGTCTTGCACTCGCCACAAGCTATCTTACAAGTTCACACAAATTATTCATACATTATCCAGAAGACAGGGTCCGACAATGGACGAAACCAAACGAAGAAATGAAGCAATGTAAAACTGCCTTGCCATCCCAGGATAACCACCAAGAAGCTGCCTACTCGACGGGATGGGTAATGTACATATGCCTACTTTCTTCATAATACTCCCACTAGAGCTAAGTCACATCTTCTCGCACGTACTCATGAACACTTGCACCTGTATTGTTGTAATCTATGAGCCACGGGGACTCAGCAATCTCATAACCCGGGTACCGAAACTATGTAAGCCAATAGGTGGGGAAAAGGTTAAGTGGTGAGGCTGCAGCAAGCACTAAGCATGTATTTGGTGGCTAACTTACGGGAATATGAATGTAAATATGGTGGCCTACGCGAGACAGTCATGAACTAGCATGATCACTAAGTGATCCTCAACACCTACTTACGTCAATCATAACCCCACTATGTTCTCTCTCGGTTCATGTTCACGAGTAGAGACAGTCATGGTTACGCACACAGTTGCTGTATTTTATTTGAGTTTACTTCAAGTTAAATATAACCGGGTGTTAAAAAAATCTCCAAGATGACACATAACCCCGGGCATGGCTTTCCAAAAGATTAAACCCTATAGGGGTGCTCCAAATCATCCATCACAAACTAACCACACGCCGCGGGAATAACTGTGACCACGAATCTCATGATCTTCCTAGGCAATTCCACTGGAAAACCGCCACCTCGTGATAGGCCAAAGAAAATCCGGAATTACTGACGCAAGACATTCGAGAAAGGTAAAACGATTCCAGCAAGACCTCCCGACGTGTCGACGAACCCGATAAGAGCTGCGTATCTCATTCTCAGGACATGATCGGATGAACACTATGTATGGCGGCCTGATAGAGATCCCTCTAGTTGCACCGAGGTGGCCCCGCAAGTGGCTCTGGGTTGGACCAACACTCATGAGGAGCACTGGCCCGGGTTGTTGATTAATTATCCACGGGGTTGCAAAGCCCTATGCATTTTTTTAGGTTGTTAAGCAAATAGTACCAATGTTGTGTCTTGCCAGACAAGCTTTAATCGCAAACGAATAATCAAGGGGGTCCCCATAACAACCCCGAGCATGTTAGGAGCGCAAAATATGGAACATAACACCGGTAACAAGTAACTAAGGTGGCAAAAGTGGAACAAAACACCGAGCAAAAGGCCAAACCTTCCACCTTACCAAGATATATAGGTGCATTAAATTAAATAGCAATAATATTGTGATATCTCCAGATATCCATGTTCTCACATGGAAACAACCTGCACCTACAACTAGGAACGTTATAAGAGGGGCTGAGCAGCACTATCTTAGCCAAACAAGGTTTTCTAGATAGTGGAGGGGTTAGAGGCTTTCATGGCAATGTAGGAGGCTTAACAAGTAAGTGATAAGTAATGAAAGCATAACGATAAGAGCAAGACATCTAGCAAGGCAAAAATAGTGTCAGGATCTGGGTACGGTCATCTTGCCTGTTGGTTCTTCCGAGGGACAAAGAGCTAGGTCCTCGTTGTTGTACTCCCCTGGTTCCTCGTACTCAGGCTCAACACTCGCGTGTACCCAAAGATAAACAGCACCAAATAAACAAAAAACCACGGTGTAATGCACAAACAATATGATGCATTATCCATTTGAAGTTTTTAATAGGGCAACCATAAGCTAGTCATGTTTATCATGCAATTGTTAAGTTATTAGAATTCTGGACAGAACCTCATGTTTAATTGTGGGAACATGCATGAACATGGCAAATATGAATGCTTCATGAAAAATCAATGCAAATGCATATGAAGAATGTCAGAAACGGAGTAACGTAGCTCACGGGGCGCTCAAGGCAAGGTACGATCGCTAACAAAGACAAAACACAAGACAAGTAAGGCCATGGGCTATTCCTTGGTATTCCAAGGATGCCACTGGATAGGAAATGAAAAACTAGCAACAATAGAGCTAAATATTAAGCAAAACTATGGAGCATAGCTCACACTAGTCACAAAACAAAACCACACACATCCTGTCCAAAAACAGCAACATAGCAACTTAGACAACACATATCCAAAGCTACAGGAGGTTTCTAGGCACAAACAAAGTAGGTACAGAATCGAAACAGCATGCTTAACAAATCATCCAACTATACAAACTTGAAAGGAATCAAGTATCACTAAGCAATGAAGCTCACAAGATGGCATGATGGAATAGATTTTAGAGACTTAGTGAAAATTACAGTTGACAGAATCTGCATGCACCTGATAGCAACTTGACAGCAACAAATAAATAACCTAGAGGTCATATAATGGCATGAAACTTAGCAGGTATACAGAGGAGAACATCTACTACAAATCACTAGCACTTAGCATGAGCTAGAACACAACAGAATACTTGGTAGCATCCTCTAAACATGGCATTAAAATAACTACAGATTTTTAGACTTGGAAATATTTAGCATGTTGAAATCAGCAACATTTTTCTTAGCTACTTTGCAGCAATAAACCCACCAACATACAAGCTTATCATGGCAAAGGAAAATATCAAGGCCTAGTAACGAAAAAACACTAACACATTTATGTTGACAAGATCATCATAGCATGCATGGATTAAATCCTACAAATATCACAAAAGGCCACCTCATCACAAAATAACATTTTCACTAAGTTGCTCCAATGGCAAAACTAATGGCACCACTGGATTCCTGGGACTTTTCTACCCCAAATCAATCTGTCACACCCCCTATGTTGCTATGCCAAATTCACACAAAACATATGCACAAAAGAACACCTAGCAAGTTATAAGTCAAATCTTGCCAAAAATGCAGTTGCTAGATCTGGCTATGTCGAGATTTGGATTATATCCAAGAATAGAAATAACAAAAATAAACTCACAAAAACAATATAAACACAAAATAAAATAAAACAACCAAAAAAGGAGGGCCACCAGCAGTGACCCAGGTCTGTGTGGCAGGATGACAAGTGGGCACGGCCCACTGTCAGTGCGGCTGAATAAATGGCAAAAGGTGTGCCCTGGGGGATTCGAACACGGGTCTCCCCGATGGTGGCTTCGGTGGTCTACCGTTGGGCTAGATGGGTATCTCTGAACAAAAGGAAGGGCTCGGATCTTAAGTACATACATAGGGGCGTGGTCTCCTACTTCCTCCAGTCAACAAACTGAAGTCGTCGCCGACGAGCGAAGCGGCAATGGCCACGGCCAAGAACTGTCGATGGGTGTGCGGAATTCTATAGGGAACCCATTCCCGGGGCCGCGGGGTCCTACAACGTGCGAAGGTGAGGAGCTCGACGTAAAGCTCGAGCTCGGCTTAGGCATGGCGGACGCGAGCAGGGAGCGGGGGCTGCGCTGCGGCAGGCGAGGCGTGGCTTGACGGTGATGCAGCAGCGCGGCAAGCGAGCGGGGCTAGCGCGGGACGGGAACACTGCGGGGGCACAACAAGAAAGCCCCAGGCTTCCTTTACTAAAGATCTTCTTCAGAGAAAGAAAACGAGAGCGCAGGGAGCACGACGATGTCACGGTCGGATCTATGCGCACGAGATGCTAATGATGCAACGGGCGAGGGGAATGGAAGGAGGGTTCATACCACCCTACCGAGGACATGAAGGGGACGGAGCAGGGCACGACGAGGCGATGAAGACGAGTAGATGAACATATGCACGTCTCTGGTCTGAACTGAAGGAGAAGAAGAGGTCGAGGACGTTGAAGCTCTCGGCCTTGGCGCTCCCTCGTCCGATGGGGAAGCAGATGGAGCAACGAGGGCACCCTTCCCGCACACCAGATCGACGGAGACACGGCGAGGTGGCTATCTCCGGGCATGAGCTGCTGCTCGGCCGGAGCACGGCAGGCGCGGCAACAGCATGGCGTGTAGCTACCTTACCCGGCGGCGGCGAGGCGAGGTAGATGGAGAAATGGGTAGAGGGATGACCCTAGGGAAACCGGGGCAAATTATAGGGTGCGGGGAGGAGGTTAGGCCGTCAAGTCATCCAGCAATACAATGTGGCGGTGCTGGATGGGGTGCCATACAGGAGGAGGAAGAAACGATCGCTAGAGGGGCTCTGCTGGACTGCAGGAGCTCTAGTTGGGCCATGGGGAAGGAAAAGTCCCAATGGCAATCTCTCTCTCTCTCACAAGAAACAAAGGGGTTTTCCTAATTAAAACACAGCAAACAAAACTAAAAGCCTAGCAAGTTTGGAGAAGAATTAAAGAGGAAAATAAAAATAGTTTTGAAATGCTGAAAATAGACCCGATTTTATAAAATTGGTTTGAGGATTTTTAAATAAAGTGAAATGAGCACATATTATTAACATTTTAATCTGTTTTTGTAAAGTTATTAACATGCAACCATATCAAAACAGGTTTGAGAGCTAACTTACAATTATATCTAGAATATCTCAGATAAGTGCAACATTTTTAAGGAGGTGAACGAGCAAGTTTATACAACACATATAGCATTATTAGGGAATAGGAGAGGTGGTAGTGGTTTTTGAGGAAACAGAGGAGAGGGTTTTCAAGACTAGATGCACACCACACCACAACACACACACTCACAACCACACACCACACTCACAAAAACATCACATAAAGCAAGGCATGATGCAAAAGATGAATGGTGGTATGATGCCATGATGCAATGAGGAATGCCATGAAGAAAATATATCACTCGATTGTTGGGAAACGTCGCATGGGAAACAAAAAATTTCCTACGTTCAAAAAAGACCTATCCATGGTGATGAGCATCTACGAGAGGGAGAGTGGATCTACGTACCCTTGTAGATCGCTAAGTGGGAAGCGTTAAGAAACGCGGTTGGTGTAGTCAAACGTCTTCGCGATCCAAATTGCCGAGCGTCCCGCGATCCAATCACGATCCGTCCCGATCAAGCACCGAACGGACGGCACCTCCGCATTCAGCACACGTATAGCTTGATGACGATCTCTGCCTTCTTGATCCAGCAAGAGGGAGCGGAGAGGAAGAAGAGTTCTCCGGCAGCGTGACGGCGCTTCGGCGATGGTGGTGGAGCTATTCCGGTAGGGCTTCGCCTAAGCACTTCAGAAATCCGATCTAGAGGAGAAACTATGCACTGGAGGAACGTGTAGCGCGTGGCTGAAATTCAAGTGCCAAAACCCCTAAAACCCTCTAGTATATATAGGAGGAGAGGAGGAGGAGGCTTGGCTCCCAAGGAGCCAGCCCTTGGGTCGGCCAAACCAAGGAGGATTGGAGGATTCCTCCTCCAATCCTAGTAGGACTAGGACTCCTCCTTATTTTTGCCTTTTTGCCTTTTTCCACCTTTTTCTCTTTGGGCTTTTCTTCCCAGCTGCATGGGCCTTGTGTGGGACTTCCACCATCCCACTAAGGCCTGGTATTTACTCTCCCACAGCCCATGTAGCCTCTTGGGTCGATATACCCCTCCCGATGGTCTCCCGGTACACTACCGATGAGCCCGAAACTTTTCCGGCGACCAAAACAAGACTTCCTATATATCAATCTTTACCTCTAGACCATTCCGGAGCTCCTCGTGACGTCCGGTATCTCATCCAGGACTCCAAACAACCTTTGGTCACCACCATACATAACCCTATACTACCGAAACGTCACCAAACCTTAAGTGTGCAGACCCTGGGGGTTTGAGAACTATGTAGACATGAACGAGACACCTCTACGGTCAATAACCAATAGCAGTACCTGGATGCCCATATTGGTTCCTACATATTCTATGAAGATCTTTATTGGTCGAACCTCTATGTCAAGGATTCAGTTAATCCCGTATGATGCTCCCTTTGTTCCTCGGTATGTTACTTGCCCGAGATTCGATCGTCGGTATCTCCATACCTAGTTCAACCTCGTTACCGGCAAGTCTCTTTACTTGTTCCGTAATACAAGATACCGTGAATAACACTTAGTCACATTGCTTGCAAGGCTTATTGTGATGTTGTATTACCGAGTGGGCCCTAAGATACCTCTCCGTCACACGGAGTAACAAATCCCAGTCTTGATCCATGCCAACTCAACAGACACCCTCGGAGATACCTGTAGAGCACCTTTGTAGTCACCCAGTTACGTTGCGACGTTTGAGACACACAAGGCACTCCTCTGGTGTCCGTGAGTTGCATGATCTCATGGTCATAGGAACATATACTTGACATGCAGAAAACAGTAGGAATAAACTGACACGGTCATATGCTATGTTTGTAGTTTGGGTCTTGTCCATCACATCATTCTACTAATGATGTGATCCTGTTATCAAATGACATCACATGTCAATGGCTAGGAAACCTTGACCATCTTTGATCAACGAGCTAGTTCACTAGAGGCATACTGGGGACAAAGTGTTGTCTATTTACCCACACATGTAATGTGTTTCCAATCAATACAATTATAGCATGGATAATAAACGATTATCATGAACAAGGAAATATAGTAATAAACACTTTATTTATTGCCTCTAGGGCATATTTCCAACATCGATTCCCAAGGACACAACATGAAGGTCCACACATGACAAATGTTACAAATATGGAAGGAATGCTCCAGGGCTGTTACAACTCTCCTCCACTACATGAGGATCTCGTCCTGAGATCTAAGAATGAAATAACTCTGGAAATTTGGAACGGACAAGATCCTCATGTTCCCAAATGGCTTCTTAGTCGGAGTGATGAGACCACTTCACCTTGAGAAACTTGATTGCTTTTTGTGAGTCTTACGCTCAGTTTCTTCAAGAATAGCAACTAGATGCTCACGATAGGATAGGTCTTCTTGGAGATCAATGTCTTGGAGGTCAATGGTATGCTCGGGAGTCTTGAAGCACCTCTGATCTAAGAGATGGGAAACACGTCATGAACATTTGAGAAATTTGGAGGAAGCTCGAGTTGATAGGCAAGGTCTACCCTCTTGTCCACTATTTTGAAAGGACCCACAAAGCAAGGGGCGAGCTTCCCTTTGATGACAAAACGCTCAGTGCCCTTCATGGGAGAAACTCTGAGATAGACAAAATCATCGATTTGAAAGGAGACATCCCGATGTTTGTATCATAATAGCTCTTCTGGCAGGATTGAGCTGCTTTGAGATTCTCACGAATGACATGGCACATCTCATCTGCTTCAGTGATCCTTTTATTGCCAAGGATTTGACGCTCACCGGTTTTAGACCAATTGAGCGGGGTGCGGCACTTCCTTCCATAGAGAATCTCAAATGGAGCCTTTCCGGAACTAGCTTGGAAGCTGTTGTTGCATGAAAATTTGGCGAACGGGAGGTAGTCTTCCCACTTCATGCCGAAAGAGATCAGACAGGCCCTGAGCATGTCTTCGAGGATTTGATTGACTCTCTCAACTTAGCCACTTGTCTGAGGATGGAATGTAGTGTTGAAACGGATCTTGGTGCCCATAGCAGTCTGAAAGGAGTCCTAGAACTTGGAAGTGAAGAGGCTTCCACGGTCTGAGGATATGAGCTGAGGAATACCGTGCAAAGAAACTATCCTTGACATGTACAGCTCTGCCAGCTGAGCTCTCGAGATAGATTCTTTTACCAGAAGAAAATGGGTAACTTTGGTGAGCTTCTCGATAACCACAAAGATGGCATCATTGCCCCTCTTGGACTTAGGGAATCCAGTGACGAAATCCATCTCAACATGATCAAATTTCCACTCTGGAATAGGCAAACACCAAAGGAGACCTGCTGGACATTGATGTTCTGCCTTCACTCTGCGACAAACATCACACTCGTTCACGAACTGAGCAATCTCACACTTCATGCGAGTCCACCAGAAGGTTTGCTTGAGATCCCGATACATTTTGGAACAATCTAGATGAATGGAGAGGAGAGAATTGTGTGCTTCATCCATGATAACCTTTCTGAGATCACCTTTTGGATCCACCAAACGGTCCTCAAAGAAAAAGGCATCTTTGTCATCAACATAGAAGCACTTATACTTCGGAATGCTCTTGGCCACAGCTTTCTTCATTTTCTTCACCATAGCATCAAGAAGTTGAGCATGGTGAATCTGAACTTCTAGAGCCAGAGAGACTTGAATATTGGCAAGAAATCCTTGAGGAATCATTTGGATATTGAGCTTGCGGAAGGCTTCGCAAAGCTCGGGTTGAAGAGGCTTCAGGATAAGACTGTTGCAGTACGCCTTTTGGCTAAGCGCGTCTGCAATGACATTTGCTTTTCCAGGAGTATACTCAATGCTCGGATTGTACTCCTCAATCATTTCCACCCAACGCGTCTGCCGAAGATGGAGATTTAGTTGAGTGAAAATTTACTTCAAGATCTTGTTGCTAGTGAACACCCCAACTGGTCTTCCAAACAATAGATGTCTCCACGTGAACAGAGCATGAACAACAGCCGCCAACTCAAGATCGTGAGTGTGGTAGTTCCTCTCGCTAGGCTTCAACTGACACGAGGTATAAGCAACAATCTTCTTATCTTGCATGTGAATGCCACCAAGACCTTGGAGGGAAGCATCAGAGAACACTTGGAAAGGCTTTGATTGCTCGGGAGGAACAAGAACTGGAGCTGAAGTCAGGTTCTCCTTGAGTGTATTGAACACCACATCACACTCAGGAGACCAGGCATACTTGACATTCTTCTGGAGGAGGTTGGACAGAGGCTTAGCAATTTGAGAGAAGTTCTCCACGAATTTTCTACAGTAACCTGCAAGCCCGAGGAAGCTACGAAGCTGCTTGACATTCTGAGGAGGATCCCACTTCAAGATGGCTTCAACTTTCTCAGGGTGCACCTTGATGCCCTCGGCAGAGATGATGTGCCCAAGGTAAACCACTTCATTGAGCCAAAACTCACACTTGGAGAACTTAGCATAGAACCGATGCTCTCTTAGCTTGTCAAGCACAAGACAGAGATGCTCTGCATGTACTTCTTCAGTCTCCGAGAAAACAATAATGTCATCCAAATACACCAAGGGGAACTCATTTTTGAAAGGAGAGAATATGAAGTTCATCATTCTGGAGAAGGTCAGAGGAGCATTAGCGAGACCAAAGGACATGACAGTGTACTGATAAGAGCCAAAACTCGTCCTGAAAGCATTCTTTGGAATATCTTCTTCACGGATGCGCATCTGATGATAGCCCATGCGAAGATCTAGCTTCAAGAAAACCTTGGCCCCTTTCAGTTGCTCAAATAACTCATTGATGTTGGGAAGTGGGTACTTGTTCATGATTGTCTTCTTATTCAATGGATGGTAATCGAGACAAAGTCGGTCTGTTCCATCCTTCTTCTTGACAAATAGAACACCAAAACCCCATGGAGAAGAACTTGGTCTGATCAGACCCAGGCATTCTTGTTCATCTAGCTGTTTCTTCAATTCTCTCGGCTCTTCGGGGCCAAGCTTATAAGTACACTTGCAAACGTCTCAGTTCCAGGCTCGAGATCAATTACAAACTCTACTGGCCGATGCGGAGGCATTCCTGGCAGTTCTTCTCAAAAGACATCTTCATACTCACAAACAACCGGAATCTACGAAATGGCTAAGATTTCACCCTTCTCATTGAGAGAAAAGAGACGAATCATGTCATCGCGAGCTGCAAAAAATGATCACATCTTCTGAAGGATGAGTCAATTTGACTTCTTTGGCTTGACAATCAACATACGCCTTGTTCATAGCAAGAAAATCCATGCCAAGAATTAGATCAATATTTGATTGGCCAAGAACAATTGGAGAGGCCAGGAAAGAATAGCTTCCCATTCTAACAGAACATCCGGAATGCACACATTGGAAGTCATTTGCAAACCCGGACAACTGACATTTAATGGCCTAGGAGTCTTCTCCGTCACCAAATCATGCCTAGCAACAAAAGGTCTTGATATGAATGAATGTGATGCACCAGTATCAAACAAAACTTTGTGGGAAAAGAATTAACTAAGAGATTACCCATGATCACTTGAGAAGATCCCTCTACTTCAGATGTATCACATGGCTCACCCTTACAAACTTGGGGTTGTGCTTCACCATAGCATTTCCTGGAGGTCCGGCTGGAGGAGGGGGCGGAAGACGCCACTAGTTGGTACACTTGTTTGAGCAGTGACCCTTCTGACCACACTTGTGACAAGTAACCTCTGAGAGTGGACGGAAGTTGCCTCGAGGAGGAGCATTTGCTGACTTGGGTGCCTGGGGCTTCTGCTAAAATCCTGGGTTGGCTGGGTGGGAAGGACCACGACCACCGAGCTGGCTCTACTGTTGAGGGGGACAAAATGGAGGTGGAGGAGGAACCCAATACTTCTGCTGCTTGGGAACCATCTGAGAGCTGGAAGAACAAGAGTAGGATTCCCTGAAACGCTTCCTTGACTTCTCTAACCTGAGTTGAGTTGCCTCTACCTTGAAAGCCATGTTGTAGAACTGATTAAACTCACGAGGCTCTTACAGGACTAGACCCGATAGAAGTTCATCCTTGAGACCACCTTTGAACTGATATATCTTGGAGTTCTCATCAGGAACATCTTGTTTAGCATAGCGGGCCAAATTCTAGAACTCGATGTTATACGTATAGACAGACTTGCTTCCCTGCTTCAGATTCCTGAACTTCTCACGCATCTCCTCAATAAAGCTCGTCGGGATGTGATGAGCTCTAAAGTCATGGCAAAAATCATCCCAGCTGATAACACGATCGCCCCTGGAGTCCTTGTACTACTACCACCAATCTGCTGCCTGGCCCTTAAGCTGGAAGGTAGCGAACCTGACATAGTCCGCAGTCTTGATATTTCTGCACTCGAAATGCTTTTTCATGTCGCGTAACGAATCAACCGCATCCAAAGGCTTCTCACAACAGGTGAAAGACTTGGGCTGGTTGGCGAGGAACTGGTTGAGAGTCGCGAACTGAGCCTGATTCTAGGAATTTCCTTGATGACCTTGTTGTCCCTGATCTCTCTCTTGGAATAACCTGAGCAGCATTTGAGTATTCGCATTGGTTGCAGCCATCAGAGCTTGCCAAGCTTCTAGAGGAGGAGACGGTGGGGGCGGTGGAGGGTTAGACTACTCCCCATCACGACCCAGATTTCTGCGAGTTGGTGGAGCCATCCTGGAGATGGACAAGAACATCAGCACACCATTGACAAAGATGATTGAAATAAGCTGAATCAAATGGCTTGAAAGAAATTGAACGGAATAACATCAATAGCATTCATACTAAAAATTAGTAAGAATGCCTTCTTTGGGTTTGTGATAACATCATAAGATCTTGAAGCCACTTGAATCAACACAACAAGGTATTGAGCTAAGATGTGCTCGGAACAAATGTATATACCTTCATACATCTGAAAAAAGATGATCCTAGGAAACTACTAGAATTCCCACCTATGAATTTCCGAAGTCTTTCTTGTTTATGCGATTCGGGTTGCAGACCGAGGAACCTACCCTAGGTAATCAGCTGCAAATGCACCTGCAACCTTCCACACCATAATTCAAGAAACTCTTCAAATTTGACTACCTCAGACACTCGTAATCACAACGATACTAAACATGGCAGTACTGGGCGACTCCAGCCTTATCTCACCACGAAAAGTATTGAAGTAATTTTGAACATCCTCCGTCCCGAGATACTAAGGTAACTGAATGATAATGATGTGTATAAATCCCTCGGAGATCTACTCCTCGATAACAGGAGGCACCAAGTAGAGAACTCTGTCACATCGGCATCATATAGATTCCAAAATATCTGTGTGATCCTAAAAAAATTGAGCGAGAAGAGGAGTAAAATTAAAATTCCTAAGTCGAATTCCTCACCAGAGTATAGAAGAGGAGTAAAAGAAACCTACTCTCCGATATAGCTAGACCCAAAATAGTTTTACTAGACTCGACTCGGCCAAGTTCGATCAAGCAAGGGGCTCCTATGGTTGGTATGGCTTTGAATACCAACTTGTAACACCCAAGATGTGGTCCTATCCTTATTTTGGCACGACGGCCTCGACAAGGATAGAAGCGCATCTCGTCATTTCGCAAGTGTAGTAAACATTGCATACATGTAGGAAGAGATGAGTATATGAGTTGGCTTACACTCGCCACAAGCTATCTTACAAGTTCACACAAATTATTCATACAATATCCAGAAGACAGGGTCCGACTACGGACGAAACCAGCCGAAGAAAATACGCAATGTAAAACTGCCTTGTTATCCCAGGATCACCACCAAGAATCTCCCTACTCATCGGGATGGGTAACGTACATACGCCTACTTTCTTCATCGTACTCCCACTGGAGCGGAGTCACATCTTCTGGCATGTACTCATCAACACCTGCACTTGTATTGTTGTAATCTGTGAGCCACAACGACTCCGCAATCTCATAACCCGGGTACCGAAACTATGTAAGCCAATATGTGGGGAAAAGGTTAAGTGGTGAGGCTACAGGAAGCACTAACATGTATTTGGTGGCTAACTTACAGGAACATGAATGTAAATATTGTGGCCTACGCAAGACAGTCGTGAACTAGCACGATCACTAAGGGATCTTGAACACCTACTTACATCAATCATAACCCCGCCACGTTCTCTCTCGGCTCATGTTCACAAGCAGAGACAGTCGCGGTTACGCACACAGTTGGTGTATTTTATTTGAGTTTACTTCAAGTTAACTATAACCGGGTGTCAAACAAATCTCCAAGATGCCACACAACCGTGGGCATGGCTTTCCTAAAGATTAAACCCTGTAGGGGTGCTCCAACTCATCCATCACAAACTAACCACACACCGCCGGAATAACCTTGACCAAGAATCTCATGATCTTCCTAGGCAATTCCACTGGAAAATCGCCACCTCGAGATAGCCCAAAGAAAAACCGGAATTCCTCGCACAAGACATTCGAGAAAGGTAAAATGAGTCCAGCAAGACCTCCCGACATGTCGACGAACCCGATAAGATCCATGTATCTCGTTCTCAGGACACGACCGGATGAACACTACGTGGCCTGATAGAGATCCCTCGAGTTGCCTCGAGGTGGCCTCGATAGTGGCTCTGGGTTGGACCAACACTCACGAGGAGCACTGGCCCGGGTTGTTGATTAATTATCCATGGGGTTGCAAAGCCTTATGCATTATATTAGGTTGTTAAGCAAATAGTACCAATGTTTGGTCCTGCCAGATAAGCTTTAATCTCAAACGAATAATCAAGGGGGTCCCCATAACAACCCCGAGTCTGTTAGGAGCGCAAAATATGGAACATAACACCGGTGACAAGGAACTAAGGAGGCAAAAGTGGAACAAAACACCGAGAAAAAGGCCAAGCCTTCCACCTTACCAAGATATATAGGTGTATTAAATTAAATATCAAAAATATTGTAATATCTCCGGATATCCATGGTCTCACATGGAAACAACCTGCACCTGCAACTAGGAACGTTATACGAGGGGATGAGGAGCGCTATCTTAGCCAAACAAGGTTTGCTAGGTAGTGGAGGGGTTAGAGGCTTTCATCGCAATGTAGGAGGCTTGACAAGTAAGTGGTAGGTAACGTAAGAATAATGATAAGAGCGAGACATCTAGCAAGGAAAAAATAGTGTTGGGATCCGGGTATGGTCATTTTGGACAAAGAGCTGGGTCCTTGTAGTTGTACTCTCCTGGATCCTTGTTCTCAGGCTCGACACTCGCATCTACCCAAAGTGAAACAACACCAAATAAACAAATAACCACGGTGCAATGCACAAAAAATATGATGCATGATCCATTTGAAGTTTTTAACATGTCAACCCTAAGCAAGTCATGTTTCTCATGCAATTGTTAAGTTATTAGAATTCTGGATAGAACCTCATGTTTAGTTGTGGGAACATGCATTAACATGGCAAATATGAATGCTTCATGCAAAATCTATGCAAATGCATATGAAGAATGTCGCAAACGGAGTAACGTAGCTCACGGGGCGCTCACGACAAGGTACGATCTGTAACGAAGACAAAACACAAGACAAGGAAGGCCATGGGCTATTCCTTGGTATTCCAAGGATGCCACTGGATAGGATATGAAAAACTAGCAACAATAGAGCTAAACATCAAGCAAAACTATGGAGCATAGCTCCCACTAGTCACAAAACAAAACCACACACATCCTGTCCAAAAACAACAACATAGCAACTTTCACAACACATATCCAAAGCTACAGGAGGTTTCTAGCCACAACCAAAGTAGGTACATAATCTAAACAGCATGCTTGACAAATCATCCAACTACACAAACTTGAAAGAAAGCAAGGATCACTAAGCAATGAAACTCATAGGATGGCATACTGAAATAGATTTTAGGGACATAGTGAAAATTACAGTTGACAGAATCTGCATGCACCTGATAGCAATTTGATAGCATCAATAAATATCCTAGAGGTCATATAATGGCATGAAACTTAGCAGGTATATAGAGGACAATATCTACTACAAATCACTAGCACTTAGCATGAGCTAGAACACAACAGAACACTTGGTAGCATCCTCTAAACATGGCATTAAAATAACTACAGATTCTCAGACTTAGAAATATTTAGCATGTTGAAATCAGCAACATTTTTCTTAGCTAATTTGCAGCAATAAACCCACCAACATACAAGCTTATCATGGCAAAGGAAAATACCAGGGCCTAGTAACCACAAAACACTAGCACATTCATGTTGACAAGCTCATCGTAGCATGCATGGATTAAATCGTACAAAAATCCCAAAAGGCCACCTCATCACAAAATAACATTTTCACCAAGTTGCTCCAATGGCAAAACTAATGGCACCACTAGATTCTTGGGAGTTTTGTACCCCAAATCCATGTATTGCACCCCTATGTTCCTATGCCAAATTCACACAAAACATATGCAAAAAAGAACGCCTAGAAAGTTACAGTAAAATCTTACCAAAAATGATAGTTGCCAGATCTGGCCATGTCGATTTTTGGATTATTTCCAAGAATAGAAATAACACAAATAAACTCACAGAAACACTATAAACACAAAATAAAATAAAACAACAAAAAAATGGAGGGAGACCAGAAGTGACCCCAGGGCTTTGTGGGAGGATGATAAGTGGGCCATGGCCCACTGTTAGTGCGGCTGAATAAATGGCAAAAGGTGTGCCCGGGGGGATTCGAACGCGGGTCTCCCCGGTGGTGGCTTCGGTGCTCTACCGCTGGGGTATATGGGTATCTCTGAACATAAGGGAGGGCTCGGATCTTGAGTACAAACATAGAGGCGTGATCTCCTACTTCCTCTAGTCAGCGAACTGAAGTCGTCGCCGGCGAGCGGAGCGGCGACGGCCACGGCCAAGAACTGCCGGCGGGGGTGCCAAATTCTACAGGGAATCCATTCCCGGGGCCGCGGTGTCACGCCCAAGATTGGATCCTATCCTTATTTTGGCACGAGGGCCTCGACGGGGATAGAAGCGCATATCGTCATTTTGCAAGAATTGATAGCATTACAAGTACATTTACAGAATAGATGAGTATATGGAATTGGATTACACTCGCCACAAGCTACATGAAGAAAACATCAATACAACAACATATTCAAACATCATACAAAAGAGCAGGGTCCGACTACGGATGGAACCAAATGATAATATGACATCCTTCCTTGCTATCCCAAGATGCCGCCTGGAACCCATCCTAGATCAATGGAGAAGAAGAAGAACTCCAAATCAAAATAAGCATCGCTCTCACGTCAAATCATCGCATTACATGTACCTGCAACTTTTGTTATAGTAATCTGTGAGCCACCGGGACTCAGCAATCTCATTTCCAAGGGTATCAAGACTATTAAAGCTTAATGGGTGAGGTATGGTTAAGTGGTGAGGCTGCAGCAAGCGACTAAGCATGTCTTTGAGTGGCTAACTTACGAATACAGAAAGTAAAGTATGGTGGTCTACGCATAACGGACGTGAACTAGCAATGATCACTAAGTGATCCTGAACACCTACTTACGTCAAACAAAACCCCACCGTGTTCTCTCTCGGATAAGGACCCACGAGAAGAGATTGACACGGTTACGCACACGGTTGGTGTATTTTATTTGAGTTTACTTCAAGTTTACTATGTCCGAGTGTTAAACAAAGTTTCCAAGTTGCCACATAACCACAGGCATGGCTTTCCGAAAGATTTAACCCTGCAGGGGTGCTCCAACTCATCTATCACAAATTAACCACACGCCGCGTTGGAATTCCTCAACCGCGGAATCACCCATAGTATTTGCGGAATCCCGATGAAAAATCTCAACTTTGAGATAGCCCGAAGTGTCGTCGAAATCCCACGCGCAATACGTTCGAGAAAGGTAAAAACAAGTCCAACAAGGCCGCCCGACGTGTCGACGAACCCGATAGGAGCTACTGGGAAAAAATCCCCGAGTTTCCTCGAGGGGCCCCGCAGGCAGCCCGTTTGGGACCAACACCATCAGCACTGGCCCCGCTGTATTATGTTGTATTAATCCTCGGTTTCATGACGCCCCATGCATTACTAACGGTGTCAATATTATTATATTGAACGAATGTAGTACCAAAGTTGGGCCTTGCCAGACAAGTTTTATCCTCAAACGAAAATCAAGGGGTCCCCATAACAACCCCGAGCATGTTAGTAGCACTTAATTATGGAACATAACACCGGTTTAGAAGTAACTAGGGCGGCAAGAGTGGAACAAAACACCGAGCAAAAGGCCAAGCCTTCCACCCTTTACCAAGTATATATGTGCATTAAATTAATTATCAATAATATTTTGATAACAAAAGAATGTCCATGTTAACACATGGGAGAAATTGCACCTGCAGCTAGAAACACTATAAGAAGGGCTCAGTGAGCGGTAACATAGCCAAAAAAAGGTTTGTTGTGGAGGGGTTAGAGGCTTATCATGGGATATTTGGGAGGCTTGTCAAACAAGTGGTAGGTAGCGTGACATAGCGATAGAAATCGACACAAGTAGCATGGCAATGATAGTAGTGGTATCCAGGGAAATGTGTCATCTTGCCTGACATCCCGCTTGGAAGAAGAACGAGTCCATGGAGAAGACGATCCGTAAAGTAGACAAACGAATCCTCACACTCCGAACGCTTTCGAAACTCTATCGAGAAAAAGCAATCCAGAATAAACAATCAACACACAATCCACAACAACTTATGCATGACATGATGCGCAAACCAATATGATGCATGTCCATTTAATTATGCAAGGCATGGCAAAGCACATCAATCGACTCCTACACATTAAGTGAAGCTCAATATGCAATGAGTTGCATATTGACGAAACTCCACATTTGAATTACTTAGTTCATTCCCATTAAGTACACGACAATACTAAATGTTAGCACATGAAAATACTAAATGTTAGCACATGACAAGAGGTGAAGCATAAGTAAACTATCTATCTAGGCATCTTAAATGAGGTGGGAAACAACTCATAGCATTTCTGAAATGACCCCATATGTTAATTTCGAAATTGTTCCAGATCTGAACTAACCACATATTATATTTGATAAACAACATAATAAAGTGCATCATGCAATTCAACACGTCATTCTAGTCGATTTACATATATGGAACATATTAAACGAAGCTACGGTCTAAAAGTTATGACCCGCACAAGATAATATGCCATGAACGCAAAATGGATAAAAATGACAACCACAAGCACTTAAAAACATGGATGCAACAATATCATATGATTCTACATGAAATTCTAAGCAGGTTTCATATATGGCATGTCCAAAACGGAGCTACGGTTCAACCACAATAACCAACACAAGTTTAGTAGAAATCTGCCCAAAACAGCAAGATGGCATATTGCACGCATGAAAACAACAAGCTACATGATCCTAAAATGCACAAACTAAGCATGGGGCAGTATCTTATAATGCACACTTCATTGCATCTTCACATATCATACTCAAAAGAGGCATGGATCACATGGTAGGAAGCTCACAACATGGCCAATTGAAAACAGTTTCAGACTTAGTGAAAATAGCAGTTTTTGACAGTGCAGTTTTTATCATGAAGGCATATTGGAAGCAATAAAACCATATGCTACAGGTCATATTATGACATGAATGTTAACGGCATGCTAGAGGATATTATAAGCTACAAATAACTCCATTGCACCAACCACAACAGGGTTCCAGATCACTAGCATAACACATGGCAAGACAGCTACACAATATTACAGATTCCAGACTTAGAAATATTTTGGACCCTCCAAACAGCAGTATTTTTTTAGCATGTTGGCAACAAGAAAACAACACCTAAACATGTATTATCATGACAAATGAAATGCCCAGGGGCTAGTGCACATGTCAAAGGACATATCTCATGTTCAAACATAATTCATATTATGCATGGATTAATTCACATAAAATAAACAAAAGGGCATCATAGCAAAATAACATGCACACAAAAATGCTCAAATGACAAAACCAATTGCACAGATAAATTCTATGGATTTTTCTTCCCCAAAATTATATATAATATGCATATGTTCATGTAGGAAAAATGTCGCCATTAATTATGCAAGTTTATGCCATAAACCTATTAGCAAGTAATTTAGGCAAATTAAATGCCAGCATCACATGAAATATTTCTATCATGCATGAAAATGTCATATAATCAATCTAAGCATTTTACGTGTATTGTTTGATTAGATTAAATGCACGCTTAAATATCTATGCGCAATGCAAATCATGACAAATATGCAAAATAACAAAAAATGACATGTTAAACATTTTTATCATTTTGCGAAAATGGAATATAAATATTCTACACGAAATTCTACACATTTTACATATTAAAATTATTTTGATACGGTGCACGATTAAGTAAATATGAGCATTTTAAAACGTGGCATTTGTCTGAAATTATGCATGTCCTAGAATAATAGAGAAATTCGCACACAGGAAAAAAAATACTACATGAGCCGAAACAGACTAGCCCAACAGTTTAACACGGGCGCCACCTAACTATTCTACGCACAGGGCATTGCATAGAGTAGGTCAGGCCGAGGCTCACCTTGGGCCAAATCTGGCCGGTCGGTGTAGAGAGCTAGGCTGGCGGTTGGCTTGGGCCAAGCGGCCCACAGCGGGTGAGGCTTGGCTCGAGCGGCGGCCCGAGCAAGCGTGGTCAACGGGCACCTCGTCCCTGTCCTTGAGCCCGAGCACAGGGGGGCAGAGCTTGGCGATGAACTCTGACAAAGGGGCGGCACCGCAGGCGGGATCCGGCAGGGCCCCTCGCAGATTCAGGCAGATCTGGTTCTGGGGCATCCATTCCCGGTGAAGCTGAGCTCCGACGACGACTGGACTTGCACGGCGGCGCTGGTCCATGGCAAGGGAGAGAGAGAGGAGTCAGGGAAGAGAGAGGAGTGAACGGGAGGAGAGGGGCGGCGAGCCACTGGCCTCTGATGGCGCTCCGACGAGGCAGCGGGGCACTCCGACGAGCTGTCGCGGCGACGGGGCAATGGGGTTGGGGCGGATCAGGCGACGGGGTTGAGGGCCTCCCCTCGATCTGTTGCGGGCGCTGGGGATCTCCACTCCCTGGCGCGGCGGCAGTGACCAGGGCCTGGGGCGGGCCTGGATCTGGGCTTCGCGGGCCTTGCGGCTGAGGGAGGGAGACAGGGGGTGATGGTTGGGGATTGGGGGCATGGAAACCAAGGAGGGATTAGGGTTAGGTCAAAAAATGGCTAGGGGCTGCCTATTTATAGCAAATTGGGGTTAGGTTAGGGGATTTTTATCCATTTTCGGACCTTCGGATCTCGATCCGATGGTCCGGAAGCACAGGGGGTTAGTTGGGCTTTGTAGGAGGGGAAGTGGACTTAGGAGAGAGGGAGATGGTGGCCCATGACACGAGTTTTTGAAACATCTAAAACCTCTGACGAATAACCCGATGATGGTGCCGCTACGGTCGACTGTTCGGATATCAAACGACCTCTGATTGGGATGAAATTTGGCAGGCGGTCCACCTACTATATAAACAAACTGCATGCCAACTTCCGACCCAATCCGAGAAAGTTTTATATGCACTTTTAAAAACAATATTTTATCAATGACGCGGGCGCATGCATGTGTGGTTGGTCTCAAAATGGTCGACGACACGATTGAATATAACTGGCAGCTACGAACGGATGCAAGTTTTCGAAAATGAGTGACAATGCTATGCAGATGATGGGAATGATGCAATGATGAATGCGACAACCAGACGGATCACATGGCAAGAATGGAAATAAAAGGGGAATCTTCTGGAACGTCAATCTCGGACTATTACAACTCTCCTCCACTACACGAGGATCTCGTCTTGGGATCTAGAATGAGAAGGGGAAGAGAAAGAGCAAGAGGTAAAACTTAGATGCTTCTTTGACAAACGAATGAAACCAATGAAACATGAAGGTTGGAAAGAGATGAAGAACGACATGAGGAACAAGCAAGAATTCAAAAGAAATTTTGGCAGCACTTCGGTAGGGTAGAGAGGAAAAATTGATAAGATGGAAATAACTTGAAAAGAGGGCACAACTCCGATTCAATGGATAAGCAAGGAAAGAATATGAACTTGATAAAACAAGATGATGGTTTGAAGAGAGCAACAATGCAATGCCTCCGGAACAACATAATAGAAGCTAGATGTTTGGAGGGAAGAGAAAAGAGAATAACTGACAACTTCTACCACTATTGAACTTGAAAAGTGTCCTTACCAAGAAGGATTGATTGGAGCTATTCGAAAAACAACAACGAAAGAATTACTTTGTTGTGGGCTTATGGGAACCATCTCACAATTATGAGGTGACAACCAGCCACAAATTTAAAACAATTGATTGATTGAGACCAATGAAGAGATAAAACTTCTATCGCCAAGAGGACGAGAAAACTTGAATCATTTATAACACCATGATAGCAACTATCCTTAGGAAATGCTTTAGGTGAAATCCAACCCAAGATAACTCCGAGAAGACATGATGGGTTTACTTATCTCATACTCGACAATTTTCCTTTGAGACTCCTCATAATCAAGAATTTAATAACACCATCTCAAAAGACAATGGAGAAGGAACTGAACTTAGAAACCCAAGATAAAGAACGCTTGAGCACCTCCAACAAGAATCTTGAAGAACGCTTCAAGAAGAATTACATCCTTAACAAACCACCATGAAGAACCTCTTAAAGAACACCGGAATGAAAGGATGATAGAAAAGAAATGGAGGTTGAAAAGAACAAGAGTTTAACCCTTGCAAAGAGTTAGATGAAGCTTCACGAAGATACTTGAGAAACCTTGGAACTCCGGGAAGAAAAGATGAACAACTTGGGATAAGGAATTTGATATCATGGACAACTTCGGAGGAAGGATTGAAATCACCTTGATGAAACTATAATAAGAATTAATTTATGCTTATCCTTCATCAAGTTAAATTGATGACAAGCAACGGATTTGGCATACTACTTATTCTTCATGAAAAGGCTGAAGAGAGAGATAGAACACAAACTTGAAGAAGAATTGAACGAGAACACCGGAATAATTCACAAACGAATGAGGATACTAAGAATTAACAGATATGCATGAGAACAAATAGATCATGATCCATCTAATGGAAACTTCAGAAGGCACCGGAATAATTGAGATACAAACGAAGGGACAACAATTGAGAAGAAATTGAGAACGAAAGCTGAAAGTTGAGAACGAAGATATCTTCTCAATATGATGGGCTTCGGAGGATCGAGAAATGAAAAGAAGTCTGGAATGCTTCGGATAGATATGGAAATAATTACTCATGATTGAAAAGAATTTGAGAGGATAGCAACAAGCTGAAACCAAGACTCTAGGAGAATGGAATAAGATTCAAGAGGAACACTTCTTCGGACTTCAATGATGAGAATGATGATGAGAACACCACCAAGAATTACTGAGACACTCCGAAATAATGAATAAGGAAAGGTTGAGCCAACGATGAAAATGATTTAGAAGTGATCTTCGAGAAGGCATATGACTGATGAAATTCATACTTACGTCATATTAGAAGAGAACTTGAGAACATCTCCGGACAAGATTAGAAGAGCCAGGTAAGATCCTGTGGAAAAACCATGTGGGTTATGGGCCCACTCAAAAGAAAGCACCTTTGAGAAAATTTCTTAGAAAGAGATATTGCGAAAGAAAAAATTAAGAACTTGATGAGGTGAGAACCTCAAAATAATTTAAGAGGATATGAATGGAAATGAAAGTCTTCTTAGGTATCTTCAGCACTCTGGATAGAATAGCGAGAGACGAAAAACAACAGATACTTGGACATAACTTCTGACATGGGGAAGCATTTAGCGATTGAAAAGGATATGAAGAACACCGAGATCTTGAATTGATTGCACCGGGAAGGAAAACAAGAATAAAGAAATGATGATTTTGAATGACTTGAAGATCTTCGTAATGAATCACCGGATACGATACAAAAGAAAAGATAGCAGAAGCATCAATGAAAAGAAAGCCATTTGGATGAGAATTTAATCATTGAAGAAAACGGGCGGGAGGGTGGGAAAAACAAGGACAACTTAGACAGATGAAAAGAACTCTGGAAATAAACATGAGGATTGATCTTGCAAATATTGGAGATGATTGAATATCTTGAAGAGGAGCGCACTGGTTGAAAAGAATTGATATGATTACTTGAGTTGAACAAAAGTATTAGCATTCCATTAAAATACAAGAACATTACCTGGAAAAGATATGAAATCACCTGTTGACATCGAAGCACCAAGAATTACAATACTTCAACAAAATAAAGGATGAGCTTACGAAACAAGGCAGAACAAATACATACCCATTATGCACTTGTTGGAAAGATAATCCTAGGTACCTACTTGAATTCCCACCTAAGAACTCCCAAAACTTTCTGGTTATGCAATCTGGTGTTGGGGATACAGGAAGGAAAAATATCTCACACAACTAACAAGCCCCACACTCCAACTGTATCCATCTGTCAACACATAACCAGAGGCTTCGGAGCTCCATCTATCTCGGACCCTCGAAAACACAACGATACCAAACATGGCAGTACCCTAGACACCTCCCAGTACTGGGTAACTCCAGCCTTATCTCGCCACAAAAATTATTGAAGTAATTTCAAACATCCTCCGTCCTGAGATACTAAGGAAATTGAATGATAATGATGTTAAAAAAATCCCTTGGAACTCTACTCCTCGATAATAGGAGGCACCAAGTACAACACTCCATCACATCGGCATCATATAGATTCCAAAATATCCGCGTGATCCTAAAAAAATTTTGAGAGAGAAGAGGAGTACAATAAAATTTCTAAGTTTAATACCTCACCAGAGTATAGAAGAGGAGTAAAAGAAACCTACTCTCCGATATATAACTAGACTCAAAATATATTTTTACTAGACTTGACTCGACCAAGATTCGATCAATAAAGGGGGCTCCTAGGTAAGTACAGGCTCTGATACCAACTTGCCATGACTAAGATGCGATCCTATCCTTATTTTGGCATGAGGGCCTCGAAAGGGATAGAAGCGCATGTCGTCATTTTGCAAGAATGGATATCATTACAAGTACATGTACAGAAGAGATGAGTATATGGAATTGGCTTACACTTGCCACAAGCTACATCAAGATAACATAAATACAACAACATATTCAAACATCATACACAAGAGCAGGGTCTGACTACGGACGAAACCAAACGATAAAATGACATCCATCTGTGCTATCCCAGGCTGTCGCCTGGAACCCATCCTAGATCGATGAAGAAGAAGAACTCCAAATCAAAACAAGCATCACTCTCACGTCAAATCATCGCATTACATGTACCTGCAACTATTGTTGTAGTAATCTATGAGCCACAGGGACTCAGCAATCTCATTTCCAAGGGTATCAAGACTATTAAAGCTTAATGGTTGAGGTATGGTTAAGTCGTGAGGCTGCAGCAAGCAACAAAGCTTGTATTTTAGTGGCTAACTTACGAATACAACAAGTAAAGTATGATGGTCTGCGCATAATGAACATGAACTAGCAATGATCACTAAGTGATCCTAAACACCTACTTATGTCAAACATAACCTCACCATGTACTCTCTCGGATAAGGACTCACGGGAAGAGACAAACACGGTTATGCACACGGTTGGTGTATTTTATTTGAGTTTACTTCAAGTTTACTATGTTCGGGTGTTAAAAAAAGTTTCCAAGTTGCCACATAACCGTGGGCACGGCTTTCCAAAAGATTTAACCCTGGAGGGATGCTCCAACTCATCCATCACAAATTAACCACATGCCGCGTTGGAATTCCTCAACCGCGGAATCACCCGTAGTATTTGCGGAATCCCGATGGAAAATCTCAACTTCGAGATAGCCCGAAGTGTTGTCGAAATCCCACGTGCAAAACGTTCGAGAAAGGTAAAAACAAGTCCAGCAAGGCCGCCCGACGTGTCGATGAACCTGATAGGAGTCGCGTATCTCGTTCTCAGGATACGACCGGATGGGACTAGCCACAAGGAAAAACAATCCCCGAGTTTCCTCGAGGCGGACCTATAGGCAGCCCATTTGGGACCAACACCATCAACACTGGCTCCCCCTGTATTATGTTGAATTAATCCTCGGGTTCATGATGCCCTATGCATTACTAATGGTGTCAATATTATTATGTTGAGCGAATGTACTACCAAAGTTGGGCCTTGCCAGGTAAGTTTTATCCACATACAAAAATCAAGGGGTTCCCCATAACAACCCCGAGCATGTTAGGAGCACTCAATTATGGAACATAACACTGGTTCACAAGTAACCAAGGCGGCAAGAGTGGAACAAAATACCGAGCAAAAGGCCAAGCCTTCCACCCTTTACCAAGTATATATGTGCATTCAATTAATTACCAATAATATTGCGATAACAAAAGAATGTCCATGTTGACACATGGGAGCAATTGCACCTGCAGCTAGAAATGCTATAAGAAGGGCTGAGCAAGCGGTAAAGTAGCCAAACAAAGGTTTGCTAGGATGTGGAGTGGTTAGAGGCTTATCATGGCATATTTGGGAGGCTTGTCAAACAAGTGGTGGGTAGCGTGACATAGCGATAGAAAACAACACAACTAGCATGGCAATGATAGTAGTAGTATCCAGGGAAATGTATCATCTTGCCTGAGATCCCGCTTGGAAGAAGAACGATTCCATGGAGAAGACGATACGTGAAGTAGACGAACGAATCCTCAAACTCTGAACGCTTTCGGAACTCTATCGAGAAGAAGCAATCCAGAATAAACAATCAACACATGATACACGACAACATATGCATGACATGATGTGCAAACCAATATGATGCATATCCATTTAATTATGCAAGGCATGGCAAAGCACATCAATCAACTCCTACACATTAAGTGAAGCTCAATATGCAACGAGTTGCATATTGACGAAACTCCACATTTGAATTACTTAGTTTATTACCATTAGGTACACAACAATATTAATTGTTGGCACATGGCAAAAGGTGAAACAAAAATAAACTATCTATTTAAGCATCTTAAATGAGGTCGGAAACAACTTATAGCATTTCCGAAATGACCCCATATGTTAATTTCGAAATTGGTCCAGATCTGAATTAACCACATTTATATTTGATAATAAACATAATAAAGTGCACCATGAAATTCTACACGTCATTCTAGTCGATTTACATATATGGAACATATCAAACGGAGTTAGGGTCTAAAAGTTATGACCCGTACAATATAATATGCCATGAATGCAAAATGCATGAAAATGACAACCACAAGCTCTTCGAAACATGGATGCAACAAGACCATATGATTCTACATGAATTTCTAAGCAGGTTTCATATATGGCATGTCCAAAACGGAGCTACGGTTCAACCACAACAACCAACACAAGTTTAGTAAAAATCTGCCCAAAACAGCAAGATGGCATATTGCACGCATGAAAACAACAAGTTACAAGATCCTAAAATGCACAAACTAAGCATGGGGCATTAGCTTATAACATAGACTTCATTGCATCTTCACATATCATACTCAAAAGAGGCATGGATCACATGGTAGGAAGCTCACAACATGGCTAATTGAAAACAATTTCAGACTTTGTGAAAATAGCCATTTTTGACAGTGCAGTTTTTATCACGAATGCATATTGGAAGCAATAAAACTATATGCTACAGGTCATATTATGACATGAAACTTAACATCATGCTAGAGGACATTATAAGCTACAAATAACTCCATTCCACCAACCACAAAAGGGCTCTAGATCACTAGCATAACACATGGCAAGACAGCTACACAATATTACAGATTCCAGACTTAGAAATGTTTTTTGACCCTCAAAACAGTAGTATTTTTTTAGCATTCTGGCCACAAGAAAACAACACCTAAACATGGATTATCATGACAAATAAAATGCCCAGGGCTAGTGCACATGTCAAAGGGCATATCTCATGTTCAAACATAATTCATATTATGCATGGATTAATTCACATGAGATAAACAAAAGGGCATCATAGCAAAATAACATGCACACAAAAAATGCTCAAATGACAAAACTAATTGCACAGATAAATTCTATGGATTTTTCTACCCCAAAATTATATATAATATGCATATGTTCATGTAGGAAAAATGTCACCATTAATTATGCAAGTTTATGCCATAAACCTATTAGGAAGTAATTTAGGAAAATTAAATGCCAACATCACATGAAATATTTCTATCATGCATGAAAATTTCATATAATCAATCTACGAATTTTACATTTATTGTTTGATTAGATTAAATGTACGCTTAAATATCGATGCGCAATGCAAATCATGACTGTCACATCCCTAGTTAGCATTGCTCTGGTTAGCATGTGTGTGCATCATGTTTTGATTTTTGCATCAATATGAAATCAGAAACCCTAGCACCTCACCTGAATCAACTAATTCAAAGTTTGTGAAAAATCAACAAATCCCAAATGCCCATCAAAAATGCCCCCCATGTCGGATAAATATTGACATCAATATATCAGGGGACATTTTAATTTTCAGAACATATATGTCATTTTAAAATAAATAATAAAGCTTTTGAAAATGCCAAATAAAGCATTATAAATATTTAAGTCATTCAAAAATATTGAAACTTTTTGTGGAGGTTTGAAATAATCAAACTAAGCTAGCAAAATGTTTCGATATATTTTGAATTAGGTGTGGAGGCCCTGACAAAAATAAAACAAATGTCAGAAAAAAGGAAAAAGAGAACAAAAATGAAAAAAAAGAGGGAGTTGACCTGAGGCCAGCTCCAGGCCGGCCCATCTGGCCTAGGGAGGTCTTCGTCCTCCTGGCGGCCAGGAGGCTGGGCGTGTGGCCGCCGCGCGTGCACGGCCATGCCGCCATGCCGGCAGCTGCCTGCCTGCCTCCCCCTCGCCAGTGCGACGGGGATAGGCTCGCAGAGTCGTCCCCATCGCTCTCTCCCCTCGTGTCTGCCCGCTTCTCTCTCTCTCTCCCCCTTTGTCGCCAAGGCCGCCGAAGCTCCGCCATTGTAGCGCCATCGCCCTAGCTGCTCCCTCTCGCTCCTGAGCCCCCCAATCGCTCCGCCTCGACGCCCTCTTCCTCCTCACCGAGCCACGCATCGCTGGGAGCTCTCCATCGCCGCATCGCCGTCGTCTTCAACCTCCGACTTCCGGCAAAGAATCGAAGCTCGCACCCGCTCTAGACCTTCCCCGAGCCCGCTTTCGGTGCCTCTGCAACCGCCGTGAGCCTCGGGTCCCATTCCCCCTCTTCTCCCCATCGCTAGCGCGCTCTAGCGCCGTTTCGCCTCGGGCCCGAGAGCTTCTCGCCGTCGGCGAGGACGTTGTCATCGCTACGGTGGCCTAAGCTCGCACCTGAGCACGTAGGCATGCTCAGGAGGGCCCCAGGAAGCCTTAGGAGTCAATAACTGGCCCGCTCGAGCTCCGGCTCGACAAGCCCGTGCTCGCCCGAGCTCCGACAGCCGCTGCGCTCAACACCGGCGTCCACTCCGACCATCCTAGCCCCTGGGGAGTGTCGGGTTCGACGCGTGTGAGCACACAGGGCTGATCAGTGCCCCCCGTCGTCCATTTGGTCGCCAGAGGAGGGTTTCCGACCCCCTCCGTCGTCCCTGATGTCACCGGCAGCTCAACGCCGGCGAGTCAACCCATTTGACCATGGGGTTGACCCCCCCCTAGGGGTCAACTGGCAAGTGGGCCCGGCCCTGTCAGGTTTAAATTAGTTTAGAAAATTAATTAATTAATTTAATTAACATAAACACCCATTGATAGGTGGGCCCATCCTAAATAATTGCAAATTAGGAATTTAATTAAACCTAATTAGGGTCTGGGTCACTAACCAGTGGACCCCACTGGTCAGGTTTGACCTGTCAACGGGCTGTTGACCTGCTGACATCATGTTGATGTCATGCTGATGCATTAAAGGAATTTCTAATTTAATTTAATTCCAAAAAATACTTAAAACTTAGAAAAATCATAGAAATTAATTTGTAACTCAGATTGAAATAATTTATATATATAAATTTATCAGAAAAATCCAATGAATCCAATGGTGCTTTTATCATGCATGTTAGAGAAACCTATGTAGATGAACATTGACATTTAGCAATAGGTCAATATTTAGAATATCAAATGGAGAACGATATTGAACCTATATTCAAATCCACTCCATCTAACTTGATTAATAGTTGCATTAGCTCATCCATTCATGTTGCCATGTCATGATCATGCATCATATTGCTGCACTTATCATGTATTGATCGTTACCTATCTGCATTGCGGTAGGCCTTGCTTCCGAGGATACCCCCGAGTATGCCAACGAAGGAGAGTACCTTCCCGCTTCCCAGCAAGGCAAGCAACCCCATTGATCATTCCGATATCATCCCATTCTCTCACTCCTGCTCTTGTTTATTGCATTAGGACAAACGTTCAATTGCCTATCATATGCGGTAGTTGAACCCATTCCTCTGCATGACCTGTCATTGTCACAGTAAATAGCTAAACCTTGAAACCTAGCATACCTAGTAGATGCTTGAGCCATGATGTGCTTTACCTACTTTGCTTGCTATGCTTGCTATGCGTAGAGTTGCGTCGGGTCTGATTCAGCTTGGTGATGAACTGGAGTGAAACAGTATTGTTCTGATGCGATGAGCTAAATGATGAACCCGATTTGATAAAGGTAGCGATGAGAGTCTATGTAGGAGTACATAGCGGGTTGTCTCCTTGTGACCGTTCTTAGGAACTGTGTTCCGTGTTTGTGATCTAAGTCTAGTTACTACCACACATTGGGTTCCGGTAACTCGACCCCTTATCAATCGCCTAGTCCTTGGTCCAGGAGTTGTAAGTAGTTTATGGTGTTTATATTATGTTGGAGGTCGTGCGTAGCGTTGACCCTAGGGGTGGGCTACGACGCGGTAGGCAGTGGCACGGTGTACCAAGGGTCACCCGAATGGTGAGCTTGGGAACCCTGCGCACATCGTTTGGGGCCGTAGTGGAAACTTCGGCTGGACTTCCATGTGGGTTCAGTCTAAAATAGGCGATAGCCTGGACTATAGCCTAGACTAAAATAGGCGATAGCCTGGACTAAAATATGCGATAGTCTTTTGTGATTGATGGTCATGGCCGACTCCCTTGCTAGGCTTCCGCTTGAAGGTTGCCGTGATGCATGGTTTTATGAGCACACAGCGATAAGTGGCGAGAGCGTGTGTGAAGGAGTACACCCCTACAGGTATGAATCTGTTCGAATAGCCGTGTCCTCGGATATGGACTACTTGGAGAACTTATGTTGTTCATAGATAACTAGATGTATACTCATAAAAATATCAAGACAAGTGTGAGTACCGTGGATGGCAGTCTCGTGGATGATGGAAGTGAATCCATGGTGGTGTATTGATGTGGTGTTAGTGGACTCGTGTGTGATATCTAAAACTTGAACAAAGAATTAATATGTGTAGTATAGGTTAGCCAAGAGTCAAAGCTGGCATTGTTGCATAAACTCCACCACTCCTCTTGTTGATACATGAGCATGAATAGACTAGGTCTGTTTTAAAGACTTGCTGAGTACGTTTGTACTCACGTTTGCTTAATAAATGTTGCAGATGAGACTCAGGACCCATCAGGTGGTTTCTACCTAGATGTCGATGATGTCGAATAGCTGGTGTCCCAGCTACGACCTTACACCTTGTGACTGGCTGTAGATAGTCAGGCCATGTGCCTTTTTACCCTTTCATCTGTTTGTACCCAGACAGCTTTATGCTTCCGCTTGGTTTGTATGAACTTGCTTGTATGACTTGAGTGTCGGGTCATGTGACCCCTGCCTATAAGAACATATTATGCAAGGCTCCTCTGAGCCTCCTAAATAAAAGTTGTGTTGTTGTATGGTTATGTTGTGATGCCATAGTTGTATCTATGCATACCAGGCATGTCGTGCGTACGTGTGACGTGCAACGGTATGTATGGGATCCGACACCTAGCCATGTGCCTTCAGTAGTACTCTTTACGGGGAACTACCTCTTTGTGCTTCCATCGAGCCTTGGTAGCTTGCTACTGCTCCGGACACATTGATTGACCAGCATGTATCCTTATTTGTTGTTGTGTCTGTCCCTTCGGAAAAATGTCTCGCAGTGTAATGGAGTCCCTGTAGCCTGCTATGACTCGTCTACGTGTAGTGATGACATTTATGTCCCATGACATAATGGAGTCCTTGTAGCTTGCTATGACTCGTCTACACATGCTTGAGGTCGACACCTGCATTGCTGGGTTATGTATGCATGTTGCCGTGCGGATGTGCCACTTGGGTTCTATGACTAGTCATGTTGGCACGGGTTCTCTGTCGTTTGAATGCTAGCAACATATTCACATACGTGAGCCAAAAGACGCAAACGGTCCCGACTAAGGTAGGGCTGCAGCCGTGGAGTTACCGTGCGTGAGGCCGCAAAGTGATGTGATGTGTTACCGGCTGGATTCCTATGACTTAGGATCGGGGTCCCGACGATGACAAATATGCAAAATAACATAAAATGACATGTTAAACATTTTTATAATTTTGCGAAAATAGAATATAAATATTTTACACGAAATTCTACAAATTTTATATATTAAAATTATTTTGATACGATGCACGATTAAGTAAATATGAGCATTTTAAAACATGGCATTTATTTGAAAATATGCATGTCCCAGAATAATAGAGAAATTCGCACACAGGGGAAAAAATACTACATGGGCCAAAATGGACTATCCCAACAGTTTAACACGGGCGCCACCTAACTATTCAATGCACAGGGCATTGCAAATATTGGAGATGACTGAATATCTTGAAGAGGAGCGCACCGGTTGAAAAGAATTGATATGATAACTTGAGTTGAACAAAAGGATTAGCATTCCTGTAAAATACGAGAACATTACCTAGAAAAGATATGAAATCACCAGTTGACATCGAAGCACCACGAATTACCATACTTCAACAAAACAACGGATGAGGCTTACGAAACAAGCCAGAACAAATACATACCCATTATGCACTTGTTGGAAAGATAATCCTAAGTACCTACTTGAATTCCCACCTAAGAACGCCTGAAACTTTCTGGTTATGCAATCTGGTGTTGGGGATACAGGGAGGCAAAATATCTCACACAACTAACAAGCCCTACACTCCAACTGTATCCATCCTTCAACACATAACCAGAGGCTTTGGAACTCCATCTATCTCGGACCCTCGAAAACATAACGAAACCAAACATGGCAGTACCCTGGACGCCTCCCCAGTACTGGGTGACTCCAGCCTTATCTCGCCACGAAAAGTATTTAAGTAATTTTGAACATCCTCCGTCTTGAGATACTAAGGAAACTGAATGATAACGATGTTAAAAAAAATCCCTTGGAGCTCTACTCCTTGATAATAGGAGGCACCAAGTACAGAACTCCATCACATCGGCATCATATAGATTCCAAAATATCCGCATGATCCTAAAAAAAATTGAGCAAGAAGAGGAGTAGAATAAAATTTCTAAGTCCAATACCTCACCACAGTATAGAAGAGGAGTAAAAGAAACCTACTCCCCGATATATAACTAGACTCAAAATATATTTTTACTAGACTCGACTCGGCCAAGGTTCGATCAATCAAGGGGGCTCCTAGGTCGTTACAGGCTCTGATACTAACTTGTCACGCCCAAGATACGATCCTATCCTTATTTTGGCACGAGGGCCTCGATAGGGATAGAAGAGCATCTCGTCATTTTGCAAGAATGGATATCACTACAAGTACATGTAGAGAAGAGATGAGTATATGGAATTGACTTACACTTTCCACAAGCTACATCAAGATCACATCAATACAACAACATATTCAAACATCATACAGAAGAGCAGAGTCCGACTACGGACGAAACCAAACGATAAAATGACATCCATCCTTGCTATCACAGGTTGCCGCCTGGAACCCATCCTAGATCGATGATGAAGAAGAAGAACTCCAAATCAAAACAAGCATCGCTCTCACATCAAATCATCGCATTACTTGTACCTGCAACTATTGTTGTAGTAATCTGTGAGCCACAGGGACTCAGCAATCCCATTTCCAAGGGTATCAAGAGAGGTATGGTTAAGTACAAAACTCCGTCACATCGGCATCATATAGATTCCAAAATATCCGCGTGATCCTAAAAAAATTGAGCGAGAAGAAGAGTAGAATTAAAATTCCTAAGTCGGATTCCTCAGCAGGGTATAGAAGAGGAGTAAAAGAAACCTACTCTTCTATGTAACTAGACCCAAAATAGTTTTGCTAGACCCGACTCGGCAAAGTTCGATCAAGCAAGGGGCTCCTATGGTCGGTATGGCTCTGAATACCAACTTGTAACGCCCAAGATGTGGTCATATCCTTATTTTGGCACGACGGCCTCGGCAGGGATAGAAGCTCATCTCGTCATTTCGCGCAAGTGTAGTAAATATTTCATACAGGTAGGAAGAGATGAGTATATGAGGTTGCTTACACTCGCCACAAGCTATCTTACAAGTTCACACAAATTATTCATACATTATCCAGAAGACAGGTTTCGACTACGGACGAAACCAAACGAAGAAAAGAAGCAATGTAAAACTGCCTTGCTATACCAGGATCACCACCAAGAAGCTCCCTACTCGTCGGGATAGGTAACGTACATACACCTACTTTCTTCATCGTACTCCCACTGGAGCTGAATCACATCTTCTGGCACGTACTCATCAACACCTGCACATGTATTGTTGTAATCTGTGAGCCACAGGGACTTAGCAATCTCATAACCCGGGTACCAAAACTATGTAAGGCAATAGGTGGGGAAAAGGTTAAGTGGTGAGGCTGCAGCAAGCAATAAGCATGTATTCTGTGGCTAACTTATGGGAACATGAATGTAAATATGGTGTCCTACGCAAGAGGTCGTGAACTAGCATGATCACTAAGTGATCCTGAACACCTACTTACGTCAATCATAACCCCACCGTGTTCTCTCTCGGTTCATGTTCACGAGCAGAGACACTCACGGTTCCGCACGCAGTTGGTGTATTTTATTTGAGTTTACTTCAAGTTAACTATAACCGGGTGTTGAACAAATCTCCAAGATGCCACATAACCGCGGGCACGGCTTTCCGAAAGATTAAACCCTGCAGGGGTGATCCAATTCATCCATCACATACTATCCACACGCCGCGGGAATAACCTTGACCACAAATCTCGTGATCTTCCTAGGCAATTCCACTCAAAAACCGCCACCTCGAGATAGCCCGAAGAAAAACCGGAATTCCTCGCGCAAGACATTCGAGAAAGGTAAAACGAGCCCAGCAAGACCTCCCGATGTGTCGACGAACCCGATAAGAGCCGCCTATCTCGTTCTCAGGACACGACCGGATGAACACTATGTACGGCAGCCTGATAGAGATCCCTTGAGTTGCCCCGAGGTGGCCCTACAAGTGGCTCCGGGTTGGACCAACACTCATGACGAGCACTGGCCCAGGTTGTTAACTAATTATCCACGCGGTTTCAAAGCCCTATGCATTTTATTAGGTTGTTAAGCAAATAGTACCAATGTTGGGTCTTGCCACACAAGCTTTAATCTCAAACAAATAATCGGGGTCCCCATAACAACCCCGAGCATGTTAGGAGCGCAAAATATGAAACATAACACCGGTAAAGGGTAAATAAGGCGGCAAAAGTGGAAGAAAACACCGAGCAAAAGGCCAAGCCTTCCACCCTACCAAGATATATAGATGCATTAAATTAAATAGCAATAATCTTGTGATATCTCCAGATATCCATGTTCTCACATAAAAAACCTGCACATGAAACTAGGAACGTTATAAGAGGGATTGAGCAGCACTATCTTAGGCAAACAAGGTTTGCTAGGTAGTGGAGGGGTTACACACTTTCATGGCAATGTAGGAGGCTTGACAAGTACGTGGTAGGTAATGTAAGAATAATGATAAGAGCGAGAAATCTAGCAAGGCAAAAATAGTGTCGGGATCCAGGTACGGTCATCTTGCCTGTTAGTTCTTCCGAGGGACAAAGAGCTGGGTCCTCGTAGTTGTACTCTCCTGGATCCTCGTACTCAGTCTCAACACTCGCGTCTACCCAAAGAGAAACAGCACTAAATAAACAAACAACCACGGTGCAATGTACAAACAAGATGATGCATGATCCATTTGAAGTTTTTAACATGGCAACCCTAAGCTAGTCATGTTTCCCATGCAATTGTTAAGTTATTAGAATTCTGGATAGAACCTCATGTTTAGTTGTGGGAACTGTTGGAAATATGCCCTAGAGGCAATAATAAATTAGTTGTTATCATATTTCCTTGTTCATGATAATCGTTTATTATCCATGCTATAATTGTATTGATCGGAAACTCATATACATGTGTGGATACATAGACAACACCATGTCCCTAGTATGCCTCTAATAGACTAGCTCATTGATCAAAGATGGCTATGGTTTCCTAGTCATGGACATGAGATGTCATTTGGTAACGGGATCACATCATTAGGAGAATGATGTGATGGACAAGACCCAAACTACAAATGTAGCATATGATCGTGTCAGTTTATTGCTACTGTTTTCTGTATGTCAAGTATGTGTTCCTATGACCATGAGATCATGCAACTCACTGACATCGGAGGAGTACCATGTGTGTATCAAACATCGCACCATAATTGGGTGACTATAAAGGTGCTCTACAGGTATCTTCGAGGGTGTCTCTCGGGTTGGCATGGATCAAAACTGGGATTTGTTACTCCGTGTGACGGAGAGGTATCTCAGGGCCCACTCGGTAATACAACATCACAATAAGCCTTGCAAGCAATGTGACTAAGTGTTAGCCACGGGATCTTGTATTACGGAACAAGTAAAGAGACTTGCCGGTAACGAGGTTGAACTAGGTATGGATATACCGACAATCGAATCTCGGGCAAGTAACATACCGAAGAACAAAGGGAACATCATATGGGATTAACTGAATCCTTGACATAGAGGTTCGACCGATAAAGATCTTCGTAGAATATGTAGGAACCAATATGGGCATCCAGGTCCCGCTATTGGTTATTGATCGTAGAGGTGTCTCGGTCATGTCTACATAGTTCTCGAACCCGCAGGGTCTGCACACTTAAGGTTTGGTGACGTTTCGGTAGTATAGAGTTATGCATGGTGGTGACCGAAGGTTGTTCAGAGTCCCGGATGAAATCCGGACGTCACGAGGAGCTCCGGAATGGTCCAGAGGTAAAGATTGATATATATAGTAAGTCCTATTTTGGTCGCCGGAAAAGTTTTGGGCTCGTCGGTAGTGTACCGGGAGTGCCGGTAGTGTACCGGGAGACCATCGGGAGGGGTATTTCGACCCAAGAGGCTACATGGGATGTGGGAGAGTGAATACCAGCCCTTATTGGGCTGGTGGAAGTCCCACACAAGGCCCATGTGGCTGGGAAGAAAAGCCCAAAGAGAAAAAGGTGGGAAAAGGCAAAAGGGCAAAAATAAGGAGGAGTCCTAGTCCTACTAGGATTGGACGAGGAATCCTCCTCTCCCCTTGATTCGGCCGAAGCATAGGGCTGGAACCTTGAGGGCCAAGGCTCCTCCTCTCTTCCTCGTATATATACTAGAGGTTTAGGCGTTTTGGCACTAGATTTTCAGCCACGCGCTACTCGTTCCTCTAGTGCATAGTTTCTCCTCTAGATCGGTTTTTTGCAGTGCTTAGGCGAAGCCCTGCCGGAATTTCTGCACCACCATCGCCGTGACGCTGTCACGCTGCCAGAGTACACGTCTACCTCTCTTCTCCCTCTTGCTGGATCAAGAAGGCGGAGATCGTCATCGAGCTATACGTGTGCTAAACACGAAGGTGCCGTCCGTTCGGCACCTAGATCGGAAGGACCGTGATCAAGATCGTGAGACGGATCATGATGAGATCGCGGGACGGATCGTGATGGGTTCGCGGGACAGATCATGATTGGATCACGGGACGGATCGTGAGGAGGTCACGGGACGCTCGGCGATTTGGATCGCGAAGACGTTCAACTACACCAACCGCATTTCTTAATGCTTCCCGCTTAGCGATCTACAAGGGTATGTAGATCCACTCTCCCTCTCGTAGATGCTCATCACCATGGATAGGTCTTGCGTGAGCGTAGGAAAATTTTTGTTTCCCATGCGACATTCCCCAACAGTGGCATCATGAGCTAGGTCTATGTGTAGATGAGATCTCGAGTAGAACACAAAGAGTTTGTGGGCGTTGATGCTTAGATTGCTTCCTCCTTTGGTCGTGTTTTGGTTCAGCGGTATTGTGGGATGAAGCGGCCCGGACCAACATTACTCGTATTCTTACGAGAGACCGGTTCCCTCAACTACAACTTGTTGCAAAAGATGGCTGGCGGGTGGCAGTTTCTCCTACTTTAGTTGGATCGGATTTGACAAAGGCGGTCCTTGAGAAGGTTGAAAAGTAACTTATGTATCACCATTGTGGTTTATGCGTAGGTGAGAATTGTTCTTGCTAGATATCCGTAGCATCCACGTAAAACATGCAACAACAATTAGAGGACGTCTAACTTGTTTTTGTAGGGTATGTTGTGATGTGATATGGCCAATTACAAGATGTGATATTTGTGATGTATGAGATGATCATGTTTTGTATAGAATATCACGACTTGCATGTCGATGAGTACGGCAACCGGCAGGAGCCATAGGGTTGTCTTTAATTATTGTATGACCTGCGTGTCAATCATTAAGCGCTATGTAATGCTTTACTTTATCTCTAAACGGTAGCAATAGTAGTAGAAGCATGGTGGGTGCGACAACCCCGATGGCGACACGTTGATGGAGATCAAGATGATGGAGATCATGGTGTCATGCCGGTGACGATGGAGATCATTCCGGTGCTTTCAAGATGGAGATCAAAAGCACAAGTTCAAGGCCATATCATGTCACTTATGATTTGCATGTGATCTTAATCCTTTTATGCACCTTGTTTTGCTTAGGACGACGGTAGCATTATAAGGTGATCCCTCACTTAATTTCAAGATAAATTGTGTTCTCCCCAAGTGTGCACCATTGCGAAAGTTCATCATGTCGAGACACCACGTGATGATCGGGTGTGATAGACTCTACGTTCACATACAACGGGTGCAAGCCAGTGTTGCACATGCAGAACACTTGGATTAAACTTGACGAGCCTAGCATGTACAGACATGGCCTCGGAACACAAGAGACCGAAAGGTCGAACATGAGTCATATAGTAGATATGATCAACATGATGATGTTCACCATTGAAATCACCTCAACTCACGTGATGATCGGACTTGAGTTGGTGAATTTGGATCATGTGTCACTCGAATGACCGGAGGGATGTCAATTTGAGTGGGAGTTCTTCAGTAATATGATTAATTGAACTCATTATCATGAACATAGTCAGTAGTGTCTTTGCAAATTATGTTGTACAATACTTGCTCGCGTTGTAGCTCCCTTGAATTCTTATATGTTCCTAGAGAAATAGAGTTGAAAGATGATGGTAGCAATATTGCGGACTGGGTCCGTGATCTGAGGATTCTCCTCATTGCTGCACAGAAGGCTTATGTCCTTAATGCACCGCACGGTGCGTCAACCCCTCTAGCGTCATTTGTAGATGTTGTGAACATCTGACAAGCACGTTCCGATGACTACTTGATAGTTTAGTGCGTCATGCATTACGGCTTAGAATTGAGGCTCCAAAACGTTTTGAACGTCACAAAACATATGAGATGTTCTAAGAGCTGAAATTAGGATCTTAGGCTCATGCCCGTGCTGCGAGATATGAGATCTCCAACAAGATTCTTTGCCTGCAAGATGAAGGAGAATAGCTCAATCGTTGAGCATGTGCTCAGATTGTCTGGGTGCTACAATCACTTGAATCGAGTGGGAGTTGATCTTCTAGATAAGATAGTGATTGATATAGTTCTCCAAGTCACTGTCACTAAGCTACTAGAACTTGGTGATGAACTATAAAATGCCAGGGATAGAAATAATGATCCCTGGGTTGTTCATGATGTTTGACACCGCAAAGGTAGAAATCAAGAAGGAGCGTCAAGTGTTGATGGTTAGTCAAACCACTAGTTTCGAGAAGGGCAAGGGCAAGGAGGGAAACTTCATGGATAGCAAGTCAGTTGCTGCTCCAGTGAAGCAACCCAAAGTTGAACCCAAACCCGAGACTAAGTGCTTCGATTATGAGGAGAGTGGTCGCTGAAGCGGAACAACCCTAGATACTTGGTAGATAAGAAGGCTGGCAACGTCGACAGAAGTATATTTGATATATGTCTTAATGATGTGTACCTTGCGAGTACTCCTAGTAGCACCTGGGTATTGGATACCGGTTCGGTTGCTAAATGTTAGTAACTCAAAATAAAATCTACGGAATGAATGGAGAACTAGCTAAGGGTGAGGTGACGATGAGCGTTGGAAATGTTTCCAAGGTTGATGTGATCAACATCGCACGCTCTCTCTACCATCGGGATTAGTGACGAACCTAAATAAATGTTATTTGGTGTTTTGTGTTGAGCGTGAACGTGATTATATCATGTTTATTGCAACATGGTTATTTATTTAAGTTAGAGAATAATGGTTATCCTGTTTACATGAATAATACCTTCAATGGTCATGCACCCAGTGAGAATGGTTTGTTGAATCTTGATCGTAGTAATACACATGTTCATAACATTGATGCCAAAAGATACAAAGTTAATAATGATAGTACCACATACTTGTGGCACTGCCGCTAAATGTCATATTGGTATAAAGCGCATGAAGAAACTCCATGCTGATGGACCTTTGGACTCATTCGATTTCGAATCGGTTGAGACATGCGAACCATGCCTCTTGGGCAAGATGACTAAGGACCCCGTTTTCCGGTTTGATGGAGCGGAGAAGTGATTTATTGGAAATGATACATGTTGATGTATGCAATCCAATGAGTCTTATAGCGTGCGGTGGATATCGTTATTTTCTTACCTTCACTGATGATTTGAGTAGATATAGTGTATATTTACTTAATGAAACACAAGTCTGAATCGTTTGAAAGGTTCGAGCAAATTCAGAGTGAAGTTTAAGATCATCGTGACAAGAAGATAAAAATGTCTGCGATATGATCGTGGAAGTGAATATCTGAGTTATGAGTTTGGCATACAAATTTAGACAATGTGGAAGTTGTTTCACATCTCACGCCACCTGGAACACCATAGTGTGATGGTGAGTCCGAACGTCGTAGTCGTGCTCTATTGGATATGGTGTGTGCTATGATGTCTCTTATCGTTTTGCTACTATAATTTTGGGATTATGCATTAGAGAAAACTACATTCACTTTAAATAGGGCACCATCTAAATCCGTTGAGATGACACCATATGGTTTGATAGAAACTTAAGCTGTCATTTCTTAATGTTTGGGTCTCCAACAATTATGTGAAAAAGGTTTTCACCTAATGAGCTCGAACCCAAAGCGGACAAATACATATTCATAGAATACCCTAAGAACAGTTGGGTAAACCTTGTATCTCAGATCCAAGCATAAAGTGTTTGTTGCTAAAACTGGGTCCTTTCTCGAGAAAGAGTTTCTCTCGAAATAATTGAGTGGGAGGAAGATAGAACTTGATGAGGTTCTTGAACCTTTGTTTCAACCAGAGAGTAGCCCAGCGCGGGAAGATGTTTCTGTGAAGCCTACGTTAGTTGAAGAGGAAGCTAATGATGATGATCATGAAGCTTCAGATCAAGTTACTATCGAACCTCGTAGGTCGACAAGGACGTGTAATGCTCCTGAGTGGTATGACAACCATGTCTTAGAGGTCATGTTGTTGGACAACGATGAACCTACGAACTATAGAGAAGCGACGATGGGCCCGGATTCCGACAAATGGTTAGAGGCCATGAAATCCGAGATAGGATCCATGTCTGAAAAGCAAGTATAGACTTTGGTAGACTTGCTCGTTGGACGGCAAGTCGTCGAGTACAAATGGACCTTTGAGATGAAGACAGACGCTGATGGTAAATGCCACCATTTATAAAGCTCGACTTGTTGCAAAGAAGTTTATGACAAGTTCAAGGAGTTGACTACGATGAGACTTTCTCACTCGTAGCGATGCTAAAGTCTGTTGGAATTATGTTAGCAGTTGTTGCATTTTTCAATTATGAAATCTAGTAGATGGATGTCAAAACATCGTTTCCTTAACGATTTCCTTGAGGAAAGGTTGTATGTGATACAACCAAAAGGTTTTGTCAGTCCTAAGGATGCTAAAAGGTGTGCAAGCTTCAGTGATTCTTCTACGAACTGAAGCAAGCATCTCGGAGTTGGAATAACACTTTGATAAGGTGATCAAAGTTTTTGAGTCTATACAAAGTTTATGAGAAACTTGTATTTACAATAAAGTGAGTGGGAGCACTATAGAGTTTCTGGTAAGCATATGTGGTTGACATATTGTTGATCGGAAATTATGTAGAATTTCTGGAAAGCATAAACGGTTGTTTGAAAAGAGTTTTTTCAAAGGAAGACCTGGATTACGCTACCTAATTGTTGAGCATCAAGATCTATAGAGATAGATCAAGATGCTTGATGAGACTTTCAAGGAGTACATACTGTCGTGGTTTTGTCACGGCAGATGTCCGGGTGTTCGGACTTGGGTTTGAGGCCATTGCTAACGTGATGGACTCAAAGGGGTTGGCTGGGACGAAGGACACGAGTTTACCCAGGTTCGGCCCCTCAAGTTGAGGTAATAGCCTACGTCCTGCTTGTGCTTGTATTGCTTGTTGTATTGATTACAAGGGAGCTATTGCTTGACATAGCTCTTGATAACCTGCCCCTAAATCGCCCCGGGTGTTGCCTTTATATACTAGGTTAAGACCACGAGTCATACAAGTTGTGGCCGACTCTCATTACATGTCCGAGTCTACCTCTATCTTCTCTTGCCTATCCTGACCAAGTTGTCCCCGGGCGGCTTACACGCCCGGGTCTTCTCATCCGGGCCACCCGCCGGCCCATCCTTTGAGCCGCTACACTTCTTGGGCCCTCCAGTCTTCACGGCTCACTCTTGGGACGGTATGCGAGCCGCCAGGTATGACCCGGAGCCTTCTGGACGGGTCTCACCGTGGGGTTATATCCCCAACATTAGGCCCCAGGTTGATTTGAGCTTGCTCACTTCAGCCTTTTTCCTCACTCCGCGGCGAGTCGCCCGGAAATGACCCACCGTGACGTCATGTCAAATCTGCAAAAAGGATCCTTTGACGCACGCAATGGATCTTCCCATTAAATAACAGCCCAAAAATTGAGGCGCCCGTTTTGGTCAAATGATATCTGACGCCTAGATTTTCGCGCCCGTTTCACCTTTTCCCTATTAAATAGGACCGCCCCGGGCGGCATTACCTTCTCTCGCTCGCTCCGTCTTCGTCTTCTTCCTCCCAGCGCTGCCGTTTCCAACACCTCCCACTCCGGCGTCGTCTCCTCCTTGCTTTCGCCCGGGCCGCTGCATCAACCTGACGCGACCAGAGTTTCTTCCGCATTCATCATGCCGTCGCCGGTGAGTTCCTCTCTCCTTAGATTCGCAACCGGTAGGGTTTTCATGGAGCTTCGCCGCCGCTGCTTTAGAACTCGAATTTCATCAATGCTAGCCAGGTCTTAGTCCATAAGTCTTCGACTCCATCCTGCCCCCATGGCGCTGCTAGGTAGGAGACCGATACTGATGTCTTTTGGATTCGCCATGGCTCCGCCCGTCGTTTCAGTTTTTCCACCAGTTCGTCTCTAGGTCTGGAAATATAGATATTTCTTTTGCTTTTGTAGATCCGCAATCTTAACAATATTTCGTGGAATCTATTTTCAGCACTTAGCAAAATTTCACCTTGTCCTCTCGTGACGTTGACCCGTCATGCCGTCCGGCTCTCATTAGCCGGATCTTGACGTCTCACTCTTAAGGTCTTAAGTTTTTAAGCCGCCCACTTTTATTCGCCTTTACCTTGACTCGCTGTATGTGGTTACCTTTCCACAGCTAAAAACTGCCGCCATGTCTCGTGCATCCAACTCTTGCAAGTGGGTCAGCTCATGCATTACCGAAGAGTTTCTGACAGACTTTGTACTTGCGGGCACCCTCCCTGCCAAAGAGGTCATCCACTGGCGGGTCCCTGGTAACGAACTGAGGCCCAATCCTCGGGAGGGTGAAGTAGTTTTTTCAGATCATATCGAACGTGGATTCATGCCCCCCGGCTCAAAATTCTTCCGGGACATCATTCATTTCTATAAGCTGCATCCTCAAGACCTTGGCCCCAACTCCGTTTCAAACATCTACAACTTTCAAGTGCTCAGCGAGGTCTACCTGCAGACTCAGCCGTCTGTAGGTCTGTTCCGAGAGTTTTTTTACGCGAACCGGCAAACTGAAGTAAAATCCGGCCCGAGCTTAGAACTTGGTGGACTTTCCATTCAGAGGCACCGGGACATTACCTTTTCGGCTGTACCAATGTCGAGTCATCCAAAGGACTGGAATAAGACTTGGTTCTACTGCAAGGATACTTCTCCGAAGGGTGAGCATCTGCTGTCGGGTTATCGCCCCTCCCGTCTCAAGACAACTTCTGAGCTTCCTGGCCGGCTATCAACTTCTGAATGTGCAAGGCACGAGCCGGCTCATGCCAAGATTAAAGCCCTCATGGCCAACGGTTTGACGGGTTTGGACTTGATCCGCTGCTGGATCTCCTAGAGAATTATGCCTTTGAGCTTGAGAAGCCGCCTCATGTGCGAATATCCTGGCGAGTATGATAGTTCCCTATGCTTCAGCCGGACAACTTTAACCGAAGACGATATAATCACCACCATCCGGAGTCTTGTTCATGAAACGTCAGGAGCTTGTAGTGACATCGGACTGGCACCCTTCAGCGTCGTTAATCCGGCCCCAGATGTAAGGCGACTCTTCATTGTTTCTTCCTTTTATGTAAGGTGACTTGTCAATTCATTGCTATTATCTAACCTCCCTTTTCAAGCTGACTCCGACTTCTGGAAGAAGAAGTATATTCCTCCTTTGAAGAAGAGCAAGAAGAAGGCCCCGGCCAAGAGGACGAAGAAGACCACCCCTCAGGAGGAATGGTTTGAACCGCCGGAATCATCCGGCTCAGAGGTATAATGTTGACTATTTTATGTAACCTTATCATTCACCTTACTGATAACAATTTACTCACAGGACGAGGTGGAGACGAGCCGTGCCAACGCTCCGGAGGTAACTTATATTTCATCCGACTCAGAATGTTTTGTACCCCAGAAGATACAGCGGGTTGTTCAGAAAGTTCCCCTTTCTCATCCTCTTCCTTATTCGGATCCTCAATTTCTTTTGAAAAAGCAACAGCAAGTCGACCGCCGTCAGACCCGAAGCGTTGGCTCTACTAATCTTATGTCCGGGTTGCCTAATTCCCCGGCTCACAAGAAACGCCCCGCAGAGGTATACATCTCTGTTTGATTTTATTAGCTTTCCTTTATAGTCTCAACATTTGCTTTTATATCCTCTGAACTATCTCACAGAGATCACCTTCCTCCGGCGAATCTACGGCTACCGCTCTTCCACCTCCAAAAATTAATCCGTTGTAAGTATCTTGCATCCTTTACACCCGGCTCTTCGGCGGCTGTAACCCTTAAACTCCGGTTTTAATGTCTTTTGTAGGACTCAAGCCAAGCGGAGGAAAGCCAACAAGTCCGCCCCTGATCCTGCTGCTCAAGAGCTGGAGCTTGAGCCGGACCACCCAGCGCCTTCCGCAGAGCCGGCAGCTGATGACATTATTCTTGAGAGCCCGCAAAGGGATCTTTCCAAGCTGTCGAGCCCTGCCAAAGTTGTTGATGACACCGTCGCTCTGGACGTCGAGATTATTAGCACCGGCTTGCATTCTCCTCCACCCCGCGTCCTATCCAAGCATAGTGAAACGGCTGAAGCTTCCAGGAAGCTTGACTTTGAACTCCCTGCTTTGGAGAAGATGATGGCTAATGAACTCCATGCGAGCTACATGAACCGGTTGTCCACAAGCCGGGATCTGGAGCTGAAGCTAGTTACTTTAATGAAGAAAAAACATGAGGTACTCCCCTTTTCCTCCTTATAACCTTACCTAGCCCCCAAGGGTCGGGTTAATATTGACTGATAATAATCCGGCTCTTCCATCTTAGCGAGAATAGACATATGTAAGCCTCAATTTACTTAATCTTGACGTCAAATCGTTGTCCTAGCCCCCAAGGGTCGGCTCAATCTATTTCAAGGTTGAGTCGGTACTTCATAAAAGATAGCTTAACAGAGCCAATGCTAGCCCCCAAGGGTTGGCTCAATCTTTTCCAATGTTGAGCCGGGACTTCATAGAAGATAGCTTAATAGAGCCAATGCTAGCCCCCAAGGGTCAGCTCAATCTTTTCCAATGTTGAGCCGGGACTTCATAGAAGATAGCTTAATAGAGTCAATGCTAGCCCCCAAGGGCCGGCTCACTCTTTTCCAAGTTTGAGTCGGAACTGTATTTGAAAATAAACATTAGCCCCCAAGTGTCATGCATATTCCTGCAATCTGTTTGAGACTTGCTGATACGTTCCATATTTTTAATGTCACAGGAAGCCTTGACCGAAGCCGGGTCAGAACTGGCCAGCTTAAGAGCAAACTTAGCCACTCAGCAAGCCACCCGGAGCAAAGTTGATGAAAGATGCCGGCACCTTGCCGAAGAGCTAGAGAAGACCAAAGCTGACTTCACTGCCTTCAAGGAATCTGCTGAAGCGGAAAGAGCAATATTGACCAAACGGGCGGATGATGTTGATCAGCGGCTCATGATCGTCTCCGACGAGCTGCAGTCTTTGAAGCGCCATATCACAAAAATGGCGGCTGCCCTCTTTGGTAATTTTCTAATAGCTTGGCTTGATCTGATTTTTAAACTTGTACTGGCGACTCATAATGAGGCCTCCGTCTTATGCAGGCCCCAGGAGCCGCCAACTTGCCTCTAACAGCCTGTTGCCTCTGAAGGCCATCTACACCTACACCGAGCAACTCTACTGTGGCGCAGTATGCACCATTAAAGCCGTGCAATACAAAGAAAAGATTCCTTCAACTCTCAAAGGCGTCTTGGAGCTCTTGTCCACGATGCCCAAGCAAATCATGGAACTGAAGAAGTCAGCCGCCCGCCAGGGGGCAATTGCATCCATAAGCCGGGCATTGGCATTTGCTCAAGAGCTTACGCCGGCTGAAATGATGGATGGGTTTCCCTCCAAGAAGGACGACGGCTTTGAGTTCACTGATGCTGACTATGCACGATGCATAAAAGAGTCCAAAGTCTTAGCCTCCGTCTTAGCAGAAGAGGTTAACTTGGCGACTTACCAGGCGGCTTACAGTGCTGACCAAAAGAGAATCTGTGGTCCACTCTTTGAATCTCGGGATCTGACATCCGCCCGCAGTAAGACTCTTTTCGCTTCTGACCTTGACCCGTCCCCCTTCTTTGAAGAAGGAACTTTTGCAGCTTTAACCGACTACAATTGGGACTTGGACAATCTCCAGATCAAGCCAGCGGAATTGCCGGAGCAGGGTGATCCGCTAGCCAGCTGATTACGTTGTAGAAATTCAAAATAGTTAGCTTTCCATGACCCGCCGTGGGTGTTGTAAAAAACCTGCTGATATTTTGGGCTCCACAGAGAGCATCTGTAATAACAACTTTTGTTGTTCTTGAGTTAATGCTTTTGTGCATCTATGAAAGTCCGGCTTGAAAATAGATTCGTTCCATTTTCCTTGTCCATCTTATTGTATGCCCTACCGGCTCTTCATAGCTTAGCTTTCTGCATGTACCTTCACACCGTTACGGGGGTGGCTTAAAAGCGTAACCCGAAGATGTTGTGTCTTCCCAACGTGTGTGATATAAATCTTCGCTGGGCTTCAGAGCCGGCTGAGAAGGTCTGAGAAACTTCACCCATAGGATAGGAAGCCCCCTGTATGGTTATGTTGACTTGTCAACATTTCTGGCGCGAACGCCGGTTGTTAGGGATAGATAAGCTACACCCGAAGGTGGGAAGCCCCCTTCGACAACCACGGTTAATAATGTTAACCGGAAATGGCATAAAGCCGACTATTAGGGTGAGACAAGTGATACCCGAAGGTAAGAAGCCCCCTTCGACAGCCGCAGCTGACATGTCAACTGGAATGGCCTAAAGCCGGTTGTTAGGGTGAGATAAGCGAACCCATCGGTAAGAAGCCCCCTTCGACAACCGCGGTTAATCTTGTTAACCGAAAATGGCGTAAAGCCGGCTGTTAGGGTGAGGTAAGTGATACCCGGAGGTAAGAATCCCCCTTCGACAGCTATGGTTAATCGTGTTAACCGAACATGGCGTAAAGCCGGCTGTTAGGGTGAGATAAGCGATACCCGAAGGTAAGAAGCCCCCTTCGACAGTCGCGGTTAATCGTGTTAACCGGAGATGGCATAAAGCCGGCTGTTAGGGTGAGATAAGCGATACCCGAAGGTAAGAAGCCCCCTTCGACAGCCGCGGTTAATCGTGTTAACCGGAGATGGCGTAAAGCCGGCTGCTAGGATGAGATAAGCGATACCCGAAGGTAAGAAGCCCCCTTCGACAGCCAATGTTCTCGCATTAACGAGGATGTGCGACGTGGCAGAGGTCCCGACTTGCAGGGATGCTATTTGATTTATAAATATGATATATACAATGACAATGTATAGTGATGACTTTCAACAAATTTAAGTGTAGTAAGGCCGCCGATGCGCTATGTTCCACGGCCGGCGGGTCTCCTGACCCGAAGTATCTGAATCATCCCGGATGTCAATGAGGTAATACGACCCATTGTTGAGATTTCGGCTGACCAAAAAAGGCCCTTCCCATGGAGGAGATAATTTATGCATATCTGTCTGGTCTTGAATCAGCCGTAAAACTAAGTCGCCCTTTTGAAACGTCCGGGTCTTAACCCTGTGGCTATGATAGCGGCGCAGGTCTTGTTGATAAATCGCCGAATGGGCAGCCGCCAGCTCTCATTCCTCTTCCAAAGCATCCAACACGTCCTGACGTGTTGTCTCATTATCCGTCTCAACTTAAGCCGCCACCCGAGATGAGTCATGCCGGATGTCGCTTGGCAATACGGCCTCCGCACCGTAAACCATGAAGAAAGGTGTATATCATGTGGATCTGTTGGGGTAGTTCTGATACTCCATAAGACGGAGGGCAGCTCTTCTACCCAATAACCGGGCGTTCATTGTAAAGGAACCATGAGCCATGGCTTGATACCTCTCAAGATTTCTTGATGGGCACGCTCCGCCTGACCATTAGACTGCGGATGAGCAACTGCTGAAACATCAAGCCGGATGTGCTCTTCATCGCAGAATTTTTTCATAGCCCCCTTGGACAAGTTTGTGCCATTGTCAGTGATGATGCTATGGGGGTAACCAAAACGGTAGATCAGTTTTTTAACGAACTGAACCGCCGTCGCCACATCACACTTGCTGATCGGCTCAGCCTCTACCCATTTGCTAAACTTATCAACCGCCACCAAGAGGTGTGTTTTCTTATCCTTGGATCTCTTGAAAGGTCCTACCATATCAAGCCCCCAGACTACAAACGGCCAAGTAATTGGTATCATGCGAACTCTTGAGCCGGAACGTGAGCACGCCGGCCAAACTTTTGACACCCGTCACACTTGCGGACCAGATCCTCTGCGTCTTTGTGAGCCATCAACCAAAAGAAACCGTGTCGGAATGCCTTAGCTACCAAAGATTTTGAACCAGCATGATGCCCGCAATCTCCAGCGTGAATCTCATTCAAAATTTCCTGACCTTCCTCCGACGAGACACAACGCTGAAAAACCCCAGTCACGCTGCACTTGTGCAACTCACCATTAATTATTGTCATCGACTTAGACCTCCGGGTGAACTGCCTGGCCAAATTTTCATCATCAGGTAAGTCGCCCCGAGTCAAGTATGCCAAGTAAGGCACGGTCCAATCTGGAATAGCATGCAGAGCCGCCACCAACTGCCCCTCCGGATCAGGGACAGCCAAATCTTCCTCTGAAGGCAACTTGACAGTCGGGTGATATAAAACATCCAAAAAGGTATTGGGCGGCACCGGCTTTCGATGAGAGCCTAACCGTGATAAGGCATCTGCTGCCTCATTCCTGCGACGGTCAATATGATGTACCTGATAACCTTTGAAGTGACCAGCAATGATATCCACCGCCTGTCAATAAGCCGTCATGCACGGGTCTTTGGAATCCCACGTGCCTGAAACTTGCTAAGCCACAAGATCTGAGTCGCCCAAACACCTTACCCGGCTTAAATTCATCTCATTAGCTATTCTGAGACCATGAAGCAGGGCCTCATATTCAGCCGTATTGTTAGTGCAAGGGAACATCAGTCGGAGCACATAACAAAATCTATCCCCCTTAGGAGATGTTAAAACGACTCCTGCTCCTGATCCTTCCAACTGCTTGGATCCGTCAAAATGTATAGTCCGGTATGTGTTATCCGGATTTTCCTCGGGAGCTTGACACTCTGTCCAATCATTTATAAAATCCACAAGGGTCTGGGATTTCATAGCCGTCTGAGGTGCGTAAGTTAAATTAAAAGGGCCCAGCTCCAATGCCCACTTAGCGATCCTACTGGTGGCTTCCCTGTTCTGAATTATGTCCCCCAACGGAGCAGAGCTAACCACTGTGATCGAGTGCCCTAAAAAATAGTGCTTTAACTTGCGATTGGCCATGAATACCCCATATACCAGCTTCTGCCAATGTGGATATCTCTGTTTGGATTCGGTCAGGACCTCACAGATATAATAAACCGGCCTTTGAACCGGATACTCCTTCCCAGCCTCCTTACGTTCAACCACAATTGCGCACTGACTGCCTAGTTGTTAGCTGCCACATATAAGAGCAAAGGTTCTTTCTCAGCTGGAGCAGCCAACACCGGTGGCTCAGTGAGTTGTTTCTTGAGCGTCTCTAACGCTTCACCCGTCGCCTTACTCCGGACAAAATTGTCTGTCTTTTCCATCATCTGATACAAAGGAATTGCTTTCTCACCGAGGCGGCTTATGAATCGGCTTAATGCAGCAATACGCCCTGCCAGACGTTGAACGTCATTAACACAGGCTGGCTCTGCTAGAGAGGTGATAGCCTTGATTTTATCCGGGTTAGCCTCAATGCCACGCTCAGAAACCAGAAATCCCAAGAGCTTGCCAGCTGGAACACCAAAGACGCATTTGGTCGGGTTAAGCATCATCTTATAGACCCGGAGATTGTCAAAAGTTTCCCTTAAATCATCCAAGAGGGTCTCCTTCTTCCTTGATTTGATCACAATGTCATCTACGTAAGCATGGATGTTGCGCCCGATCTGACTGTGGAGACAATTCTGCACACAGCGCTGATAAGTTGCTTGGGCACTCTTGAGCCTGAAAGGCATAGATACATAACAGAAGGCTCCAAAAGGCGTAATAAAAGCCGTCTTCTCTTGGTCCTTAACTGCCATCTTGATCTGATGATATCCTGAATATGCATCTAGGAAGCACAGGCTTTCGCAACCCGCCGTTGCATCAATGATCTGATCAATACCGGGAGAGCAAAGGGGTCAACCGGACAAGCCTTGTTAACGTCCGTGTAATCCACACACATCCGCCACGTGTCGTTCTTTTTAAGTACCAGCACTGGGTTCGCAAGCCATTCCAGGTGAAAAACCTCAGCGATGAAACCCGCTGCTAAGAGTCGGGCGACCTCTTCCCCGATGGCCTTCCGCCTCTCCTCATTGAACCGCCGTAGAAACTGCTTGATTGGTTTAAACTTGGGATCCACATTAAGACTGTGCTCAGCGAACTCTCTCGAAACACCCGGCATGTCAGAAGGTTTCCATGCAAAGATGTCCCGATTCTCACGGATGAATTCGATGAGCGCGCTTTCCTATTTGGGATCCATATGAGCGCCAATAATGAACTGTTTGGATGAGTCGCCCGGAGTGAAGTCGATCGCCTTGGTGTCATCCGCCGAAAACTTAAGGGCGGATCAGCCTCCGTTGTGGGCTTTTTTAGCGGTGTCATATCTTTTGGATCAACATTCTCCTTATAGAACTTAAGTTCCTCCTGAGCGCAACTGGCCTCTGCATAAGCCGCGTCTCCTTCTTCACACTCAATGGTCGTGTTCCGATCTCCATGAACGGTAATAGTGCCCTTTAGCCCGGGCATCTTAAGCTGCAAGTATACGTAGCAGGGCCTAGCCATGAACTTAGCATAAGCCGTCCGTCCAAACAACGCATGATAAGGGCTCTTAATCTTGACTACCTCAAACCACAAGGACTCCACCCTGTAGTTATATTCATCCTCGAAGGCAACCTCCAAAGAAATTCTGCCCACTGGATAAGCCGACTTACCGGGCACCACACCATGAAAGACGGTGGATGAAGGCTTAAGATCCTTGTCAAGCAAGTTCTCCGTCGAAAGGTGTCATAATAAAGGATGTTGATACTACTGCCTCCGTCCATAAGCACCTTGTTCACCATATAACCCCCCACTTGGGGAGGCAACCACCAAAGCCAGCCGCCCTGGGTCATCAACACGCGGCGGGTGATCTTCCCGGCTCCAAATTATGTCATATTCTGACCACTTTAAGTATCACGACAGAGCCGGCGCAGCCGCATGAACCGCACGCCTGCGCAATTTCTGATCCCGTTTGTTAAGACCGGTTGTGAAAACATGATATTGGCCTAAGCTGAGCTGCTTCGGATTATTGCGATACCCATTTATGCTGCTGCTGGTTGTTATTATCAGGGTGCTGCAGATGCCCTCCTTGATTGCCTTGACCATGATGACCAGACCCTGAGCCGCCGGATCCAAACCCGGCTCCTGACCCGCCGTGTCCTGAGCCGCCGGGCGGACCACTGCCCCGGTCATTGGGTCGTCTATAATAATTTTTTAACTTCTGCATAAAGTGGCAATCACCCCACGTGTGCGACGAAGGTTTGTCGGGTTGGTTGTGGTCTGGATAGGGCTTCTTGAGCGCCTCCTCCAAGTTGAAGGGAGTTCGGTTCTTATTAAAGGATGGCCTGAACTTCCCATTGCCCTTGGAAGGACTTTGGCCAGTACTTGCATTACCTACCAGCTCCGACCCGCCATCGGGATTCTTCCGCTTGCTCTGATTACCATTGTTAACTGCACCTTTCCCTTGATTGTTTTTCTTTCCTTGCCCGGCTTTCTCCTCATCTGACCCTGGATCCTTCATATTATCAGAGTCGGCGTACTTTGTAAGAGCCGTCATGAGTTCTCCCATATCCTGACACGTACGCCTGAGCCGGCCAAGTTTCTCCTTCAGTGGAATGAAATGACAATTTTTCTCCAAGATGAGCATGGCTTGGGCTGCTGTGATCTGCTCAGATGAATGGATGATGGCCGACACCCGCCAGACCCAATGATGAGACGACTCAGTCTCCTGCTGGACACAGTGATCAAGATCCACGATGGTCATAGGCTGTTTGCAAGTTCCTTGGAAATTCTTGATGAACCTTGCCCTTAACTCGGCCCACGAGCTGATGGTATTGGGAGGCAACCCTTTCAACCACGTGCGAACCGGACCTTCAAGCATCATGATAAAATATTTAGCACACACCGCCTCACTCACATCTAACATCTCCATAGCTAGCTCATAACTCTCGACCCAGGCCTCTGGAGGTAAATCGGCAGTGTAATTTGGGACTTTGCACGGCCCCTTAAAATCCTTCGGCAACCGTTCACTTCGCAGAGACGGCGATAAACACGGCACCCCCACGGCCCTGGCAGTTACTCCGGCTCCTACTGACACGGAAGGCGCGGGCTCCTGGTGAGTCGGCGTGGTTACAACGGCCACCGGCGGCTGGTTCCTTGCCCGGTTCACGAGCGCTTGCACATCCAGAGCCGCCTGATCGTCCTCCGGAGGTGCTCTCCGCCGGTCACTGCTGGAAATCGCTGGAGACTCATAGCATTGGCTAAAGCTCCGGCTGGGGAGAGGTGTTGAATGAACGCAGCTCCAGCTGCGAGTGTACCTCTCCTGTTGAGCCATCGCCATCTCTAGATATCCAATGGCATTTCGCACCTCTTCTGCAAAAGGCGCTTCATCCGAAATAGGAATCATCTCAAGTTGGGTGGCCGCCACCATCATGTTCTCGGCCGGGTTAGGATAATGACACGCCGGTGTTGGAAAAACCTCTGGTGAGGCCTAGTTTCGTCGAGCCAGGTGAAGCATCGGTCGAGCCGCCGGATGGCTTCCAGGCGCGTCCGCGGCTCGTCCCGTTCCCGATGTATTGAAGAGGTTCCTAGCCTCATACCTTTCAAGCAAACGGGATTGATGCCTCCTCCGATGTACTGCAGCCGCTGATTGCTGCTCCAGCCCGAGGCGGAGAGCATCCGTTTTAATTCGTTCTGACTCTTCCTCCATCTGGACTTTTAGCTCAACTATCCTCTGCTCCTCCGCCATCCGGTCCTTGAGCCTCATAATCTCTAAGTTCCGGGCAGCTTGATTATCTGGTGTAACTTCAGTGGCCATCAGGGCAGTAAGCTCATTCATCAAATCCAGAAGAACTTGCGCCAACGGCGGCGGGTCAACTCCTGAGGTTGCCGCTCCGGCGGCTGCACTACTCATGTCCGGGGCCGACCCCGCCATGAATACAGCTGCGTGAGCCGGCGGCCAGAAAGCGTCTGCTTCAGAATGGTCCGACGCGGGGGAAAGCTCATCATAGCCCCCTAGCCTGCCGTTGTAGAGCTGATAAATTGATTCCGTCACTCCGCTTGAAGATTCGTCTCTTGAATAAACAAGAGTTTCCTGCGATCCGGAAGTTTCCAAATCCATGCCTTGAGTAAAGCCTACGAAGATGTGCCTCCTGTCCGGATCAACACGGGCGGGCTGCACATCCCGGGCGGATTGTGCATGTCGAGCCGGCTCGACAACGTTGGTGCAGACATCCGGCCCGGGTGTAGATCCGTCGGTTCTTCCGATGAAAACGTAAATCCCGCCGAAAGGAACGCGGAATCCATACTCCATGGAGTCAGCATCGAGCCCCCAACCGGCGTCGTCGATGTAGAGCCGGCCGCGGCGACTCTTGCTTATCCTTCCGACCACGTATCCCTCGAGCCCTGGAAGAGAGCCCTTTGAGAACTCAACACCACCAAGCGCAGGCCCCACGGTGGGCGCCAACTGTCGTGGTTTTGTCACGGTAGATGTCCGGGTGTTCGGACTTGGGTTCGAGGCCATTGCTAACGTCATGGACTCAAAGGGGTTGGCTGGGACGAAGGACACGAGTTTACCCAGGTTCGGCCCCTCAAGTTGAGGTAATAGCCTACGTCATGCTTGTGCTTGTATTGCTTGTTGTATCGATTACAAGGGAGCTATTGCTTGACCTAGCTTTCGATAACCTTCCCCTAAATTGCCCCGGGTCTTGCCTTTATATACTAGGTTAAGACCACGGGTCATACAAGTTGTGGCCGACTCTCATTACATGTCCGAGTCTACCTTTATCTTCTCTTGCCTATCCTGACCAAGTTGTCCCCAGGCGGCTTACACGCCCGGGTCTTCTCATCCGGGCCACCCGCCGGCCCATCCTTTGAGCCGCTACGCTTCTTGGGCCCTCCAGCCTTCACGGCTCACTCTTGGGCCGGTATACGAGCTGCCAGGTATGACCCGGAGCCTTCTGGGCGGGTCTCACCATGGGGTTATATCCCCAACACATACCTTAACAAGATTTTGAAAGAGTTCAAAATGGATCAGTCAGAGAAAGAGTTCTCGCCTGATTTGTAAGGTGTGAAGTTGAGTGAGACTCAAAGCACGACAACAGCAGAAGAAAGAGAAAGGACGAACGTCGTCCCCTATGCCTTAGTCATAGGCTCTATATTATGCCATGCTGTGTACGCACCTGTGTGTGCCTAGCCATGAGTCTGTCAAGGGGTACAAGAGTGGTCCAGGAATGGATCACTGAACAGCGGTCAAAATTATCCTTAGTAACCAGAGGACTAAGGAAATGTTTCTCGATTATGGAGGTGATAAAGGGTTCGTCGTAAAGAGTTATGTTGATGCAAGCTTTAACACTAATCCGAATGACTCTTAGTAGCAATCCGGATACGTATAGTGGAGTAGCCATTTGGAATAGTACCAAATGGAGTGTGGTAGCAGTGTTTACGGTTTGACCTACAGATTTGCAAAGTACACACGGGTCTGAATGGCGCAGACCCGTTGACTATAAGACCTCTCTCACATGCAAAGCATGATCGAGCCCCAGAACTCATTGGTTGTTATCATATTTCCTTGTTCATGATAATCGTTTATTATCCATGCTATAATTGTATTGATCGGAAATTCAGATACATGTGTGGATACATAGACAACACCATGTCCCTAGTATGCCTCTAATAGACTAGCTCGTTGATCAAAGATGGCTATGGTTTCCTAGTCATGGACATGAGATGTCATTTGGTAACGGGATCACATCATTAGGAGAATGATGTGATGGACAAGACCCAAACTACAAACGTAGAATATGATCATTTCAGTTTATTGCTACTGTTTTCTGCATGTCAAGTATGTGTTCCTATGACCATGAGATCATGCAAATCACTGACATCGGAGGAGTACCTTGTGTGTATCAAATATCACAACGTAACTGGGTGACTATAAAGGTGCTCTACAGGTATCTCCGAGGGTGTCTATCAGGTTGGCATGGATCAAGACTGGGATTTGTTACTCCGTGTGACGGAGAGGTATCTCAGGGCCCACTCGGTAATACAACATCACAATAAGCCTTGCAAGCAATGTTACTAAGTGTTAGCCACGGGATCTTGTATTACGGAACGAGTAAATAGACTTGTCGGTAACGAGGTTGAACTAGGTATGGAGATACCGACGATCGAATCTCGGGCAAGTAACATACCGAAGAAGAAAGGGAACATCATACGGGATTAACTGAATCCTTGACATAGAGGTTCGACCGATAAAGAACTTCGTAGAATATGTAGGAACCAATATGGGCATCCAGGTCATGTCTACATAGTTCTCGAACCCGCAGGGTCTGCACACTTAAGGTTTGGTGACGTTTCGGTAGGATAGAGTTATGCATGGTGGTGATTGAAGGTTGTTCAGAGTCCCGGATGAGATCCCGTACATCACGAGGAGCTTCAGAATGGTCTGGAGGTAAAGTTTGATATATAGGAAGTCCTATTTTGATCGCCGGAAAATTTCGGGCTCATCGATAGTGTACCGGAAGACCATCGGGAGGGGTATTTCGACCCAAGAGGCTACATGGGCTGTGGGAGAGTGAATACCAGCCCTTAGTGGGCAGATGGAAGTCCCACACAAGGCCCATGCGGCTAGGAAGAAAAGCCCAAAGAGAAAAAGGTGGAAAAAGGCAGAAAGGGAAAAATAAGGAGGAGTCCTAGTCCTACTAGGATTGGAGGAGGAATCCTCCTCTCCCCTTGATTCGGCCGAAGCATAGGGCTGGACCCTTGAGGGCCAAGGGTTTTTGGCACTACATTTTCAGCCACATGCTACCCATTCCTCTAGTGCATAGTTTCTTCTCTAGATCGGTTTTCTGCAGTGCTTGGGCGAAGCCCTGCCGGAATTGCTCCACCACCATCGCCACGGCGCTGTCACGCTGCCAGAGTACTCGTCTAACTCTCCGCTCCCTCTTGCTGGATCAAGAAGGTGGAGATCATCATCGAGCTGTACGTGTGCTAAACGCAGAGATGTCATCCGTTCGGCGCTAGATCGGAAGGACCGTGATCAAGATCGCGAGACGGGTCATGATGAGATCGCGGGACGGATCGTGATGGGTTTGCGGGACGGATTATGATTGGATTGCGGGACGGATCGTGATGAGATCGCGGGACGCTTGGCGATTTGGATCGCGAAGACGTTCGACTACACCAACCGTGTTTCTTAACGCTTCCCGCTTAGCAATCTACAAGGGTATGTAGATCCACTCTCCCTCTCGTAGATGCTCATCACCATGGATAGGTCTTGCGTGAGCGTAGGAAAATTTTTGTTTCCCATGCGATGTTCCCCAACAGGAACATGCATGAACATGGCAAATATGAATGCTTCATGCAAAATCGATGCAAATGCATATGAAGAATGTCACAAACGGAGTAACGTAGCTCACGGGGCGCTCACGGCAAGGTACGATCTCTAATGAAGACAAAACACAAGACAAGGATGGCCATGGGCTATTCATTGGTATTCCAAGGATGCCACTTGATAGGAAATGAAAAACTAGCAACAACAGAGCTAAATATCAAGCAAAACTATGCAGCATAGCTCACACTAGTCACAAAAAAACCACACACATCCTATCCAAAAACAGCAACATAGCGACTTGCACAACACATATCCAAAGCTACAGGAGGTTTCCAGTCACAACCAAAGTAGGTACAGAATCTAAGCAGCATGCTTAACAAATCATGCAACTACACAAACTTGAAAGGAAGCAAGGATCACTAAGCAATGAAGCTCACAAGATGGCATAATGAAACAGATTTTAAGGACTTAGTGAAAATTACAGTTGACAGAATCTGCATGCACGTGGTACTAACTTGATAGCAGCAAATAAATAACCTAGAGGTCATATCATGGCATGAAACTTAGCAAGTATACAGAGGACAACATCTACTACAAATCACTAGCACTGAGCATGAGCTAGAACACAACAGAACACTTGGTAGCATCCTCTAAACATGGGATTAAAATAACTACCGATTCTCAGACTTAGAAATATTTAGCATGTTGAAATCAGCAACATTCTTCTTAGCTACTTTGCAGCAATAAACCCACCAACATACAAGCTTATCATGGCAAAGAAAAATACCAGGGGCTAGTAACCACAAAACACTAGCACATTCATGTTGACAAGATCATCATAGCATGCATGGATTAAATCCTACGAAAAACACAAAAGGCCACCTCATCACAAAATAACATTTTCACTAAGTTGCTCCAATGGCAAAACTAATGGCACCACTGGATTCCTGGGATTTTTCTACCCCATATCCATCTATCACACCCCTATGTTCCTATGCCAAATTCACACAAAACATATGCATAGAAGAACACCTAGCAAGTTATAAGTCAAATCTTGCCAAAAATGACAGTTGCCAGATCTGGCCATGTCTAGATTTGGATTATTTCCAAGAATAGAAATAACACAAATAAACTCACAGAAACACTATAAACACAAGATAAAATAAAACAACAAAAAAAGGAGGGCCACCAGCAGTGACCCCAGGGCTCTGTGGAGGATGACAAGTGTGCCACGACCCACTGTTAGTGCGGCTGAATAAATGGCAAAAGGTGTGCCCGGGGGAATTCGAACACGGGTCTCCCCGGTGGTGGCTTTGGTGCTCTACCGCTGGTCTAGATGGATATCTCTGAACATAAGGGAGGGCTCGGATCTTAAGTACAGACATAGGGGCGTGGTCTCCTACTTCATCCGACGGGGGTGCGGAATTATACAAGTTACCTATTCCCAAGGCCGTAGGGTCCTATAGCACATGGAGGTGAGGATCTTGGGAAAAGCTCGAGCTCGACTCAGGCATGGCGGACGCGAGCAGGGAGCGGGGGCTGCACTGCGGCAGGCGAGCTGCACCGGGACGGCGATGCAGCAGCGCGGAGAGCGAGCGGGGCTAGTGTGGGATGGGAGCACCGCGGGGGCACAACAAGAAAGCCCCA